>CAWUFW010000539.1:2400000-3000000 GCA_963921515.1 Calotriton arnoldi | reverse complement strand
TGTTCCTATTGTGAAGCGCTCTGACACCTTCGGGTAAAGTCCGCGCTATATAAAAACGCATAAATAAATGAATAAATGGAGTGCAATGGCAGGCAGAAAGAGGGTGATGCAAGTGTTGTGCACTGGCCTGCAGGTTGCTGGCAGTGCATACACCACGTTACACAATACCAAGCCCTGTCAGCTGAAACCCCCGAGTAATCGGGTTTTTGCTTGAAGGAATCGGGAGGCGGGAGACTAGCCTTGAAATCGGAAGTCTCCCGCCTGAATCGGGAGGGTTGGCAAGTCTGCCTGTGGGGCAATTATGTACATAATTATGGGGGCCACAATCTGCTCCCAGGGGAGCCATAGGCATGCACGTAACAAAGTGCATATAATGTAAAGAGGTTAGTGGGTTACTGCTTCTGTGCCAGCTTTATGTTTTTTTTGCCCAGTCTTTCATCATCTAATCTTGTGAAAAGGGTTCATTTGGGTAGAAAATAATTCTTATTATGAAAGAGAACTCCCAACGATGGTACGTTTTAAATTCTGGATTTGTGCTTTCCCAGAATAAGGGCTCAAACTATATTGCCTGCCAGTATAGATGGCATGTTACTGCTACACTACACCTTGTCCTGTCTGATGTAGCATATCCTATGTACTGTTGTCTCTGTGCAATGTGTGTGTGTGTGGTGTAAAGTGCTCTGACACCGTACACTGGTGCGAGTGTTGCTATAAAACTAAATGAATCTGAGAGACAGTGGTTTTTGAGACTTGAGGGGCACTGTTAAATGGTGCTAGTGAGGGAATCCATGGCAGAGGTGGTCATTGGTGGGGCACCAGCAGACATTGTCGCACAGGGCGCCACCAGCGCTAATGCCGGCCCTGGAGTGAATGATATATATGATACATGTACTCTTTGACTGCTGTTACCTCCTTTCTCGACTGGAGGGCTTCCCTTGTGCTATAATACGTCATGATTTTCATTTGGAATAGTAAAGCGGCAATGTCGCTACGAAGCCCTGGCCCACCTGGAAGGGCGCCTTTTCTCGTCATGATTCATATGGATATATATATATATATTCAGAAACACAAAGGATGCCGCACTCCAGAGATTGGTTTCAGAGTTGCTTTATTTTCACCACGACTGGTGGTAGTGGTGGTGAAAATAAAGCAACTCTGAAACCTGTCTCTGGAGTGCGGCATCCTTTGTGTTTCTGAATTTAAATATCGTGTAAGGATTCTACCCGTTGCTGCCTGCACCAGGTATTGAGCGCGCTGACATTGGGAATTAATTGTTATATATATATATATAAATATTTATTTACAGAGATATTTCTCAGTGCTGAAGTTATGAGACTGTGAAAGAACTATAATGAGTCTCTTTGAAGTTACCTGAAAGGCAGTAAAGTGTGGTACTGCTGCAGAGTACAAAAAAAATTCTGCTAGATAGAGATATCTGACTTTGGTGTAGTGGCAGTTTTGACGCCATAAAGGGTATGCTGAAACGAACAGATCGGTATTATGTAGACAGCTAAGTGGATTAGTAAAGCCACAAAGTAGAAACACTTTGTAACAGACTAAATGTATGTGAGAGAGGGGCTATGGAGAGATGAGGGGCACGTTTGCAAGGATGGTAGTGGGCGCATCAAAGGAGGTCTTAGTGTGCAATTGTAAAGCACACGTTCACCCGTAGGCATCTTGGCGCCAAAATGATGGTTGCAATGGCTCCCACCAGCGCTAAAAGGCTGCGATGATGGGTATGTGGCAAGGTAAAGTAATACTGTGTCTTTTTCTCTCTTTCTTAGTCTTTTTGGAGAGCGTACAGAGTTCGCAAAGGTAAGGTGACTTCGTCATTATTGACTTTAACACTTCACTCACGCGCACACACCCACCTACACTTTAAAACCAACAACCTATCTGCCTTCTACGTAGGATTGTGTTTTAAAAGGATAGTTTAGGCACTAGCAGAGATGGCATATCGTTGGATGGATGCTGCCCAGGCCCTAAATCTGGTTCTGGAGTCCAGCTCTGAGGCAGGATCAGAGACTGAGACAGCAGATACTGAGACAGCATCTGAGGGAGAGGACAATGGAGCCGAATCTGGGAGTGACTTTTCAGTCGGCGCAGTTCCATCCGATGACTCATCGTCCAGCGATTCTGAAGGAGACGATGTCAGTCGTGCTGTCCCTTTGCCAGCACAGTCTGTGCAGCAGGACACCCGTAACAGGTTAGAGCAACCCAGAGTGCAGGCACGTGCGGCCGCAAGCACAGACGGAGTGCTGTCTTGGCAGCCTCCCAATTTAGTTCAGCCCCAAATTCCGCCTTTCACTGGTGACGCTGGATGTAAAGTAGATACGGCAAATTTTTTGCCAATTGACTACTTCCATCTCTTTTTTGGTGTTGACTTCCTAGACGAAATTGTGCAGCAAACAAATTTGCGTGCCGAACAATTTCTGAGGGAGCAAGGAGGCACTCTTGGGCCTCATTCTAGGGCGCGCAAGTGGACTCCCACTTCACTAGGGGAGTTGAAGATATTTTTGGGCCTCACACTTAAAATGGGGGTAGTGCATAAACCAACCTTGCTATCCTACTGGTCTACTCGCACGGTTTGGTTAACCCCCATCTTTGCACCATACATGAGCAGAGATCGTTTTTGCTATTGCAGCGCATGCTGCATTTCAATGACAATTCTGCTGCATTGCCCAGGGACCATCCAGACTATGACAGGTTGTTCAAAATTCGGCCTGTCGTGGAACATTTGTCTGCCAGGTTTCCAGAGGTTTATACTCCCGGAAAGAATATAGCCATTGATGAGTCCTTGATCTTGTATAAAGGGCGGCTACTGTTTAGGCAGTACATTCCGAGCAAACGCGCTCGCTATGGCATCAAGCTGTACATGCTGTGTGAGAGCTCGACTGGCTATGTGTACAGCTTGAGAGTGTATACAGGGAAGGACACAACTCTTAACCCTGTAGGTTGCCCTCCCATGCTAGGGGTCACAGGAAAGATTGTATGGGAGCTTGTCCAGCCACTTCTTCACAAAGGTTATAACCTTTATGTGGACAATTTCTATACAGGAGTAGAGCTATTCAGTGAGCTCTACAAAGCTGGCACCGTGGCTTGTGGTACAATTCGTTGTCGCCGCAAAGGATTCCCGCAGGAGCTTGTTTGCAAGAAGCTCCAGAAATCCCAGAGCACTGCGTTGCGTTCCAACGAACTGCTCGCAGTTAAGTTCTCAGATAGGCGTGATGTGTACATGCTCACTACAATTCATGCTGAGAGCACTTCCCCTGTCACGGTTTGGGGTCAGATGGCCGAAGTCCACAAGCCCACCTGTATACTTGATTACAACAAGTACATGGGCGGAGTGGACAAGAACGACCAGGTTCTTCAGCCATACAATGCGAGTCGTAAAACTCGCACTTGGTATAAGAAACTGTTTACGCACCTGATCCAGATGGCAACATACAATGCGTATGTTGTTTATCGTGAGACCACCACAGGAAGACTCATGTCTTTCCTTGACTTTCAGTTGTCTGTAATTGAAAGTCTTACTGCTACAGAAGCAGAAGCCTCCACTTCATGTGTTCTGGAGGACGTGGCAAGGCTGCAGGAGCGACACTTTGCAGATAAAATTCCTGCAACACCCAAAAGGAGCGACCATGTCGTCGTTGTAAAGTGTGCTCGATGCAGGGAAAGAGGCAGGAGACTCGTGTTTACTGTCCCCAGTGCCCAAGTAAGCCTGCCTTCTGTTTTCCTACTTGCTTTATGTTGTATCACACTAAAGCAAAATACTGGGAAATTGACTGAGGTGGAGCTGCCAATAGGATAACCTTTCAATTGGTGTGAATGGATACCTACTGTCTGTGGGCCACTCCTTCACTACGCAAGCAGCTGCAGGATATTTCTTCCTCTACTTCATGAAATCATGGACTTCTCAACACCTTTATCTGCTTTCAGAACGTGGTAGTTGTTCTGTTCGCCAATTGACAAGTGCATTATAGTCCCCACGCTGCACATACTGGTGGGCAGAACATATGCCACGTTGTCATGGAGTACCCGTGTTTCACATTCAACCGTTCTTCGTAGTTTATGATGTTCTCTTTAGGAAGTTTTTGAAAATTTCCAGCATGTTTGCCTTAGTTTCAAAGGTAGATATGCTTGCTCAGCTCGAGAAATGTTTAAGCGGCATACTCGGGCACCCCCAACTTGCATCCACAAACTGGAAGGAGTTGGATAGAGCATTGTGAGAGCATTGATAGCTCGTGACAGAAATGTTCACTCAAGCTTCAAGTAGCTAGAGATGAAAGGCATTAGTATAGGGTCTCTTAACAATTGGACAGGGTTAGTCAGGACTCTGAGGACAGACACACGAACGGGTTAGAACAGCTTACGGTAGGTACGCTTTCCGAGGAATATTGCAAAGGTAGAAGGCAGATAGTAAAGGTAGTATAGATACACGTCCTGACTTCTTCTTCACCCATGGATTCAAATCCATTGCTGCCACACTCACACTGAATTTACTGTGGTACTTATGGGTCAATGCTGCTTGCCATGTTCATCCTCCGTTAGAACTTAGTAGATGGTCAGTTTGCTGTATGATAAGTGCATTACAGTCACTGCACATAACGGTGGATTGGACATATGCTACGTTGTCACGGACTACCCTTGTTTCACATTCATCCGTTCATAGTTTATGATGTTACCTTTTGAAAATTTCCAGCATTTTGCCTTAGTTTCAAAGGTAGATATGCTTGCTCAGCTTGAGGAATGGGCTTCACGGCATACTCGAGCACCCCCAACTTGCATCCACAAACTGGAAGGAGTTGGATTTAGCATAGTGAGTGCACTAAAGGTGCATGAAAGACATGTCTTCCTGAGCCTCATGTGGCTGTCATGGAAGTCATTAGTATAGGTTCACTGGGCATGAGTTCGGTAACGTTCTGGAAGAAGGAGGTGGAGACTTGACAGGTGGTAGAATATAGTCAAAGTCATTATGTCTTGTGGCATATGAATGTGATGGGCCCTTGCATGGCGGCAGTATGTTTGTGTGAGTGCAAGTGATATGGTTGTTTGGGCCCGTGGCTGGCGGTACGGAAGTCTTGTGTGTGGTGTGTGAATGGCGTGTGAATGGACCATAAAGTGGTTGGTGCCGTGATGTGGCTTTATGGCTCCCCTTCAGAAGGCTTGGCTTCAATATTTATATACTTTGATAAGTATTTGTGCTTTGAAGCCAGCGTTTCTGGAGGTGCTAAAACCAACCTGTGTAAGTGGTGGATTAGCTTTATCAAATGAGTGTTAGATTTATATTTGTGTCTGTTTAATGGCCTTTTGTAAGATATTTTTTTTCCACAATGGGTAGCAGGGGACTTTCTGCCCTAGCTCAGTCGTCACCTAGGCAAACCATTACATTTTTGAGTAGTAGACAAAGGGGGAAGTACAAGGGTGAATGACTTGCGTGGTTCTCACTGTTTTTTTACCCAACATGCCCTGCTAGCCTCAAATTTTGTTGGAAAAAATCACTATTTCCACACATTTTTGTGTGGGAAAGTTGTGGCATCGCCGGGCAGACATGCATTTCCTACCACCCAGTGTTCCCCAAGGTCTCCCGATAAAAATGGTACCTCACTCGTGTGGGAGGCCCAAGTATCCACGACAGGCTAGGGCCCAAAAGGTATTGAGGCGACATTAAAATTGCCTATCACAAAACAACCTGGTTTTGCAAGGGGGGTCACCTCGGTTTTTGGCCCCGTGCTTGGTGGGCAGCTAGGGAAACCTATCAAACCCACACATTTCTGAAAACTAGACACCCGGGGGTTCCAGGGAGGTATGGCTTGCGTGGATCCCCCAACGTTTTCTTACCCAGAATCCCCTGCAAACCTCGAATTTAGGTGGAAAAATCACTTTTTCCACACATTTTTGTGTGGGAAAGTTGTGGCATCGCCGGGCAGACATGCATTTCCTACCACCCAGTGTTCCCCAAGGTCTCCCGATAAAAATGGTACCTCACTCGTGTGGGAGGCCCAAGTACCCACGACAGGCAAGGGCCCAAAACGTAGTGAGGCGACATTAAAATTGCCTATCACAAAACAACCTGGTTTTGCAAGGGGGTCACCTCGGTTTTTGGCCCCGTGCTCGGTGGGCAGCTAGGGAAACCTATCAAACCCACACATTTCTGAAAACTAGACACCCGGGGGTTCCAGGAGGTATGGCTTGCGTGGATCCCCCAACGTTTTCTTACCCAGAATCCCCTGCAAACCTCGAATTTAGGTGGAAAAATCACTTTTTCCACACATTTTTGTGTGGGAAAGTTGTGGCATCGCCGGGCAGACATGCATTTCCTACCACCCAGTGTTCCCCAAGGTCTCCCGATAAAAATGGTACCTCACTCGTGTGGGAGGCCCAAGTACCCACGACAGGCTAGGGCCCAAAAGGTATTGAGGCGACATTAAAATTGCCTATCACAAAACTACCTGGTTTTGCAAGGGGGTCACCTCGGTTTTTGGCCCCGTGCTCGGTGGGCAGCTAGGGAAACCTATCAAACCCACACATTTCTGAAAACTAGACACCCGGGGGTTCCAGGGAGGTATGGCTTGCGTGGATCCCCCAACGTTTTCTTACCCAGAATCCCCTGCAAACCTCGAATTTAGGTGGAAAATCACTTTTTCCACACATTTTTGTGTGGGAAAGTTGTGGCATCGCCGGGCAGACATGCATTTCCTACCACCCAGTGTTCCCCAAGGTCTCCCGATAAAAATGGTACCTCACTCGTGTGGGAGGCCCAAGTACCCACGACAGGCTAGGGCCCAAAAGGTATTGAGGCGACATTAAAATTGCCTATCACAAAACTACCTGGTTTTGCAAGGGGGTCACCTCGGTTTTTGGCCCCGTGCTCGGTGGGCAGCTAGGGAAACCTATCAAACCCACACATTTCTGAAAACTAGACACCCGGGGGTTCCAGGGAGGTATGGCTTGCGTGGATCCCCCAACGTTTTCTTACCCAGAATCCCCTGCAAACCTCGAATTTAGGTGGAAAAATCACTTTTTCCACACATTTTTGTGTGGGAAAGTTGTGGCATCGCCGGGCAGACATGCATTTCCTACCACCCAGTGTTCCCCAAGGTCTCCCGATAAAAATGGTACCTCACTCGTGTGGGAGGCCCAAGTACCCACGACAGGCTAGGGCCCAAAAGGTATTGAGGCGACATTAAAATTGCCTATCACAAAACAACCTGGTTTTGCAAGGGGGTCACCTGGGTTTTTGGCCCCGTGCTCGGTGGGCAGCTAGGGAAACCTATCAAACCCACACATTTCTGAAAACTAGACACCCGGGGGTTCCAGGGAGGTATGGCTTGCGTGGATCCCCCAACGTTTTCTTACCCAGAATCCCCTGCAAACCTCGAATTTAGGTGGAAAAATCACTTTTTCCACACATTTTTGTGTGGGAAAGTTGTGGCATCGCCGGGCAGACATGCATTTCCTACCACCCAGTGTTCCCCAAGGTCTCCCGATAAAAATGGTACCTCACTCGTGTGGGAGGCCCAAGTACCCACGACAGGCTAGGGCCCAAAAGGTATTGAGGCGACATTAAAATTGCCTATCACAAAACTACCTGGTTTTGCAAGGGGGTCACCTCGGTTTTTGGCCCCGTGCTCGGTGGGCAGCTAGGGAAACCTATCAAACCCACACATTTCTGAAAACTAGACACCCGGGGGTTCCAGGGAGGTATGGCTTGCGTGGATCCCCCAACGTTTTCTTACCCAGAATCCCCTGCAAACCTCGAATTTAGGTGGAAAAATCACTTTTTCCACTCATTTTTGTGTGGGAAAGTTGTGGCATCGCCGGGCAGACATGCATTTCCTACCACCCAGTGTTCCCCAAGGTCTCCCGATAAAAATGGTACCTCACTCGTGTGGGAGGCCCAAGTACCCACGACAGGCTAGGGCCCAAAAGGTATTGAGGCGACATTAAAATTGCCTATCACAAAACAACCTGGTTTTGCAAGGGGGTCACCTCGGTTTTTGGCCCCGTGCTCGGTGGGCAGCTAGGAAACCTACCAAACCCACACATTTCTGAAAACTAGACACCCGGGGGTTCCAGGGAGGTATGGCTTGCGTGGATCTCCCAACGTTTCTTACCCAGAATCCCCTGCAAACCTCGAATTTAGGTGGAAAAATCACTTTTCCACACATTTTTGTGTGGGAAAGTTGTGGCATCGCCGGGCAGACATGCATTTCCTACCACCCAGTGTTCCCCAAGGTCTCCCGATAAAAATGGTACCTCACTCGTGTGGGAGGCCCAAGTACCCGCGACAGGCAAGGGCCAAAAACGTATTGAGGCGACATCAAAATTGCCTATCACAAAATGTTTTGGGCCCTAGCCTGTCGCGGGTACTTGGGCCTCCCACACGAGTGAGGCACCATTTTTATCGGGAGACCTTGGGGAACACTGGGTGGTAGGAAATGCGTGTCTGCCCGGCGATGCCACAACTTTCCCACACAAAAATGTGTGGAAAAAGTGATTTTTTCAGCTAAATTTGAGGTTTGCAGGGATTCTGGGTAAGAAAACGTTGGAGGATCCACGCAAGCCATACCTCCCTGGAACCACCCGGTGTCTACTTTTCAGAAATGTGTGTGTTTGGTAGGTTTCCTAGATGGCCGCCGAGCACGGGCCAAAACCCAGGTGACTCCTTGCAAAACCAGGTGGTTTTGAGATAGGCAATTTTGAGGTCGCCTCACTACGTTGTGGGCCCTTGCCTGTCGCGGGTACTTGGGCCTCCCACACAAGTGAGGCACCATTTTTATCGGGAGACCTGGGGGAACGCTGGGTGGTAGGAAATTTGTGTGAGGCCAGTGATGCCACACTTTCCCACACACAAATGTGTGAAAAAGTGATTTTTTCAGCTAAAATTGAGGTTTGCAAGGGATTCTGGGTAAGGAAACGTTGGGGGATCCACGCAAGCCATACCTCCCTGGAAGCCCCCGGGTGTCTACTTTTCAGAAATGTGTGGGTTTGGTAGGTTTCCTAGATGGCCGCCGAGCACGGGGCCAAAACCCAGGTGACCCCCTTGCAAAACCAGGTGGTTTTGAGATAGGCAATTTTGAGGTCGCCTCACTACGTTGTGGGCCCTTGCCTGTCGCGGGTACTTGGGCCTCCCACACAAGTGAGGCACCATTTTTATCGGGAGACCTGGGGAACGCTGGGTGGTAGGAAATTTGTGTGAGGCCAGTGATGCCACACTTTCCCACACACAAATGTGTGAAAAAAGTGATTTTTTCAGCTAAAATTGAGGTTTGCAAGGGATTCTGGGTAAGGAAACGTTGGGGGATCCACGCAAGCCATACCTCCCTGGAAGCCCCCGGGTGTCTACTTTTCAGAAATGTGTGTGTTTGGTAGGTTTCCCTAGATGGCCGCCGAGCACGAGGCCAAAAACCCAGGTGACTCCCTTGCAAAACCAGGTGGTTTTGAGATAGGCAATTTTGAGGTCGCCTCACTACGTTGTGGGCCCTTGCCTGTCGCGAGTACTTGGGCCTCCCACACAAGTGAGGCACCATTTTTATCGGGAGACCTGGGGGAACGCTGGGTGGTAGGAAATTTGTGTGAGGCCAGTGATGCCACACTTTCCCACACACAAATGTGTGAAAAAGTGATTTTTCAGCTAAAATTGAGGTTTGCAAGGGATTCTGGGTAAGGAAACGTTGGGGGATCCACGCAAGCCATACCTCCCTGGAAGCCCCCGGGTGTCTACTTTTCAGAAATGTGTGTGTTTGGTAGGTTTCCTAGATGGCCGCCGAGCACGGGCCAAAACCCAGGTGACTCCTGCAAAACCAGGTGGTTTTGAGATAGGCAATTTTGAGGTCGCCTCACTACGTTGTGGGCCCTTGCCTGTCGCTGGTACTTGGGCCTCCCACACAAGTGAGGCACCATTTTTATCGGGAGACCTGGGGGAACGCTGGGTGGTAGGAAATTTGTGTGAGGCCAGTGATGCCACACTTTCCCACACACAAATGTGTGAAAAAAGTGATTTTTTCAGCTAAAATTGAGGTTTGCAAGGGATTCTGGGTAAGGAAACGTTGGGGGATCCACACAAGCCATACCTCCCTGGAAGCCCCGGGTGTCTACTTTTCAGAAATGTGTGGGTTTGGTAGGTTTCCTAGATGGCCGCCGAGCACGGGGCCAAAAACCCAGGTGACTCCCTTGCAAAACCAGGTGGTTTTGAGATAGGCAATTTTGAGGTCGCCTCACTACGTTGTGGGCCCTTGCCTGTCGCGGGTACTTGGGCCTCCCACACAAGTGAGGCACCATTTTTATCGGGAGACCTGGGGAACGCTGGGTGGTAGGAAATTTGTGTGAGGCCAGTGATGCCACACTTTCCCACACACAAATGTGTGAAAAAAGTGATTTTTCAGCTAAAATTGAGGTTTGCAAGGGATTCTGGGTAAGGAAACGTTGGGGGATCCACGCAAGCCATACCTCCCTGGAAGCCCCCGGGTGTCTACTTTTCAGAAATGTGTGGGTTTGGTAGGTTTCCTAGATGGCCGCCGAGCACGGGGCCAAAACCCAGGTGACTCCCTTGCAAAACCAGGTGGTTTTGAGATAGGCAATTTTGAGGTCGCCTCACTACGTTGTGGGCCCTTGCCTGTCGCGGGTACTTGGGCCTCCCACACAAGTGAGGCACCATTTTTATCGGGAGACCTGGGGGAACGCTGGGTGGTAGGAAATTTGTGTGAGGCCAGTGATGCCACACTTTCCCACACACAAATGTGTGAAAAAGTGATTTTTTCAGCTAAAATTGAGGTTTGCAAGGGATTCTGGGTAAGGAAACGTTGGGGGATCCACGCAAGCCATACCTCCTTGGAAGCCCCCGGGTGTCTACTTTTCAGAAATGTGTGTGTTTGGTAGGTTTCCTAGGTGCCGGCAGAGCTAGGGTTCACAAACTACAGCTAGGCATTTTGCCAAAAAGGGTCATTTTTCACTGCGAAATTGAGGTGTGACCACGTTGCGTTTTGCGCCGTTTCCTGTCGCAGGCACTAGGCCGACCCACACAAGTGAGGTACCATTTTTCTCGTAAGACTTTGGGGGAACGCGGGGTGGGTGGAAATTTGTGGATCCACGCAGATTCCAGAACTTTCCACCACAGAAATGTGGGGGAAATGTGTTTTTTTGGACAATTTTTTATGTTTGCAAGGGATTCTGGGTAACAGAACCTGGTGTGAGGCAGTCAAGTCACCCCATCCTGGATTCCCCTGGGTGTCTAGTTTTCAAAAATGTATAGGCTTGCTAGTTTTCCCTAGGTGCCGGCAGAGGTAGGGTTCAAAAACTACAGCTAGGCACTTTGCCAAAAAAGGGTCATTTTTCACTGCGAAATTTAGGTGGGACCGCGTTGCGTTTTGCGCCGTTTCCTGTCGCAGGCACTAGGCCGACCCACACAAGTGAGGTACCATTTTTCTCGTAAGACTTTGGGGAACGCGGGGTGGGTGGAAATTTGTGGATCCACGCAGATTCCAGAACTTTCCACCACAGAAATGTGGGGAAAATGTGTTTTTTGGACAATTTTTTATGTTTGCAAGGGATTCTGGGTAACAGAACCTGGTGGGAGGCAGTCAAGTCACCCCATCCTGGATTCCCCTGGGTGTCTAGTTTTCAAAAATGTATAGGTTTGCTAGGTTTCCCTAGGTGCCGGCAGAGGTAGGGTTCAAAAACTACAGCTAGGCACTTTGCCAAAAAGGGTCATTTTTCACTGCGAAATTGAGGTGGGACCGCGTTGCGTTTTGCGCCGTTTCCTGTCGCAGGCACTAGGCCGACCCACACAAGTGAGGTTCCATTTTTCTCGTAAGACTTTGGGGAACGCGGGGTGGGTGGAAATTTGTGGATCCACGCAGATTCCAGAACTTTCCACCACAGAAATGTGGGGAAAATGTGTTTGTTTGGACAATTTTTTATGTTTGCAAGGGATTCTGGGTAACAGAACCTGGTGGGAGGCAGTCAAGTCACCCCATCCTGGATTCCCCTGGGTGTCTAGTTTTCAAACATGTATAGGTTTGCTAGGTTTCCCTAGGTGCCGGCAGAGGTAGGGTTCAAAAACTACAGCTAGGCACTTTGCCAAAAAAGGGTCATTTTTCACTGCGAAATTGAGGTGGGACCGCGTTGCGTTTGCGCCGTTTCCTGTCGCAGGCACTAGGCCGACCCACACAAGTGAGGTACCATTTTTCTTGTAAGACTTTGGGGAACGCGGGGTGGGTGGAAATTTGTGGATCCACGCAGATTCCAGAACTTTCCACCACAGAAATGTGGGGAAAATGTGTTTTTTTGACAATTTTTTATGTTTGCAAGGGATTCTGGGTAACAGAACCTGGTGGGAGGCAGTCAAGTCACCCCATCCTGGATTCCCCTGGGTGTCTAGTTTTCAAAAATGTATAGGTTTGCTAGGTTTCCCTAGGTGCCGGCAGAGGTAGGGTTCAAAAACTACAGCTAGGCACTTTGCCAAAAAAGGGTCATTTTTCACTGCGAAATTGAGGTGGGACCGCGTTGCGTTTTGCGCCGTTTCCTGTCGCAGGCACTAGGCCGACCCACACAAGTGAGGTACCATTTTTCTCGTAAGACTTTGGGGAACGCGGGGTGGGTGGAAATTTGTGGATCCACGCAGATTCCAGAACTTTCCACCACAGAAATGTGGGGAAAATGTGTTTTTTTGACAATTTTTTATGTTTGCAAGGGATTCTGGGTAACAGAACCTGGTGGGAGGCAGTCAAGTCACCCCATCCTGGATTCCCCTGGGTGTCTAGTTTTCAAAAATGTATAGGTTTGCTAGGTTTCCCTAGGTGCCGGCAGAGGTAGGGTTCAAAAACTACAGCTAGGCACTTTGCCAAAAAAGGGTCATTTTTCACTGCGAAATTGAGGTGGGACCGCGTTGCGTTTTGCGCCGTTTCCTGTGGCAGGCACTAGGCCGACCCACACAAGTGAGGTACCATTTTTCTCGTAAGACTTTGGGGAACGCGGGGTGGGTGGAAATTTGTGGATCCACGCAGATTCCAGAACTTTCCACCACAGAAATGTGGGGAAAATGTGTTTTTTTGACAATTTTTTATGTTTGCAAGGGATTCTGGGTAACAGAACCTGGTGGGAGGCAGTCAAGTCACCCCATCCTGGATTCCCCTGGGTGTCTAGTTTTCAAAAATGTATAGGTTTGCTAGGTTTCCCTAGGTGCCGGCAGAGGTAGGGTTCAAAAACTACAGCTAGGCACTTTGCCAAAAAAGGGTCATTTTTCACTGCGAAATTGAGGTGGGACCGCGTTGCGTTTTGCGCCGTTTCCTGTCGCAGGCACTAGGCCGACCCACACAAGTGAGGTACCATTTTTCTCGTAAGACTTTGGGGAACGCGGGGTGGGTGGAAATTTGTGGATCCACGCAGATTCCAGAACTTTCCACCACAGAAATGTGGGGAAAATGTGTTTTTTTTGACAATTTTTTATGTTTGCAAGGGATTCTGGGTAACAGAACCTGGTGGGAGGCAGTCAAGTCACCCCATCCTGGATTCCCCTGGGTGTCTAGTTTTCAAAAATGTATAGGTTTGCTAGGTTTCCCTAGGTGCCGGCAGAGGTAGGGTCCAAAAACTACAGCTAGGCACTTTGCCAAAAAAGGGTCATTTTTCACTGCGAAATTTAGGTGGGACCGCGTTGCGTTTTGCGCCGTTTCCTGTCGCAGGCACTAGGCCGACCCACACAAGTGAGGTACCATTTTTCTCGTAAGACTTTGGGGAACGCGGGGTGGGTGGAAATTTGTGGATCCACGCAGATTCCAGAACTTTCCACCACAGAAATGTGGGGAAAATGTGTTTTTTTGACAATTTTTTATGTTTGCAAGGGATTCTGGGTAACAGAACCTGGTGGGAGGCAGTCAAGTCACCCCATCCTGGATTCCCCTGGGTGTCTAGTTTTCAAAAATGTATAGGTTTGCTAGGTTTCCCTAGGTGCCGGCAGAGGTAGGGTTCAAAAACTACAGCTAGGCACTTTGCCAAAAAAGGGTCATTTTTCACTGCGAAATTGAGGTGGGACCGCGTTGCGTTTTGCGCCGTTTCCTGTCGCAGGCACTAGGCCGACCCACACAAGTGAGGTACCATTTTTCTCGTAAGACTTTGGGGAACGCGGGGTGGGTGGAAATTTGTGGATCCACGCAGATTCCAGAACTTTC
This sequence comes from Calotriton arnoldi, assembly GCA_963921515.1. Lineage (NCBI taxonomy): Eukaryota > Metazoa > Chordata > Amphibia > Caudata > Salamandridae > Calotriton > Calotriton arnoldi. The sequence goes on along the minus strand of CAWUFW010000539.1, from coordinate 2,985,832 downwards.
CACCACAGAAATATGGGGAAAATGTGTTTTTTTTGACAATTTTTTATGTTTGCAAGGGATTCTGGGTAACAGAACCTGGTGGGAGGCAGTCAAGTCACCCCATCCTGGATTCCCCTGGGTGTCTAGTTTTCAAAAATGTATAGGTTTGCTAGGTTTCCCTAGGTGCCGGCAGAGGTAGGGTCCAAAAACTACAGCTAGGCACTTTGCCAAAAAAGGGTCATTTTTCACTGCGAAATTTAGGTGGGACCGCGTTGCGTTTTGCGCCGTTTCCTGTCGCAGGCACTAGGCCGACCCACACAAGTGAGGTACCATTTTTCTCGTAAGACTTTGGGGAACGCGGGGTGGGTGGAAATTTGTGGATCCACGCAGATTCCAGAACTTTCCACCACAGAAATGTGGGGAAAATGTGGTTTTTTTGACAATTTTTATGTTTGCAAGGGATTCTGGGTAACAGAACCTGGTGGGAGGCAGTCAAGTCACCCCATCCTGGATTCCCCTGGGTGTCTAGTTTTCAAAAATGTATAGGTTTGCTAGGTTTCCCTAGGTGCCGGCAGAGGTAGGGTTCAAAAACTACAGCTAGGCACTTTGCCAAAAAGGGTCATTTTTCACTGCGAAATTGAGGTGGGACCGCGTTGCGTTTTGCGCCGTTTCCTGTCGCAGGCACTAGGCCGACCCACACAAGTGAGGTACCATTTTTCTCGTAAGACTTTGGGGAACGCGGGGTGGGTGGAAATTTGTGGATCCACGCAGATTCCAGAACTTTCCACCACAGAAATGTGGGGAAAATGTGTTTTTTTGACAATTTTTTATGTTTGCAAGGGATTCTGGGTAACAGAACCTGGTGGGAGGCAGTCAAGTCACCCCATCCTGGATTCCCCTGGGTGTCTAGTTTTCAAAAATGTATAGGTTTGCTAGGTTTCCCTAGGTGCCGGCAGAGGTAGGGTTCAAAAACTACAGCTAGGCACTTTGCCAAAAAAGGGTCATTTTTCACTGCGAAATTGAGGTGGGACCGCGTTGCGTTTTGCGCCGTTTCCTGTCGCAGGCACTAGGCCGACCCACACAAGTGAGGTACCATTTTTCTCGTAAGACTTTGTGGAACGCGGGGTGGGTGGAAATTTGTGGATCCACGCAGATTCCAGAACTTTCCACCACAGAAATGTGGGGAAAATTTGTTTTTTTTGACAATTTTTTATGTTTGCAAGGGATTCTGGGTAACAGAACCTGGTGGGAGGCAGTCAAGTCACCCCATCCTGGATTCCCCTGGGTGTCTAGTTTTCAAAAATGTATAGGTTTGCTAGGTTTCCCTAGGTGCCGGCAGAGCTAGGGTTCAAAAACTACAGCTAGGCACTTTGCCAAAAAAGGGTCATTTTTCACTGCGAAATTGAGGTGTGACCACGTTGCGTTTTGCGCCGTTTCCTGTCGCAGGCACTAGGCCGACCCACACAAGTGAGGTACCATTTTTCTCGTAAGACTTTGGGGAACGCGGGGTGGGTGGAAATTTGTGGATCCACGCAGATTCCAGAACTTTCCACCACAGAAATGTGGGGAAAATGTGGTTTTTTTGACAATTTTTTCTGTTTGCAAGGGATTCTGGGTAACAGAACTTGGTGGGAGGCAGTCAAGTCACCCCATCCTGGATTCCCCTGGGTGTCTAGTTTTCAAAAATGTATAGGTTTGCTAGGTTTCCCTAGGTGCCGGCAGAGCTAGGGTTCAAAAACTACAGCTAGGCACTTTGCCAAAAAAGGGTCATTTTTCACTGCGAAATTGAGGTGTGACCACGTTGCGTTTTGCGCCGTTTCCTGTCGCAGGCACTAGGCCGACCCACACAAGTGAGGTACCATTTTTCTCGTTAGACTTTGGGGAACGCGGGGTGGGTGGAAATTTGTGGATCCACGCAGATTCCAGAACTTTCCACCACAGAAATGTGGGGAAAATGTGATTTTTTTGACAATGTTTTATGTTTGCAAGGGATTCTGGGTAAGAGAACCTGGTGGGAGGCAGTCAAGTCACCCCATCCTGGATTCCCCTGGGTGTCTAGTTTTCAAAAATGTATAGGTTTGCTAGGTTTCCCTAGGTGCCGGCAGAGCTAGGGTTCAAAAACTACACCTAGGCACTTTGCAAAAAAAGGGTAATTTTTCATTGTGAAAATGTGGTACGTCCACGTTGCATTTTGAGCCATTTCCTGTTGTGGGCACAAGGGCTACCCACACAAGTGAGGTACCATTTTTATCGGGAGACTTAGGGTAACACAGAATTGTAGAGCAACTGTTATTACCTATTGACTTTCGATGCATTTCTGCCTTCCAAATGAAAGACAATGTGTAAAAAATAAGTCATTTTGAAAAATGACCTATAATTCTCATGCTAGTATGGGTACTCCCAATTTCGGAAATGTGCAAATATCTACTGTTTCTAAAATCTACATTTTGTTCCCATTTCAGAAATACATAGGTGTCTTTCATAACAATTTTTCCATGTATACATTTTCCCAAAATAATTGCTATATACCCGGTACTTAAAAAAATCATTGCAAGATGTTGCTCAATTATTGGCTCTGGGTTCGTCGGGTTCTTGGTGAACCTACAAGTCCTATATATCCCCACAACCAGAAAGGTGCAGCAGATATAACGGTATATTGCCTTCAAATAGCTGTCATAATTAGAAGAAGTTACAGGTGAAAACGTTGACACAAATGGCTGTTTTTTTCAACTAATTTTCAATTTTTCCTTTATTTAACTGTTAGTTTCTATAAGGAAAACTTTAAGGATCTACACAAATGACCCCTTGCTGAATTCAGAATTTTGTCTACTTTTCATAAATGTATGGCTTTCCAGGATCCATTATTGGTTTCATACCCATTTCTACCATTAACTGGAAGGAGGTTGAAAGCACAAAAAATAGCAAAAATAGGCTATGTCCCAGAAAAATGCCAAAACTGTGTAAAATTTTTTGGTTTTCTGACAAAAGTCTGTCATTCCCTAAAATCTGGGAAAATGGAGATTTCAGCCCCACAAACCTTTTTTTGATACCATTTGCAGGGAAAAACCCAGACGCTTTTATATGCGGGACTTTTTTCCCATTTTTCCCAAAAAACCAAAATATAGCTGTATTTTGGCTAAAATCTGGGACCCCTCCAGGGTAATCCACAAACCCTGGGTACCTTTAGAATCCCCATGATGTTGGAAGAAAAGGACGCAAATTTGGCGTGGATACCTTATGTGGTCCAAAAGTTACAGAGGCCTAATCGCGAACTACTACAAATAGCCAAAAAAGGGCTCAGCACTGGGGGGGAAAAGGCCCAGCAGTTAAGGGGTTAAAGGTCATTTCGTTCTCAATCATTCGCAGCTCTGGGTTCATACTGTTCCACAGCTTGGGTACCAGGTATTTGAACGACCTTCCACCCCATCTAGATCTCTTGATTCTGGTGGTGTTCATCAGAAAATTTGATCCTGATCTGAGATGGCGACGGGTTGAGTACTGGGAGATCAGATCTCGTACCAGCGCGGGGCCTTTTCCGTACATAGCTCTATGGGCCAAACAGAGGGATTTGAATTTGATCCTGGCCTGGACCGGAAGCCAGTGTAGCTCCCTAAGAGAAGCTCTTACTGACTGATGCCTGGGTATCTTCAGAAGTAGTCGGGCTGCTGCATTCTGCACTACCTGTAGTCTGTCTGTAACATATTTGGGGGAGCCCAGGTATAAGGCGTTGCCGTAGTCAAGCCTTGACACCACCAAGGCTTGAACCACTGTCTTCCTTGAGTTTTCTGGGAGCAGGCTCAATATTTTCCTGATCATTCAGAGTATCCCAAAACAGGTGCTCACCAGTTTTTTTGCTTGGATCTCCATCGTTAGGTTCTGTTCCAGCCACATCCCCAGGTTTTTTATGGAGGTTTTAGGGGGGGGGCGGACCCCATTTTGCTGGCCAGGAGATCTCCAAGCGTGGGCTGAAGTTGCTGCCCAGGATCATAAGCTCGGTTTTATCCCCATTCAGCTTAAGGCTACAGTCGGCCATCCATGAGACAATCTTTTCCAGGCAAGGGGCTAGTTGCCTATGGTCTGAGTTGATGGAGTCAGAGATTGAGACCACTAGTTGTGTGTCATCGGCATATGACACAATGGAGAGACCGAACTCCTGTACTATGTGAGCTACCTTTCTGCCAACATTTAAATCCAGTCCTTAGTCTCTTCTGCTTGACCTTCCCAATTTCCTTTACTCAACTTGGAGAGATGCATGTAGACCTGGCATGGTCAGGGTCAGCCCTTCATATGTCTGTCACCTAGTTTGTTTGGGCTGGGGAATGATTGTTTCCGGCCGAGGCCAGCTCACCACTTTGTCCACAATCAGTGGCAAGAGATCTCTGTGCCTGCTTGCCATAACTCTCTTGAAGCTCAGTCAGTAAGGCCCCAGAGGAGGCTCCTATTCCTAAGACCTTCCAATGACCACTTCCCATTCAAATAAGGCTGAGGGAGGCAGGCCACTACATCCCATCCCTCACAAGAGATGGTATGGATACTCAATACTAACCATGGGCATAATACTTCGCTACGCTCACGGAGCATGCAAAGTTTGTGCTACTACGCACTACGCAATTTGTACGTAGCAGAGTGATAAACTGTGCTACTTGACGTAGCGTAGCAGCAGTATAATAAACACCTACAAATACTTTGATAAAGCAATTTTCTATGCTAAAATACATATAACCAATTGACAAAAGTGAACTTTGACAGAAAAATATCAAGCAATGAGAGAGGTGAGGATTTTGGGGTCCCCCCTAACCTAGGGGGAGGACCAAGCAGATGCCTTGAACACAAAAAGCATATCATGTGAACGATTCAGTGGTGGTCCCTTCCTCCTAGGACCACCCCAAGCATAGTTATGGGCAAAAATACAATCCCAACCAAAGGCCCTGCAAAGCATTATGGGACGAGATTAGCAGTGGGCTGTGAATATTATAGTGTCCAATATCAAAATAATTCTACAAAGAGCTGCAGTTATGTTATGTTATGTTATGTTATAATACACTTATAACGCGCACAGATACTCAAGAGTGTCCCGGCGCGGGAAGTGACCGTAGCAGTGTGAAGCAGGGATTTAAATGGGCAGATTAAAAAGAAGGGTTTTTAATTGTTTTTTGAAGAGCCTAGGATCCTGAGTGTTCCGCAATTCCACAGGAAGGGAGTTCCATGCTAACGCTGCTTTAACGGAGAGGAGTGACCCCCAGACGCATCCTGCGAAAGCGGGGACCACCGCCCGTCGATGGGTGACTGAGCGCAGAGATCGACTGGGAGCATAAAAGGCAAAACGCTTCCTGAGGTACATCGGCCCTAGTCCATACAGGGCTCTGTGAGCCAGAGTGAGAGCTTTGAATTGCACTCTATGGATCACAGGGAGCCAATGCAGATCACGCAGATGCTGTCTAACGCTAGACCTTCTTGAGATGTTCAACAGAAGTCTGGCGGCTGCATTCTGTATTATTTGTAGTTTTTTATCAGGTAGCCTGGTATGCCAATGTACAGGGCATTGGCATAGTCAATGCGAGACAAAATAAGGGCGCGGGCGACCATTTCTTTCGCTGACCTAGGTAACAGGCGAAAAAACTTTCTAAGTGATTTGAGAGTACCAAAACATACCCCCGCAAGTTTCTTAATTTGTGCGGAGAACCTGAGGTCCTCACCAAACCAGACCCCCAAGTTCTTCACTGGATTGCCCACTGAATTGGGCCGAGGGTAGTCTGAAGGCCACAGGGTCTCTCTGAAAGAGGGAGGGAAAGATCCATACAGGAGGACCTCCGACTTGTCCTCGTTGCACTTCAGTTGAGCACGTGCGAGCCATTTGAAGACAGTCGAGAGGCATTTCTGGGCAACTTCTGAGGACAGGTCATCATCCTTCCAGGTAAAGAGGAGCTGGGTATCATCAGCATACGCTATGATCTTGGCTCCCAGCTCCTCCGCAAGATAGATCAGGGGTGTTATATAGATGTTAAAAAGTAAAGGGCTCAAAGTAGAGCCCTGTGGTACTCCTGTGGACATTTTCCTGGGAGCCGACGAAAAGGGTGGCATCCAGACCTGCTGGGTGCGATCATCTAAAAAGGATTTAAGCCAGTCCCAAGCAAGGCCTGTAACGCCAATGTTCGAAAGTCGAGCAAGTAATTGTCTATGGGGCACCGTATCGAAGGCGGCAGAGAGGTCCAACAAAATCAGGGCCGCTCTGCCACCTGCATCCAGGCACTCCCTTATTGCCTCTGCCATTTCGATAAGCGCAGTCTCTGTACTATATGTAGCCCTAAATCCGGATTGGGAAGGGTGGAGAACGCCAGATGACTCGACATAGGCGTCCAGCTGTCTGAAGACAGCTTTTTCAAACACCTTTGCCAACGCCGGTAAGAGAGAGATAGGGCGGTAGCTTGCAAGTTTGGTGGGATCTAGAATGGGCTTTTTCAGAAGTGGCAGCAATTTAGCCTGTTTCCAATTCAATGGGACAGTGGCAGTCTGTAAAGATAGATTAATAATAGTATTTACTTCAGTTCAACTAGTCGTTACTAGATGTCCCTCACGAGTCAAATGCAAAAGCATTGAAATTATTAATACATCAAGCTGCAGTTCCACTAGTCGTTACTAGATGTCCCTCACGAGTCAAATGCAAAAGCATTGAAACCCTTTCATGAAGCTTTTGCATTTGACTCGTGAGGGACATCTAGTAATGACTAGTGGAACTGAAGCTCTTTGTAGAATTATTTTGATATTGGATACTATAATATTCACTGCCCACTGCTAATCTCGTCCCATAATGCTTTGCAGGGCCTTTGGTTGGGATTGTATTTTTGCCAATAACTGTGCTTGGGGTGGTCCTAAGAGGATGGGACCACCACTGAATCGTTCAAAAGATGTGCTTTTTGTTTTCAAGGCATCTGCTTGGTTCTCTCCCTAGGTTAGGGAGGATCCCAAAATCATCACCTCTCTCACTGCTTGTTAATTTATCGTTTCAACTTTTGTGAAATTACTATATGCTTTTTTTTTAGCATATAAAGACAGAGATATTTATTTATTTTATCTTAACTTGCACTGTGCAAGATGCCTTTGGCAGTTATTGTACAATGCAGTCAAGCACACAGCTACTCAATTTGCATAGCTACGTGTAGTTCAAAATGTACTTCACGTAGCTACGTGAAGTGCTACTACGCAAACTACGCCCAGGCTTACTCAATACTAAAAAGCGCTTTAGAATGCAGAGAAATTCCATGATAACTTGTATGACAGTCGGCTGTTTGAGGGCTGGGTATGCTGAGGGATACTCAACTCATCCAGCCCCAAAGTTAGGCCTGAGAGAGCAGAACATACATTTATTATAGGGACCAATAATATTTGCTGCTGCTAAACATAATGCTTCTGATCACTGTGCAAGGGCGTAGAGTGCTACAAAATATTATGGGGTTCTCTTAAGAATGTTTTTTTAAAGAATAAGGGGGCATATTAGCAAGGGCACTATCGCCGCTTTAGCGGCACTTTTTGCCGCTAAAGCGGCGATATTTATATCGCCCTATCAGCAAACTGTCTCTAACAGCAGTTAGCGACAGTTTGCGGGCTTTAGCGCCCGTTTTTTTACCGCTTTGCATGTCAGCGATATTTATCGCTAATGACATGCAAAGTGGGCGTTCCTGACGAACAAACCTGGGAAACACTCGCTAACAGGCCTATCGCCTATTAGCAAGGTGGCCATGGCCCCAGTTAGCGACGTGAAAAGTCGCGCTAACCGGGGTCATCGCCATTTATTTAACACCTGCAATTAGCAGGTGTTAGCCATACCTAACATGGGGGGTGGATTATGCTGATACGACCACAGGGTCGTATCAGCAAGGTGTTCTCCCTTCTCCATGCAACATCGCTGGTTTTTCAGCGATGTTGGCCCATTTCCCCCGCTATCGCTGGAATATTCATCGCCATAGCGCTAATCGTTGCTAATACAGCGTTAGCGTGGCAATATATTCCAGCGATAGCCGGCGATAAAAAAAATCACGCTAAGCAGGGTTAGCGATGATTATCGTCTCTTCTTGCTAATATGCCCCAAGACATTTTACCATAATGTTTGTAAAATGATGGTGCTGTTAAATCAATATTTATGTTGCAACATTCTTAGTGGAAGAACTCTCCTGCTTCACACCATAAAAACCTCCTAAATGAGTATGAGCTCTCTTCTTCACAATGTGCTATAGGTGACAGGTTTTAAAACATTTTATATAACTGCTCTTAGCTACAAATATTGACTGTTAGTGGTGCACTCCTAAATGAGAGCTGGCCTCAGTGCAAGGATACCATCACACGTAGCTGAGTTAAACACTTACCAAACACAACAAGAAAACACAAAAGGGGAACTGGCAGAATAGGGAGATTGGATTGCAGACTTCCATCATCCACTCGGAACAGGAGCAGCACAGACACCTGCATTCTAAGTGTCCCTTCTAAATAAAATAAGTGCAATATAGACAGCATTGTTGCAAACTGTGACCACACGGAAAAGATGGGATGAGGACTCTAGTTCCATAGAGTGGTGCCCTGTGCACCAGTCTGATTTAAGGGAGGGAGGTAGCCCCTGGCCAGCAACATCTCCCCCAACAACAGTTCTTTAAGATTTCCTGGAGTATATCAACTCAAAAATGTACTTCCATTTTTATTCTCTAAATATTTCAATTTTTGAATAGTTTAAAATTCTCTAGGCTACAATATTGTGAAACTCCACTGCCTATAAGAATAGAACGAGGGAAATAATTTTTAGTATGCTTATTTATTAAATAATGGACCAATAGATTAATATAAACCTTCGTTAAAACCTTTGTAGTTCTGTCCTAGCTATAGCTGTCTTGCCAGACTCCTGTAATGAAAAAAATCATAAATAAAAAATACATACATATAAACATTTGGAGGGGATCGGGTCAGCATTCTTCTTCCATTGGTCTCTTGAACTGTCATTCACATTTTGTTTCAACCCACCACAGCATACAGCAAAAAAATAGGTAAGTCCACTTCAGCTATTGGTTCTCTTGCACTGTGAGTGATGGCATCTTCCTCATCAAATATGCACATCCGCCTAAAATAAGCGCACTTCATTGCTAAGGCTGGTGGGCCCATATTTTACTCTGAGGGGCATATTCTCAAGGACTTATCGCCGAGTTAGCGGCACTTTATCGCAGCCAAAGTGGCGATAGATTTATCGCCCTATTAACAAGCTGGTGCTAACAGCCGATATCGCCAGTTTTCCTGCGATAGCAGCCGCAAACAACATCGCCACGGATGACACCGGCAACTAACGCTAATGAGATGCAGAGTAGGCGTTCCTGTGCAAAAAGCCGCGAAAACACCACTTCGCAATATTCTCTACGACCAGCCAGATTGTTGAGGCGCGTTAGCAGCAGGGATTTAACACCTGCTCCTACCTGGTGTTAAGTTGGACGACAACCTGCACCACAAAAGGGAGCCCAGACCAGAGCCACACCTGAAGAACAACAGATGCCATGGAGCTACTGATCATGCAGCTCGGAGCCCCAAGAGGGCCACAACACCCACCGCCACCACACCCAGGCCCGACCCCCCCCTCCGGAGCCCCCCGGACTACCACAGAGGCAGCGCAGGCAAAGACAGCGGACCTTCCGAAAACGCACCAGCCTCACAGACTTAACACCAGAGGATGTCATTGCCCACTACAGGCTCAAAAGGAAAACCATCCTCCGCATCCTGACCATCATTGCCCACAGGCTGACGGTACCAACACAGCGGACAAACAACATCCCTCCACAGACAAAGCTGCTGGCTGTGCTGCACCTGTTGGCCTCTGGTACTTTCCAACCAACAACTGCCAGAGTCGGAGGAGTCACCATTAATACACATTCATCTACACATATTAGACCCCTTACCCCCACATCACCTACACGGCTGTTGGAAAAAGATCTCCGTTAAAGTGCCCCTATTTTAGGGAGCCCATCGGGTATTGCACTGCCGACCCGATGAGGAGCAGCCCGATGATGAAGCATGACACCTTATCTGGTGTGTGAGGGCAATATAATCCAATACAATGGATTCCCAACTTTGAACCATTTTGGTCAGGTTGGCAAGTATTCCCTTTGTTTAACTCTTAAATCTCTCATAAAAGGAACAGCATTCATTTGTTTTTCTAGACTTCTGATAGGGCACTTATGCTGGACCTGTCCAAAAGCCCTTCGTCCCCACTTTGATTCCAAGTACCAAATGAACACACCACACACCTCAACTCCACAGTCATGCAACTCACGACTCTGGGAATGCACATGTTACAAACTCACATACAACATGCCAAACAACATGCCCACCTACCAGACACGACAGCACAACTTACTGTGGTAACCTGGGCTAGCCATGTACATAAGCCATCAACGGCATGGCACCTCAGCCACACAATAGCAGAATGTGGGGAAAGGTGGGAACCAGGCATGTGCGAAGGAGGCAAGTGACCCATGAATGAGAATGTACACAATGCCAAGTGTGGCGTGGATGTGCTGGCCAGACTGCAGTATGCAGACCACAGACATGTCCATGTCGACATATACTGCTGGTGTTTGGAGTGTAGTGGACAGTGGACGCAACCATGTCACCCCAGGCAGTGGGGAAGATTGCGGAAATGTAGCTTGTTACGTCCCTCCCTGTAAGCGTGAGAGAAGTGGGCTGGCCCAGCGTACGCCAGGCCAGCGTAGGGGTGTGAATAAAAAGCCTGTTGCTCTGGGCGTGGTTCTCTTCCGGAATGGCCAACGTGTCTGCCAGGGCGGCTCCTCTCAGCCTGCCACGAGGCCGACGTCATGAGCGGCGGTGCCTGCGATACTGTGCGCCTGCTGCACCCCAGGCCGCTGGTCCCCAGACCCGTCTTGGCCGCCCCTGCGCAACCAGGCCTCACTGCTCACCTGCCGACACCGGCGTGTGTCAAAGAGGGCCCACCACGTGCCGGTGCAAGCTCCAAGCCCGAGGCCCGCAACCTTGGCAGCCTCCTCAGACCATCACGGCCTCCGCGACACAGGCCCCCAGCACTCCTTTCTCGTTGATGTACTCCACCGCTGCCTCCGGCCTACACTGCGGTCCAGTAGGTCACACATTTGGAACTGAGTCTTGATTTTTCAATGGCCGAGTTCAAGCCACACCCCACTGCAGCAGCAGCAGGAATAGCCCGTAGGAACACCATCATTGACAATTTCTTCACATGAGCACGTCACATTGTCACAGTCTTTAGCAATCATGGGACAGTACAAAATGACCACAGGCACAGCATGTGCAAATAAATTCATTACAACACACATTCCCTGTGTGCATGTTACTCCTCTGTACAAGCACATCACTCTGACAAGTGTAAGTGCAACATGTAGTGCTAACAATCTCATGAATTGGAAATAGATGGTGGGTGTGTCACCTCTGTACAGAGAGGCTGTTTAGGGTGTCATGTATTCGAAATGCCATTTCTGTGTGTCAAAGATAGTACGGAATCCCACTCATCAGCGTTTCACATGTGTCCCAAATCATTACATGTAGGCTGTCATTTGTGACCTACAATTGATAACAGGGCTTCTTTTGGGGTCAAATATGTACTACCATGAGGCAGGGATGCACCCTGTGACTCAAGTCCCACAACATGAGCTACATGGACGTAAGGGGGAATCACTGCCCCTACATTCGTCCATGCTTTCATACTTGATTAATCATAGACATGACACATCTGTGTGTATTAGAATGTATTATTCACGTTCAGTGGAGTATTGAAGCTGTCTTAGTACTGGGCCATGCAGACAACACTTTACAATGTTGCCCCATGGAGGGCCAGTCAGAGTCCTTTAGGGATTGACAAGTTACTCGGAAGGGGAAGAGTCCAGTCCGCAGGCTGATTGCTGTGTCATTGTTGAGCATGCAAAATATGGCAGTCCATGTCGAGGTCCAAGGTTAGTGTCGCAGAGTGTGTCGGGGACAGTGGAAGGTGTTATTCCAGGGCATGTTGCAGAGGGCAGACCCAAGCAGAAACAAGGCATATGGCGGAGATGAATGCTACTGCTTCCTCCTTAACACTAAAGCAGATTGATCCTCATCTTCGTCCTCTGACGTTTCATGTGCCTCACATGTGGGTGGTGGTGTTTGGTTTGCAGCACTGTGTGACACTGACACATCAGGGGCCGGAGATGTGGATGTAAAAGTAGCAGCAGCATTCATCTGCGCAATGTCTTGTGGCATCACTCCCATGATGAGGATCTGCAGGGCATGGAAGATCCCATCTAAAGCTTTCTCGTGTGCAGCCGTGGTAGCCGTTCTTTGCGCCTGCATCCGCTCCATGTTCTCCATGACCCTCCTTATGTTTCCTAAATCATGGATGACATCGCTGTAGCCACTCTGACTAGACAGTTGTTGTCTCCAAGTCATGACTCCAGCGACGCCAGCCATGGATAGTTGAAGGGCATGGGATGGATTGTGGGTGTCCGTTAGGGAGTATAAGTGGTCCCTGATGGGACTTAGACACCCACGTATGGCATCGAGTTTGGCTGCCATGAGGTCGAACCCCACCCGCACCTGTTCAGCCAGCTCCTTCTGGCAGTCTAACACACGGCGTTGGAACGCCATGTGTTCTTCGGTGAGGTGCTGGGAGCCAGACGTGGTGGTGGGTGCTTCCTGCTGTGTGGTCTGTGCAGGGGGTGGGATCACCTCGATGGTGCTGGGCTGCCCTGCTACTGGAGGTGGGGTGTGGAGGTTGTCCATGAACCGTTGGAGTTCATCGTAGTCGATGTCCTGGAGGTCGTCTCCATCATCGCTGACGTGATGTAGGGTCTGCTCTGCAGGAGGTGTTGATTGTCCCTCTGCAATGTAAAGGGGAGATGCAGTTTCACAGTGTGTTCCATGTATGTTGACGCATTGTACATGTTTACATACAGACTGCATAACAATGTACATTGTGACTGTTTGTGAGGAGATGCCTATTTGATGCGGGACAGTGGACATTTGTACTATGTTATGTTATGTTATATAATTTTATAACGCGCTCAGCTACTCCGAGGAGTGTCCCGGCGCGAATCGAAGAGGAGTCACCGAACTAACACTAGGCGAAGAGATAGGTTTTTAGATGTTTCTTGAAAGCCAAAGGGTCTTGGGTATCGCGAAGTGCAAAAGGAAGGGCATTCCATGCCTGGGCGGCTTTCACGGCCAGGGAGCAGCTGCCCAGCCTGTGGCGAATGAAGCGGGGCACTTTGGCTAAAAGAAGTGCTGATGAACGTAATTGTCTCAGCGGGACATAGAAGGAAAACCGCTTCTGCAAATAGGCGGGACCATGACCGTTGAGGGCACGATGGGCAATAACAAGGGATTTAAATTTGACCCGTTCGGCCACGGGAAGCCAGTGAAGTGAGCGAAGATGTTCGCGAACACTACTCCTATTGGACATTCCGAGGAGAAGTCTGGCGGCCGCATTTTGGACGACCTGGAGTTTATTCAATGAGTATCCCGGGATGCCAACATACAAAGCGTTGGTGTAATCCAAGCGGGAGAGAATCAGAGCGCGGATGACCGTCTCTTTAGCAGGCCTAGGGAGAAGAGGAAGGAATCTCCTTAAGGTTTTAAGGAGGCCAAAACAGCTGCCTGAGAGCTTCTTTACCTGGGTGGAAAAGGATAAATTATCCTCGAACCACACTCCCAGGTTCTTAGCGGATTTTCCATTAGAGGTCGGTAGGGGGAACCCAGAAGGCCAGATCGTATCTCTGAAACCGAGGGGGAAATTACCATAGAGGAGAATCTCCGACTTGCCTTCGTTACATTTGAGTTGCGCTGCAGCAAGCCACTTGAAGACCGAAGACAAGCAGTGCTGGACAGAGGATACGGAGTCCGCATCCTTTTCACAGGAAAAAAGGAGCTGGGTGTCATCTGCATAGGCAATCACCTTAGCCCCCAAGTCCTCGGCCAAGTAGACCAGAGGAGTGACATAGATGTTAAAAAGAAGGGGGCTAAGGGAGGACCCCTGCGGGACCCCTGTGGCGACCGGCTGCGGGGCTGATGCGGCCGGCGGCAGCCAGACCTGTTGCACCCGCCCTTCCAGGAAGGACCTAAGCGGATGTGAGGTTGTACTCGTACATTGTCATCTCACAGTTTCCTGCTATGCAAGATGTGATTGGCCATTTTGTACACACATGCGGCAGCAGTTGTGTCCTGTGTTCTGTTGTGAAAGTGTTGCAGTTTGTACCACATTGTTGTCAATGTTGAGGTGCTCTTATTCTTATGTGTGTGTGCTGCATTGTGGGTGAGTTGCCCCTGCAGCTCAGATTTGGCTGCCCCTTATCCCTTTCAGTCGGTGTGCCTTTGACTTCTGTGCTTCTACAGTGCTGAGATGTTGCGGACTTGGGTGAATTGGGCTCTTGGTCGAGTTGTGACTCTTGGGCATGGTATGTCCGCAGATGTGTTGTTGACGTCAGGGGTTGTTTGTGCACGTGGATGTGTCAGAGTGTGACCTGCTCCTTTCCGGATGTGGTCCACACTCAGTCATCTTAGTGTCGTGGCGTGCACCATGTCATGATAATTGGACTGCAGCCATGCTAATGGTCATGCAGTGTCACTTGCATTGTCAGTGTGGCACATGGACCCGCAGCTTTGCTGGGTTCAGCACATGTGTATGGGTTTGTTGTGAGATTAGTGATGTGTCAGGTCATGTTGAGCAGTGTCCGGATCCACTACTCCTGGAACCGTATCCCGACTGATGACTGTGGCCACCATTTTCTCCATGTCATCCAGCTTCTGGTGTGCCGCTGGACCCCCACCTCCAATCTGCGTTGCTGCTTTCATGTTGGCATCGAGTTTCTTCTTGGTTTTGCCCTTCACATCATTACAGCGCCTCTTGACCTCTTCCATTGTCCTACTCAACTCTGCAACTGCATTCACATGGTCCAAGATAGTCTGCCATGTTTGCGTCTTTGTTGCCAATGACATGTTGGAGGTGACGAACAGTTGTTGGTAGTGTTCTATCACCTCCGTAACGATGATCCTGTTTTCCTGCGGACTGAACCTTGGCCTTCCCCGACCCCGGGGTTCCTTGCTGGTCGTCTGTGGGGCTTGTGGGGTTCGCGTTGTCCTCTGCACTCGGTCCGGGTGCATCCATGGTGCTACGCAGTTTAACTTTTTTTTGTCTTTTTTTTTCTGCTTTTATGGTGCATTTTCCCGCATGACGCGTGGGAATTGCAGGCCTGTCGCTGGTTATCGCTGATTTTTGTATCGCGATTTGGGGCATCGCAACTTTTTTCGCGTTCGTGTTTCGCATTTTTTCTGCATCGCGTTGATTTTAACGCAGTCATTTGGGCTTTATCGTGAGACTATCGCATGGTGCCGCCGGGTTGAGAATACAACGTTGACACAGTGTTATTTTCCCGTGATGGGCTGCGATGTGCAAAGTTGCGTTAAGCTAATTTTGCGAAAATTATCACACATTCTTGAGAATATCCCCCTGAGTGTTTTCTTTCCCTTCTTTATTCTCGTTTGAGCCTTTGTTGTGTGGTTAAACTATGCCTTTAAGTTACAGTTATTTAAAGCCAGTAGTACACTCTTTACATTAATAAGAATAATGTTTCCCTGTGATGTGCATTAAAACTAAAAAAGGATTTGGTATACCATGTCTAAAAAAACAACCTGCCTGCTAGAAAGTACCTGCGCTTTCCTAATAACATTACATACGATGGGTAATATCTGAAATGAAATGAAAATATTTTACTGCAAGCATATAGTCGACATTTAGTGGGTGGAGTGTTTTCTTTTTTCTTTTTCTTTTTCTTTTTGTGGTAATAAAAAAAGTAATTAAAAAAATTAACCATCACACCAGTCCTGCAATGCCATATGTGGCTCTGCCAGTGCTTGTTAATATATATTGAAATCGTCAAACAATTGTTACCCACCGCGCTATTAATAATAACCTCTTTTAACAAAATAGTAAATTTAGAAAAATATTGAGCCTTTTTTTTACAAAATACCAACTGACAAGACTCCCGCTGTCTTGCTGAGAAGGATTTACAATAGACAAAGCATTTCTAGAAGTGGTGTTCGGCTTATTGCGCAAGACGCTTCGGCTGCATTGCACCTGGTGCGAATGAAGGCCCATATTTACAATAACTTCACACTTCCAGGCAGTTTCAAGCTACCAGTGACAGGCAGCGGGGTTAGAGGCTACAACACCTGTGCCTGCCTCTAAAACTAGAAATGTCAAAACACTGGTTGATCATTTAGTTCAAGTGTTAAAGATCAGAGCCCGGCATTTTTAAAGCCTTTTGCCTCCTCTCTGTACTGCTTGAACTGTTTTGAGCGCGAGAAGGTAGATTGCTTAAATCTTCCTGCTAGGTTTATGGGGGCATATTTACAAGGGCTTTATCTCCGCTTTTTTGGCTTACAAAGCCAAAAAAGCGGAGATAAAACCAGCGCCCTATTTACAAGAGGGTGCTAACATGCATAATTGCATGTTAGCACCCTTTTTCACAACGCCTCACTTTGCATCTCCAATGAGATGCAAAGTGGGCGTTACTGGGCGTACCCAAGATGGGCTACCTTGCAAATATCGCTGATGTTTACATCGCAATATTTACAAGGCAGCCCACATGATTTTAGCACACATTAGATTTTGGCGAAAACGGCCGTTTTCGCCAAAACCTAACGTCTGCTAAAATCCTGACTTAGCCATCCCTAACATAGGGGGTGGATTATGCTGATACGACCCTGTGGGTCGTATCAGCAAGGTTATCGCCCTTTTGCAGGGAACATCGCTGGAAAACCAGCGATGTTCCCTGCAAAAGGGCGATAACCTCGCTATCTCTGGAATTTTTATCGCCCTGGAGTAACGCGTTGTTAATAACGCGCTACCAGGGCGATAAATACCAGAGATAGCCTGCGATAATATAATTATCGCTAAGCACGGCCAGCGATAATTATCGCTGGCCGTTGTTAATATGCCCCATGGAGTTTTACTAAGCTGCTTTTGTGGAACTTAAGTCATGCCAGATAACCTGCCTACTCCATGACCGCCGCAGATACAACCAGGGTTGATTGGGATCAAAAATAGGCCCGGGCATGCTAAAAAAAGTGTCCCACCTTTGCGGATTGCCTTCCTGCAAAACACTGCCTCAGCGAAGTTTTATGAAAAGAAGGGGGGGTTCTCTGACAGAGGCATGTTTTCTTAACTTCACTTATATAAAATAAATGCATGGATTAGTTCACGCTGGTGAAACACACCTGAATACAAGTGAGGCCATCTGCATACATTAATGGGCTGGTCCAGCGAGAGAAAGGGAGTGACACCTCGACCCCTTTGGTAAAACGGAGGTAATGGAGGCCCATCTGCCTCCAGAAAGGCCATCCAGGAACCCACTGGGCCGCTAGCGGCATCTGAACACACCAGACACCGCCCAAATCGGCTCCCCCAGGCTGCCCAAAAAAGCAGGCCACAGCTGATACCGGCCCCTCGGCCATTGCCCAAGTCCCGCCTTACCAATCCGACCCTGGATACAACAGCCATCACACTGCCCCGCCTGAACAAATGGCGTGGCCTCCCTTTTCCCGAAGGTACTGCCTTGTTCTTGGGCAGAATCAAAAGAAATTACCAGGCCGGTGACTTCAACGCAGTGAAATACGCTCCTATCAATTGCAGATAAACTCGGAGGGCACATTCACGGGTCAATTGGTTAATTAAATGAGGACGAGGGTTTGTAATGAGGAATGCTTCTTCTGTGTTAGAGGTAACTATACTTTTAGAAAATGAGCATCTTGAGCTTTACATTTATATCATCCTCCATTATAGACAAGCATCGGCAAAGCCAATAGGTTTTGCCTATGCAACATCTATTGGCTTTTTCAATGTTTATTTAGATATGTTGCAAAGCAGTGCAAGCTGCTGTGAAATACAGCTTAGAGTAAAGTAAAACCAAGCACTATGACACAGCAAGAGTTGACCTCGTCATAGCACTCTGTTTTTCATTAAGCCATGTTGCACAGCAGCTTGCGTACTGTGCATTATGTCTAAATAAACATTGACAAAGCCAAATAGTTCTCCGTTATGTGAGGTTAATGTTTTTTTTGTGACGGAAGCAAGTGGAGGGGCTGCAACATTACACCAGAGCTGCCGACACCTTGGGAATGTGAGGATGATTTTGTAAGCACAGTCACTAATTTAATCACAATATCACACAAGTAGATAAATATTCACAGAAACCCAATTTCCACAAAGAGTTTTTTGTGCACTGTATAGTTTTATCAGTAAAACAGTATGACTGTGCACAGTTAGTGGCCACTACATGTACTGTCTGTCAATGACAGTGAGCCACCACAAGATGCTTTGGTTACATTAAAAAATCGCCCCTCTTCATGTCCATTACAGTTAGGTGGGTCTCAAAAGTTTGTTGCTCTAAAAAGTGGGTTGTGGTTCTAAAACTTTGGGGAAACACTGCACTAGATTATATCAAATAATGAATTACTTTCTATTTCAAAAGAAATGCATGAGACAGAGTGTGCGACATGAGTTGAAAGTTTAATGAGGGTTCCCTTTTTAGCCTCAAAGAAATCGAGTGGGAGCACTGTGAAATAGATCACAGAAAGTTTTGTTCAATCTATACTGACCTATTCGGATCACATTAGTTCCCCTCTGGCAAAATGAACTTATGCTATAAATGCACAGGACCTAATTCTTTAAATCCCACAGCTAGAGCAAAGACTGTTGTTCCAGTAAACAACCGGAAGAAGCATGTATTTTCAAAGAATGAGGAATCAAAACAGAGATTATAAAGTTCAGGGATCCTGTCACCTCAGCCTGCTCTGATATTTTCCTTGGAATTCTTAGATCTTCAATCGTGAGCTTATAAAGCTAACCCAAAAAAGCAAGACCCGAATGGAAAAGAAAAAAAACAGCTAGATCTACTCCCACTTCACTTAGTACACCTCCAGACAGATCTTTTGCTGAATTAGTAATGTGTTGGAGATGCTTTAAAAGAGAGATGGCGGTTCTGGTTAATAACGTGTTCTCTTTCATGACAGAAACTTCTAAAGGCAGGACATCTGAGTGCCAACACTAACAAAACAAACCAACAGGCAGCAGTAGGCCCGAACGTGAGTCACTTGACTGGTGTGGGAAACCAAGGCCCGCCATCAGGAGTTGATAAAAACACACAAACCTCGGGTCCCAGAAACAATACCGATGAGAACCGGTAAAATAAGACCCCGGGCCCTAGGGAAACCATCTTAGGCCAAAAACAAACACAAATTTCAGAGTTTGATTAAAAAATAAGAGCTGGGCGAGGAACGGGAGTCCGGGGGCCCAGAAACAAAAGGTCAGCCACCCCCAGGAAACAAAACCTTTTGACCCAGCTGAATATAAATCACTGGACAAAGATTAGAAGAAAACCAACAGGCTCCAGAGATAACAGCAATGGTCCCCTAAAAAGAAAAGTCCATGCACACCAAAAACAAACAAACAAAATATGGGCCCCAGAAAGAAAGGCCAAAAGGACCAACTCCAAAGCAAAGCCCCAGCCCCCAAGAAGAAAAGCCCTAGCAGAAACCAGCATGCCCCAAGAAAGAAAAGTACCAGGCCCTAAAAAATTATAAAATCTGGACAGGAGAGGGGGTGCAAGTGTTTAAGGGGTAGACAGAGCCTACAAAACATGCACTCTTAAGGAGTGTCTGATTAAAAAGTAAAAAAAGTACCCTTCCGTACAAGCTGCTACCAATGGAGGGAAACTGGCTGCAGGCCCGGAACTGTACTTGGCCAAGCTCCATGTATGACCAGATGTCAGCAAGCAGTGAAGAGAAAGTGAAAGCAGCAGGAGTCTCTGACCAATCAGAAGCACGAAGATGAGAGCGACGTGGCAGCCAACCAATGGTAAGGAGCGGTAAGTATTGGGGAGGCTGTAAGCCAATTTTTGAGCTTTTTTTTAACAAAAGCTTTTGCTGACAACTCATGCATGTTGTACATGTGAAACCTAAAAAAATAGGAGGAAAAGGATTTTGGGGGTGCATGCCCACTTCATCTTGTAACCCTAAAGCAACTTTCCTGCCCGACACGCTCTGACCTGATCACTAATACCCTTCCTTTGATTAAAATCAATTGTTTGTTGCGTGTAAATATTGAACTCTTGAGAGTTAGGCCAACTCCACCTCTTTGAATCCCAAAGTCTTTTTATGTAAGATCGAGTGTGTATATCCCAGAGCTCGTTTGCAGTAGTAAAATGTAATTATTGTATGATGAAATCCATGATCAACTATGGTAAATAAAAATATATATGATAAATGCCACAACATGTCAATCTCATGTGTTCAATAATTCTGCAACAAGTTTGATACCTTATAACTGTGTCACTTTAAATTATACTTATCTTGTATTTTACTACTGCATACTAGTTCTGGGAAATTCACACTCGAAATTACATATAAAAAGACAGCTTGTAAAGCTGCTGCAAAAGAATGTACAGAAAGGGATAGGCTGCATATTTTTTAATCGTGCCGCGTCCGATCCAGGGTGGATTGAAAATATGTATGGATCCTTATGGTCTGAGACGCATTATCTGAACAATACAGGCACAATACATGGCCGGTTTCCACAACATGAATGGTATATTTATCGGCTCCGATTTGATTCGCAGAGCTCACATGGCCTGAATTCTGTTCTTTTTCTTCCCCCCGCACAGAGTGTGACAACAGGCCACCCTCTCCCCGGAGGAACCATGATGCACAATTGAGGCATCCTATAAGTATGTGGATGCTAAAAAAATCATGTTTAAAAAATCTTTTTATAACTTTGATTTTCACAAGTTCCGAAATATGAAATTATTCATAAGAGCATGTTGTTCTACCACTGTCATAACAATTACCCTTTCAGTTATGGCTTCAATATATCTCAGCAGAACCACACTAGAAGTGCTCATTTAATATCAATCCTTTATTTCACTAACACGTTTGTCCATGCAATGGTGCAGGAAAGTACATACATTAAGATGATATGCACCTAACTCTCCTTATATCTTCACAGAAAATAAAGAACACCAATTAGGTGGTATAAGTATGTATTTTTCACAATGCAGAATGGCATGCAAGTAGCGTGTTTAGTGTGATTAAACATACAGTAGTGGTACCAATGAACTAGGTTCCCATGGTCCTGAAGAAGAGCCATAGGGGCACGGCTCGAAACAATTTGACCTATAGGATCGCAGGCACATTACCAACCTCGCCTTCCTAACTACCCCCTAATTTTTAATCATACTGACTAGAGGCAGGAATAAAATAGATATACCTACTAGCCAGGTATTTTTAAATTATACCGTAACTCGGCACCTTTTTCCACTCCCTCTCCCTTTTCATATAAAGACCAACAAGTGCTCCCACGTAGGTCGCAGTACACCCGATCCGCTGCGGATCGGGATGGACACAACGATGAAGCATGCCACCAAGGGGTAACCCTGGTGGGTGAGAGTTTACTAGAAAAACACAGGAGAGTTATTAAGTATATATTTACTGGGTATAAATCTCTAGGCAACTAATTGTTTACTTAGCATTGTGTTGAACAATTGCTAATTCATTATTAAGAAGACCAGACATACACATGGCAGCAAAACTAAAATATTCATTTTATTCTATCAAAATATTTCTAAAATCAATGATATACAATGTCTGTAAGGTTACATGACAAGTTAAAAACAGAATAATTCATGACAGACATACCTCTCATCTAAACATAATTGACCTTCTTCCTTCTTGGGGACCATTCCAATTGGAAACACAAGCAAATCCTCCATAGGCCAATCCTGAAGAGGTCCTGCCATCCTGCCCTCGGAAACATAATTTTTCCAGCTTATCCCTAACTGCCTGTATTTGCTCCGATGCGGATTGCAAATTGTCCTCCCACCGTCGCCTCCGCGGACCTTCGTACTTCAACTGAAAAGACCAACGGAACCCATCGCACAATTAAACTGCATCTTCTGTTTGCTCGTAAATACTCAGCCAGTACTCCAACTTCTTTGAGATTAACCAAAGTACGAGTCTTTTGCACCAGGTCCCTGCCTCCATCTACCCCCTCTTGTGCCTGTGCATTGCTACCCCCTTGGCTACCCCCATACTGCTGCCCCGTGCCCTGGCTGTGAGAGGCACCCCCTGCCCCATAGCAGTTGACAAGTGGGTGTCACCCAGCGCATTTTGAACACTCATGGAAGAATTTGTAGTACTCCCGTGTCAGCATGGGCATGGTGGATTGGATGCACTATACGGCTCGTAATCACTATGGGTGAATATCTACTACAGACTGATATAGTTTACGAGTGAGATCAATGAAACCGATTAATGCTGATGTAATAATGCTTTGGCTATCGAGTAGTCTGTTTTCACTTGCTAGAAATGATTATCCAATAAGCGAACAGCCAAGACTTATTTAAAGACCTGTCATGTGAGAAAGGCGATTGTGCTGAAACGCATCTGTTAGGCTTGAATAAATCAGATACAAGATTCCTGTGAGTGCTCCTATTTGCTCCACGAGGCACGTTGTGTTTGAAATAAACATGTATATATATATATATAAATATATATATGGTTGTGTGTTTTTATATGAGTATATTTTATATATATATATATATATATATACATTTGTAAATATTAAAAATTCTTTATTTTAATGTTATATGTTAAAGTATTTTGTATTTACTATTTTTTACTTTATATATAAAGAAAATCGATATTTTTGCATGTTTTTCAACAATATTTGTGCTAATGATATTTTTAAAAATATTTTTGTATTTACCATTATAAGTATACAAAAACGCTATTTTTGTAATCAATATTTTTGACACGATATTTTTATATCACGATATTTATGTGGTTGATATTATGTCAGTGATGCGTTTGCATTATAGCCAATTTACCATCTGCACATTTTAACAATATTTAGGGCCAGATGTATCAAACAGTTTTACCCATTCTGTGTCAATGGGAAAATGTGTTCATACATCTGGCCCTTAGTTTCTAAAAATATGGGCATACTTCATAAAATGCCTGGCTAATGCTAAATATGATCTGATTGTCATTTTGGCATCGGAGTTCTGTAAGTGTGGTCAAAATCAGTTTGTGTTTAGCTATAAATATCTATATAGAATCCCATGTGGACATTTACTGTACCCACCTCACATTATGGCAGACATTTTTCAAATTTTCTTCATAGCTTCACCCCCTTTGTTTACTATAACGTCATGCAAATCAGACATGAATTGTAATAGATCCTCTATGTTTTTTTCCGTTTAGCTTTTTTAAAGGAAAAAGTAACAGAACATTTTAAACGTAATTGCAAAACAAATACTTCGCTTTAAACGTTTTGTCAGTTGAACTTTTTAATGATTTGTTTTTATTATTTTCTTGTTAAATTGAAAATGTGCCTTAATCGCAGTGATCACCCTGTGTTTTTGGGCGCAGTTATCTCAACAAAAATGTAAGAGAAGAACACAAACTGGCACAGGAATCTGTTTTTCCTTGGTACCATTGTGCACTGAATGCCTGTCGTTACTTATTGAAAAACCGAAAAAGTATAGGCCAATAAGATCAAAATCTGGACATCTGAGATCGATAATGTTTTGATCAAAGATATGATCTTAATGTGCTAATAAATGTGTCTGCAGTGATAGTTTAATTGCATAGGCGTGTTGCTCTAATCATAGTAATTAAGCTCAGTTTGTCATAAAACTGCTTCCAAGAAATAATATATGGAAAGGATTCAAGTAAAGTTCATGGAGTGCAGTCAAGATGTCAGAGTGAAGCATTCATGTATTACTCATGTCATCCTGTTTTGCAGAGGAAAATAAAAATAAAATGCAGCCCCAATGTTCTTCTGACACAAGTTCATGGTAGAAATGACTTGATGCTTAGTACAGAACTCTAACAGAAATACTATTCTTTTCATGGGGAATTGTTGGTGGTCCGCAGAAAAAGTGATGGATTGAGTAAACGTGTGTGTGTAGCAAGGTACTGAACAGTGTACTGCATACTGCATATGCAGCCTGAAATTCAATGGTTGTCCCTCAATGACAATTTGTTGTCCTTTGGGGATTGGGCTATCTTCAGTTCTTGTCGGGCGTTAATAGTTTTTGAGAGCAACCTTGAATTATAATATTGACGGAGATTTTCTGAGGTCCACTGCCATCGTTAACCAGTGCATAGGCTCAAGTAGAGTGAATGATCAAAATCAAGATCTCGCCTTGGAAGATTTAGAGGTGACCGGTAGTGATGAAACTGATGACGGAGTGGGTATAAATTGTCAGAAGTATTGTGAAAGGTGCAAGGATGTTAGGGGCTGCAGTCTTAGGATGTTTGTTTGTAAGGAATTTGTATAAGGGTTTATTGTTAGCAGAGAAATAGTGGATGGTGAATTGTAATAAAGTAACAGAATATTTCATTCTCCAATCAAATATGGATAGGGTGTATTGAAAATGTACCTCAAAAGACTATGGAATTATGAGATAATTAACCTTAGTGGATTTTATGTTCTAGTAGTGGAGCTAGATAAGGCGTGGTGAGTAAGTAAATTTGAGTCTGGTAGAAGAGAATGTAATGCCAGACAAGATAGAAAGGATGCTTAGCAGTGAGAAGGGTTGGTTTGTCTGCTCATTGATATGTGCAGAAATGAATACTATCACACTGATAAAGTATCAGGCGCAAATTCTCAAAAGGGGATTGCACTCACTTGGGTTAAAATGCTAGTGAAGCTGATGTTTGGAGAGTATTAGATTTGTTAGTTCTTTGACCATGAGAGGTAATACTTGTAAATCGACAGAGTCTTTCTGTAATAATGCAGATATGGAGTGGACTACAGATTGCTCTGATTATGTGAAGTATTGGACCAATTCTGAGATTAGGTCATCCATGGAAACTTGGTTGGTAGAGGAGTCTATGATTGTAAAGTATAGATTACTTTAACCTCAGTTAATGGGGATCAGGAAGAGACAAACGTGGCTTGTTAATTGGTGTGCTTATTTTACCTGTGGTAGAAATGTTAACTATCCAGTTAGTTAATAAATGTCAGTAAGATGGTCTTTCTCTTGCAGAAGCTAAAATGAACAAATTTCGATCTGCAGAATTGAGCAAGTAGTACATCTATAACACAGAAAGGGGGGCTCGAGGAGGATTTAAGGACCAGCGAGGGCACTCTCCCCAATATCTTAAACACAAAAACACTAATTGTCCTCGGGTCCAAAAGGAAGAAAAGAACTGTATAGAAAAAAGAGAGAGTCTGGTCTCAAAGAGTGATAGATGTTGGAAAACTGTCCACCTAAAGTAGTCCCTTTAAAGGACGGTTTCCCTCACACACCAGAGGTGTCATGCTTCAACATGGGGATACCTCCTCACGTCACAACCTAGTTGTGATGCGGGCTACAACCCCCTCGCTGCGAAGGAGGAGCTCAGGGATGTTTTTCAAAGTGAAGAAAGGGGTATCTAAAACCCAGTATGAGCAGCTGTGTGTGTATGAGGTAGTGCAGTGCTAACTAAACTGTGGTGCAGGAGAAAGTGACTAGAACTAGCTACGTGGTAAGCCTATCAAATTTTATTATCGCTTCCAGGTGCCAGGATTAAAAACACAATGTAAATAGTGTAGCTGCCATCATTAGAGGTAGCTGCACTCTCGAGTGATCGACATGTTTCAGCCGTATTTGAACTATAGTAGTTTCATGGCTTTCATCAGGCTCTTCGAAAAGCTACTGCATGTGACTATACAAAAAAAGTGAATAAAAACGAGAAATATTAAAGAGGCAAGTTGCAAAAGGTGTCACCAGTGATCATGCTGATCCGTAGGTTCACACGTGTACCTGTAAGGAAAAATAAAACTAAAATAGTGACACATAGTGAGGACAGTGTTTCAAACATTGGGTGTAACTCTCATAGTTCGACAGTTGCAAATAAACTTGTCAAAAGTACTCTCAAAAAAGTACTTTGTGCCAACAGATGAATATTTCATATCCATGGCACTTGCCTGCATCAGTCAGGTGTATCGATCGCATCTGTTCACGGCAAATGGCCTTAAATACAGACGCCTGTCCCACCTAATAAATAAAGGCAGGGAAAAGCTAGTCATCAAAGAAGACGCAGCATCATAGAAACCATTATAAAAACAACAGGAAAAGTGCAGGTATCCAGTTGATTGGCAATGGAAAAATTGGATTGAAGGACAGGGTCCCGAGTAGTCCTATCTCAGTTTCACAAGAAAGTATGCTACTGGGGTCACCTTGCATTGAATTTCATAGGAATTTGTTGTGGCAGGGGCAACTAAAACGTTGTCAGCAGACTGGTAGCTATCATATGGCAACTATATAAACAGACAACTGCTAAATATGTGCCTATGGAGCAGTACTTGATGTTATATTAAAAAGGGACAGCGCATAACATTGCGTTAACCTTCGTTATGGCCAGAGCATCTAAAACGCAAATGGCAGCCTAATGAGGAACATACAGCAGCCAGAGAGACCGCTGTTACGTGCGTGCATATAGAGTGAATATCGATGTTAGCAGCTTAGACCTAATCGGCATATTAGATGTTATACGTCATGCGTTTAAGCTCGGGTCGGTGTAACATATAATTACTAGTAACATGAATCTAAGAAGTCGTAAGACTACAAGGGATCCTGAGCCCAACTCGGTCATGACGCACAGGCATATAAGATACGCCCATGGAGTCGTGAGTGGATATAAGTTAAATGTGTAAACGTTATCGTGAAAGCCGACCAGATGGCAAATGAAAAATCAAAAGGAAAATCAAAAGGAAAATCAACGACGGGACTCAGGCGCAACTGTTCCAATACAGACAAATATAAGGAACATGCAGCAACATTACGACGAGACCTAGTAGGAAGACGATATCCTCAATTCCTGGTAAAAAAATCAGCCAAACGAGTTTTGAATATCAACAGAGATGCCCTGTTGGACACCTCAGTGAAGAAACAACCTTCAACCCGACTGGTCTGTGTCAATACATTCAGTACCTTCTCTAATGAGGTTAAGAAGACCATAAACAAGAATTGGAACATTCTAAACAAAGGGTCCCTTACCTTGGAAAAACCACTGTTTGCCTTTAAGCGCAGTCGCAACTTAAAAGATAGTCTAGTTCATACAAGACCTCCTATCCCCAATGATGCCCTGAGACCAAGCACTTTATGGAATCTTCCACCGATTGTAGGTCACTTTCCATGTGGCATGTGCATTGTCTGTCCTCAAACCTCAGTGACTCGAACAATCGACATTGGTACTAACAACCCTTGGGAACTTCGCCAACATACTAATTGTAACAGTGAGCGGGTGATCTATTTGATCACCTGCCCCTGTGGCTTGAAGTATGTTGGCATGACCACACGCAAGATGAAAAACCTGTATACTCGAACATAAGAGTACTATTAGATGTGCCAGACAGACCACAAAACTAACTAGACACTTTTTTGAAAATAAACATCCAGCTGATAGCCTCAAGTGGACTGTTCTGGACAAACCCAATCTTCACCCTAATTGTCCACAACTCGCAAAGAAACTACTGCGAATTGAACAACGCTGGATGTTTAGACTTGACACGTCAACCAAGGGGCTGAATGACGAGATTCCTTGGTTATCACTAACATAATGAGCTTTTAATACCTTCTGCAGTACCTCTGCAACTGTTCATGAACCTTCCAACTACCCATATTTCATCTGAATTAATGTACGGTAGTGATTGCAGAACATACTCCATTACTCCTACAACATTGTTTCGAAACTTATAATATGGGCAATGTGAGCCAACTTAATCACCACCTTCATGATGACAATATGCATAAACTTCATCTATGCAATTCCCGATTTGTCAGCATTCCTTACCTTATGACATATCATGTCTGCGTGTTCCCTCGAATGTTTTTGAAATACCAGTGTCTCTGAAATACCAGTTTTTGAAATACCATTGTTTTCGAAATACCACTGTTTTCGAAATACTATTATTTCCAAGATTTCATTATCGCATTCACAGGTCTATGAGGGTTCCAACACACATACGCTGCGGGCTGATCTGCGTTCTGTATATGTGTCTATAGCGGCTGCATCATTGTACAAACTACATTTCCTATGTTTGAACTACACTTCCCATGATTCATGACTTTCCGCTAAGACGCGGACTACTTCCGGTTTGTTTCTTGCATGTAAACCGGGAGTTTTCAACCGCCCGGCATCTACCTGTTCCTGATGCCCGAATGCTCCACACGCAACTAGTCTGCGGAGAGTCCCATCGTTGATTTGCCTTTTGATTTTTCATTTGCCATCTGGTCGGCTTTCACGATAACGTTTACACATTTAACTTATATCCGCTCACGACTCCATGGGCGTATCTTATATGCCTGTGCGTCATGACCGAGTTGGGCTCAGGATCCCTTGTAGTCTTACGACTTCTTAGATTCATGTTACTAGTAACTATATGTTACACCGACCCGAGCTTAAACGCATGACGTATAACATCTAATTTGCCGATTAGGTCTAAGCTGCTAACATCGATATTCGCTCTATATGCACGCACGTAACAGCGGTCTCTCTGGCTGCTGTATGTTCCTCATTAGGCTGCCATTTGCGTTTTAGATGCTCTGGCAATAACGAAGGTTAACGCAATGTTATGCGCTGTCCCTTTTTAATATAACATCAAGTACTGCTCCATAGGCACATATTTAGCAGTTGTCTGTTTATATAGTTGCCATATGATAGCTACCAGTCTGCTGACAACGTTTTAGTTGCCCCTGCCACAACAAATTCCTATGAAATTCAATGTAAGGTGACCCCAGTAGCATACTTTCTTGTGAAACTGAGATAGGACTACCAGGGACCCTGTCCTTCAATCCAATTTTTCCATTGACAATCAACTGGATACCTTCACTTTTCCTGTTGTTTTTATAATGCTTTCTATGATGCTGCGTCTTCTTGGATGACTAGCTTTTTCCTGCCTCTATTTATTAGGTGGGATGGGCATCTGTATTTAAAGCCATTTGCCGTGAACAGATGCAATCGATACACCTGACTGATGCAGGTGAGTGCCATGGATATGAAATATTCATCTGTTGGTACAAAGTACTTTTTTGAGAGTACTTTTGACAAGTTTATTTACAGCTGTCGAACTATGAGAGTTACACCCAATGTTTGAAACACTGTCCTCACTATGTGTCACTATTTTAGGTTTCTTTTTCCTTGCAGGTACACCTGTGAACCTACGGATCAGCATGATCACTGGTGACACCTTTTGCAACTTGCCTCTTTAATATTTCTCGTTTTTATTCACTTTTTTGTATAGTCACATGCAGTAGCTTTTCGAAGATCCTGATGAAAGCCATGAAACTACTATAGTTCAAATACGGCTGAAACATGTCGATCACTCGAGAGTGCAGCTACCTCTAATGATGGCAGCTACACTATTTACATTGTGTTTTTAATCCTGGCACCTGGAAGCGATAATAAAATTTGATAGGCTTACCACGTAGCTAGTTTTAGTCACTTTCTCCTGCACCACAGTTTAGTTAGCACTGCACTACCTCATACACACACAGCTGCTCATACTGGGTTTTAGATACCCCTTTCTTCACTTTGAAAAACATCCCTGAGCTCCTCCCTCGCAGCGAGGGGGTTGTAGCCCGTGTCACAACTAGGTTGTGAAGCGAGGAGGTATACCCATGATGAAGCATGACACCTCTGGTGTGTGGGGGAAACCGTCCTTTAAAGGGACTACTTTAGGTGGACAGTTTTCCAACATCTATCTCTCTTTGAGACCAGACTCTCTCTTTTTTCTATACAGTTCTTTTCTTCCTTTTGGACCCGAGGACAATTAGTGTTTTTTTGTTTTTTTGTTTCAAGTAGTACATCTCTCAGGATAGTTGTTAGACCTGGCATCTTTTGGCGTGGTTTTCTCTGACTTTTTGCCTCTGACCTCCTGTTTTTGATTGTGTCCTGGATTTCATTTTTGCTGGCTGTAGGACTCTGGGCGCTTTACCACTGCTGACCAGTGCTAAAGTGCAAGTGCCACCCTGTCTAAAATGTCATGATATTTGGTTTCTCCATGACTGGCCTCTTTGGTTACTAGTAAATCCTTAATACCGTGCACCATGAGTGCCCAGGGCCCATAAGTCAAATACCACTAGTGGGCCTGCAGCACTGATTATGCCACCAACATAGTAGCCCTGCAAACCGGTCTCAGGCCTGCCACTGGAGTGTCTGTGTGTGCTGTTTTAATCTGCCATTTCGACCTGGCAAGTGCATCCACTTGCCAGGCCCAAACCTTCCCTTTTCTTACATGTAAGGCACCCTAAGGTTGGCCCAAGGTAGCCCCATGGGGCAGGGGCCAGTGTATTTAAAAGGTAAGACATGCACTGTTATGTTTTACACACCCTGATGGTGAAATACTGCCAATTTCGTTTTTCACTACAGCAAGGCCTATCTCTCCCATAGCTTAACACTGGAGCTGCCTTGTAACATCTTACAAGTGTATCTTCCAATTGGGAGCTGATGGAAATTTTGAGTTTGCTGGTTTTGGACTCACAATTTAAAAACACATCTTTTAGTGAAGTTGGTTTTTAAATTGCAGGTCTGAAAATACCAGATTTAGAAATTTGGCATTTTCTTACTTTAACCATTCTGTTCCGCTGCCTGTCTCTGAATACACGTCTTGTGTCAAGATGACAGTTGGGCTGTTTGTGCATTCACTCTAGACAGTCAAACAAAGGGAGCTGAGGTGTACCCTACATCTCCTGATGGCCCATCACCCAGCTGATGGGCCTTCCTGAACTAGAGTGGTGGGAGGAGTTGACACTGACACCTTAATAAGGATGTGCCTGTCCCCACAAAAAGAAGTCCCCACCCCCTGTAGTATGTCTGGAGCTAGGGCAGGGAAGGGCAGGGTCTTGTGCACTACAAATACCTTTCATTGAAGATTGCCTACTTCAAAGGCTGAAATGGGTAGAAGTACTGGACCTCTGACACCACATACTCAGGACACTTTTGGACTGAGGACAGAAAGAGCTGTGTTACTGTCAAGAGGGACTGCCACTTTGCTGCTTGCTTTGCTGTGCTGGCCTGTTGCTTGCTGCTTCTGTCCTGGGAGTGAAAGGACTGGACCTTGCTTTCTACATCCTGCTTCCAAAGGTTCTCCAAGGGCATGAGTTGAGCTTGCCTCCTGTCCAAAGTCTCACGGCCATCAAAGACTTCACATGCCAGCCACTGGACTCCTCTGCTGAGAGCCCTCCTCTGCCAAGTGATGCCAAATCCAGTTCCTGGACCTTTAGAAGTGAGTTCTGGTGCTCCAAGAAGAAAAATCCATGCTTCAACCTCAAGCGTCATTTCGGAACCGGCGTTTCATCGCAAAACTTGAAGCATCGCTGCTGCCTGCACCGAAGCATGGTCCCCGGACGATGCAATGACCTCGGCTTCAACGCAGGCCTGACTTTTTTCCTCAGCACCTCCGTAGAATCTCTTCTGCATGAATCTCGAGCACTGCATCACCAAAGTCAATTGTGAACTGCCTCGACTCCAATACAGCACTGTCTTCAACGCTGTGGAATCGACGAAGCGTGGCTTGACTTTCAGTGTATCATTGATGCATCGTCCCGGAGCGTTGCTTTTTCATCTTTGACATCACACTGCAGTAAGGAACCGAGGTATTATGCCTGCAAATGATGCATCACTGTCAGGATTGTGCGTGGGCGAACGGGGAGCAGCGAACTACCAAAATGGCTGCCGGCTTCCACCACGCAGGCGCGGAGATGGGTCAGGCAAGTTAAAGCCCGGCTTCCCTCAATCAAACGCGCTTCGCGTTCTAGCGGTGTCGGAGTTCCGGTTTCCGTTCTTACCTGTACTCTTCCGGGTTGTCGGGTTCCTCGTGAGCATCTCGGCGTGTTGCGGCGTTCTCCTCCAGTCGGTTCGTCCTTCCTTGGCGGGCCTCGGCGCGTTCGTTCCAGTGTCCTGGAATTGGAAAAGAGCCACAGAGAGAGACAGAAAGCTGAGTCAATATTGTCATGGTAACAGTGCTCTCGCGCTGACTTGTTATATCCAGAATCTATATTGTTTATCGCTTACCTGATCCTGTGCTCTGGGCGTTGTGGGGGGTCCGCGCCGCTTAAACAGGGTCTACTTGGCAAAGAAAGAAAAAACAGTTATGTACCTGAATGAAAGGTTATATCATTTATGAACGGCACTTGCACCAGACCATTACAGGGGGGTTGTTCTACATGCTACACTTGAAGTATAGGTGGGCACATGATTAGTCTCTAACCCTTATTACCTTATATTCTTTTCAGAAGGGGCTCCTTCGCTCACGTCCTTTTTTCTTCTTTCCTTTTCTTATAGCATCAGCGGCAAGTCCCAAAAACACTGTAAATATATTCACATTATCAGTTTATTGAAAGAAGAAGGGATATTCTAAGGCTTAAGGTAGGATAGAGAGTATTAACAAATATTACAGACAAATTAGCAAAATGTCTTGATTCTCGAAACAGTGTTCTAACTCTCTCCTGCACACCCACAGCCTTTTTTCGTGTCCTGACGATCCTGTGGTGGCCTGAGTACCGAAGCGGAGTTCTTCCCCTTCTTTCCTTGTTTTGTTTCCTTTCTTCCCCGAGTTACCATTGCCACCTTGATATTGTCGGGTGCCATAGGTGACTTAGGGAAGTTGTGGACCTTTCATCTCATCCATGACGTTCCTGCAGAAATACAGGTTAGAGCCCGACAGAATGCGAAGCCCAAAAAGAATAGTATTTCTTTCTGCCCGGACGTCATGGATGTTAGTCAGGTGTCACTTGCTGATTTGGCCCACATGCTGGGTAACCTACAGGTGGAAACCCAATCCTGTAGGGGGGTCCGTGGGGGGAGTGTACTGTCAGGAATGCGCGCGGGCGAACGGGGAGCAGCGAACTACCAAAATGGCCACCGGCTTCCACCACGCAGGCGCGGAGATGGGTCAGGCAAGTTAAAGCCCGCCTTCCCTCAATCAAACGCGCTTCACGTTCTAGCGGTGTCGGAGTTCCGGTTTCCGTTCTTACCTGTACTCTTCCGGGTTGTCAGGTTCCTCGTGAGCATCTCGGCGTGTTGCAGCGTTCTCCTCCAGTCGGTTCGTCCTTCCTTGGCGGGCCTCGGCGCGTTCGTTCCGGTGTCCTGGAATTGGAAAAGAGCCACAGAGAGAGACAGAAAGCTGAGTCAATATTGTCACAGTAACAGCGCTCTCGTGCTGACTTGTTATATCCAGAATCTATATTGTTTATCGCTTACCTGATCATATGGAGGCCGCGCAGCGGTGAAAGGAGCGACCTCTGACCCTGCTCGCAGGCAGGTTGCTCCCCACGCTGCTGCACGGCTCTGCCTGCATTGTTTTTGCCTAATCTTGAATTTTTCCCCTGTGCCTAACTTGCTTTCTTGCCCAGACTTGTTTTTATTCCTCTGTGCCTGTACTTGCTTTCTTGCCCAGACTTGTTTTTATTCCCCTGTGCCTAACTTGCTTTCTTGCCCAGACTTGTTTTTATTCCTCTGTGCCTGTACTTGCTTTCCTGCCCAGACTTGTTTTTATTCCCCTGTGCCTAACTTGCTTTCTTGCCCAGACTTGTTTTTATTCCCCTGTGCCTAACTTGCTTTCTTGCCCAGACTTGTTTTTATTCCTCTGTGCCTGTACTTGCTTTCTTGCCCAGACTTGTTTTTATTCCTCTGTGCCTGTACTTGCTTTCTTGCCCAGACTTGTTTTTATTCCCCTGTGCCTAACTTGCTTTCTTGCCCAGACTTGTTTTTATTCCCCTGTGTCTAACTTGCTTTCTTGCCCAGACTTGTTTTTATTCCCCTGTGCCTAACTTGCTTTCTTGCCCAGACTTGTTTTTATTCCTCTGTGCCTGTACTTGCTTTCTTGCCCAGACTTGTTTTTATTCCTCTGTGCCTGTACTTGCTTTCTTGCCCAGACTTGTTTTTATTCCCCTGTGCCTAACTTGCTTTCTTGCCCAGACTTGTTTTTATTCCTCTGTGCCTGTACTTGCTTTCCTGCCCAGACTTGTTTTTATTCCCCTGTGCCTAACTTGCTTTCTTGCCCAGACTTGTTTTTATTCCCCTGTGCCTAACTTGCTTTCTTGCCCAGACTTGTTTTTATTCCTCTGTGCCTGTACTTGCTTTCTTGCCCATACTTGTTTTTATTCCTCTGTACCTGTACCTGCTTTCTTGCCCAGACTTGTTTTTCCTTCCTGTGCCCAGTTCTCCCGCAGCCCCCGCCTGTTTTTCCCGCCGCTGCGTCCCTCCGGCCCCGCCCCCCTGTAATCCCATTCGCCGCCCCGCTCCCGCCTCCCAGCTGCTCCTCCCTCCCACATCCACTCATATGGAAGCCGCGCAGCGGCCGCGGCGAAGGCGCGCCTAAGGCAAGCCCGTCTGCGCCCATCCGCGACTGGACCGCGCCCAGCGCCAGGACCCCTGGACCCCGCGAACACCACGACGCCCGACACCGCTGCGATGCCAGAATCCTCCACGCACTCAACACTGGACGATCACACACCTGCTTCCTGGCCGCCCCGAAGCGCATCCACGGAGCTTTCACCTGCCGGAACTACAGCTTCACAAGCATCCGCCCCACCATGCTGCCGACCAGGAAAGAACCCAACCACCTCAGATGCATCCTTCTCAACACCCGCTCCGCCCGCAAACACGCCGTCGAACTCTGGGACCTACTCGACTCAACCTCCCCAGACGTCGCCTTCCTGACGGAGACCTGGCTGAACCCCGCCTCGGCACCCGACATAGCCATAGCCATCCCGGAAGGCTACAAGATCACCCGCAGGGACCGCACCAACAGAGCAGGAGGAGGAATCGCCATCGTCCACAGGAACACTCTCAGAGTCTTGACCAACACCGACGACACCCTCAGCACCGCCAAACACCTGCACTTCCAGATCCACACCGACCCCAACACCACCCTCAGAGGAACCCTCATCTACAGACCCCCCGGACCCCGACCACAGTTCAGCGACTCCATCGCCGACTTCATCAGCACACACGCCCTCGCCTCCATGAACTACATCCTCCTCGGGGACCTGAACTTCCACCTCGAGAACAACAACGACACCAACTCCACCACCCTGATCGACAACCTAGCCAACCTCGGACTCAGACAACTCGTCACAACACCCACCCACTCCGCCGGTCACACGCTTGACCCCATCTTCTCCGCAAGCCCCCACGTCTCCTTCAACTACACCACCAAACTCCACTGGACCGACCATCGCTGCATCCACTTCACCTTCAAGAAACCCACCACGCACCACCGCACCCAACAGATGCCTCGCCGCTGCTGGAGCAAAGTCACCGAAGACCAGCTAACCACCACCCTCGCCCAGAGCCCACCCGCCGACCCCACCGACCCCGACACCGCCGCCTGCAACCTCAGACAGTGGATCAACGACTGCGCCAACACCCTCGCCCCGATCAAGAAACCCTCCAACAGTCACACCAACAAGAAAGCCAGCTGGTTCACTGAAGACCTCCGGGCCTCCAAGCAAACCTGCCGAAAGCTGGAGAAGATCTGGCTCCGTGAACGAACACCGGACAGCCACGCAGCCCACAAGAACGCCACCCGCAGACCCCATCACCTCATCAGATCCGCCAAAAGGGCCTCCTTCAAAGACCGCCTAGACAACAACGCGCACAACAGCAAAGAGCTCTTCAACATCGTGAAGGAACTCTCCAACCCCAGCTCCAACACCAACGACGTCCCACCCTCGCAAGATCTGTGCGACTCGCTGGCCACCTTCTTCCACCGCAAGATCGCAGACATCCACGACAGCTTCAACGCCACGACCGCCCCGACAACCACTGAGACCTCCGCCCCTACGACCACCATTCGCGCCAACCGCCTGCTCTCCTGGACCAACATCAACGACGACGACACCATCAAGATCATGAACACCATCCACTCCGGATCTCCGTCAGACCCATGCCCACACCACATCTTCAACAAAGCCAGCACCGCCATCGCACCCCATCTCCGGAAAGTCATCAACACCTCCTTCGAGACAGCAACC
Source organism: Calotriton arnoldi (assembly GCA_963921515.1). Taxonomy (NCBI): domain Eukaryota; kingdom Metazoa; phylum Chordata; class Amphibia; order Caudata; family Salamandridae; genus Calotriton; species Calotriton arnoldi. The sequence goes on along the minus strand of CAWUFW010000539.1, from coordinate 2,949,782 downwards.
TTCCCGGAGAGCTGGAAGCACGCCAAGATCAACGCCTTACTCAAGAAACCCAAGGCGGACCCCAAGGACCTCAAGAACTTCCGGCCCATCTCCCTGCTCCCGTTCCCGGCAAAGGTCATCGAAAAGACCGTCAACGAACAACTGACCCGCTACCTCGAGGAGAACAACATCCTGGACCCTTCCCAGTCCGGGTTCCGCAGCAACCACAGCACCGAGACTGCCCTCATCGCCGCCACCGATGACATCAAGTCCCTGCTGGACAACGGAGAAACGGCGGCCCTCATCCTCCTGGACCTGTCAGCCGCCTTCGACACGGTCTACCACCACACACTACGAACACGCCCCACAACGCCGGGATCCAAGAGAAGGCCCTGGACTGGACCACCTCCTTCCTCTCCGGCAGCACACAGAGCGTCCGCCTTCCCCCCTTCTGCTCCGAAGCCACCGAGATCATCTGCGGCGTACCCCAGGGCTCTTCCCTCAGCCCAACTCTGTTTAACATCTACATGGCACCGCTCGCCCACGTCGCCTGTCGGCACGACCTCAACATCATCTCCTACGCCGATGACACCCAGCTGATCCTCTCCCTCACCAAGGACCCCCACACCGCCAAAACCAACCTTCACGAAGGAATGAAGGCCGTCGCTGAATGGATGAGGAACAGCCGACTGAAGCTGAACTCGGACAAGACGGAGGTCCTCATCCTCGAATCCACCCCTTCGGCTTGGGACGACTCCTGGTGCCCGACCGCACTGGGAACCACCCCAACACCCACCGACCACGCACGCAACCTAGGGGTCATCCTCGACTCCACCCTCTCCATGACTAAACAGGTCAACGCCGTCTCCTCCGCCTCCTTCAACACCCTCTGCATGCTCAGCAGGATCTACAAGTGGATCCCCACTGAAACGAGAAGAACGGTCACCCAGGCCCTCGTCAGCAGCAGGTTGGACTACGGAAACGCCCTCTACGCAGGAGCCTCGGCCAAACTCCTGAGACGGCTCCAACGCATCCAGAACGCCTCTGCACGCCTGATCCTCGACATCCCTCGCTGCAGCCACATCACACCCCACCTAAGAGACCTGCACTGGCTCCCGGTCAACAAGAGGATAACCTTCAAGCTCCTCACCCACGCACACAAGGCACTCCACAACACCGGACCAACGTACCTCAACAGACGACTCAGCTTCTACACCCCCACCCGCCAGCTCCGCTCCGCCGACCTCGCCCTCGCCACAGTCCCCCGCTTCCGAAGAGCGACCTCCGGTGGCAGATCGTTCTCCCACCTCGCCGCCAAGACCTGGAACACCCTCCCCATCCACCTACGGCAGACCCAAGACCTGCTGACCTTCAGAAAACTCCTCAAGACCTGGCTTTTCGAGCAGTAGCAGCATTCCCCACCCCAGCGCCTTGAGACCCTCACGGGTGAGTAGTGCGCTTTACAAATGATATGATTGATTGATTGATTGATTGATTGATTGATTGATCCTGTGCTCTGGGCGTTGTGGGGGGTCCGCGCCGCTTAAACAGGGTCTACTTGGCAAAGAAAGAAAAAACAGTTATGTACCTGAATGAAAGGTTATATCATTTATGAATGGCACTTGCTCCAGACCATTACAGGGGGATTGTTCTACATGCTACACTTGAAGTATAGGTGGGCACATGATTAGTCTCTAACCCTTATTACCTTATATTCTTTTCAGAAGGGGCTCCTTCGCTCACTTCCTTTTTCTTCTTTCCTTTTCTTATAGCATCAGCGGCAAGTCCCAAAAACACTGTAAATATATTCACATTATCAGTTTATTGAAAGAAGAAGGGATATTCTAAGGCTTAAGGTAGGATAGAGAGAATTAACAAATATTACAGACAAATTAGCAAAATGTCTTGATTCTCGAAACGGTGTTCTAACTCTCTCCTGCACACCCACAGCCTTTTTTCGTGTCCTGACGATCCTGTGGTGGCCTGAGTACCGAAGCGGAGTTCTTCCCCTTCTTTCCTTGTTTTGTTTCCCTTCTTCCCCGGGTTACCATTGCCACCTTGATATTGTCGGGTGCCATAGGTGACTTAGGGAAGTTGTGGACCTTTCATCTCATCCATGACGTTCCTGCAGAAATACAGGTGAGAGCCCGACAATCACCTCCCCTGTGCCATGCATCGTCACCGGGCAATAGTGGCCCAACAACCCTGCACCGCCTTAAGGAACCGATGCATCACTGCCTACAGTGATGCATCACCTCCTCTGCATAATGCACTGTCCCCAAGCGGCAACGTGCCAACGACCTGCATAGCAGTAAGGAACCGAAACACCACCTGCCTTTTTGACACCTCACCTCCCCTGCGCCATACATTGTCTTTGATTTTTAACTCATTTTGATATGTTTCATGCACAAATGATGATTTATATTTTGCACTTTGTTATTTATTGAGCTGGACAAACTATGGAATGAATTGATGGAGGAGCGAGGTTTTTTTCTTCTCCTCCTATAAAAAAAGAAAAGCCGCCTTGTTTTACACATTTTTTTGTTTTGTTTATGTATATATATGATGACTAATCCTGAATACTTTTATAAATTTGTTGTGTTGTTTGTTGTTCAAAATGGGGTTTCTGGTTGGCTAGGGTATGCACCTAAGCCAGGCAGAACCCACCGCTCTAGTCAGGGTAAGGGAGTTACACACCCAAGATAAACCCTGCTCACCCCTTTGGTAGCTTGGCAGGGCAGTCAGGCTTAATCCAGAGGCAATGTGTAAAGTGTTTGTACAACACACACACACCAGTGACTCAATAAATACACCACAAAAGGGTCTCCACACAGGATTATATAAAAAATATTTCATATATTGTATATAAACATTTAGACCACAATCACATAAACCATAAATCACTTTACCAACTAGGCAATTGTCATAACAATACAGGTAGTGCAATAAAGTAATTACTTATAGGATGCACACATCATCACAATCACATCACTGCGCGCATATTACGTAGCTCCTGAAATGATATTCGCTATCCTATCATGGCAAGGCATGACAAGAAATCAATCATAACCTCAGGGCACAAAATGTAGGCTTTTTGGTTACGCATGAATCACCCTAGTTCACTGTACATGAATCACCAAATATCGCTGTTCATGAATCACCAAATTTTCACCCCACACATGAAGCCACAGTGCTTCTGGGCTTCTCTTACAGGTTATTGGGTAACTAGGCACCAGATGTAGGACATAGCAGTACCTGCAGGCCTTTTAGCAGGAATACAGTAATTCTTCCTCCACATGTAGATGACAGGGCCCCCTGCCTACCTTTGACAGGGAAGGCGGAAATTCCAGGGCCAAGCAGGATCGGGACCTCTGCTGTGGGTTTACCCCGACCGGTAACCGGGAGTTTCAGTGTCTCCAGTTACGTGCGGCAAACTGGGGAGGCACACTGGCACGGTAACTTCCGTGGCCGATATGGTCGGGTGCAGCTGCCTGTGAGCTCACAGTGTAACTTCGGGGGCCCCAGAGCTGGTGGGCTAAATGCGGACGGAGAAGAGCTCCTGGGGGCTTTCCTGGGTGGTGCACCAGAAGAACACCGCTATTCAGGGAGGACCCTCTGCAACCGGGGTCCTCCTCAGTGAGAAGAGCGCTGCCCACGTAGGAGCGTGGGTCACGCTCCTCCACTGATCAGTCCTGAGCCATACCGGCTGCCTTGGCGGGGGGGCTGCTGCGCTGGATGAAGCCTCCCCTTTGCCGTTGGGGCACGGAGCGAAGTGTCTGTCGGCTCCGCTCCCTTCCTTCCGGCCTTCTGCAATGGCTGAGCCCCATCCTCTGTGACATCGGCGTTGCAAGGCAACGAGAAGGACTCCAGCCCAGGATTTCCTTCCTCCTTTGTAGCTCCGTTGGCAGCTTCCAATCACGGTCCTCAGCGCCAAGCTGCCTCGATGAGAGCCACACAGTGCTGTGGTGCCTGCAGTGCGATCTCCCTTTGGCACCGTAATCCTCCACAGCACAGGGCCACGTAAGAAGAGACCCTGCTGTAAATCAAATTTTTACACACGGCACACGCACCGGCTGCCAGAGAGAGGGAGACCCCTTTGTCAATGACAAGCTCTCCTCTCCTGCTGCTCTGAACGCCAAGGACAGTGCATCGCTCGATACGCGCTGAGGGTAAACCACAAAGTGCTTCAATACGCACTGAATTAGAGTGCTCCTTCTTGAAAGGGGAAGCACTCTCCACATGCTTACTTTGGTAAAAGAGTATAAAAACAGTCCAGTCCTTCTCCTGCCCCAGACTGGAGCAGCAACTGCAGGCCGACTTACACCACACACAGCAGGGGCAGCGCTCCACACACAGCTCTCCCAACTCCCCTTCCAGGCAGGTTCCTTTGAGACCCAGCAAGGATCTTGCTTGAAGTCTTTGATTACCTGAGACTTCCAACAGGAGGCAAGCATGCACAAGCCCTTGGAGATCTACTCAAGCAGGACACCACAGCAGGGCAAAAAGAGTCAGTCTTTCCTCTGCCACAGATAGAAGAATCAACTGCAGGCCAACCCACCCCTCACACAGAAGAGGCAGCACTCCTCACACAGCTCTTCAGCTCTTCTTCTTGGCAGGGTCCTCTTGTTTCCAGAAATGATCTAAAGTCCTAGGGTTTAAAGTTTCATACTTATTTACCATTTTCTCATTGTTCTCTTTGTGGCAAGGGTCTCTTAGCCCAGTCCAAACCAGTCCTGGCCTCCTTCATCCAACTTGACCACAGGGGCTGGAGACAGCACTGTGCAAAGGAGACACAGCATATTGAGGTGCCAGCAAAACTCCTCCTACCACTGTAAATGCAAACCAGGTCTATTCAGCCTAGTGATGAGTCGCCCAGGAAAGGCAGGACACACCTCAGCCCCCCTTGTGACTGTCTAGAGTGAATGCACATCCCCATCTCCTGTCACTCCAAAACCAGTCAGTGAATACACAAACAGGCAGAGGCACACAGAACAGCACAGCAAGAAAATGCCCACTTTCTAAAAGTGGCATTTTCAAAAACACAATTTAAAAACCACCTTTACTAAAAGGTGTGTTATTAAATTCTGAGTCTAAACTCCATTTCTTTATCTTGTCCCAGTGGCAAGTTACACTTGTAAGATGTTACAAGGCAGCTCTCATATTAACCTATGGAACGGGCAGCCTTTCAATAGTTATAAACAAAATGCACAGCATTTCCAGCCGCGGCCCGTACAGGTAAGAACGGTGGGGCCCGGTGGGGGGGGGGTATTTCGACGGACGATGACGAGGGAAAATTAATTATTTAATTAATTTCCCCTCATCCCAATCCGTCGAATTCCCCCCACCGGACCCCACCGACCTAGCGCTCTTAACTGCATGGGCCGCGGCTGAGTATTTCACTATAAGGACACGCCAAACACACCAGCACATGTCCTACCTTTCACATACACTGGACCCTGCCTATGGGGATACCTTGGGCCTACCTAGGCGGTGCCTTACATGTAAGAAAAGGGACGGTTTGGGCCTGGCAAGTGGGTGCACTTGCCAGGTCAACATGATAGTTAAAAACTGCATGCGCAGACACTGCAGTGGCAGGTCTGAGACACATTTAAAGGGCTACTCATGTGGGTGGCACAACTAGTGCTGCAAGCCCACTGGTAGTATTTGATTTACAGGTTCTGGCACACACCGTGCACTTTACTAGGAACTTACCAGTAAATCAAATATGCCAATCATGGATAACTAATCATAATCACTATTTACACAGAGAACATGTGCACTTTAGCACTGATCAGCAATAGTAAAGTGCCCAGGGTCCTATAGCTAACAAAAAGAGGTGCACATTGTCAGACCCTTGTATCTCGGGGGATGGACCTCTGTCTCTAAGGATCTACTGATCCCATTGGGGCAGCTGTCGGAATGGTGATCCTGAATGGAGGCAAGGCCTGCTCAGGCACAGCTGTCAGGATCACAATGTCCCTTTACGAATGCCTTTTCTAGCAGCCCCACTGCCATGAAAAGGCAGACAGAAGTGCACTTTGGAGGCCCCAAGCAGGGCTTCTGTCCCTGTGGGCTACTGCTAAGTGGCCAGGGGGGCACATGTGGTGCCCCCCAACACATACATGCACCATGTTCCAGGCACCACATGATGCCTGGTACATGGTGCATGAATGTTTGTAAAGTGTCTTTGTCTACTGCGGCTTGAGCTGCAGCCCTTTTCCGGGCCGCAGCAGAAGCCGCAGTAGAAAAAGGCGTTTTACGACAACCTGCAGGGCTGTCATATGGTAATATGGTGTGTGGGACCACTAACACATTGTCGGCCGGTCACCTGCCCGTGGCGATGGCGGTCGGACGCTCGTCCGACTGCCATTGTAATATGCTCCTATAGCTTTATTTCACTTTGAAAATTCATATCTTGAGTTGGGTATGATGGAGTTTTGTCGTTTTGGTATTGTTTTAATCAGATAAATAGTGGCTATTTATCTAAACTGGTGTGGAGTCCTTCTTTTAACATGTTACTGTGTGTGTGTGTGTGTGCGTGTGTGCGTGTGTGTGAGTGTGTGTGTACAAATACTTTACACATTGCCTCTGAGATAAGCTTGACTGCTTTTGCCACCAAGGGGGCGAGCATGGGTTATTCTGAGGTTGTAACTTACCCTGACTAGAGTGAGGGTACCTACTTGGACAGGGTGCAAACCACTTTCAACTAGAGAACCCACTTCTTATACTGTAAACAGTTAATTTCCTAGTGTTTTATGTGGTTTTTTTAAATGTTTTTTCAGTGGGAATGAAGAGAATGATTCCAGAGCCATCCATGTATTTGCTATTGAGTCTCAACTGTCTCTATTTTGGAGGGAAGCAAGGATTTCTAGGCCTCTAAAGAACACGTCTATATGTATTTTAAATATTTTTGACACTTAAAAAAGTCCTCAAGCCAAGATTCCTTCTCACTGATTGTTCTCTAAAGCTGACCTAACCTCCTTCTATCACCAGTTACAGTTTAGCCTGGACCATTTCATTGCAAGGTGTAGCACCAGATCTCTGAAACACTGCAGGTTATTTTAAGACAAGCCATTCCCAATACAGTGAGGTAGTAAATTGGCCTTGGTAGCAGAACGATTGTTTTTAATCGCCTGTGTAATGTGGTAGTAACTTGCAAAAACATAATCCTTGGAGTTAGTATCAGTGGGGTCTGGAGAGAGAAGTGAAACAACAGGCAAAGAGCAGGGAAAGCAACCTGAGAAAGACAAAGCTTAACCTTCACCCATTTGAGGTGAGGATTCCAGCACTCCCCTCACTGACACTACGTCATTGCACAGAGGGCATCACGGGCACTAGCTTCTTTACAGATTATAATATGGAAGCCATGCGCACACCTTTGCTACAAAGAAGAATGGCATTGTGGGGTGCAGCAGCACAGTAGTGTGAGGAAGGATAGGTGCTGCTGTAGTGTGCCAACTCGTCATGGCATGGTTATGCGCCAGTAGTGCTGCATGTTGGCGGATAGTTGAGTAAACAGAAAAAATAGTTGTGGGTTGATGTCGGAGACACCACAAAGAAATGGCATTAAATATATTACCATAGTGAAAGAGGGAGAACTTGCATTCCCTGGGGTGCATTGATAGAAAACACAATATCAGTATACTGTCCTTATGCAACAGGTGAGGAAAGTGAAATCACAGCCACTCTCTGCAGGTAGTGCAGAGGATGATGAGAGGGAAAAGGACAATAAGTGCAGTACGAAATAGTTAGGAAAAGGGCCCACGGTTGTGATACCCTGTGACCAGCACTCTACAGCCACGAGGTTCAATGCATGGTCAGTCCAAATCCTGGTCCTGGGGCGAGGGTTGAAAAGAGAGAGGGAGATAACAGGAGGGGCAGGTACTAAGGGACATGATTATTGAATAGTGACAAATCAGGAAGAGGGGTACGTCTTGTAGTGTGATAAGAAAAGGAGACGTTTCAAGGGTGCTCCGGTGTATATGAAATTAGAAAATTGAGTTTTCTAAACTCTGTTAAAGCCACAATGGTCACAGGGGTGACCCGCCTGTAATGAGGCCTCAAGGGAAAATATGCAACTAGCACATGAATGCTTTCAGCACTATGCGACTGCAACTAGCAGCAGTGTGTCAGACAAGGTGAAATCCCCTCTATATGATGCCTGCCCACAGGTTAAGTCAATTTCCAGATTGGTGCTGTTGCACATAAATAAGCAAATCTTTGGGAAGTTTCCCTTAATGTATGTACGTCCATGATACGTCCATCATTTATATAAATAGTAGAATTGGGGAGAGGATGTGGTCTGACGGCTAGACTGCCGATTTTGGAGATGGGAAACCAAGGTTCTGGTCTCGGGGTCGACTCCACATCCTGTGATTCTGGGAAAATCATTTAATCTCCCCGTGCCTACCAAAAATATCAATGTGTCCCTGTGTAACGTAACTGGTGCTCATGTAAAGCGCTCCAATACCTTCGGGTCGAGTTCGCGCTATATAAATCTGCAAAAATAATAATAATAGTGGCAAATAGTGCACAGTTTGACTCTCGTGTACTGGGAGACAAGATTTTAAGGGTGCACTTCGGAGGACAGGAGGAAAGGGGCATTTTGCACACTAAGTAAAAACCATCAAAAGAATAACCTCAGTACTGAAAGTGAAACTTTTCCCTTGTTAGAGAGTTAGAGCTTACAATCTGAGAGTGGCAAGAAATATGTTTCACAGTAAATGTTGTGATGCAACCCACATCCTCCCAACAGAAGTATTCGACCTTGAAACAGTAAATTCGTTAAAAAAAACTGAAATAAAAAAAGAAAATAGAGAATAATGGAAGAGGGCAACAAAGATTACTACTGGACACCATATTTTTATAGAATGAAACCTTTGTCTAACTTTAGATATCTTTACAGAATGAAACTACCTTCAGTACTTTACACAGAATATTAATGTGCGAAGATTGATTGAGAAGGGATAACCTAAACCAGAATGTGTTCTCGGGGGGTATGTCTTTGAGACAGAACCTTACCAAGGTTTCTTTAGCATAACATCACACACATTTACACATTTTTCTTCAACATATATACAAGATGGGGAGAACAAGAACATCATTTGAACAGAACGGAATAACATAACTCGATTAAGGCACTTACATATCACTGCATTTCTCCATAGACTCATAGCGGGGAAACCCTGAAATACATCAGGCCCAAAGCTATTAGAAGAAAGCTGTCCGTGTTCCAAACGAAGCAGCTCAGCCACTAAAACACATCTCTTCCACATGAGTACATGTCAGTACAATATCTACTATCTACATATATGTTTCAATATGACCGTACTTCTCTCTAACGTCAATATTGAAAAAGTAAATAAAATTGAAACTGAAATGAACTATTTTTGGCCTAAATTACATCCCAAAATCACTCTACACTGGTTTGCTTTACCAATGTGAAGAACGACTTTACATGCAAATACGTCACACTTGGCTGAGCAACCAGGTTTCCATAGTATACCTGCTGGTATACTTTACAATTAGTTCGAATCGAAACCGAGACACAACTCTTGCTTACAATTAAAGCTGTATTGCAGACGGCCATCTTGTAACATAGACAGCTTCTTTCTGTTATTCCAAATGCTATCATATTCCCATTTCTCACCAAGCAGCAATGTAAAGGCAAACAGACCATATTAGCAGACAAAATCAGCTTTTCTCAGAGACAATCTCCGCTGCCAAATTGTCTGTACAGCTGAATCCTTTGAAGTCTGTGAACATACACACACAGAAAATCTGCAAAAATGAGTATGCATTACAAGATGAATTGGACCAGCATGTGTAAACACATTTCTAGTTATTCATCTGTCCAAAGTTTAGAAAGCAATACAAAATTGAGCACACACTTTCTAACACAAAGAAGAAAAGCAGCAGATGATGCTGTGCATTCAGTCACTATGCACTCCTTTGATTAAATATGCCTTGTAATTGCAAAAGAGATGCCAAATTCCTAATCTTTGCAAACAGTTAAAAAAATTTTTTTGCTGCTAACATCTTTCTTCACCTGAAGATTTCGTGTCTCGACAGGCTCCTGGTCTCTCAATACTGAAGGGGTTTTAATTGGAGGATGTTTGTTCTGACAGACTCCATCATAACTAGGTAACACGCTTCCTCTTCCAACTGGGCTGTGGCAAGGCTTGATCAGGTTCTGGCGCCTCACGGCTGGCGACGAGGATCGTATGTTAAACGAACAGACACGGATCATTTACATACTATATATATTGATGCTGAGGCTCATGTTTAACACTTAGGCTGGAACACATATAAAGCTTAGATACAACCCTTCAACCTTTGTGTCTTACACAGATAAAGAAAGGATTGTTCTGAGTGCTGAATACAGTGACATTTGCTCAAACTCTAGTTGTGCTACTGGTTCTAACATTGTGCAATCGACTCAAAAAAATCTTGAGCAGTCTATCTTACTAATGTAGATGCGAATTACATTCAATTTCCAATATACATCGATTAGTGAAAAACGATTTGTGAATCTGGCGCACTCAATGTAATAATCCCTTAGACCATTCATGATAAAAATATTTTAAGGCAAGGTAGATAATCCACGTGTCATTAAAACAAAACAGCATCAAATCTTTTCTGAACTTAGTAGCGAATAGATGCATTTGAAGCAGGGTCACTCTTTGTAACTGGCAGAACAGTGGTCCCTCGTTTGCAATAAGCAAAAGACTGCATTCCTCGCTGAATTTATACATTGCAAACAAAGTAATAATGAGTCAAAAACTATGCAAGTCAATAAAAGCAATTGCAGGAACAACTTGTGACGTTGGCTTAAACTAAATTTAAGTCATGGCCAAGCCTAAATAATAAACCAGCAAGATAATAGGGTAATGTCCAACCTACATATTCCACCAACTGAGGTGATGAATTCAAGGAGATACATTTGTGCCTAACCCCTCACAGACACTAGAGAAGGAATTTCGTGGGAGCACAATGTCTCTAACTCTATTTCACTGTCTAATGATTAACCTGTTCAGCGCAGAGGGCGAGGCATTCATGTAATTCTTATTACCTCACCAGTGTAGAAGGAATGATGTTGCATCCCCTGAGGCAGGGTGTGGGTAAAGCTTTAGCACTTTCACTGGAGGCTTCAGCCATTTTTGGCCCCATGGAGGGCAGACACGAATGTGCGTCGTGTAAGCCCTCAGCCCCTCTCACACTGGATTGATGACATCAGCAGGCCAGGGGGTGCGCTGATATCATTATTGCTCCTGATGACATAGTCGCTAGAGGCTGGTAAGTTTTGTGATCCAGATTGGGCGGCATATCCCACCGGGCACCTCAGTGTGTTAGAGAGGCACAAGAGTGTCTCTCCCTGAAGGATTAGTGCTCTTGGATCGCTGCCAGGCAGCGATCCATGAGCTGGAATCCTCCACTAAACCACCAGAGATTTCTTTTGGGTGCAGGTCAGCCCCTGGTCTCATTTCTGTGACAACCAACCTTAGGGGGCAAATGAATATAAACCATTTTCCATTCCCTGTGTGGCTGATCAGGGCTGGCCCTCCCAGACGTCCTGAAAGGGAAGGGAAAAGAGCAGCGGGCAATTTAGTTTTTTTAGTAAATGTGCCTGCGGACAGGTGACCCACCTTGCCCCCCCGGTCAAATCTAAAAGCAAGAGGGGCACAATTGGTATTTGGACAAAATATTGAGTTTTTAATATCGAGAGACAGCAATATCGGAAAATAAATATTGTGATTCAAAAATGTTGTGATGCAGAAATATCGCTGTCAAGAATATTGCTATTTTAGGTAAGTAATTTTGTTGTTAAGAATGTCGTTTTTAATATAGTTTTCAATAACAGAGTTGGTAAAAATGTATTTCTTTGATTAGCAGGGCCGGACTGGCTACCAGGCGTTTTGGTGTGCTGCCAAGCTGGGGGCTGATTTCGTTGATGGGGACCTGCGTGTGCTTAAAACCATTCGTTTTGCTTTGTTTATTTAGAAGCACACGCAGGTCCCCATCAACGAAATCAGCCCCCACCGCAGTGAAATCAGCCCCCAGCTTGGCAGCACACCAAAACGCCCAGTAGCCAGTCCGGCTCTGTTGATTAGTTTAATGTGTTTTAGTGCATATATTAATTTTGTGTTATTATTGTTTCCATGATTGTTATTCATTTTTTAAAATATAGTTTGCAATTGTAAGTGATTTAGATTGTTTTTATTTAATTGCTAAACTTAATTTATTGTGTCATAGCAGGTTGTTGGGTTTGTAGGGGGATAGAGTGGGAACTTAATTAAGTAATAATTAATTATTCATTAATTATTCATTTTTAAGTAAGTATGTGATTGATATTAATTTTGTACATTATGTCATATTGATTTATTTTAGTTTTATTTTAGGTGTGGGTTGTTAGGTTTGTAAGGGTGTAGGGTGGGAAGTTATTCAAGTAATTATTAAATATAATTAGTTAATATAGTTTATTAATATTTTAATTGATTAATAATTATGTATATTGTCGAATAATTAAATATTTTAGTTATCTTTTTGGTGTGGGCTGCTGGATTTGTAGGGGTATAGGGTGGGAAGTTTTTAAGTAATAATTAGTTTTTAAATGTTAATTCAATATTTAGCTAATTATCAATTATGTAAACTATGTTACACTTATTTGTTTTAGTTATATTTTAAGTGTGGGCTGCTAGGTTTGTAGGGATTTGGAGGGAAGTTAATTAAGTAATAATTAAATAATGGTTATTAAATGGCTTATTAATTATGTAGATTGTTTAATTCTTTCTTATTTTTTAAATTTGTGTTTCTTATTTAAATGATTCTTGTTTAATAAACAGTTTTATATTTTTTTATAAATTATTAGGGTTATTCAAATATCTAACGTTTTCGAAGTGAAGTACTTTCCCTACTGTTGCACAGGCTGGAAGTGGGAATAGTAAATGTAGTCCTTCCAAAGTCTAACACTTTCCCTGCTGTAGCACAGACTGGAGTGGAAATAGTAAACCTTACCCCTCTGAAGTCCAGCGTTTTCCCTACTGTTGTACAGATTGGAGTGGGAATAGTAAATTTAATCCCTCTGAAAGTCCAATGCTTTCCCTACTGTTGCACAGACTGGAGTTGGAATAGTAAATGTAACCCCTGTGAAGTCAAACTCTTTCCCTACTGTTGCACAGACTGGTGCGAGAATAGTAAATTTAACCCTTCTAAAGTCCAACACTTTCCCTACTGTAGCACATACTGGAGTAGGAATAGTAAATCTTACCCCTCTGAAGTCCAGAGCTTTCCCTATTGTTATACAGACTGGAGTGGGAATAGTAAATTTAACCCTTCTGAAGTCTAGCGCTTTCCCTACTGTTATAAAGACTGGAGAGGGAATAGTAAATCTTACCCACGCTGAAGTCCTAAGCTTTCCCTACTGTTGCACAGACTGGAGTCGGAATAATACATTTTATCCCTCTGAAGTCCAAAGCTTTTCCTACTGTTGCAAAGACTGGAGTAGGAATAGTAAATCTTACCCGTCCGCAGTCTAACGCTTTTCCTACTCCTGCATAGACTGGAGTGGGAATAGTAAATTTGACCCCTCTGAAGTCCAAAACTTTCCCTACTTTTGCACAGACTGGAGTGGGAAGAGAAAATGTAACCCTTCCAAAGTCCAACACTTTCACTACTGCTGCACAACTGGAGTGGGAATAGTAATTCTTAACGCTCTGAAGAACAACGCTTTCCCTACTGTTGCACAGACTAGAGTAGGAATAGCAAATATTACCCCTCCGATGTTCAACACTTTCCCTCCTGTTGTACAGACTGGAGTGGGAATAGTAAATTTAATCCCTCCGAAATCCAATGCTTTCCCTGCTCTTTATACTCTTTTTAGTAAATGTGTTTTTTGGAGTTTTAAATGTGTAATATTTAATTTATTTTCTAAATTAATTAATATATTTTTGTTATTGAATTGTTTATACTTTTTACAGTTGTATTGTGTATATATACATATATAAGTGGGAGTAATACATTTTAAATAGAAAGAAAATAATATAATATAAAATTAATCATTTAATTTATTATGTTACACTATATATATATATTTAATATAAACACAAACATATATATATATGTGTGTTAATATAATTATATATTTATATATAGTATTAAATATTAGTGGAGTTTATTTGATTTACATTATATTAAATGTACTTTGACGATATTAATGTTAACAATAATTTGTTTGCCGATATATTTGTGCTTACCATTATAAGTATAGAGACACGATATTTTGGTAAACAATATTTTTGACATGATATTTGTGCCAAATGATATTGTTTACCTCAATATTGTGCCAGTGATCTAAACCACTACAAAGAGGAGAGTCTATTTTGAAAGCACATGTGAGTTTGTGCACTAATTGGTTTTTGCCATTCGATCACAATCATCATCCCCTTTGTTGCATCTTTTAATGTTGTTATTTTAATTGCATTTCAGTTGTTTGCCTTATTTATGTGCATGCTGCAATTTTGAAGCCAGTGGCGCTGCAGTGGTTTGCCTTTCAATTTAAATTCATAGATTATATCTCACTCTCACCTGGACTGATGACATTCTCATTTTGTTCTTATATCACACACTTACCAGCATTCTCAATACATAAAAGTTTCTATGAGTACCTCTGCTCTCTACTTAGCATACAGTATTTAAGGGAAAGATTTTAGATAGGAAACAGACATGTCTTTGTGTTGGATAACTGCTGCACAGATCTCAAGCCAAACAATGGAGAGCTCTGAGGCTAAAGCTTCTGATATTGAACCTGCATCTGAGGAATAGAGTCACAAATCCTGGATAGGGATCTGGAAGTGATTTTTCACTTGGTGGAGATGATGATGACTCCTCTTTCAGTGATTCTGAAGTACATGACCATGTATGGCCATGAAGCACATCAAAGCAGTCATGATTTCCCTTTACAAGCGCAACCTGTTCTGCCGAGAGAGGGTGGCAGTGTAGGGCAATCCAGAGTACCCACAGGTACCACGCAGAGCACAGTAAAAGCAGTCACTTAACTTCCACCAATAGATTCCAGCCTCTAATTTTTCCTTTCACTGGAGATGTGGGATGTAAATCCAATACTGCAATTTGCTCATTAACTACTTCGAACGTTTTGTGGATGCTGTGTTCCTTGAGGAAAATGTACAGCAAACACATATGCATACTGAAGAGTTTTTCAGTGAGCATGGATGCACCGTGGCACCTCATTCTAGGATATACCTGTAGACTCCCTTTTCATTTGGATAGTTGAAAAACGTTTGGGAGGCTACATTGCTTGTGGGAATTTTGTGCAATTCATCGGTACACTCTTACTGGTCACCTCTTACAGTTTGGGTAATACCCAGCTTCCCATCTGTCATGAGCATATATTTATTTCTGATTGTGCAATATGTGCTGCATTTCAGTAGCTTTATACCATTGCATAGCACCATCCAGACAATAAAACTTAAAAGTACATGCCCAACTTTGTAAATGAACTGTGACCTGCCCTGTGGGCTGTGTAGGGCCTACACTAGGAGTCACGTATATGTATTAGAAAGGAAGGATTAGGCCTGGCAAAAGGTTTATTTTTCCAGGTCGACATGGCAGTTTAAAATGGAACACACATGTTGCAATGGCAGGCCTGAGTCATGTTTTAAAGGCTACTTAAGTGGGTGGCATAATAAGGACTGCGGGTCCACTAGTAGCATTTAAATTACAGGCCCTGGGTACATGTATTAGCATTTTACTAGGGACTCATAAGTAAATTAAATCTACCAATTGGGTGTAATAAGATGTAAGGTGTAACCTTGTTTTAGGGAGAGAACACAAGCACTGTAGCACCTGTTATCCGTAGTAATGTGCGCAGAGTCCTCAAAGCCAACAAAAACAGATTCAGAAAACAGGAGGGTGAAGGCAAAATGTATGGGTATGACCCTGCAGAGAGGGACAAATCCAACATAGCCACATTGCATTTGAGGGCATTTCCTCTCGCTGGTGATTGGCCCCACCTCACAAGTGGTGTACTTTTTTATTGGGAGGAGTTTGTGAAAAATGGGTGGTAGGACTTTTGTGTGTTCCCAAGGATTCTGGATGTTTCTCTCTCAGAAATGTGAGGAAAATCTCTAAATCTAACAACAATACTGTTTTGCTAATGAAAAGTGTGGGAATGTTGGGAATGTTGGGTGTTAGGACTTTTTTTTATTTCTGTTAGATCTGTCAGCCTTAGGGTGGCCTTCCCCCAAACCTTTTCCCTGCTTACCTCCTCTTTTTGTAGAAACGTTTTGTTGGCCTTAGGACTCTAAGCGCTTTACCACTGCTGATCAGTGCTAAAGTGTTCTCCCCTAAACATGATAACATCGGTGTATACACAATTGGCATATTTAATTTAGGTGTAAGTCCCTTGTAAAGTGGTATACCATATACCCAGGGCCTGTAAATTAAATGCTACTAGTGGGGCTGCAGCACTGATTGTGCCACCCACACATGTAGGCCTGTAAACATGTATCAGGCCCTCCACTGCAGAGCCTGTGTGTGCAGTTTTACAGCCACTTCGACTTGGCATTAAAAATCCTTTACCAAACCTTAAACTACCCTTTTATTATATATTAGTCACCCCTAAGGTAGGCCCTGGGTAGCCCAAAGGGCAGGGTACTGTGTAAGTAAAAGGTAGCAAACACAAGGAGATAATGAAGGAGTGCTGAAACTTTTCAGACACTCACCCCCAGTCACAGATCTGGGTTGAATCCATCATTGTTCTTTAGCTCACTTCGCCACCCCATTTCACACCCAGCCATGTGCAAATCAGTCTTGACCTCATGGACCGGTTTCAGGGGTGAGTGTCTGAAAAGTTTCAACGCTCCATCCATCATCCCCTTGTGTTTGCTTTGTTTGCCCTAAGTGGTAATGATAACTCCTCTTTACCTGTAAAGTGGGATTTAATATTACTGTTTTTTGAAATGCCACTTTTAGAGTGTGGACATTTCTCTGCTCTTAAAGCTCTGTGTGCCTGCAGCCTGTCTCCAATACACATCTGGAGTGGGTGACAGCTACATTTTGTGCATTGATTAACACAAGAAGCCTCTCCTAGTTATTGACCTAATTGCTATTATGTCTTCTATATGAGTGTAGACATCTCACAAAAGGTAAAAGACTGGTCTCACACAACACCTGGTGTCATGCTTCATCATTGACCAGTCCTCGCCCTCTAAAAACTTGGTTTGATAGAGGGCGGGCATACACCTGAAGACAGGGATGCACTTCTAAGACTAAGTGGGGGCCCTTAACAAAAAAGTGAAATTTAAAAAGCCATTACGGATGTCAAACCTCATTTTAATGTGACTGACATCTGTATGGTGTTTAAAAGAAATGATCGGTGTATTGGGGATATTGTAGTCCCCCCACCGTATAACTAATGGTCAACATGTTTCTGCCTAGTGGCCCAACCGGGTCCGCGGCATTCATCAGGACCTATCATACACCAACGGGCTCCTACCTTACCATTCAATATAGGTGAGGTATCCACTAAGTGGGGTGATCAAGATCACACACCACAGAGTTGCGGCTAAAATGTTCCAGCCTGTGTAAATAAGAAAACAATAAACAATTGAAAGAATAGCAACATAATCACACATTTTTTGTGAAGGTCATTCAAAACGCCACGTACACATGCAGAATGAGTGAGTGGCTATAAGTGCAACAAACTGTGTCAGTCATCTGTGCACTATAGAATAATAAGGGATGCTTGGTCCCCAACGCTTACCCTATTCCCTGGGACCTACTTGCCCCATAGGTAGAGTGAGTAAGGAAGACCCATTAGGTCACGCGCCCTAAAAATGAGGAGAAAACGGAGAAAAAGAGGGGAGAACATCCATAATGATCAGAATAAATAAATAAATAATCCGCTGTAGAGTGAACTCAAGCAAAGTGATCCAAGTTTTCTGTGCTGACCCAGCAGAACCGACACATCGTCTCAACTGCGCGGCTCGGAACAGAAGCATCCTCTCTGATGCATTGCTGCTTGGGGACATCGCTTTGATGACTGTGCGGCTTGATGACCACAGGCTGTGTGGCTCGAAGAGGATGCATTGCAAAGGGATTTACTGATGAAGCTTCTCCAACTGCGTGGATCAGATCCAACGAATCGCCTACATCTAAGGGATCGATGACGACACACCACCTCCTCTGCTCCTCACATCGGGTCTTTGACGTCGATGTATCCTCCATCCAAGGTACTTTTCTCAGCGGGCCCAGGAAGGTCCCTGTATTCAACCAACGCTCCATCACGGTCAGCCTGAACTTTGGATTTGCCCTGGTCAAGCGCAACCAGATGTTCCCGATTGGCGCTTTATGACTCTAAGTACTATATTTTCATTTCATCTTTAAAAATTCATACCTCCGGCTCTACTTATTGGATTTTTGGTATTTTGGTCTTGATTTACTCATAAAATGATTGTCTATTTTTCTAACCTAGTGTGGCGTCTTCTTGTGGTGTTTTTCATTATGTTACTTTGCATGTGTATTGCACGAATACTTTATACATTTCCTCTTTAGATAAGCCTGACTACTCTGTGCCAAGCTACCAGAGGGTGAGCACAGGTTGTCTTTTAGTGTGTATCTAGCTTACCCTGACTAGGATTGTGGTTCCTGCTTGGACAGGGTGCATACCTCTGCCAACCAAAATCCCAATTTCTAACAATTTCCACAGGTTCCAGTATTTCCGCTGTAAGAAACATAAGAAAAATCTTTAATTTTAGCCAAAGTTTAAAGTTTGCAGGGCATTCCATGAACGAACAAGTTGTGGAAACATGCGGACCAGACTACCTTGGATTCCACAAAGTGTCTAGTATACAGAAATGTCTTTGGTTGATGGGTTTCCGCAGGTGCTGGCCAACACTGAGACAAATATTGCACCAACTGACAATGCCAAAGAGAGTGAAATGCCAAAGAAAAACCTTGATGTCCCCACGTTGCATTTGGGGCATTTCCTCTCACTGGTGATTGTGCCCACCACACAAGTGGGGTACTGTTTTATCTGAAGAAGTCTGAGAATGCTGGGAGGCACTTTTGCAGATACCCATAGATCCTGGGATTTTCCTTCTGAGAAACATGAGAAAGATCTGTCATTTTATCCAAAGTGTGATGTTTGAAGAGCATTGTGGGTAAAAAAAACCTGGTGGGATCTATGTAAGTCAAACCACCTAGGACTTTGCAGGTGTCTGCTTTTCTGTAAGGTTTTGTGTTTGTGGGTTTTCCTGTATGACGGATGACCCAGAATCCAAATACAGTTGTTACTCACTTTGCCAGAAAGATTGGAATTTCAAGGAACAATCTTGAAATCTCCACATTGCACTTGGGGTTCCTTTCTGCTGCAGGTGATCAGCCCACCTACACTTGTGGGGAGAGTTTTAATTGAGAAATGAGGGGAAGACAGGATAGTAGAACATTTGTTATTATCTATTGAATTTCAATTAATATTTGGCTTCAAATTGTAAGTCAATCATGAGAAAGAACTTGTTTTCCAAATCACTACCTGAATCCCATTTTGAGTACCCCAAATTCAGAGTTGCATAAACAAACAATACTACTAAACTCCAATTTGTGGGCACTCATTCCAAATGCAAAGCTTTCCCTCATATATATTTTCTAATTGTTAGATTTAAACTTATAAATTAATGATTGGCCAGTGTACAACGAAAACTATTTAAAAGCTGCTGCTGAGTTGATGGCTGTAGGAATTGTGTGCTGTTCAACAAACACTACACATCCCTGCAACTAGTAGAGACTGACAAACATAATGGAATGTTACTATTGTAAATTGGGCATTGCAGTAAAACAAATTCAGATGCAAACAGTTGTCACCTGTTTCTTTCTACCTACTTTCATCATTTTTCTTTTCAATGATTGGTTTGTTTCAAAACATGAGCAATCTACAAAAATGAAAGCATGCTGAATTCAGAATGTTTTTCTAATTTTCAGAAATGTACAGCTCTCTGGGTTAACGAGTGGATTTCACGTCTCTTTTCCCCCACAAACTGCAATAAACCAAAAAATAGGAAATATTGACTACCACTTAGAAGATTGCAAACACTGTTGAGAAAAAAATGATTTTTTTTTACAACTTTGACCGATCTGGTTAAATCTGGAAAGAGAGTGACCATACCATACAAAACCTCTTGTTGATACAATTTTCTTGAAAAAACAAAAACTTTCTCGCACAGCACCTTTTCCCAAAAACAACTTCAAATTTTGATATACTTTTTATCTAATTTATTATTTTGCTCCAGGGGAATCCACAAAACATGGGTACTTTTAGAATCCCCAATGCCTGTGCTTTTTCCCAATTCCATGCATCATCAGCAAAAAAAAAAGAATAACACATGTGTGATGATGCATGCGAGCACCTATGAAATGATGTGCCCATGTTCTATTTTTTTTTTTTTACTGATTCAGGATGGCAGATGGCACCTAATTTGATAAATAATTAAAAAAGCACTTTTTAATAGCCTCATGATCCAGCAACAATTGGTAGTTGCTGAGCCCTGCAAAAAAAACTAAGTCAAGAAACTTTATTTAAATGTGCTCAATTGGTGGTGCAGCAACTAGAGTGGGTGAAGGGTGGAGATGAGAAGTAACGGGGAGTGGGCGCGGGCAAGTGAGCAATGGGGGATGAGAAAGTGTTTTTGAAATGTGGAGTGGCCCAACATCAAATGACATCTGATGGGTCCTCCAAAAATAAAGTAAAACTAATACATTTATTTTAAGAACCACATGTGGTAGAGGAGCAATGGAGGAGTGAGTTGTGGTGGGTAAACGGAAGCAACAGGTGGGTATTTGACAAGGGTAAGCCACTCACAGGTGCCAGACAGAAAAAGCATGCAATTTCATGGAGTACTTAACTAAAAAGAAGAAAGTAGTTCCTCAAATGTGAGCAGTGGAAGCATACAAGTCAGCCAATCAAAAGGATGATAAAGAGGCTATTTTCCAAGGGAGGGACAAACACAAGAAAAGTAAGGCAAGTCAATGAATCAGAAGCAAGCAAATGAAAGTGACAATAAAGCCAACCAATGGTAAGCAATGGGTGTGCTATAAGCACTCTGTACTTCTTTAATATAATGGACAAGAGGTGTTTCACAAACATTCAGCCCTGTAGCCAACCTAAAAATTAATGCAAGCCATTCAATAATGTACAAAATATTATGAGTTACAGATATTCATAGTCCTTTCAAGAGAAAGACACCCTTTTTCAGCACCTGCTAACACCCATGAGAAAGACTATACTCTGGCCCATGGAAAGACAAAGCATAAAACTCGTTGAGCTACCTTAAGGCCAATCATTTGAAACCACAAATACTTTGCTTTTGTAATAAAAACGTTGCACAAACTTAAACAGTATGGAGACTCACAGGGTGAAATGATACTCCCAACTAAAGCTTGAGGCTCCCTCAGTGGGCTTTTGTCTTCTCTGCCTTTAACATTTTTTAAATATCTAGTATTCATTTTATGAGCACTGTAGATAGAATTCACTCACAGCAGAAGTTAAGTTGAGTTTGTGTCAGTACTGATAGGGCACTCTCACACCAAGAAAGGGATTTTTAGCATTCTGATCCTGAAAGCCTAGAAGAGCTAGACCAATTAAGGGAAGAGCCATGCCTTTGGGAGACTCCAAAACCTGAGATGAGATGAGGTTCAGCAAATGAGCTGAGGAAGACTATACCAAAGAGAATGTACCAGAACTAGAAAGGTACAGTATGCTCTCTATTGTTTATGGGCACAAAAATCCCATAGTAAATTCTGATCATAAGGGGGTGCACACAAGAAAATAGCTGGGTAGTTTTGAGGTGGGGAATGTTGTAACAAAAGCATAAATAGCTTACTGGAAAATACAAAGCATCTGCAGCAAGTACTTCAGAATCCCAAGATTAAGGACTGCTGAAATCTGAGATTCCAGGAACAATCGAAGTCCACCTTGAAAGGTGGAACCCTAGAGGTCTTGTTGCCCAATAATTGTGAACTTGTTTTTCAATAATTCCGCTTGAGCCAGTTGCTGTCCATGCAGTCCCTCGCCTTTACAAAATGCTGCAGAAATCTAGATGCAGTGATCACATACTCACCAAATGTACTGAGTTCCACTCTATCTGTCAAGCTAAATTTGTCTAAAGGTAGACCTATTGATGAGATCAAATTGAAGAACGTTGAACCCTTTTCACAGGGGAAATCAGATGAATATTAATTACCATTTCATAAGTAGTAAGCAAGGTTCATCGAATTAATAGATCCCCTAGTTAGCAATCAAGAGCCAGACTTCATCAGATTTCCCCTGTCTTTAACAAAGGAGATATTTGATGCTGATACAAAGGTACATAGAGGTACAATAATTCATTTACCCTTGAAAAATCACTTCACTCATCTCTCTAGTTACTGTGTCAGTGATCATTAATGTCCATAGCTGCCTGTCACCTTTCCCTGTGTCGCCATAAGTTTTTTACAACACAGTATATACCTTTACAGTATTTTTCTGTCCCAGTTTATTGCCATTTCTGTGCATATTCCTTTCCAAAAACTAAAGAATATGTACAAGCTGTATGTCTCATGGTCCTGTGTACTGCTGTAAGTGGAAGTAGGTGCCATTATGTAGAGGTGTGTTGAGGGACCAGTGCCAATGAATAAAGGTGTGGTGCAGGTATCAGTGTCTACCGGTGCCTTGGCATACAGGTGCAATGCAGGTGGGGTAGTGTGGAACAGGGGTGTTGTTTGAGAGCATAGGAGACAGTGGGTAAAGGTGCCTTTTTCTGTGGGTGTTTCTGGGTGAAGATGTGGAGCAATTGTTGGTATGTGCAGAGATGACATCTAGTGGCAGCAGGACTGCAAGCATGTTGCAGATGCAAGACTGGGGAAGATGGACACAGCTGCTAATGTGTTTAGATGTCACTGGGTATAGGTGACTTGGTGCTAGTACAGTGTGGTTCTGGTGCTGTTATTTACAGGGTCCGGTAGGTGCAGGTGGTGTGCTCATCTGTGGTGTCAAGTGCAGGGAAGATGCTAGCACTTGAAGGTGCATTACAATTGCCAGGGGTTGCAGGTGCAGGTCCACTGTCATTGTTGGAAATGGCCATTTTTCAGAGTCACCCCCAAACCTTTTACCCTCCACTTTTTGCTGAATTCCTTTTTGTTGACTTTAGGTCACTGAGCACTGTAGCACTGCTAATGTTACAGTGATTCTGCTGAGTAACAGATCTATGCATGGGATCACGGGACTTCAGCAAGTAGGGACATAGAGCCTGATGACGATGTTGGTGGGTCCGACACCGACTGCTTGTCAGTGTCAAACCCACCGACATCTGCCCCTGCGGTCCGCCCGTCGCATTATGATGCGGCAGGTGGATGCATCTGGCGGAGGGATGATTCGCTGCATTTCTGACGGGCTCAAGAAGCCCTTCGGTGCATCAGAGGATCTGTAATCCCTATAATGAGGGAGGTGCCTGCTCAGGCACTGCCGTAGGGATTACAATGTCCCTTTCCGCCTGCCATTTCAGGGCG
Source organism: Calotriton arnoldi (assembly GCA_963921515.1). Classification (NCBI taxonomy): domain Eukaryota; kingdom Metazoa; phylum Chordata; class Amphibia; order Caudata; family Salamandridae; genus Calotriton; species Calotriton arnoldi. The sequence continues at coordinate 2,926,247 of CAWUFW010000539.1, read as the reverse complement.
GGTCACCCGTCATGAAAAGGCAGGCAGAAAGTGACTTTGGGGGCCCCTAGCAGGGCCCCTTTCCTCCCTGGACCTCTGCTATGGGGCCTGGGGGGCACCCCTAAACATCTTTGCACCATGTGGCAGGCACCTCATGGTGCCTGCCACATAGTGCAGGGATATTTTTAATGTGCTTATTTTCTATTGGGGCATGTGCTGCAGCCCTCAGCACACGCTGCAATAGAAAATATACACATAGCGACCACCGTGAAGGCCGTGGCATTGGAACTAGGGCAGCGGGACCGCCGACTTCTAGTCAGGCGGTCCTGCTTCCGCTACGGGGGCAGGTCGGACAAGAGTCCGACGGACATCGTAATCAGGCCCTTAGTCATCATTCCACATCAGTACCTATGGGCCCAAATCCAGACTAACTCATAGTACTTTCCTGCTCCCCTAACCTTCAGAGGGACAGGTACATTAGCACCAAAGAATACAACACTCTGAACTCTCTCATGAGTTGCGGTAGCAGGTCATGACCTTTCGTTCTCTCACTCACACGTATCCACAATAAAAGGAAAGAGACATGAAGAAAGCTTACAACATTTATTGAAACTATTGTGCTCTATCATGAAGAAACTGTGCTGCAATTAGGAGACATATGCAAGTCAATAATGTGATTAGCGCAAATAATAAACTTTATGCAAGAAAATGCCCTGTCAGAGCGAATGACAAATCAGCCTAAGGCTACCCTTACTATGAAAGTACAGTTTTTATACTAAAGATCTCAGGGATTAGTGCCGGGCCTCATACCTGATGGTCATAATCATTTGGTCTACATCTCAGACGAGCAGCTCTTTCGTCTCAGGACCTTTTCTCTGCAAGCCTCGCTCCTCTCTGTTTTTAGAATGACAAGTCTTGGCTTATATGATAAGAATTGTCTTATTCGAAAAACATCAGCTGGATTTCTCTATTATGTCTACGGGTTAGTGTCCAACCACAGAGAAAAACAGGACACATTGCTGTTCGGCCTTGTACAAAGTGTTCAGACTGAATCCCAGCAAAAATCTAAATAACGAAACATATGTAGCCTATTTTTGAAATAACAGTGTGGCACAAAAACAAGCATGTTACTGCATAACGTATACAAAGCAAAAGCACATCCACTGCCCAGGTTGTTGCTTCTCTCATCGAAGGCAGCCTCAATGACGGACTCCGCATTGCAGCCTCGCCTTCCTCGGAACTGACACATCACCAGCTGCGTGCTACACCCCCGACACCGGACTTTGCATCGCAAGCACTGTCAACGGGACCCTGGACAATGATGCAACAGGGCCTTGCACCACAGCCTCGCCACAACTCGGAACTGACGCATCACTCTGGCTTGGCAGCGCATCTTTGATGCGGATCCACGCAACACACCGCAACCAGGATTTAGGGTACTCTGTTCAGTGGGCGTACCTGGGTCCCTGTAGCTGGCCCATGCTCCATCTCAGTTGGCCTGAACTTGTGACTTTGTACCGGTGCAGCGCGACCAGATATCCCCAGTAGCGCTTTGTGCTTTTGGGCACTATTTTCACTATAAACTTTAAAATTCAATATCTTCAGTTCTACGAAGTTGATTTTTGTCATTTGGGATTTTGTTTAATTATTTAAACTTACTCTATTTTTCTAAATCTGTTGTGGGCTCCTTTTGCGATGTGTTTTCACTATTTTACTGTTTGAGGTGTTGCACAAATACTTTACACATTGCCTCTGAGTCAAGCATGACTGTTTTGTGCCCAGCTCCCAAGGGTATGAGCCAGTGGCGGCTTGCATCTACGGGGGCATGCAAATATTTAAATTTTTTTTAAACTCACCAGAACCAAGGACCTCCAACGTCCTCTGCTCAAGACCTCTTCTCAACCGGATTCTGCAGTGTGGGCACCAATCCTGGTGCTGCTCTCATGCTGTGAGAGCAGATCAGTGATTGGAGGGAGTAGCCTCACTCGCCGTTCCCAAGGACACTGGAGCACTGCACTAACTCTTACCCAGCTGTCTTAAGACAGCTGGGTTAGTGGTTTCAAGGTGCGCACGTCTGGCCGGCTGTCGCAAGACGGCCGGCCAAAGGGACACGTGCACTTTGAAAAATGCAAACACAGCCTGCCCACCTCCCTGCTGCTGTCATTCAGCAGCAGCGCCGTCCTGACACTCTGTTTAGAACGGGAGAATGAAAAATAAAATGGTAGCGTATTATCATTTTATTTTTCATCTTTGATGGGTAACGTGAGTGGGGCAACGCTTCTCTGCTCCAACGGAGCAGCCACCCCTGGTGGGAGCACAGTTAATTTAGGGTTTGCTTGTTCCTTATCCTTACAAGGATTGTGGTTGCTGCTTGACCAGGGCTTACACCCCAGTCAACTAACAACCCAATTTCTAATATGTCGGTGTATGTGTTTGGTGGTAGGGTTTAGGTGATACTGGGTGCATGTTTTACTACTCTTAAAGAAAGAACCAGAAGAAAATCATTCCAGGTTGATGTATCCAAACGTTGGCATACCTGTATAATAACTAATATGTTCTCTTCAGTGTATGTCTAATCATTCTAGGGTGTTCCTATTGTATACTGGTGACTTTTACTCGGCTATAACCATAAGCTTTCAGAGGATGAAACTTTAAATTGTGCGTGTTATTTTTATTGTCTTGCATCAGTGATTTCGAACACAATTTGCACAATGCAGTTTGACGTTAGCCAAATATATCTCCTTTATGAGACGCACCTAAGCTATATTCAGCGCCTATTATCAGCTGAGATTGTATAATTTATGTATACCATCTATGTACACAAAACTTCAAGTGCCTTTTGTAATAAATGTTCATGTGTGTATAAGTTCACTCGTACTTACCTATTTTGGAGGTCTTCTGCATCTGCGTCATTGCGATATGTTACGTATATCCTGAGATAAAAATGTGGGCAGGAGAAATACACGCGAACTCTGGAAGGTTCGCTGGGACTCAAAGCCCACGGCATTGTGAGGCCACTGGGGAAATATCCTGCAGAACTCTGCTTTCTAGAGTTTACTCTTTTTAAGTTTCAAGTTATACATGATAACTATTCCTCTATCTGCGTAAAATAGTTTAATTTGTTTAACAATCAATAATTGCAGACACTGCATAATGCTTTCATTTCACATTGTACTACCATGAGGACCTTGTGCATGAATGAGAAAGGCGGGGCCGGCAACGGCCATGCCGAAAGTATGGCGGTCGTGCCGGCCCCCTGACGACCACTTAGGGGCGGGCCTGTCGTGCCCAGTGGTGACGCGGAAGGCGAGCCTCAACAGTTATTGGTCGTGGGTCCTGGCGTGACCCGGAAGTGATTGTAATCACTTCCGGGTCACGCGTTGGGCGAACGCCAGGCCGGTTAGAACCGGCCTGGCATGAAACTAAGATAAAAAGCTGGGGAGCGGAGGAGTCGGCCTCTTTGCCCCCCGCTCCCCCAGCTTGCTGCACCAGCCTCGCTAGGAGGCTGTAACTTGATTTATTTTTCTTTCTTTATGCAGGCTATCGGGGCTCGTTGGTCGCAGCAGGAGGACACATCATACGCGAGGAGGAAGGGCGGCCTTGCGTCACCAACCGATGGTGTTTTCTCGAGCAGGCTGCCAGGCGGTCGGGGAGGAGCAAATATTTCGGTGGAGCGGCTCCGGGCGGCAAAAAGTGCGTTAACCGGGGGGCACTTCACACAAGGGCGTAATTGGGAGCGTTCGGTTGGCGGTCTGCATGGCGCGCATGGATGCGCTTTGGCATTGAGTATCCCGCCTCAAGTTACGGAGCACGCAGCGCTCGGGCTCCCTTTTTTAACAAGTTTGGATCATAGTAAGGCGAGCGTGGTAATTGATCGCTTTATTGCTCGTGGTGTGCTCAGCTATTTCTCCCCGCATTGGAAGCGCGAGCAGCGTGTGGGGGGGGCCTCGGAGTGCGTGAATCATCGCTGATTGAGCCCTGGTTTGAGACGCGAGCAGCGCGCTCGAGGGGTTGTATTTCGTCGGTGGTAGTGTATTACATTGCTCAATTAGGCAGCAGGGTCTGAGTGTTTGGCCAAAGGGGTGTGCAATTGAGGTTTTTTCTCTCCCCCCCTTTTTGTTTAAGAGGAAGTGGCAGCGTTGGGCACCAATAGTGGCATCACGGGGGTTTATGCTATGTGAGTAGCAGGAGGCTCTCGCCGGTTTCTGACTGCTGTTCTTACTGTTCTCTGCTGTTCTTACTGGCAAGGAGTTACTCAGCCTCATCGGGGGCCACACTTGATCTATGTTAATTTTGTTCTAGATCTCAAGCAGCAGGTCCCTCAGCGACGTGGTACGCCATTGCGGGAAGGCCCGTGAAGACTGCGCATTGGTTTTGGGGCGGATTGGCGCAGGTCGCAGGAGGAATTCGAGGGGACACGGACAGGCCTGCATGCCATCGCTTCCAGGAGCCACGCAGGTTTGAGATTTCTCACCTGACCCACTGGATTAGCTGGTGGTTGGCTCTGGTGGCGTGGGTGCTTACGGCCTGTTGTGTACCTCCAGCGTTATAAGGTAAGGGCTTGGACAGTGTGCCAAGTCAGTGAGGGGCTGGGGGTGTGTTTAAAGTAGGCGAGTACGCGGTCGCTTTGCTCATTTGTGTAAGGAGGCTTTGTGTGTACGCGGGGTAATACCAGCACCTTTCCAGTGACTTCTACAGTTTGGCTAACTATAATGGCCGGTAAATCAAAGCGGGGTGATCAGCGTTCTCGTATGGAGAAACTGATGGAGGCAATGATGAAGAAGGTTGATGACCTGGGGCAGGGGCTCGCTGATCTTAGGGAAAGGGTAGACGGGCAAGAAGTACCAGAGGAGAGGGCGAGGCGTAGTATGGTGCCTCCCAGGGCAGCTTTTCCCGCCCTCCCCAAGCGGGTTAGGTCAAGGAAGGGTACACCTGTGTCCCCTGGAACAGTCCCACAGCCCAGGGAAGAGCCCGGGCCTTCAGGGGAGGTGCCACCGGTTACGCCTGACCCCCTGTACCAGTCCCACCAGTTACACCTGGCGCCCCTGTGCCACCTGTGGTCCCTGTGCCAGTCCCCCAGCCCGGGGAGGTGCCGGGGCCTTCAGGGTCGGCCCCTTTAGGGGGTGGCCCGCAATCCCCGGTAGTCCCGGTGGGAGGGGATCTGGTTCCGCAAGATTTAGTGTCACAGTTAGCGGCAATACTTCCTTGGTTGGGGAAGGCGGGGATTCTTTCACCTGCAGCGGGGACAAAAGACATGGGTGGGGATATACTCGCGGAAGCAAAGCTGAAGCAGTTTAATGGGACACCTGGGGATAAGTCAAGAGAGGGACTGGGTGCACCTTCCCCTGTCATTCCAGCCGGGGGGGCCACCCCTCCTGATCTCAACAAAGGACTACCAGCGAGCAGCCTGACAAAGGAGAAGCTGACGGAGCCAACTGGGTCAGCTCCAGTAGGTAAGCAGCTAACGTTGCCTGTGTTAGGTGTTGGGGAATCCCGCACCGGGAGGGAACACTTGGCGAGACATGTCACTCAAGAAGTGAAAGAAAGAATTTGGTCAGGGGGTTATCTTAGTATGTTCTCATTGCTTCTGGATGAAAATGAAAGGGAAGAAGCACGGAAAAAGAAAGATTGGATGCTCCCTAGGGAATGAGCAAGTGAACTACAAAAGTTTAGGATTGAGGAGAATTTGAACAACTGGATCAGAGGTTTCTCAATATTCATGGCAGTGATGGCTGAACGTTTTCCTAATATGCAGGCAGAGATGGCTTGTTACGAGAGCAGGATCACTGGGGTGCATGATAAGTATGGGGGGATAGGATGGAAGGAATACAACAAGAATTTTAAGAGAGCCAAAGCATCTGACCCATCCCTCTCTTGGGACCGCATTGACACGATTGCTTGGTTAGACCAATTTGGTGGGGGGTCTCAGGACAGCGCAAAAAACCAGTCCTTTCAGTCCTTTCGGCCACAGTTATCCACAGGCTCCTCCATTGGTGCAAGTACCGGGGGTGGAAGGAAAGGGACATGCTGGGACTTTAACAGGCGCACATGCACGAGACCACAAGGCACGTGCAAATTCAAACATGCGTGTTCTATCTGCGCCAACCCATCGCACCCTGAGTCCAAATGTTTCAGAAAGTCAAAGGACAGAGGAAAGAAGAAGCAGGAGTGAGGGTATGGCACACAACATGGCACGTTCACCTATCAATGTAACAGCTCTAACACCCTGGCTAAACAGATACCCTTGTCACACTAAGATTTTGCTAGACGGTTTCTGGTATGGCTTCAGGATTCCAGCATCTGAATATGTGGGAACTCTGGAGTGCAAGAATCAACTCTCTGTTAGGGCAAACCCAAGTGTAGCTGCAGCAAAAATTGAAAAGGAACTGCGCTTAGGCAGAATAGCGGGCCCATTTGATTCCATCCCAGTGGAGAATTTTGTCTGCTTCCCTTTGGGAGTGGTCCCCAAAAAAGAGAGTGGAGAGTTCCGGTTGATACATAATCTGTCTGCACCCAAGGGCAACTCATTGAACGACGCTATCAGTGATGAGTATTGTAGTGTAAAATATGCCTCCTTTGATCAGGCAGTGGAGATGCTCAGGAGGCTAGGCCCTGGAGCCATGTTGGCTAAGTCTGACATAGAGTCCGCCTTCCGTTTGTTGCCTGTTCACTCATCTGACTTTCATCTCCTTGGTTTTCAGTTCCAGGGTAGATTTTACATGGATATGTGTATGCCAATGGGATGCTCGGTCTCCTGTGCTTATTTTGAAAAATTCAGTTAATTTTTGGAATGGGCTTTTAGACAGGTGACGGCGCACCGGTTTGTCATGCACTATCTTGATGACTTTCTTATCTTGGGGTCACCGGGCTCACGGGAGTGTGTGTGGGCACTGCAAGAATTTTGCATGCTCATGCAGGCTTTTGGGGTTCCCTTGGCACCGGGGAAGACAGTTGGACCATCAACAACGATAGAATTCTTAGGGATTGAATTAGATTCCGTCAAGGGGTGTTTTAGGTTGCCGGCAGACAAGATCAACAAGTTCAAGGCAGCATTGCAGCAATGCTTGAGTCAAGGGAAGGTCACCCTGCACCAGTTACAACAGACTGTGGGGCAGTTGAATTTTGCTATGAGAGTTATCCCTATGGCACAACCATTTTCCAGGTCCATCTCACAAGCCATGGCCGGTCTCAAGGAGAAGCATCACCACACCAGGCTGTCTGCTGAGGTTAGGCAGGACATGCATATTTGGATGGCATTCCTGCAGGACTTCAACGGCAGGGTAGTGTGGCCCGGTCCACCCACTACTTCCGCGGAGTTAGGTTTAATGACTGACGCCGCGGGTAGTGAGGGATTTGGTGCCATACTCGGTACTGAGTGGGTGGCACAGCACTGGCCGGCTTGGTGGGTTGAGACGGGTTTGACAGGTAACATTGGTTTCTTGGAACTGTTCCGCATTTGGGTGGCATTGACGGTATGGCCTGAACAATTGCGTAATCAATCTGTGGTGTTCTGGTCTGACAACATGACTGTGGTTGAATGCATCAATCAACAAGCAGCACGGTGTAAAATGATTCTGTGCTTGTTGAAAGAGATTGTCCTGCTATGCATGAGATTGAATATACAGTTTAAAGCTAAACATGTACCAGGGGTATTGAATCATGCTGCTGATGCACTCTCTCGCTTTAAGATGCAGGTTTTCAGGACACACCTCCCGTCTGCAGCAGTGTATCCCACACCCTTCCCAGAACTGCTTTGGCAGATTGGTGCCCCCAACTACCGGACCTTGTGGCAGCTAGCCTAGCACCCAGGACCAGGAAAGCATATGAAGGGGCGTTCTGGGCATATTGCACTTTTTTGGGAAGGGAGTGGGCAGAGAAGTGGCATGACACGGGAGCACTCCTTCATTACCTGGGGGCGCTAAAAAGGGAGGGGCGCTCAGCGGCAGCAGCCAAGCGGCATGTAGCGGCAATCTCTTTCTTTGCTCAAGCGAGAGACAGGGGAGATCCCACCAACAGCTTCACAGTTAGAAAGGCCTTGAAGGGGTGGCAGTGCCTCCAGGAGTCAACACCGGACACGAGGCGGCCCATCGGGGTTGAGCTGCTAGCATCATTACTGGGGGTCCTTCCTCTCATTTGCAACAACACTGAGGAGGTGCTTTTGTTCAACGCCGCTTTTTCATTGGCTTTTTATGGTGCATTCAGGATTGGGGAATTGGTGGCCCAAAACAAGCAGGATGTTCAGGGTGGCTTGCAATTTGACTGTGTGAAGGTACAAGGCGATGCTTTATTGATATCAATTAGGAAGTCCAAGACTGACCAGGAGGTGCGTGGGGAAGGGGTAGTACTTCATCGGGCATTTGGTAATCCTTGCTGCCCCCTCACACATTTAGAGGCATTCCTACAGCGTAGACCCAACGGTAAGGGGGGGACGTTGTTAATCCATACAGATGGTACTCCACTCACAAGGTTTCAGTTTAAAAGAGTCATGGACATGGCAATTCAGAAGGCAGGTTTGGACCCTAGTTGTTTTGGAACTCATTCTTTCAGAATAGGGGCTGCCACTGAAGCAACAGCAAGGGGTTTCCACAGCAGCAACGTTCAGAGGATTGGGAGGTGGTCCTCCAATTGTTATAAGCCCTATGTGCGGCTGCATATGTTGTGAGTAGGGCAATTTGCCAGGTGCTGATGCATGTTCCTTCTCTGCTCGCATTTACAGTTCCTCAAGCCTGTCATGCAGGGGGGAAACTGGAGAAGGCACGACAACACCATCAAGCATCGCAAGGACGGTCACACCCAAGCAAGCAAAGACCACATGTCGTTTGGATTATTGGCCATTCTTATGTGAGGCGTTTGTCTAACTTTTTTCTTTCAGGCAATTATAGGTCTAGAGCAGAGCAGGCAGGTTTTAAGGTATCATTTCATGGGCCGGGGGGTCTCCGCTTGAGTCAGTTTAGACGCTTGGTGGTAGACCTATTGAACAGGGGCGGGGCTCTTCCCAGTATTGTTATCCTGCACCTGGGAGGGAACGATCTGGCGAATCTGGGTAGAAGGGGGCTAGTGGAAGCCATAATCACAGAGGTGGGTTGGTTAGCTAAGACATTACAGGGGTGTACCATAGTATGGTCACAATTGATACCCAGATTCCAATGGAGGGGGGGCGAGTCTGTGAGGGCACTGAATCACTCAGTGAGAAGAATCAACAGTAAAATAGAGAGGCTGTTCAGGGCTCCTCATCTACAGTCGATCGCCCACGGGTGTATCGGGGGGGAGCCGTGCTTCTTAAAAGACGGTGTCCACTTGTCTAGAGTAGGCAATGAAATCTTCCTAGAGAATCTGCTGGCTTGGTTGGGTGGCTTCAGGAGTAGGACATGACCCTCTAGTGAGCTTAGGGTGGGGGGGCCAGATAGTCAGTCAACTATGCTGGCCTGTGGCGGTAAGGTCATGATTGGTGAGCAGTAAATTTAAGGTCCTTAGAGGGTGGCGCCATTCTTGAATGGGGTCGCCCAAGGGGAGGGACAAGTGGTCTCTCCTAGAACTCCAGGGGCAGTTACAGCTGGTTAGCTGGATGGGTGCGGGGGAGTGGGCAGTAACGCTTTCCCTAGGCTGGTTGCCCACCCCGCACGTGCCCAATGGCACCAGTAAACGGCGCAGAACTGCAAGGGCCCCTATGGAGATAATATACAGAGCGTACGGGGGTAACCGGGGGGGGGGAACTACCCTCACGGTGAACGGGCCCTCTGCGCATGCGCACTCCGTTTGGAGGGCGGGCATAATTTGATAAGGATCTGACACCAGTTATTGACCTTGCCGTAGGCTCAAATAGGGATACGCAGAAAATTAACTGTTATGATGATTATTGATGATGATATGTTTAGATTCGGATAGGAATACCTTGTATTAGAGATATGTTAAGGTTAGCCATCTGACATCTGTACTTATCAATGTAATCAAAGTAATGCAATGTTTTCTGCGTATTTTTGTAAATATTGTATATTAATAATTAGGTTTAAGTTTTTTATGTTAATAAATACGGCCGGGGTTTTTCGACCCCCTCATCCAAAACTCTTCTCATGTCACTATCTGGGTCCTGATAAGGGAGGAGGGGGTGTAGGTAGTACCTGGCCATAGAGAAAGGCGGGGCCGGTATCGGCCACGCCGAAAGTATGGCGGTCGTGCCGGCCCCCTGACGACCACTTAGGGGTGGGCCTGTCGCGCCCAGTGGTGACGCGGCAGGCGCGCCTCAACAGTTATTGGTCGTGGGTCCTGGCGTGACCCAGAAGTGATTGTAATCACTTCCGGGTCACGCGTTGGGCGAACGCCAGGCCGGTTAGAACCGGCCTGGCATGGAACTAAGATAAAAACCTGGGGAGCGGAGGAGTCGGCCTCTTTGCCCCCCGCTCCCCCAGCTTGCTGCACCAGCCTCGCTAGGAGGCTGTAACTTGATTTCCCCACCCACCATCCCCTAAAACAAATACGTTTGTGGTGAATTCTGCTGTTTTCCTTTTTCTTTTTTGACAGGTTTGCATTAATATTGTTGTATGGGGTGAAGTTTGTTCTTTTACAGGTCAGCTATCGTCGTATTTAGTGCTATTCCTTGGTCAGGCGGTAAGGTCATGATTGGTGAGCAGTAAATTTAAGGTCCTTAGAGGGCGGCGCCATTCTTGAAAGGGGTCGCCCAAGGGGGAGGGACAAGTGGTCTCTCCTAGAACTCCAGGGGCAGTTACAGCCGGTTGGCTGGATGGGTGCGGGGGAGTGGGGAGTAATGCTTTCCCTAGGCTGGTTGGCCACCCCGCACGTGCACAATGGCGCCAGTAAACGGCGCAGAACTGCAAGTGCCCCTTATGGAGATAATATACAGAGCGTACGGGGGTAACCGGGGGGGGGAAGTACCCTCACGGTGAACGTGCCCTCTGCGCATGCACACTCTATTTGGAGGGCGGGCATAATTTGATAAGGATCTGACACCAGTTATTGACCTTGCCGTAGGCTCAAATAGGGATACGCAGAAAATTAACTGCTATGATGATTATTGATGATGATATGTTTAGATTCGGATAGGAATACCTTGTATTAGAGATATGTTAAGGTTAGCCATCTGACATCTGTACTTATCAATGTAATCAAAGTAATGCAATGTTTTCTGCGTATTTTTGTAAATATTGTATATTAATAATTATGTTTAAGTTTTTTATGTTAATAAATACGGCCGGGGGTTTTTCGACCCCCTCATCCAAAACTCTTCTCATGTCACTGTCTGGGTCCTGATAAGGGAGGAGGGGGTGTAGGTAGTACCTATCCATAGTTGTCTGAGACTCCAGTCTCTGCATTACTTTGAACTTGGTGCATTTCGTGATAGATTTGGATTTTATTTATCACAAATGGTATCAGTTGTTTATTTGTCTAAAATAATAAGCAATCGCTATAATGATATTGGCAGATCTTGGCTCTCATACCGCTATGGAACTGAAAAATGCCTGTGAATGCATCATAATAACTAAATGATAATGGTCAGAACAACAGCCAGCCTGTTGATTACACGCATTGTCTAATAGTGCACAGGATAACAATCTGCATTATTTGTTATGAAAAGTAGCACGACTGTTTAATCAATCTCTTGTGTTTAGAGAGCAGAAAGTATTGCCTGGTGGTTGCTGAACGATATAATTATGTGATTATTTAAGACTGATGTACCTAAAACACTAAGAAAGGGATGAAGGCTACGATCTGACTTTGTGTGTTGTAAGACAGATTTTGAGAGTTATAAGATGCCAGGGTATACAACTTGGAAAAGGGACTAATGTAGGATCTTTCCACATTTCTTAGTTGTTTATATAGTTCAGATTTTTGTGTAGTGCAGCAGGCAATCTTGAACCTGCTTCCTGCCATGCCCGTTAAAGAAAATATTTACCCTTTCATTCTAATTGTGTGTTGGGGGGCAGAAGGCACATGTCATTTACTCCACCTGAGAAGGGTCCTGGCTTTCTGAGAATCTGAGTCACAATGGGGTTCTGGTGGCTTTTATCAAGTTTGGGTGAAGGTTGTAGAAGTTTGCCAAATTAAGCTGGAAGTTAAAAGCTTTCCTGAAACGAGTAATGCTTCAGGGGAGCCATCAGAGCCATTTCCAACATGTTCCATAGTGTTGTTACCGATCAATTAAGTTTCGTCCTTATGTGTCTCTATGGGAAGGACAGATATACTTGTAGTCTTATGATCTTGCAAGCGCAAGGTAAGTGGTTGTATTTATTTTTTTATTTTATTTTACCCATCCCATTATTTTTCGAATTCTTTTTTCGAATTCCCTCTTCCCCCCCCCACACCCCGCCGTTCTTACCTGTGCCGGCGGCGCCTTGTACACAGTACATATAATTTGATCCTTTGCTTCTCTGGGAGGCAGTGTCATGCCACCAGAATGGGGGAAATGTCCTTGAACAATTTCATGTTCAAATCCATTCACAATTCCTTGTTGTGCAGCTTCTACAAAATTTGCTTTTTCATTTTGGAAGACTGTTGACTGATTTTTTAGAAGTGTATACACAAAAGTATTGGCAATCTTACTACCTCCACGGAGTTCCAGAGTTCAGTAGTACAAAAGCATTCATTGGGATATTTTAATGGTAGATCAAACACTTTTTAGGCTTTGCCTGCACAGCACTTGCGCTGTGGTTGCAAAATCTTTTGTAAATTAAAAAAAATTTAAATGGGCTTAGAACCCGCCCATTACTTACTATCACTTACTATTGGTTAGCTCCTACGTCACTCTTGTTGACTTGCTTTACATTGATCACCCCCTCCTCCTCTCCTCCGGATTCCTCCTGGGGCTTCTCTGTGTGTCCCTACTGTGGAGCATGAACCAAGAACAGATTCCTGTCTGTGGCCAGTGTCCTTCCTCTGGCCGCAGACTCCTGCAGGTAATATTTTTTCACTTTTTATCATGCACTCTTATAGAGTGCATGTCTCTACAGACTACCTCCCGCCTCCCGCAGTTACTGCTCGTCGTGTTGCTTTCTCCCATCGTCCTCTCGCTGTTTCTGTACTTCTCCCCCCAGCCCCCCAGCCCTCCTCCCTCTGTCCCCCATTTCTTTAAATTGTGAAAAACATTGACAAAGTCATTAGATCTAGTATAGGCAAAACCTATTGGCTTTTCCAATGTTTGTTTTAGTTTAGTTATTCTTGTTCATTTTATGATAGTGAAAGAAACAAGTCAATATGAGCAGTCACATGCGTGCACCAATTAGTACAGAATGGAATATAGTCAAAGAAACAGAGCAGATGGATGTGAGTAAAGATGGGTAAAGAGTTTAATGATGGATCAAACCCATCCCATGGCAGGAAACTCAGGGAGGTGCCTATGCACACATCTTACAGGCGAGAGATGAAAGATTCTTATAGCAACCTATTTATACCAGATGTGATTAGAGAAATGATGTGTCATACTTATTGCACATTTTGTGTCGAGCTATTTTTGGTAATTTAGGTCAACCCTATGGATCATGAAAGCTCCCAGATGTCTCTGTGCCTGGGCAACAGCAGGAGAGTGGACAAGGAGATATCTAACATGTCACCACAGTAGATAGGGACTTTCAACCAGTCATGAATGTTGGGGCCCGGACCCCTACCACAGCTTATTGTGACATAACTTTCTGCTACACAGTAGAGAGTGTTTTTCAACCAGTCATGAACGTCGGGACATGGACCCCTATCACAGCGCATACTTATTTCAGCTAGTAGTTCAATTGCTATATATTTGCTTATAAAGGCAGAGACATCCAAAGCATACCCCAACAAAAACACAAAGGTGGATGGGAGCAACAGCATCTCTATTATAATAGAAAATGTGGTGAAGATTGCTGTCCACAAACTTGTCACTGTCTGGCAGCTCCAGGCCAGGTGAAAAAATCCACCCTCTGGATCATCGAAGTGCCAGCATCATGCATCTTCTGCTAAGCCCTTTTCCTCTAAGGGACGGTAGTAAACCCTGTGAAGGACCTTGAAGTGTACAGTCTATGCCTTCTATTAAGAGAGACTTCTCTGTTATGAACACAGCAGTAGGTCTAATGTGCATCAGAGATTGAGGGCTCTAGGTCTACTTCCCATTTACCATTAACTGTTAATATACCACACATGCACTCCTGTAAAAACTTGTAGAGTCTGGTGTCTAGAGGCCTCCAGTCAGGACTGGATCAATATCAGTGAGAATCTGGGGGCTGCTGATTGAATAGTATAGGAAAATGTCTATCGGCGTACTATGTGGTTCATTCTTACTAGACTTTGTTGGCAAAAACCTGCCTCCTTATTTCTGTAGTCCTAACCTTAGTAACTGAGTCTTACCCTGGAGTCAAGTGTGGGCCTAAGCAAAGGGTGGTATAACAATGGTAGGTCTGAGGAGTAAAGTGTTGCCATACCAGTGCTGATGGCCAGCCTCTGCCCGGCCCATCTGGCACAGCCCAAGGAATTGAGGGAGTCCAAAGTTTTACTTGCAGGATGAAACAATGTTGTGGTCAAGAGGTGGGGTGTGCCATGTCTGCTTCCACTATTAGATGGGTAAGAAAGAGTAGCAGGTGGAATCAATAATGGATAAAATAATGGGCATAAATAATACAGTTCAAAGTCAGGTCCTGCGAATCAACATATGATATAAAGTAGAGCCAGGGTTTCCAAATGAACACAAGGCTGTTTCCCAGCCCAAGCAAATTTGATCATTAGATACTTGAGCTGACAAAATACATGTCACTTTAGCAGGTGTGGAATGTTGTGGAATAGAAATAAGAGTTTAGGTAGCACAACCATTTTCATCAGGGCCACTTGTACTGCAAGAGACAGTGGGAGACACACCCATCTCTCCAACTGCTAGGTGATTTTAGCATAGGCTGTTCCTTAATCACCAAGCTGCATTGCAGTGTATTAGGACTGTTAGGCAATTCACATTGGCTTCCTCAATTTATCATGACACCTGAAAGGTGGCCAAAGTGAGAAATCTCCCTGATGACTGGGGACAGATAGGCTCCTGGATTTTTAATGAACAATAAAATAATGCCTGCATACATTAATAACAGTGTCTCTGGACCAAAAGGTGAAATCTCATAACAGAATTGTTCTGATGAACATACACACCAGCAAGCAGGCTAGAGGTTCTAAGGTGGCTGCAAATAAAATTGGAGGAATGGGGCATCCCTGCCTAGTTTCTCTAGCCATGGTGAGCAGCAAGAACACAGCCCCTTGAGTTTGATGTAAGCAACTGGGCTAAAATATAAAAAGGTTGACCCAGCTAACAAATCAACACCCCAGGCCCATAATCTCCAGAATGGTGAATAGATAGGCCCATCCCAGGAGCCAATGCATTGGTGGCATACATGAAGACCACTAATGCAGGCAGTTTTGAGCAAATTTGGTTAATGATGGCAAAAACTGTGTACAGGGTATAGGATATTGAGTGTGCTAGTTTGAAGCCTGACAGACCAGGGTAGCCCAGATCAGGCACAGTGACCGAATTCTATTAGCAAGGACCCTATCTAGCATTTTATTAGCAGTGTTAACAAGTGATAATGGCTGGTAAAACTAACTTTGTTTAGGAGGCTAACCCAGTTTAAGCAATGTTACCTGGAGGGCTTTCTGCAATGAAGGCAGTAATACACCCTAAGACCTGGCCTCCTCCTACTTGGAAAGGAGACAAGGAGAAAGCAGATCTAGGTATTTTTTTAAAAATGAGAGACCATGGAATCTACACACAGTCACCAGTTGTTTCAGCAGCTATCAGCAAGAAAATGTTCTGTTCACTAGATATTAGCAAAAGCAACTAGGTTGGGATCTGAATTGCACTGAATTGAAGAAAGGATCCCTTTGTGTCACAACTTGTGATAAAATTTGTTTTTCTTTGTATATTATGGTTATTGTCAGTTCTGTGATCGTGTAGATCGGAAGAAAACTTTTTTTATAACAAACAAACGTGTTTAATGTAACAGAGAGATATTATGGCGATGATATTTTGTACATAGTATGAATAATGGTTTTACATTTTTAGACTAGATATACTATCGATTTATATCAATGAAATATTACATACAGTATGTTTTAATTTTGATAGCAATTTTGGATATGTAAAGGTTTAATTATATTTAATAAACTAGATATTTTTACAATAAACAGCGTTCAGTGTTAAGAAAATGTAGTTCATGAAAGTGAATGATGGATTTCCCTTTATTAATACAAGGTATATATTGATATACAGTGTTGATAGTGAGAGTGTATGACACAAAAGGGATCCTTTCTTTAATTGGTATTTGACCCTGTTCATTTTGGTCAGAACGGTATCTCTCCCATATTTGTGGAGTATAGTGCACTGAAGCCATAGAACCTTTAGTTCATATAAGTGTGACTCCCACCACCCTTTCTGTAGAGGAGGTTGATCTTTGGATTGGGATCAACAGTTCTATTAATTCGTCCTCCATAGTCGACAGCCCACAAGATTAATGTAAGCCTCAGTCAATGCCGCGTGGTGGTCCAGACCAGATGCCGACTCAACATTCAATAAAATACTTCCACTTGATTTTGTCTACCATTGAGACTGAGGTAAGTGAGCCCCTGACACCCCACTAAGGCCCAGTCAGAAATGCAGATTGACCCGTGTCACACCTGTTAGCAATTTAAACAGTCTGACAAACAGTTGCATGGACCTTGTGCTACCTGAGGTCCCCGCACACACCAATTAACCAGGACCCTAGGCATCCAGCATAGCTCACCCTCTAAAGTGGATTGCTTCCTCCCTGCCCCCAGAAAGAACAATGGTGGTTTCAGTGCATGAGCTGCCAGGCCTACACCAACAGCCATACCAATGAAGCTCTAGACCCAGGTGGTGCAGAACAGGGCTTGAGTGCTAACACACCAAAGGGTGCAGCCTGAATTGCTACCCATTAGGGCAACCACCGTTGCTCTTCTCCGTCAGGGGCCCATTCTCCAAACACAGCAGCCATCTGGCTAGGCACAGAGACTCCCTGCACCCTGTAGG
Source organism: Calotriton arnoldi (assembly GCA_963921515.1). Taxonomy (NCBI): domain Eukaryota; kingdom Metazoa; phylum Chordata; class Amphibia; order Caudata; family Salamandridae; genus Calotriton; species Calotriton arnoldi. Next base: position 2,909,266 of record CAWUFW010000539.1, on the reverse strand, counting down.
CACCAGGTTCAGCAGCCCACCAGCCTCCACAGTCAAATCAGGGCCACAAGCAAACAACCAGTCATCGATCCCATCCCATGAGAGTGAGCACCAGGCCACCCTTGTCTGTGCCCAATGCGGAAGGCTGCAGATCCAACAGTCCACTCTGGCCTGTCACGCAGATCAGGATGGGCCTACCTCCAGATGACCATAGAGTTACTAGGAGATCCCTCACCTCATTATTCATGTGATGGCACACTAACCCCACTTGTGTAAAGTTCAACTGTGTTGTAAAGCACAGAACCTTGCGCTAACTTCCTGTGTGTATGTCGAGTGTATGTGCAGTGCATGTGTAGCATGTAAAGTAGGGCTCTGTGTATTGTGTGAGTCTGACTACTGGAGCCAGTGGTGTCGATTTGGATTAACTTGGTTTAGCAGTCCACAGGATGAAGGAAGAGAATGGCTTCCCCAAACAGTGGAAATGTATTGTGTACATTTCTGAAACTGGAGGGCGGAGAGCCAGACACTGAAGTGAAGTAGTACGGAGACAGGCTACCTTTAGAATTCTATTAAATTCTTGCTAGCAAATGAGTGTTGATTAGTCCTTTCTGGGCACTGCCATTGGGTAGATGCTAGGGGTGGGATTGCAGTTTCTGTTGATCATGATGTGAAAGGTTCTAGGAAAGGCCTGCTCTCTCTCATGTCAATGATTACTGCTTCAGAAGGCTGATGATAGCCAGATGCAGAGATCTCACACTTCATTTTGCCAATGTTTTGAATACTCATTCTTGAAGACACCCCCATTCCTAACTGCTGTAAAGAATTCACTGCACCCAAAGGCTGGGTCTGAAAAGCAACCTGGACATGATATTTGAAAGAGAACCAACCCAAACCAGTTTTGAAACCTTAAACAGTGGATCCAAACCCCATGTCTAGAAAAAAATGTATAAAAGTGGAATCCAAACAACCCCACTTTGTTCCAGTCCTGGGTTCTTCCTCTTTCAAAGAATAGAGTCCTCCGCAGAACACTCAGAGAGCTGATATATAACTAAGGCTGGTGTCTGTTTGACAGTCTATCTGCATTTTGTGATGGAAAAGCTGAGGATCTGCCTAAGAGCCCAAAGGCTGCCTGCCTGCTGAGATAGGAACCAGCTGTGCGTAGCCCTGTATGGGCAGGGTCTGTCCAAGAGGAGAGGCCTAGATGTTCCCAGTGGAAGGAGCAATCAGAGGAAGCTAACGAAACTAGAGAGCAAACCAGGAGTGATGTGTGCTACAAAGGAGTACTCCCATTTTCTCTGTGCAGTTCCCAAGTAAACTATATTGCAACTGCATCCAGATGCAGTTGCAATATAGCAAGTGCTTGAGATATCGATACTACTGCAATTAGCAGAGAAAATGAAAGTTGCAATAAAGTGGGAAGTCAAGATCAGTCTGGAGGCTGCAACTGCCAGAGAGACATTATTGCAAAGAAACTTGACTGGGAGACCGCAACCGCTACGTCGAATCACTGGTTGCAACAATCACCAGGGCCACCACTGATTAAGATTGGTAAGAATGTGCAGGCCTGTTCAGTAAATTCACTTCGCAAACCTGAGCCTGAACAAGGCTGTCACTGTGGCCCCTGTCAAAAAAAGGACCAACACTGTAAAGGTGGGAGCGTGCTCTCCTTACAGCTGGAACTGCAACACAACCAAAAGCAGGTAAACATGGGGCTTACCTTGCGTATGGAGATCAGAGATTGATGCAAGTTGCAAGACTACTGTGCCTTGTAAGACTTTTCAAAATAGGGTTAAAAAGACAATGAACTGAGCTGCTCTGATTCTGAGTGAGGCTACTTTGCGTTTTCTATACCTGTGCCTAATCTTTGCTTACATAGTATAGCGTTGGAAACTTGGCCATAGTTGAAAGGAGAGGGATAGGAAGGAGAAGAGGGGTCTGGAGCTTTATTTGTAGGTGCAAAAGATTACAATCCAGTCAAGTCGGACTGTTTTGTGGTGTATTTAGTTTTTCTGTGTAATGCAAGTGCTTTCTTTTTCCATAGAAGATAATTGGGCTGGACATATTTAATGTGTCTATTGGATAGTTGTTGAGGTCTGTGCTCTTGCTCCCCATACTACCTCTATGAGAAGCTTGTGACTGTTCATCATCACTATCTCGATTGTCAACCCCAGACATGGTTGTACTTGGCCCAGTTTGCAGAACCATAGTGGGACAGATTACAGACACCAATGGCAAATGACCTCAACCACCACAGCCTGCCTTGTCTGCTTACGGCCCCCCAAATGGGGTCTGACAGTGGCCATCGTGGTGCTCAGCTCTTCAGCACTTCAATGGATCACACACTTGAACACCATGTTAACCTTGGAAAGGTACGAAAATGTTTAATCAATTTGAATACCCAGGTTCCTGGGCTTCTCTGTTGGGGAGTGACATTGCTTGACATCAATGTCCAGTTGAAAGACAGTAAAAGTCTGCTGCTCCTGCACAAAATCACAACCTGCAGAGTAGATCAATGAATGTACCTTAATGGTACATACCATTAAGGTACACAAATCTTTCCCTCATGCAGTAATGTCTATATTCCAGATATTTGAAACTGTATCTGTTTCTCAAAGCCAGCCTGTAGCCAAAAGTGGAACTCAGCATCTTCTGCTGTCATCTGGCATTGTTGCTGTTGAAAATGGACGTGCTGGGCTGGCGGCATAAATTACTCTTGCTCCGTGTGAGTGAGAAGCACAACCTCTGACATGGAAGCTATAGTTCCAAAATAAATATCGATTTATTCATAGGTAGTACAAAACATAACTCTCTGGCTGTTCCAAAAGTAACTGATGATCCAAATGGACTGAACATCGATGAGGGTACAGTGCTTTCACTTTGAAGTGGGGAAGAGTAGTGTGTGTATGTGTTTTGTTTTTAACCCACATTGTGAGGACCGGATAGGGCCTCATAGTGTTGGTTAACCTCGACAGAGCCAGACAAACTCCATCTCTGTGATGACAGGTGCACTATGAGGACCGGTCCCCATAGTGTGTTTAGATGCCTTCAAGGGAATGTAGCAGAAACCTAAAAGCTCAGTTATATTTTCTTAAACCCACTTTATAACCTACCCTTATATCAAGGCTTGCTTCGATTTAGAATAGCAAATACACACTTCATTACGGTCAATGGCAGGTCCTCATAAATATTGGGCTGGCACCAGCATCCATAAACTTAGCACTCGCAAGCAGAGGCCTGGCAACTATGAAGACTGCACCCTTAATTTTAGGTCAAATACCAGACATCCGAGCAATGCATCCACTACCTCTCTGGTTCTGTCATACCATGGGAAGGATGCAGAGTGCTACTGGGCGTGGAACACACATTGTGATGAGGCAGAACCCGTCTCTTTTTGATTCCCTTCTCAGTTTGCCATCTTTTTGATTCACTTCTCAGTTTGTCATCCACGGTGATTAAATTGATGGCATGCAGCATGGACAGAGGTGTGTCATGGTGGTTATGACACTGGGCAAATGTCCTCAGGTTGCTTTAGGACTGAAAATGACCTATATTGTGTTCTCTAAGCAAGTAAAATGCCAATGGACAATGTAACCAATCTACTGGCACAATGCCACCACCCTTACCAGATCTCAGAAAATTTGAGAGAGGGAATTCAGACACCAGAATGAGTAGAGTGGCAACTTTGTCCCTTAATAATAATAATTAGAGGATGAGTCTTTTATGAATTGGTGTGGATAAGCATGGAGTTATTAACCCATGAATGTACTCACAGAGGTGTTGTTTTCTCTCTACTTAATTTGAGGGGTTTAAGATACGCCGTAGCAACGACCATCCTGACAAGAGACAGTCCATATTCAAACCAACCAAAAGCTGTGGACTCAGATGAGTCAGAAAGAAAGATCACGAAAGAGACTTGTATATGTATTTATTTTTGATGAACAAAGAACTACTAGTCAATACTACTATGCCATGATTCTCTGGTCTCTGTGTCATAGCATTTCAGGGAGTAGCACTCAGGAACATTCTGGCCACATATAACATGGCTTATCGGATTTATTAAGGGATCTATTTAATGATTCCAGGACAACAAAAATATGAGTGCATCTTGCAGGTATTAATATGGAATTGGGGCGATCCCTGGGTTGCTGTATGGAGAGGTGGCTAGCAGAATGTTTTCAGTCAGATCTGGTAATGCTGTTGATTCTGAATGAATGAATTACAAGGCTAATGTACAATATCCTACCCCTGTGTTGACCCACGCCCCTTGTTTTGAACCACTCCCACTTGCTCTTTCACATTTGCCCACTAGACTCCCTTCATGCTCACAATGTTTCCCCGCGCGGCTGCACCATGATAACCTGCCACGCCTGCGTGGAGTCTGGATAGAACACACTGCCCTGGCTGTCTTTCATGGTATGCACTGGTGTTAACAGAGGGTGCTGCTTTTAACGTCCCAGTAGCCTGTCCATGAACATCCTGGAAAAGGAAACAGTCTTGGGCTATCGTCCCATTCTGTAAGCTGTCAACATCAGAAACTGCTGCTTCTATCCAGAGGGAAGATTTCTGATGATTTTGCAGACTGCACATGCATGTGAAAAATCACATACAGCCCTAGTTGGCATGTCCAGCATGGACAATACCAGCTTCCCCAAAGCAAAACCCATTGATGTGCAGTACGCACACACATATAATGCAGCAAAATCTTTGCAGGTGTCATGTAAACCACTAACATCCCAAACACGCGCCACATATCTCCTACTCCACAGGATGAAGGCATTGACCCTAGTTATGTTGACTGGAGTGCCAGTGGCCATCTTTCCCACAGAGGCACACATAAACATGCCTATACCCCTGTGCTATGAATAAGCTGCCCTCATCACTGGTCACCAAATATCCCACGGTGAGTGGGCAGTGGCTCTGCAAGAATTCGCACTTTGGGTGCCCTTTGGGTTAGATCCTGGGTCTGATGATGTACTTTACAGCAAAAAGATGAGCACCTCCTGTGGGCTCACATGATGGTTGAGTTCACTGGAGGAAAACACAGGACTAACTAGAAACAAAACAATTCACTGGCAGGGCAACATAGATGTTTCAAGCCCCGCAGAGGACATTCGCCCCAACAGGCGTTTTTCTTGTCTTGGAATAACTTATCTCCCGCTTATATTTGTATATTTTTAAGTGCTGAGCTCTCTTTCTAACCTTCTGGTTTTGATTTAATACATTTTCCTTCTGAACATGAGCATTATCTTGTATTTCACAAATTATTGCCTGCCAAATATTGCAGACCTTTACATAAAGGAACATTACGTACTATGGCAGCAGTGAATTAAACCCCAGGCTCTCTTCCCGCTCTTCTTCTATAAGAAAGAGGAGTTCATATGTAAATGGGTTCGGCCTGCTCCTTCCTGCCACGTGCACAGAACAGAAGCTGGGCCCAGGTGCGTGGGGAGGAGGGGGCGTGCTGCATCACACCCAGCCTCAAAGCATTTGGGGGGTAGGGGTTCGTTACTGGGCCGCAATTAGCAAACTGCTTAAATGGTTTCCGCACCCCCACATTCAAAATGTTTCCAGCACCATTGGCCGTGTGTACACAAGGTTTTGTGCGCCTGGGAAGCAAACATTGCCGTGTTGATTCCCCCGGCTTGGGGCTGTCTTCCATTTCCTGAACATCTGCATATCCAATGAAACGACAAAAGCCCCCCGAGAAGTCTTTGACACGTAATGATTGCCGTATGACACCGTTCAATAACACCATTATCGTTATTAATAGCGTGTTCCGGCCTAGACAGAGAGAGGGAGCAATTTGTCTATTGAACAACAGGGACGGCCGGTATGCGGGCGGGTGTGAAGGCGGGAGGGGGGTTAAAAAGCGTCAGTCAACAGGCAAGTATTTCACACCTGAAAATGAATAGGAACAGATGCAGGCCGCCGGGTCACTTGATACCCATGTCCACAGGTGCAGCACTCGCTTGTTGTTGGATCCGTGGGAGGCAGTGGTGAGGCAGAGGTGTACATTTCACCGGGGAGCCTCTCAGGAGCACGGGGCCCTCTGGCCAAAATATCCGTGACAGTCCGATTAAAGCAAGAATGAAAAGCAGGCTTAGCAAAATTAGCCAAAGCACAAAGCCGAGTAAAAGCATGTTGCAAGTTTATCATATTGAGATTTCCGCTGTCATATTATAGTGAGTTTCTGTCACTTAGCTGCAACCTGGTGTCTGAGTAGCATTTTATATATTCCCACCGAGTATCGAACAGTTTCCACTAAAATACATTTATATAGATCTATTGCAGTGTGTACAAAGCAGATTTTTAGTGGATACTGATTTTTTTAAACTGTGTGTGATGTGATGAGCAGCATTTTCAATTATTCTAGTCACACACAAATACGTATGTTTGTACGCATTGAACGATCTGAACTCTTGCCCAATTGCTGCTGAAACCAAGTAGAAGCTAAACTATTATAACGCCCCCTCCCCCACCCCCCTCAGCACAGCAGTGTTTGTTGTAAGCAAAGCTTACGCCAGTCGAAGACTAATCATGAAGGAAATTGTAATAGTCCAACGCATGTTTTAAATGTATTAACTTGTTTTAAATAACACTCGTTAGCACAATTTGTGCCATCGCCTAACGTTCTAAATAGATGTTTCTATTACCCAATACAATGGCACACTTTTCACCAATAATAATGGCGAAAGTCTGAGTTACGATGCTAGATGATTGCAGGTAGCCGGGCCCCAAAACCTTGCAACAGGCCTTTCTTCATAGACGAAGCCATTTTACGGTTTAGTTCGGAACATACATTATTTTATGGTCAGAAGTATAATTTATACAATTGATGTTTTGTTGTTGTGGCAGACAAGTGTGGAAGACAAGCGTGGGGCATACGGCATCAGTAAACATTATGAAGCCCGGCCCAAGGTGGAGCAGCTCTGGAGAGGGAGCTCCTATGAAAATAAAGCTCAGGTTTCAGGGCGGAATAAAAAAACACAGAGGTTTCTGGCCAGCATGTTTAGTCATCTCCAAGCACGGCAAGAGGAGCCCGCCTTTCATGCTGACACCAAGCGTAGCATGTAATGATCTGTGCACAGAACGGACAAATGGGAGCGCGGAGGCATCTGTGATAGCAATCTGGCCTTGCTTCACTTCTCACGCATAAAGGGAACATTCAGTCGAGGTTGCCACCCACTTCACGTTGACAGCAGAATTCCTGAGCAAACAAGCCCCTATGTTACACAAGCTTGTGCGGCCCGGGAGGCTGGCTGCCATTCATAGCGTTGGGAAAATGGCGGAAGAGGAGATCTCATATTTTTCATGCAAATACACACAAGTACATGCAGGCTTGCTGCAGTCTTGCTCGGTAGCTCCGAGCCGTTCCCGAACCGTAAAAGAAACACACTGCTGGGTACTGTATACTGTGTAGTCTCTGCTCATTAGACTTGCAAAGTTGGCACCGAAATGAAAAAAAATGATATGCTGAGATGATTGCTGAGATTTGAAAAAGGATTATAAAGGCTAAAACTGTGCTACATTCTCAAGGCACATCCATTGAGCAAGACTGGAACTTTTAGTTGTTTAATCTTGCTCCAGGCGATACATATAAATCTATCTATCTATCTATCTATCTATCTATCTATCTATCTATCTATCTATCTATCTATCTATCTATCTATCTATCTATATATATATATATATATATATATATATATATATATATATATATATATATATATTTTCTACTGGCGGTCGCCAGTAGATAGTTATAGTTACAACCTATTATCCATAGGAAATCCGCGACATTCTATTTGAAATAACGTTGGCGCCGGTTGACGAATCTTCGTGAAAGTTTCCAACTTGTTGGGGCGCTCCGCTCCGCTCCTACCCTGAAAGTCTCGGGGTGATACGTGAAGCGGGGGCCGAGAAAAAGGGGGTCCCAAAACGCGTTTTCCCCATTCATTTTTCCATAGGAACCTTTAGTCGCAGCTACAGCCCGAACTGCTGAACGGAATTACACCAAATTTGGCAAAGAGGTAGTCCTTGGTTCAGACTGGTGCCTTTTGCTTAAATGGTGTAAATCCGTTCAGTAGTTCCTGAGAAAATCAAAAGTAAAAGTACATATATATCTATGGGCGCGTCGGATACGCGTACCCTCAGCGCACCCTGCGCGCACCGTCCCGATCACGAGCTGCATGCTAATTGGCTGTCAGCTGGCTGTCAACATTCCGATTCAGGAAGTGTTGGCAGCCATTTTGTCCCTCGGTAGAACCGAGGGACAGAAACAAGTGCGCAAAGCGCAAAAGGGGGCAGGGTAGAAACACCCTGACCCCTAGGTCTGCTCAGGGGTCCCACAAGGACCCCTGGGCAGAAAAAATATATATTTTTTTAAAAATCGGCGGGATGCGCTTAGGGTGCGCGTATCCCGCTGAGAAAAAAAGAAACAAGTGCGCAAAACGCACAAAGGGGGCAGGGTAGAAACACCCTAACCCCTAGGCCTGCTCAGGGGTCCCACAAGGACCCCTGGGCAAAAAAGCATTTTTTTGTTAAAAATCGGCAGGATGCGCTCAGGGTGCGCGAATCCTGCCAAAAAAATCGAAGCGCGGTCTCCGCGCTCGATAGTTAATTGGCCCCGGGTGGGCCAAGTCCCGGGGGCATGCTGGGGGGTTAATTTTATGTGTGGGGGCCTCTAAGGGCCCCCAAGCCCCGGGGACCGCCACCCCCGGGGCTTTATGCATAATGGTGCGGGAGGGCTCTGAGCCCTCCCGCAGCCCCGGGGACCACCACCTCCCGGGGCTTCTTTTTTAAATGAAAAACCTGTGTGGGGGCTCCAGCCCCCACACGCCCGGGACCGCCACCTCCCCGGGGCACTAAACATTTAAATATGGGGGTCCTTTACGGACCCCCAGAGCCACGGGGACCACCACCTCCCCGGGGCTGTGCACACGATGGGAGGGGGCCGCGCGGCCCCCTCCTGGAGCCTGTGGTGGCCCTGGGGACCGCCACCCCCAGGGCCGGCTCCTGCAGTGTCCCGGGATGCCTACCCCCGGGACACTGCTGTTTGTAATGACAGGACGGGAGCCTCGCGGCTCCCGTCCTGTCATTGCAAACTTGCTTTGGATATTGGAAGAGAGGCAGGAAACCTGCTCTCTCTTCCAATATCCAAAGCCGACTGCTTTCCACATGGGGAGCAGCATGTTAGCTGCTCCCCATGTGTAAAGCAATGCCGGCTCCCGTAGGACACGGGGAGCCGGCGGGACTGTGGGGGTTTGGGGACCCCCACAGTCCCCAACGAGAGGGCCAGCCCCGGGGGATGGGGTCCCCGGGCAAGTAGTGGCTCGGGAGGGGGCCACGCGGCCCCCTCCCCAAAGTTTTGAAAAATTATAAAAATAAAAAAAGGGTATGGCCGGCCCGGGGATGGGGTCCCCGGGCCTTAAGATGGCCAGAGGAGGGGGCCACGCAGCCCCCTCAAAATATTAAAAATAAAAATAGAGGCCATGCCCCGGAGATGGGGTCCCCGGGGCCAATACAGGCCCAGGGAAGGGGGCCACGCGGCCCCCTTCCCGTTTTTTTTTTTTAAATTTAAAAAGGGGTAAGGCCCTGGGGGATGGGGTCCCCAGGGCCCAAAAACAGAAAAAAGGAAGGGGGCCACACAGCCCCCTTCAGGGGACAAAAAAAAAAAAAACGATCGGGCCCGCAGGCCCCGCCCCTTCCTTCACCACTCTGCAAACGCGCCCCTGGCACGTTTGCAGAGGGGAACGAATTCCCTTGAATACTGGGGGTCCCTGGAGCCAACTAGCCCACCAGGAACCTCCAGTATGCGCCAGGGGCTGCCTTGCAGAGAGGTGTACAGAGGCCACGCCCCTTTACACCTCTCTGCAACGCAGATCTGTGGCGCTTTTGGAGGTATATGGTGGGCTAGTTGGACTCCGGGGACCCTCAGGATTCAAGGGGACTTAATCCCCCAACTTAAAACGCGCCACGGGCGCGTTTGCACAGTGGTGAAGGGAGGGGGCGGGGCTTCAGGTGACATGTGTGCAAACAGGCCCCGTGGCGCGTTTTAAGATGGGAATTAAATCCCTTCAATCCTGAGGGTCCTCGGGGCCAACTAGCCCAACAGGTACATCCAGAAAGCGCCACAGAGCTGCGTTGCAGAGAGGTGTAAAAGGGGTGTGGCCTCTCTACACGTCTCTGCAACGCAGCCCCTGGCGCATATTGGAGGTTCCTGGTGGGCTAGTTGGCCCCTAGGGACCCTCAGGATTCAAGGGGACTTAATCCCCAACTTAAAACGCGCCACGGGCGCGTTTACACAGATGTAACCTCAGGCCCCGCCCCCTCCCTTCACCATTGTGCAAATATTCCTCTAAAATCAGCCGAAATACGAATTCCGATTTACTCACCTGTTATCAGGAGAGACCTCAGTGCTGTATCTTTCAGCCCAGTACTGGTCCTGAAAAGTAATTCTAACCATACTTACCAGTAACTTGAATTTCCTTCCATAGGCTAACATTGACTGGTTTCACTTGGAAATTCTTCTAAGTGTGGAGTTTTGGAACTTTAAAATATTCCTCTAAAATCAGCCGAAATACGAATTCCGATTTACTCATCTGTTATCAGGAGAGACCTCAGTGCTGCATCTTTCAGCCCAGTACTGGTCCTGAAAAGTAATTTTAGCCGTACTTACCGGTAACTTGAATTTCCTTCATAGGCTAACATTGACTAGTTTCACTTGGAAATTCTTCTAAGTGTGGAGTTTTGGAACTTTAAAATATTCCTCTAAAATCAGCCGAAATAGGAATTCCGATTTACTCACCTGTTATAAGGAGAGACCTCAGTGCTGTATCTTTCAGCCCAGTACTGGTCCTGAAAAGTAATTTTAACCGTACTTACCAGTAACTTGAATTTCCTTCCATAGGCTAACATTGACTGGTTTCACTTGGAAATTCTTCTAAGTGTGGAGTTTTGGAACTTTAAAATATTCCTCTAAAATCAGCCGAAATACGCATTCCGATTTACTCACCTGTTATCAGGAGAGACCTCAGTGCTGCATCTTTCAGCCCAGTACTGGTCCTGAAAAGTAATTTTAACCGTACTTACCGGTAACTTGAATTTCCTTCATAGGCTAACATTGACTGGTTTCACTTGGAAATTCTTCTAAGTGTGGAGTTTTGGAACTTTAAAATATTCCTCTAAAATCAGCCGAAATACGAATTCCGATTTACTCACCTGTTATCAGGAGAGACCTCAGTGTTGCATCTTTCAGCCCAGTACTGATCTTGAAAAGTAATTTTAACCGTACTTACCGGTAACTTGAATTTCCTTCATAGGCTAACATTGACTGGTTTCACTTGGAAATTCTTCTAAGTGTGGAGTTTTGGAACTTTAAAATATTCCTCTAAAATCAGCCGAAATACGAATTCCGATTTACTTACCTGTTATCAGGAGAGACCTCAGTGCTGCATCTTTCAGCCCAGTACTGATCCTCAAAAGTAATTTTAACCGTACTTACCAGTAACTTGAATTTCCTTCCATAGGATATCATTGCCTGCTTTTTGCTGAAAAAGTTTCTAAGTGTTGATTTTTGAAACATACAAATATTCCTCTAAAATCAGCCGAAATCCAAATTCTGATTTACTCACCTGTTATCAGGAGAGACCTCAGTGCTGCATCTTTCAGCCCAGTACTGGTCCTGAAAAGTAATTTTAACCGTACTTACCAGTAACTTGAATTTCCTTCCATAGGCTAACATTGACTGGTTTCACTTGGAAATTCTTCTAAGTGTGGAGTTTTGGAACTTTAAAATATTCCTCTAAAATCAGCCGAAATACGAATTCCGATTTACTCACCTGTTATCAGGAGAGACCTCAGTGCTGCATCTTTCAGCCCAGTACTGATCCTCAAAAGTAATTTTAACCGTACTTACCGGTAACTTGAATTTCCTTCATAGGCTAAGATTGACTGGTTTTCAGCAAAAAGTTTCAAAGTGTTGATTTTCACAAACTACAAATATTCCTTAAAAATCGCCTGTATGACTTAAACGCATTCTTTCAACTGTTTACAGGAGATGCACCAGTGCTGGATCCAGGATCCAACACTGAGTAAGAAAAAGTAACGATAACAGTTTTTACCTGCTAAGTGAATTTCCTTCCATAGGATAACATTGGTGATTCTATGAGAAAAAGTTTCTAAGTGTCAACTTTTAAAATACAATAATATTCCTTAAAAATCACGACTGTAACCAAAACGCTTTTACTCAACTGTTTACAGGAGATGTACCAAGACTGAATCTAGGATCCAGTCCTGTGGTTACAAAAGTAATCCATAAAGTAACTAATTGCATTTAACTAGAAATTCACATTGAGCTGAATGTTGCATTGTGTTTGAAAATGTGTTGCCCATTGCAACAACTGTAACTACTGTACTTAAAAGTCTATTGCCTATCTGCAAAGTATTTAAACTAAAGTAATTCATTCTGAGAAAGTATTTTTTGTAATGTAATGTATAATGTAATTACAATGTAATTTAAAAATAAAATATGTAAAAAAAAATTGTTTCTAAAAATGTAGTAAATCAGTATGAAAAAATTAATATAACAATTAATACATTTAAAAATTGTCATTTACAAAACCTTTGAAATTCACTGAAAAAACCGTAGGTTTCAGGCACGTTATAGTTAGAAATTAGCATTTAAAAAACCTTTGAAATTCACTGAAAAAACCATAGGTTTCACACACGTTATAGTTACAAATTAGCATTTAAAAAACCTTTGAAATTCACTGAAAAACCATAGGTTTCAGACACGTTATAGTTACAAATTAGCATTTAAAAACCTTTGAAATTCACTGAAAAACCATAGGTTTTAGGGACAGTTTTAGTTACTTGGACATTGCACTCGTACAAAACCCGTGAAATTCCCCCGTTATAGTTAGTTCAGCTAACTATAACTCACGCCCCTGCAATGCACTGCTGATGACGTCACATATTACATCACTCATGACATGGTCAGTGACATCACTGATGACATCACTGATGACATCTCAAATGACATCACTGATGACATCACTGATGACATCATCCATGTGATAATTTCATGCATCTTCTCACACCCTAATATAACCTTTGATATACCCACTCTAAATTACAGACTGCCATTCTCAAAACCATAGACACTCCAACACCAAAAACTACATACCCACTCACTGATTATTAGGTCTACACACACATTTACTCTCTCACCAGTACAATCACTCATACTTATGGTCACTCAGTACAGGACTATCATATGCACTCATACACCTATATACACACTCACACACCTCCACTCATCCATAGAGGTACTCACACACCTAGTCAGTCATGCAAATAATTAATCACACTCCCATTTACTTACCTATACAGTTATACACACACCAGCTCACTTACTCATACAAATACTAGCACATTCTTACGCTCTTACACAATCACTGATACAAGCACACACTCATCCATACAGCCACTCTCACAATCACACACTCTCACTTATAGCCATTTATATACTCCAACACACATATATACTGCCTTTCACATATGTAGTTACTCACACATGTACCACTGAGATATACATTTACTCACTAACACAGCCATACACACACTCACCCACCCATACAGTCCATCACAGATGCACTCTTGAAAACATGCACCCAGTGAATCACCCACTCACACATCTATGCACAGAGTCACACACACCCCACCCACACAAACACTCAGGCACCCATACAGATACTCAAACAACAAATCAATAACCCATATAGACACTCATGTAGCTATTCGCAAACCCATGCAGCCGCTTACACACCAACAGACAGACAGATACAGACATTCACACAGTTTAGTCATTAACCCATGCATTCAGTAAGATACGTTTAATCACTCACTCATAGAGTCAGTCACGCACCTACTAAATCATCCATTCAGACACTTATACACCCACTCATTCTTCAATATGCCTTTCCCTATATATATTAAACATATTTAAACTTTACAGAAACACACAGTCACTGGATGATGTCATCAGTGATGTCATCAGTGATGTCATTTGAGATGTCATCAGTGATGTCATCAGTGATGTCACTGACCATGTCATGAGTGATGTAATATGTGACGTCATCAGCAGTGCATTGCAGGGGCGCGAGTTATAGTTAGCTGAACTAACTATAACGGGGGAATTTCACGGGTTTTGTACGAGTGCAATGTCCAAGTAACTAAAACTGTCCCTAAAACCTATGTTTTTTTCAGTGAATATATATATAAATATATATATTACCAACTGCCTACACAACAACAGACCCAAATACCTCCACAACAGAATCAACTTCCACGTACCCAAAAGAAACCTCCGATCTACCAACCTCGCACTGGCTGAAACCCCGCGCATCCACAGAGCCAGAGCAGGCGGAAGATCCTTCTCTCACATTGCGGCCAAGACCTGGTACGAGCTACCGGCAGACATCAGACGTGCCCCCTCCCTGAACACCTTCACCCTCAAGACCTGGCTCTTCGGCTAAACAGATCTGCGGACCCCCCCCCTCAGCGCCTTGAGACCCGCACGGGTGAGTAGCGCGCTTACAATTCTCCTGATTAATTGATTGACTGGCAGTCGCCAGTAGGTAGTTATAGTTAGGACCTTGTTTCAATAGGAAAAGCGTTTATTCTTTTGCCAATATCTTTGGCGCCGTTTGACGAATGTTCGCGAAATTTTAAAAACTAATGGTTCGCTCAGGTCAGCTCCTGTCTTGAAAGTTTTGGGGTGATTTGTCAAACGAGGGCGGAGAAAAAAGGGGGGTCCCAAAACGTGTTTTCACCATGTTAATTTCCATAGGAAACTTTAGACAAAGCTACAGCCCGAACTGCTGAACGGAATTATACCAAATTTGGCAAAAAGGTAGGTCTTGTTTCAGAAAGCGTTCTTTTTGTTAAATGGTGTAAATCCATTCAGTAGTTCCTGAGAAATTCAAAAATAAAAAATATCGATATCTGGTGACCGAGGAGGATTCGCGAACCCTCCCAAGTACGAGCTTGATTCTGATTGGCTGCCAACACTCCAAACCAAAAAGTGTTGGCAGCCATCTTGTGACTTAGTCACAAGAAAAAAGGTAATTTTTTAAAAAAAAACACGAAAAGGGGACAGGTTAGAAACACCCTGACCTCCTAGGCCTGGTCAGGGGGTCCGTGTCCCCCAGGGCCAAAAAAAGCATTTTTGGGAGAAAAAAATTCGGCGGGACCCGGGGGCAATATGCTAATATATGTGGGGGCTGCGCAGGCCCCCACAGCCCTGGGGACCGCCACCTCTCCGGGGCTTTATTTAATTATGGGTGGGGGGGCCTCACGGGCCCCACGAAGCCCCGGGGGCTGCCACCTCCCCGGGGATTATTTAATTATGTGTGGGGGTGCCTCATGGGCCCCCCCAAGCCCCTGGGACCACCACCTCCCCGGGGCTTCAATAATTAAAAAAATAAGTGTGGGGGAGCTCCTGCCCCCCGCACTGCCCCGGGGACCAACACCTCCCCGGGCATTTAATAAATAACATACAGGGGCCCGTAGTGGACCCCCGGCCCCGGGGACCACCACCTCCCCGGGGCTATTTAGAAGTTGGGAGGGGGCAGCGCGGCCCCCCTCCTGGAGCCCTCCATGGCCTTGGGGACCGCCACCCCCCAGGGCCGGCTCCAGCAATGTCCCGGGGTGCCCACCCCCAGGACATTGCAGTTTGCAATGGCAGTGCGGGAGCACTGCTTCCGCCCTGTCATTGCAAACTCTGCTTTGCTTCGTGGAAGCGAGAGAAGGAAACCTGCTCTTGCTTCCACGAAGCAAAGCAGATTGCTTTTGGACAAGGGGAGCTGCATGCCGGCTCCCGCAGGAGGTGGGGAGCTGGCTGGGACCGCAGAGGCATTGGGGCTCCCCCCGTGGTCCCCAACATGAGGCCAGGCCCGGGGGATGGGGTCCCCGGGGCCAGAAGTGGCCCAGGGAAGGGGGGCCACGCGGCCCCCTCTGAAAAAAAAGAATAAAATAAAAAATAAACGAGGCAATGCCCTGGTGGATGGGGTACAACAAAAAAGGATATGCTGTTCCTAAAAAATCCTACAGATCACGGTTATACAAAAGGCAAGTGGGTGCTAGTAGAAATCGGAGAAATGATTATCTCCTTTCAGAAAAAGACCCTCACACACCCAGCCAGCTAGGTGTCTTGCTTCATCACTGGGTCTGCTCCTTATCGGGTCGGCGCTGCAATACCCGATCGGCACCCGTGGTGGGGCCTTCTTGGCGGAGATCTTTTTTCTTAGCCGTAGGGTGTAGTGCGTGTAAGGGCCCTAGTGAGTGTAGATGTGAATTGTGTGAAATCTAAAACAGGGATAGTGAACCACCCAAAACTATTTTAATGACTGTGGTCACTAACCTGATTAAAAATAGAAAAGGCGCACACGCCTGACCAAGGATTGCAGGGTTGTGTGCTAAAGCTCAGGCCAACATGTTTCATGCCTAATGTTAATTTAACGGCAATTCTTCAGGACCTACTATCGACATTCTACACTTTATGGTTGGTGGTCTAAAGATACAGTTCAGTGACCACTCATACCGCACCCTATAAAGTGGTACCTGTCGATCAATAACACTGCCTGTAGGAAAAAAGAATCAGTGATTAATACAAAGTTCTACTGTAGTCTGCAATTCAACCTTATTGCGACAGCATAATTATTGACCATGCTATTGTGACATTGCAAACCACACGTGAGATGTGAGCATGCTTCATCTCAAAATGTATGTGCTGGTGTACATTGTGAATTTGATAAAAACAGAAGTAGCCAGGAAGATGTAGATAAATACAGTATACTTGAACACTCACCCAAACTAGGGTCAGCTCAAAACCCCCAAGATGTCACGGCAGGTAGAAACACTGCAAGATTCAGTGTCCTATGGATATTAACAATAAATATGGGAGGGCGAGGGATCAAGTTAAGGCATCGTAAATGAGTAGACGCTCACATAATGTTGACCCCAACATACATGTGAACACACAAGACCTACACCTAAGCTGGATGTTGCCAAAAACTGGCCCATGAGCGGACTAGCCCAGTAAGATGGCCTATGCTTAGAAAAACACGGTGTCAACTGCCCTTTGGTAGTCGGCGGTACAACAGGGATGTCTCATACCGCAGGTTCCAGCTAATCACCTCGGCCATCTGGTCGAGGGTGGTATACTCCAACGTGCCACTGACACCCCCTGATATCGCCGGCAACCAATTGGTGCAACGTACACAAGGGAAGAGTAGCGTAACAAGAGTGAGCTCCATGTACCGGAACAAAGACCACGCAGTGTCGCCAATACCTCCTAAGTATGCACAGTGGAAAAACTCACTCGGGCGATAACATAGAATCCAATATCCGCCATGGGAGGAAGGAGGGTAGCGGGACACAGCAAGGCAGGTCCCGCCATGCTGACACTCTGCTCAATCGCCACAGAATACCCTATAGGAGGTTCAAGCAAGGCAGGCACGTCCACCACTCAAGGACTCACCCCAATACCCAGTACTCACGTTGTCAGTTCCGTCTGTACACGGGCGACCTACCCCACACTCTGCCGGACTCGGATGGATGTCTCTACGCACACGAGTGCGAGTGATATTCCCCGGTTGGAC
Organism: Calotriton arnoldi; assembly: GCA_963921515.1. Lineage (NCBI taxonomy): Eukaryota > Metazoa > Chordata > Amphibia > Caudata > Salamandridae > Calotriton > Calotriton arnoldi. The sequence goes on along the minus strand of CAWUFW010000539.1, from coordinate 2,891,627 downwards.
AGAGATGTAGGCGGGACTTCCGGTAGTACGATGGGGGCAACAACTAGAGCGTCAGACTCCACTTCCGGGATGCCATATTGGAACACACTATGTTTATGCATCAGTGGTGATGGCCCCAATTGTAGCAAAATTGCCAACAAGGAACGAGTGTCTATTTAGTGATATAGCCAGAATAGCAAAGCTAACATGTAAATGCGGGGAACGCGTACCAACAGGAATGTGCAACAAAACCCACCAATGATCGCCATGGTTACTGTAAAGTACAGAACCTACCCATATAGTCAACCCAAAATGTCTGTGGCAGAATAGGATAGCAGATACAAACGGAGATAAAAAGGGATAACCTATTGTATAGTGGCCACAAACAAGGGGTAAAGACCCTCGTAATAATAGATGGAGGGGATCGCGTAACTACCTAAAAACTACTCATGACAAATGTCAAAGTAGCGTATGTTGGTGGTAGTATCTAGAGCAACGTGGTGCCAGTAACAATCTCAAGTCACAGAATATAGAAAGGTAAAAATGGAGCCAGTACATCGCTAGATGTATCACGTCAGCAAACTCCAAGGTATGTCCTCATTGAGTCCCTCCTTATCAGAGGACAACCTAAGCACCCACCTCTGTTCAATACGGAACAGAGTGTCGCGGTGCATCCCAGGGTGAGCTTCCAAAACTACCCACCGAAAGGAGTCAGGAGGGTGTTTAAGGTATTCAAAGTGGTTCGTCATCTTGGTGTTAGTTCTATGACACCTAAAGTTGCTTCTGTGTTCTGTCATCCGGATTTTCACCGGTCTGGTCGTCATCCCTACATAAAGGAGTCCACACGGACAGGTCAATACATAAATGCAATTGTTCGTGTTACAATTGGTATGCCTCTTAAGGACCCATTTGACCCCATTCCTGAATGTAATTTCTTTTGTGGTCTTAGTAAGCGGACAGACAGAACAGGTCCCACATGGGAAATGGCCAACTACGGGCGGTAGATCCCATAGTCCCCTTTGTACATTAGTTTCCTGGACACCTGGTCGTGTGTGTATGAGCATGTCTTTTAAGTTACTAGTGCGTTTAAATGCAAATCTGGGGGTAGGAAGATTTAAAGATCCAGTGTTCAAAATACCCCAGTGTTTCTTAATGATGCCCCTTACTCGATTTGAGTCAGGTGTGAACGTGGTCACACAGGTAATCGTTGTCTCGGGATCCTTTTGTACGCTTTCAAGTAAACTTTCCCGATTGTTATTTCTGGCTCTTTTGCGAGAGAGTGACACAGTGTGTTGAGGATAATCCCTCTGTCGCAGGTCTCGAGCCAAAGTGTCTGATTCAGTGAGGTAGTCTGTCAATGAACTACAATTCCTTCTTATCCGAAGGAATTGACCAAATGGAAGATTTTGTTTCAGTGCTCTGGGATGATGGCTACTGAATAAGAGCAAACTGTTTCTATCTGTTGGTTTGCGGTAGAGAGTAGTAGTGATGAGCCCATCCCCCAGCCTCACCAACAGATCGAGGAAGGGTACACTAGTCTCTGAAATGGTACTCGTAAATTTCAAGAAAGGGTTCAGAGTATTGATCCAAATGCAAAATTCATCGCATGTACTGCGGTCTCCTTCCCACAGGACCAATATATCATCAATAAACCTCTTCCAGACACGAATATTCGCTGAGTATGGATTGTTATGATGGTAAATCTCCCTCTCCTCAAATGCAGCCATGTACAGACACGCCAGACTCGGCGCGAAAGTACTGCCCATCGAAGTGCCTTGCGTTTGATGGTATAGTTGTTTGTTATACTCAAAGAAATTTTCTGTTAGTGCCAATGTGGCACACTCCAGTATAAATGCCGCCGGAGTAGGGGAAATCCAGTCTTCTCGGCTGAATACGTCCTCCACCACCTCAAGAGTGGCCCTTTGGGGGATATTAGTATAGAGGGCCTCAACATCCAAAGTCAATAAAAAATTAATGTCCTCCGGATGCTGGAACCCCTCGAGTAGTCGTAGAACATCAGTTGTATCTTTCACAAAAGAGGGGATAGCTCTTACGAGAGGTTGGAGAAAGTGATCACAAAACCTAGATAAGGGTTCCAAAATAGACCCGATCCCTGAGACAATGGGTCTACCAGGGACAGGGTTCACCTCCTTGTGAATTTTAGGGAGGATATAAAAATAGGGGATTTTTGGGTCAGTGGTAATGAGAAAATCAGCCTCTTTTTTATTGATCCAGCCCTCTGACTCTGCTGAAAATACCATAGAGGAGATGGTAGTACTTAATCGGGGAGTAGGGTCCTCTCTCAATGGAGTGTAATACCTCCGGTTGCTCAGCTGCCGTTGGCATTCTGTATCATAATCGTGAGTAGACATAATAACCGTCGCTCCACCCTTATCCGCCTGTTTGATAGTAATGCTAGGGTCATCCGCCAGAGCCCTAACGGCTGTCATTTCACTGGATGACAGATTATAGAATGGTACAGGGGTGGTGCCCCTATCAAAGTCCTTAAGCACCGCCTGTTCAAAAGTCAGGACTTCGGGGGTACCATTCCACTGTGGGGTGTGAAAGTCGAAGGTTTATGTAATCCTGAATCACTCTTCTCAGGCAAAGGTTTATCCTGAAAAAAGGCTTTTAGCCGTACCTTGCGGAAAAAACCTTGAATCTCACATGTCTCCCGAAATTTGTCTACTCTCGGGGTAGGTACAAAGCCAAGCCCTTTCTGTAATACACCTTCTTCTATAGGTGTCAGAACCCTGTGGGAGAGATTGATGATCAATTTCTCCTCCCCCTTGTCTGGCTCCTTGTCTCTACTGGACGTATCGGTTGTTCTTTCCACTGTACTCTTTTTTGGTGTTGCCCTCTTCTGTGCCCTCTTCCTCTGCCCCAACCTCTGTCTAAAAAGGGGGTTCATTAATCGGCTGGAAAAAGGGCGGAGGACCCTGTTGGTACATAGGGTATTGCCAAAATGGAGGACCCTGATATGGTGGCATATTGTATGGTTGGTACATGGGACGTGTGTTATGTCTCAAGTTCTTATTACTCCAGCTGCCACTACTGGAATCACTATTTGATGATGAACCCTTCCTTGACTGATAAGAGTTATCATCTGAAGAGTAACCCTCACCAGATGCGGTGTAGTCTGCTTTCAAATAAGGATATACCTTTTCTTTATCAAATTTTTGAATATCCTTTTGGAGTTTGCCAATCTTTTGTTTCATGAGATATTCTCTATTGTCCGCAATTTCCGCATTAATTTCTGCTAGTTTGGTCTTAAACATAGTTGTTTGGACAGTTACTTTGATAGCTCCCTCTGCCGTTGTAATCCGAATCAAGAGGGCGTCTGCTATCCTTTTAGCGGTGTTGATGATAAGAATGAGCCAGTCCCTAGTGCATTTCCATGCTACCAGGGACCACTCTTTCTTAAAGACTGTATCCTCCAAAAGAGGCGTGGAAAATTGCTAACAATTAGGCCATTAGGGGCTATATTAGCCCGTAGATATTCGGTCATCATAGCTCCATGGAGTGTTATCTTAAGCCACTCGCGTTTCAAGGTGGACAGGGAAATCCAGTCGTCAGACTGGCTACCGGTAGCCAAGCTACCATCAGTTCCTAGCAAAGATGGTGTTCTAAGAATATCTGTTGCTACTTCATCGCCAAAAGAAAGTCCTTGATAATCCTCCATCCTAAATCTAGGAGGGGCAGGACTCAGCAGGGAGACCAAGAATACACTTATTCTATAGTCTCTAGTATGGGCCAGGGGTACCAATTGCAACCTCCTGGTAACCTAAGAGTACAGTCCCACGGGAGTGACCCGTGCAAGCAGTAAGACAACAAGGAGGGACTAAGGGCCAATAGAAAAGGTCCAGCATACAGGCCCACGTAAGCACAACAAAAAAGGATATGCTGTTCCTAAAAGATCCTACAGATCACGGTTATACAAAAGGCAAGTGGGTGCTAGTAGAAATCGGAGAAATGATTATCTCCTTTCAGAAAAAGACCCTCACACACCCAGCCAGCTAGGTGTCTTGCTTCATCACTGGGTCTGCTCCTTATCGGGTCGGCGCTGCAATACCCGATCGGCACCCGTGGTGGGGCCTTCTTGGCGGAGATCTTTTTTCTTAGCCGTAGGGTGTAGTGCGTGTAAGGGCCCTAGTGAGTGTAGATGTGAATTGTGTGAAATCTAAAACAGGGATAGTGAACCACCCAAAACTATTTTAATGACTGTGGTCACTAACCTGATTAAAAATAGAAAAGGCGCACACGCCTGACCAAGGATTGCAGGGTTGTGTGCTAAAGCTCAGGCCAACATGTTTCATGCCTAATGTTAATTTAACGGCAATTCTTCAGGACCTACTATCGACATTCTACACTTTATGGTTGGTGGTCTAAAGATACAGTTCAGTGACCACTCATACCGCACCCTATAAAGTGGTACCTGTCGATCAATAACACTGCCTGTAGGAAAAAAGAATCAGTGATTAATACAAAGTTCTACTGTAGTCTGCAATTCAACCTTATTGCGACAGCATAATTATTGACCATGCTATTGTGACATTGCAAACCACACGTGAGATGTGAGCATGCTTCATCTCAAAATGTATGTGCTGGTGTACATTGTGAATTTGATAAAAACAGAAGTAGCCAGGAAGATGTAGATAAATACAGTATACTTGAACACTCACCCAAACTAGGGTCAGCTCAAAACCCCCAAGATGTCACGGCAGGTAGAAACACTGCAAGATTCAGTGTCCTATGGATATTAACAATAAATATGGGAGGGCGAGGGATCAAGTTAAGGCATCGTAAATGAGTAGACGCTCACATAATGTTGACCCCAACATACATGTGAACACACAAGACCTACACCTAAGCTGGATGTTGCCAAAAACTGGCCCATGAGCGGACTAGCCCAGTAAGATGGCCTATGCTTAGAAAAACACGGTGTCAACTGCCCTTTGGTAGTCGGCGGTACAACAGGGATGTCTCATACCGCAGGTTCCAGCTAATCACCTCGGCCATCTGGTCGAGGGTGGTATACTCCAACGTGCCACTGACACCCCCTGATATCGCCGGCAACCAATTGGTGCAACGTACACAAGGGAAGAGTAGCGTAACAAGAGTGAGCTCCATGTACCGGAACAAAGACCACGCAGTGTCGCCAATACCTCCTAAGTATGCACAGTGGAAAAACTCACTCGGGCGATAACATAGAATCCAATATCCGCCATGGGAGGAAGGAGGGTAGCGGGACACAGCAAGGCAGGTCCCGCCATGCTGACACTCTGCTCAATCGCCACAGAATACCCTATAGGAGGTTCAAGCAAGGCAGGCACGTCCACCACTCAAGGACTCACCCCAATACCCAGTACTCACGTTGTCAGTTCCGTCTGTACACGGGCGACCTACCCCACACTCTGCCGGACTCGGATGGATGTCTCTACGCACACGAGTGCGAGTGATATTCCCCGGTTGGACAGAGATGTAGGCGGGACTTCCGGTAGTACGATGGGGGCAACAACTAGAGCGTCAGACTCCACTTCCGGGATGCCATATTGGAACACACTATGTTTATGCATCAGTGGTGATGGCCCCAATTGTAGCAAAATTGCCAACAAGGAACGAGTGTCTATTTAGTGATATAGCCAGAATAGCAAAGCTAACATGTAAATGCGGGGAACGCGTACCAACAGGAATGTGCAACAAAACCCACCAATGATCGCCATGGTTACTGTAAAGTACAGAACCTACCCATATAGTCAACCCAAAATGTCTGTGGCAGAATAGGATAGCAGATACAAACGGAGATAAAAAGGGATAACCTATTGTATAGTGGCCACAAACAAGGGGTAAAGACCCTCGTAATAATAGATGGAGGGGATCGCGTAACTACCTAAAAACTACTCATGACAAATGTCAAAGTAGCGTATGTTGGTGGTAGTATCTAGAGCAACGTGGTGCCAGTAACAATCTCAAGTCACAGAATATAGAAAGGTAAAAATGGAGCCAGTACATCGCTAGATGTATCACGTCAGCAAACTCCAAGGTATGTCCTCATTGAGTCCCTCCTTATCAGAGGACAACCTAAGCACCCACCTCTGTTCAATACGGAACAGAGTGTCGCGGTGCATCCCAGGGTGAGCTTCCAAAACTACCCACCGAAAGGAGTCAGGAGGGTGTTTAAGGTATTCAAAGTGGTTCGTCATCTTGGTGTTAGTTCTATGACACCTAAAGTTGCTTCTGTGTTCTGTCATCCGGATTTTCACCGGTCTGGTCGTCATCCCTACATAAAGGAGTCCACACGGACAGGTCAATACATAAATGCAATTGTTCGTGTTACAATTGGTATGCCTCTTAAGGACCCATTTGACCCCATTCCTGAATGTAATTTCTTTTGTGGTCTTAGTAAGCGGACAGACAGAACAGGTCCCACATGGGAAATGGCCAACTACGGGCGGTAGATCCCATAGTCCCCTTTGTACATTAGTTTCCTGGACACCTGGTCGTGTGTGTATGAGCATGTCTTTTAAGTTACTAGTGCGTTTAAATGCAAATCTGGGGGTAGGAAGATTTAAAGATCCAGTGTTCAAAATACCCCAGTGTTTCTTAATGATGCCCCTTACTCGATTTGAGTCAGGTGTGAACGTGGTCACACAGGTAATCGTTGTCTCGGGATCCTTTTGTACGCTTTCAAGTAAACTTTCCCGATTGTTATTTCTGGCTCTTTTGCGAGAGAGTGACACAGTGTGTTGAGGATAATCCCTCTGTCGCAGGTCTCGAGCCAAAGTGTCTGATTCAGTGAGGTAGTCTGTCAATGAACTACAATTCCTTCTTATCCGAAGGAATTGACCAAATGGAAGATTTTGTTTCAGTGCTCTGGGATGATGGCTACTGAATAAGAGCAAACTGTTTCTATCTGTTGGTTTGCGGTAGAGAGTAGTAGTGATGAGCCCATCCCCCAGCCTCACCAACAGATCGAGGAAGGGTACACTAGTCTCTGAAATGGTACTCGTAAATTTCAAGAAAGGGTTCAGAGTATTGATCCAAATGCAAAATTCATCGCATGTACTGCGGTCTCCTTCCCACAGGACCAATATATCATCAATAAACCTCTTCCAGACACGAATATTCGCTGAGTATGGATTGTTATGATGGTAAATCTCCCTCTCCTCAAATGCAGCCATGTACAGACACGCCAGACTCGGCGCGAAAGTACTGCCCATCGAAGTGCCTTGCGTTTGATGGTATAGTTGTTTGTTATACTCAAAGAAATTTTCTGTTAGTGCCAATGTGGCACACTCCAGTATAAATGCCGCCGGAGTAGGGGAAATCCAGTCTTCTCGGCTGAATACGTCCTCCACCACCTCAAGAGTGGCCCTTTGGGGGATATTAGTATAGAGGGCCTCAACATCCAAAGTCAATAAAAAATTAATGTCCTCCGGATGCTGGAACCCCTCGAGTAGTCGTAGAACATCAGTTGTATCTTTCACAAAAGAGGGGATAGCTCTTACGAGAGGTTGGAGAAAGTGATCACAAAACCTAGATAAGGGTTCCAAAATAGACCCGATCCCTGAGACAATGGGTCTACCAGGGACAGGGTTCACCTCCTTGTGAATTTTAGGGAGGATATAAAAATAGGGGATTTTTGGGTCAGTGGTAATGAGAAAATCAGCCTCTTTTTTATTGATCCAGCCCTCTGACTCTGCTGAAAATACCATAGAGGAGATGGTAGTACTTAATCGGGGAGTAGGGTCCTCTCTCAATGGAGTGTAATACCTCCGGTTGCTCAGCTGCCGTTGGCATTCTGTATCATAATCGTGAGTAGACATAATAACCGTCGCTCCACCCTTATCCGCCTGTTTGATAGTAATGCTAGGGTCATCCGCCAGAGCCCTAACGGCTGTCATTTCACTGGATGACAGATTATAGAATGGTACAGGGGTGGTGCCCCTATCAAAGTCCTTAAGCACCGCCTGTTCAAAAGTCAGGACTTCGGGGGTACCATTCCACTGTGGGGTGTGAAAGTCGAAGGTTTATGTAATCCTGAATCACTCTTCTCAGGCAAAGGTTTATCCTGAAAAAAGGCTTTTAGCCGTACCTTGCGGAAAAAACCTTGAATCTCACATGTCTCCCGAAATTTGTCTACTCTCGGGGTAGGTACAAAGCCAAGCCCTTTCTGTAATACACCTTCTTCTATAGGTGTCAGAACCCTGTGGGAGAGATTGATGATCAATTTCTCCTCCCCCTTGTCTGGCTCCTTGTCTCTACTGGACGTATCGGTTGTTCTTTCCACTGTACTCTTTTTTGGTGTTGCCCTCTTCTGTGCCCTCTTCCTCTGCCCCAACCTCTGTCTAAAAAGGGGGTTCATTAATCGGCTGGAAAAAGGGCGGAGGACCCTGTTGGTACATAGGGTATTGCCAAAATGGAGGACCCTGATATGGTGGCATATTGTATGGTTGGTACATGGGACGTGTGTTATGTCTCAAGTTCTTATTACTCCAGCTGCCACTACTGGAATCACTATTTGATGATGAACCCTTCCTTGACTGATAAGAGTTATCATCTGAAGAGTAACCCTCACCAGATGCGGTGTAGTCTGCTTTCAAATAAGGATATACCTTTTCTTTATCAAATTTTTGAATATCCTTTTGGAGTTTGCCAATCTTTTGTTTCATGAGATATTCTCTATTGTCCGCAATTTCCGCATTAATTTCTGCTAGTTTGGTCTTAAACATAGTTGTTTGGACAGTTACTTTGATAGCTCCCTCTGCCGTTGTAATCCGAATCAAGAGGGCGTCTGCTATCCTTTTAGCGGTGTTGATGATAAGAATGAGCCAGTCCCTAGTGCATTTCCATGCTACCAGGGACCACTCTTTCTTAAAGACTGTATCCTCCAAAAAGAGGCGTGGAAAATTGCTAACAATTAGGCCATTAGGGGCTATATTAGCCCGTAGATATTCGGTCATCATAGCTCCATGGAGTGTTATCTTAAGCCACTCGCGTTTCAAGGTGGACAGGGAAATCCAGTCGTCAGACTGGCTACCGGTAGCCAAGCTACCATCAGTTCCTAGCAAAGATGGTGTTCTAAGAATATCTGTTGCTACTTCATCGCCAAAAGAAAGTCCTTGATAATCCTCCATCCTAAATCTAGGAGGGGCAGGACTCAGCAGGGAGACCAAGAATACACTTATTCTATAGTCTCTAGTATGGGCCAGGGGTACCAATTGCAACCTCCTGGTAACCTAAGAGTACAGTCCCACGGGAGTGACCCGTGCAAGCAGTAAGACAACAAGGAGGGACTAAGGGCCAATAGAAAAGGTCCAGCATACAGGCCCACGTAAGCACAACAAAAAAGGATATGCTGTTCCTAAAAGATCCTACAGATCACGGTTATACAAAAGGCAAGTGGGTGCTAGTAGAAATCGGAGAAATGATTATCTCCTTTCAGAAAAAGACCCTCACACACCCAGCCAGCTAGGTGTCTTGCTTCATCACTGGGTCTGCTCCTTATCGGGTCGGCGCTGCAATACCCGATCGGCACCCGTGGTGGGGCCTTCTTGGCGGAGATCTTTTTTCTTAGCCGTAGGGTGTAGTGCGTGTAAGGGCCCTAGTGAGTGTAGATGTGAATTGTGTGAAATCTAAAACAGGGATAGTGAACCACCCAAAACTATTTTAATGACTGTGGTCACTAACCTGATTAAAAATAGAAAAGGCGCACACGCCTGACCAAGGATTGCAGGGTTGTGTGCTAAAGCTCAGGCCAACATGTTTCATGCCTAATGTTAATTTAACGGCAATTCTTCAGGACCTACTATCGACATTCTACACTTTATGGTTGGTGGTCTAAAGATACAGTTCAGTGACCACTCATACCGCACCCTATAAAGTGGTACCTGTCGATCAATAACACTGCCTGTAGGAAAAAAGAATCAGTGATTAATACAAAGTTCTACTGTAGTCTGCAATTCAACCTTATTGCGACAGCATAATTATTGACCATGCTATTGTGACATTGCAAACCACACGTGAGATGTGAGCATGCTTCATCTCAAAATGTATGTGCTGGTGTACATTGTGAATTTGATAAAAACAGAAGTAGCCAGGAAGATGTAGATAAATACAGTATACTTGAACACTCACCCAAACTAGGGTCAGCTCAAAACCCCCAAGATGTCACGGCAGGTAGAAACACTGCAAGATTCAGTGTCCTATGGATATTAACAATAAATATGGGAGGGCGAGGGATCAAGTTAAGGCATCGTAAATGAGTAGACGCTCACATAATGTTGACCCCAACATACATGTGAACACACAAGACCTACACCTAAGCTGGATGTTGCCAAAAACTGGCCCATGAGCGGACTAGCCCAGTAAGATGGCCTATGCTTAGAAAAACACGGTGTCAACTGCCCTTTGGTAGTCGGCGGTACAACAGGGATGTCTCATACCGCAGGTTCCAGCTAATCACCTCGGCCATCTGGTCGAGGGTGGTATACTCCAACGTGCCACTGACACCCCCTGATATCGCCGGCAACCAATTGGTGCAACGTACACAAGGGAAGAGTAGCGTAACAAGAGTGAGCTCCATGTACCGGAACAAAGACCACGCAGTGTCGCCAATACCTCCTAAGTATGCACAGTGGAAAAACTCACTCGGGCGATAACATAGAATCCAATATCCGCCATGGGAGGAAGGAGGGTAGCGGGACACAGCAAGGCAGGTCCCGCCATGCTGACACTCTGCTCAATCGCCACAGAATACCCTATAGGAGGTTCAAGCAAGGCAGGCACGTCCACCACTCAAGGACTCACCCCAATACCCAGTACTCACGTTGTCAGTTCCGTCTGTACACGGGCGACCTACCCCACACTCTGCCGGACTCGGATGGATGTCTCTACTCACACGAGTGCGAGTGATATTCCCCGGTTGGACAGAGATGTAGGCGGGACTTCCGGTAGTACGATGGGGGCAACAACTAGAGCGTCAGACTCCACTTCCGGGATGCCATATTGGAACACACTATGTTTATGCATCAGTGGTGATGGCCCCAATTGTAGCAAAATTGCCAACAAGGAACGAGTGTCTATTTAGTGATATAGCCAGAATAGCAAAGCTAACATGTAAATGCGGGGAACGCGTACCAACAGGAATGTGCAACAAAACCCACCAATGATCGCCATGGTTACTGTAAAGTACAGAACCTACCCATATAGTCAACCCAAAATGTCTGTGGCAGAATAGGATAGCAGATACAAACGGAGATAAAAAGGGATAACCTATTGTATAGTGGCCACAAACAAGGGGTAAAGACCCTCGTAATAATAGATGGAGGGGATCGCGTAACTACCTAAAAACTACTCATGACAAATGTCAAAGTAGCGTATGTTGGTGGTAGTATCTAGAGCAACGTGGTGCCAGTAACAATCTCAAGTCACAGAATATAGAAAGGTAAAAATGGAGCCAGTACATCGCTAGATGTATCACGTCAGCAAACTCCAAGGTATGTCCTCATTGAGTCCCTCCTTATCAGAGGACAACCTAAGCACCCACCTCTGTTCAATACGGAACAGAGTGTCGCGGTGCATCCCAGGGTGAGCTTCCAAAACTACCCACCGAAAGGAGTCGGGAGGGTGTTTAAGGTATTCAAAGTGGTTCGTCATCTTGGTGTTAGTTCTATGACACCTAAAGTTGCTTCTGTGTTCTGTCATCCGGATTTTCACCGGTCTGGTCGTCATCCCTACATAAAGGAGTCCACACGGACAGGTCAATACATAAATGCAATTGTTCGTGTTACAATTGGTATGCCTCTTAAGGACCCATTTGACCCCATTCCTGAATGTAATTTCTTTTGTGGTCTTAGTAAGCGGACAGACAGAACAGGTCCCACATGGGAAATGGCCAACTACGGGCGGTAGATCCCATAGTCCCCTTTGTACATTAGTTTCCTGGACACCTGGTCGTGTGTGTATGAGCATGTCTTTTAAGTTACTAGTGCGTTTAAATGCAAATCTGGGGGTAGGAAGATTTAAAGATCCAGTGTTCAAAATACCCCAGTGTTTCTTAATGATGCCCCTTACTCGATTTGAGTCAGGTGTGAACGTGGTCACACAGGTAATCGTTGTCTCGGGATCCTTTTGTACGCTTTCAAGTAAACTTTCCCTGGTGGATGGGGTCCCTGGGGCCATAATTGGCCTCAGGAGGGGGGCCACGCAGCCCCCCTCCAAAAAAAAAATAAATAAAGTCTGGCCAGGCCCCGGGGGATGGGGTTCCCAGGTCCAATAGTGGCCCAGGGAAGGGGGACCACGCAGCCCCCCTCCCGTATACATAATTTTTTTTTTTTTATAAACAGGCCAGGCCCCGGGGGATGGGGTCCCCAGGGCCAAAAGTGGCCCAGGGAAGGGGGCCACACGGCCCCCCTCCCGTATAAATAATAATTAAAAAAATTTAAAACGAGGCCATGCCCCGGGGGATGGGGTCCCTGGGGCCGATATCGGCCTCGGGAGGGGGGCCGCGCGACCCCTTTCCCGTTTTTTTTATTAAAAAATTAAAAATTAAGGCCCAGGCCCTGGGGGATGGGGTCCCCAGGGCCCAAAAATTACTAAGAGAAGCGGGGCCACACAACCCCCCTTCTAAAAAAATAAATAAAAGAGAAGCCTGCATCTCGCCGGAGGCCCCGCCCCCTTCCTGTACCACTCTGCAAACACACCTCCTGGTTTGGGGGATTAAGTCCCCTAGAATCTTAAGGGTCCTTAGGGGCCAACTAGCCTACCAGGTACCTCCAGTAAGCCCCACACAGTGAGATTGCTGAGAAGTGGTTCGAGGCCACGCTCCTTTTTACACCACTCTCCCAAGGTGCCAACCGGGAACTCGGTAACGCCACCAATATGGCGGTTGTGCTGGTCCCCGGGAAGCTTCCTCGGTGGGGGGCGGGTCCAGCGCTGGATGACGCGCTCGGCTCCCGCTCGCACCCATTGGTTGCCTGTCCATGCCCCGGAAGCAGTTTAAGCACTTCTGGGGCGAAACGCAGGCGAAACGGGTCCCGGATCTTGCCGGGACCTGTTCTGTCCTGTTCTGGGGCAGAGGCTCAATAAAAAGAGCCGCGGAGCGGGGGGAAAGTCTTTTCCTCGCTGCTCCACTCTAGAAGACAGCACCTGGCCAGCCCCTCACACCGGAGGACTTCAGGAAGCCCCGGTTTCTTTTTCTTTCTCGTTTTACAGGTATCAGCGGTGCAGAATTCGGCGTCGGAAGAGGAGGAAAGGAGCTGTGGTGCGAGTTCCCGGCTGGAGGATGTTCCCCTAGCAACGCACTACACCGGGGGAAAAGGAGCTGCTGTGCCACGTCGGGATCGTGGATCGATCTGGGTATCTCTGGCAGAGACAGAGTGCAACGTGCAGTAGGGGTAGCGGTGAGGAGTGGGAGCAGCTTTGTGTGTATGGGCTAAGTGGTCCTGAAAGGGAGGCTCTTTGTTGTGGTTTGGGCTGGTTATTGGGTTTCTGAGTTAAGGAACATGCTGGCGCTGCTGTGCTGTTTATGAACTTATGCCATTGGGTTGGAAGGTTCAATATTCGTAGCATTGTTCGGAAGATTCCTAAGATTGGTCGTTCTGTTGTAGCCCACTTGCACGAGTATGTGTGAGGGTCCGTTCTGTCAGTTCACCTACACGAGTCTGTGTGAGGGTCAGTTCACCTGCACGAGGAATGTTTGGATGAGAATTTGCTCTAGGGGCCCAGCTCTGCGGTGCTGTTTGTCACGGGAGGGGCTTTGGTAAGGAAGAGGGCCTATCATCCCTTAACGCTCACAAACTGGGATCAGAAACTAGCGATGCTGGTGTGTTGTGATTACTGTACTGGGGGGGGGTGCACTTCTCCCCCTGATTCGGTATTTGCAAGTTTAGAATTCGCTCTAAAGAAGCACCCTCCCCCAAAAAGGCTGAAATCAGGAGGTCGCGGCGAGGTCCTGTTATCTACATTTTATTGCAAGTCCTTAATGTTTAATCTACTCTCACTTGGAGGGGTGTCCTTACATGGACAGGAGTGAGGGAATTAACCCAGGCTGTGCCTGCTTGTGGTAGTTGCGTCAGTAAGCTTATATCTGAAGGACATTGTTTCTTCCCCCAAGATTTCGCCTCTACTTCATGGAGGCAGAATGTTGAGAAATACACCCGTCATTAGGCGTAAATAAACCCGCCCTGGTGTAGGGGGCAGCGTGTCCTGGTAAAGTGCTCTGATACCTTCGGGGCGACTTTGCACTATATGAATGATTGATTCGGCAGGGCTGGTGATGAGAGGGGGCAATTTTTTGTGGATATGAGTTAGGTGGCTAACAGAAACCAGGGTTTGCATTGCTGAAGTCCCGGGAATTTTTGAGGGAGCTGTTTAGCCACCGGCAGCGCGAGCCCTAAGGATGGCGACCGGTGAAGGGTCTCTGACTCCTACTGCCAAGGTTATGGGTTCAAATCGTGATGTTTCAATGGTGGTGGTTTATGATAAAATTATGGGCAATGGTAAATCCTCTGATAAATTTTCCCGCTTCGTTACACTCGTTACTGATAAGATAAGGCTCGGAGCAAAGGCTGTTGGTTCCAGGAGAGCTCTTTGGAGGCCGCAAAAAAGGCTTTTAACCTCACCTCAAGGGGGAAAAGATTCCCTGTTTGTGCCTTGTTCGCAGGCGAGCTGCCCAGGGATTACCTACCTTTAACTTGCATAGACGTGGGTTAATTAGCGCAAGTAATCCGGTAGCTCATACAATATTGGCAAAGAAAATAGGCTTTCGGGGATTTAATGTTGGAGTGAAATTGACTTGAAAGTTGATTATGTTTTTCTATCTTTATGCAACATACGGGGAAGTGAGAGGAGGCGTCATTGACGACACAATGGTTTTCTCATGTAGGAGCACACGTAACTGGTTGGTGTAAGCTGCGAGTGGGCACATAGTCAATGCATGAGACGCGTAACACGCCCGGGGTGGTTGGGTGAGCGCACGTGCTGGTTACCGACGTCACTTTGTGAAAGGTTTTGCGTTTAAAAATGCTACACCGAAATTTGAAAGAGGCTGCTATCTTTCCTTGTGCGCGCAGTGGGGTATGGAAAGGTACATGAAATAAGGCACCAGTCTCAGATGGAGACCTATACGCATCTAGCAGCACCCTTCTAAGAACATTTATTTCTCCTCCTGACCCGGTGCTCTCAGGTGACAAAAGGCGGTGTAGCAAGTACATCAAAGCATTTATATGAGGCTGTGGGCATACATTTTAACTTTCATGTTTCAAGCTAACGTTTCATAAAGTCATTTAAATGACCACTTGCCAGCTCAGGAGCTCGGAGATTGCTTGGTGAACAGTGTGAGTAGCCCGGGAACTGTTCATTTCCATTATCCGGCAAACACTACTAATACGGGAATAAGAAGTTAAACATCAGATCTAGATGTACAATTCCTGACATGACTGCGCCATACTGATACTGGTGCAAATGTTTTTGCTTGAGTAACCTCTTACTAGGGCCTCATCACCGCTTCTCAGGCTAGGCCTCCCGGCACAATTATTGTCCCAGGATTGTGTTTTCCTGGTGTCAGTGGAATTAAGGCAGGTGATTTATAAAAGCACTGTGCAAGACGTGTGGAGATTTCTGTTTTTTCGGGTCAGGTAAACTTGTATCCTTTTGGAATGCTGCAGAATGCAGATATGTAGAATGTGCAGAATCCCAGAATGTATGCAAAAGGACAATGTTTAGTTAACTAATGGCCAATGCATGCAACATTGACATTTACTGCAGGGACGAGTCAGACTCTGTTGCAGAGGGTAACATTCTACCCCGAGGTGGGTTGTCTGGGTTCAACATGTCACTGACAACAGCCATTGTTAATGAGAGCCTTGAAGTGGCAAGCTTAAACTTGGCAGTACAAGCAGCATTATGAATACAAATGCAGTGACAGGAATTACATAAGGAATTAGGATCCAAGGTCACTTAAAGTGCGGCTCGAATTCCCACTGGGGAACCAATATTGAACATTCTTTACATTTTTACATTACTGGTGGCAGCTGTCACATCATACAGTATTAGATGGTTAGACTTGCTCAGATAGTAGAAGCATGTTAACAGTATTCTGTTGCCGAGCCAGTCATTAAACTCACGAGCCAGACTTAATTACATGGAAGAAGTTTCCGTAACACACGGCGCTGCAGTGCAGTCAGTGATGGCTACCAAAAAACACGACCTCGTCGTAATAGGGAGACTCACACATGTGGCTCTGGTTACACACAATTGGTCATTGGGTGCTGCACACTCAGACGATGACAGCCCAGAGAGTTAATCTGAGACAAACAAAAGGGGGAACAAAGTGACAGAAATAGTTCCAGCCGCAGGTTAGCAAGTATCAATCGTAGGAATTATGTTGATTCACTTAAATGGACCTCTTAGAGAGGTCTCAACATATGGCCTGCTTGAGCTATTTTGGCCCAGAGACTAATATTCTACAAAATATTAGCCAGAAAGTGTGGGAGGTATATGTGATAAGATACCACCTGTAGTACACTGTTAGTATAGTGTAATCCAACAGGAAATTCGGTGTCCATCCAGGGAATGTAGCTGGATTCTGAGTTCCTTTCCCAAGATCATGTGGAGGTATGCATTTATATGGTATCTCTATAGCGGGAACATAACCAGAAAGGCAGCAACATGATGCACATGGTCTGCACCTCGGTGGAGTGGTGCATAGCGCTTTCAGTTAGACCGACCAGTTTGTCAGAAAGTTCTGAAGGCCAACTTATGGATATAGGGTGTGTGGATCATGCCACGGCATCCAGACACAGCATTTTCAGTGCCTGAGACTTCCTTTTACAAAGGAGTACATTATAGGAGCTGCCAAACTAGTTGCACTAGCACACCTGTGAACAATGATTTGTAACAAGAAAGTGGGGATCTTTAGATGATCTTATTTCAGTGTTAAATTGCGATCGCACTTGCACAGTGCAAAGAGCACTGAAGGGGTAGCAGCGTTTACAAGGCCCCAACCGCACGCCAGGCGCCCAATCAGCATTGTCATATTGTCAGCGGTACTAGAGGCATTGAAAAAGGGGTGTACATCTTACCCATTCCTTCAGGATTGGGGCAGCCACCGAAGCCAAGGCTCAGGGACTGATGGCAAAGGATGTTCAGAGAATAGGGCGATGGTCTTCGGACGGCTACAGTTACTCTAAGTATCATTGCTAATGCCTGGTCTTGTCTCACTTCTCTGCAGTTTCCAAGTCCTGTCCCGCAGGAGGGGAGCTAGCTGGCGTCCGCCGGTCAACTAAGCCTCGCCCACGCCAGGTACCCGCTGGGGGGCCAGGCCACAGAGAAGTCTGGATCATGGGACGTTCATGTGTGAGCAGGTAGAAACAGCATTCTCTCGCAGGAAATTTCACGGACAGGGCCCGCTAGGCGGGTTTTTAAGGTGTCATTACACGGTTAAGGGGGATTGCAATTGTGTTGGTTCCTTAATGTGATGGGTGCTTTGCCCCTTAGGTCCCCAGCGACACCCGCTGCGGTAATAATTCATCTGGGAGGTAATGACCTGGCACACATGGGTCAGTGGTTCCCAATATTGGTATGGCTTCACATGATCCCGAGGTTCCAATGGCGGGGGTGAGGCTGTTGAGCTTTGAATCACTGCGTAAAGAGGTTAATAACAGAATGGATGAGCTTTTCCGGTTTCCCCAATTACAGACGATTGCGCATGGTTGCATCCGGGGAGAGCGGTTTTCCCGCAGGGCAGGGTGCACCTTTCCAAACTGGGCAATTACTTTTTCATAGCCTGGATGTTAAGAGTAGCAACAGGGCATGACCTTCGGGTCGGCAGCGGAGGGGGGCCAGATTGTCAGTCAACTATACTGGCCTGTGGCGGTAAGGTCATGATTGCTAGGTCAATTTTACATCTCTTAGTAGGCATCCCGTTGTTTAAAGGGGATGCCTGGGGGGGGACAGGGGTCCCTCATCACACTCCAGGGGGGTGCTTACAGCCGGTAGGCTGAAGGGTGTGGGGGGTAGGAAGTGCCGCTTCCGGTAGGCCCCTTTGGGCCAACCCCCGCGCAGGCGCATGGGCGCCAACATGGCATAACATCAATCCCTGGGAGGTAGTATTGGAGGGTGTAGGGGGTGCACACGGAAAGGAATCTGATGGGCCGGATGGGACAGTGGTCCCTCATCACACGCCGGGGCCGCTTACGGCCGGTAGGCTATAGGGTGCGGGGGTAGGAAGTTCCGCTTCCGGTAGGCACTTTTGGGCCAACCGCAGCGCAGGCGCATGGGTGCCAACGTGGCCTAACATCAGTGCCACGGAGGTAGTAGTGGAGGGCGTAGGGGGTGCCCATGGAAAGGAATCTGATGGGCAGATGGGCCTCCTGCGCAAGGTCACTCCGGTAAAAGGGGGACCTGGCAAGTAGTTGGGAACAGTCATGACCTTGGATGTAGGCTCATCCGGAATACACAGAAAACAAAGTGTACATATTCCAGTGTTAGGTTAGGTATTGCTATGTATTATTCTCATGTTCAGGTTAGCCATCCAAAATGTGTAAATATGTGTATTTGAAATGGTAACGAATATGTTTGGGTTTTCTGCGTATAAAAAAAATTGTGTTAATGTTTTAATTATGCTTTATTAATTTTAATAAAATACGGCCGGGGTTATCCGACCCCTAATCCAATTTCTGTTTTGGATGATTTATTATCAGTGCCTCGCAATTCAACTCCTGGGAGGGGACTCAGCAATACCAGGCCATATCCCAAGGCGCCAACCGGGAACTCTGTAACACCACCAAATGGCGGTTGTGCCGGTTCCCGGGAAGCTTCCTCGGTGGGGGGCGGGGCCAGCGCTGGATGACGCGCTCGGCTCCTGCCTCCTGCTCGCACCCATTGGTTGCCTGTCCATGCCCTGGAAGCAGTTTAAGCACTCCCGGGGCGAAACGGAGGCAAAACGGGTCCCGGATCTTGCCGGGACCTGTTCTGTCCTGTTCTGGGGGCAGAGGCTCAATAAAAAGAGCCGCGGAGTGGGGGGAAAGTCTTTTCCTCGCCGCTCCGCTCTAGAAGACAGCACCTCGCCAGCCCCTCACGCCGGAGGACTTCAGGAAGCCCCGGTTTCTTTTTCCCCACCCACCATCCCCTGAGGCAGTGAGGTTTAGGAAGTATTGATGTATAGGCGTGTGTTTTTAACAGTTTGCTTTACAGGTTGAAGTTTGTAATGTTCTTTTCAGTCATTCGATGTTATATCGTTGTGTTTTGCTCTACAGGATGTTGTAATTTTTTGCTTGTCGTATTTTATGTCTGAGTATCCTTGGTCTGCGGTAAGGTCATGATTGCTAGGTCAATTTTACATCTCTTAGTAGGCATCCAATTGTTTAATGGGGATGCCTGGGGGGGACAGGGGTCCCTCATCACACTCCAGGGGGTGCTTACGGCCGGTAGGCTGAAGGGTGCAGGGGTAGGAAGTATCGCTTCCGGTAGGCCCCTTCGGGCCAACCCCCGCGCAGGCACATGGGCGCCAATGTGGCATAACATCAGTCCCTGGGAGGTAGTATTGGAGGGAGTAGGTGGTGCCCACGGAAAGGAATCTGATGGGCCAGAGGGGACAGTGGTCCCTCATCACACTCCGGGGGCCGCTTATGGCCGGTAGGCTGAAGGGTGCGGGGGTAGGAAGTTCAGCTTCCGGTAGGCACTTTTGGGCCAACCCCCGTGCAAGCGCATGGGCGCCAACGTGGCATAACATCAGTCCTTCAGAGTTAGTAGTGGAGGGCGTACGGGGTGCCCACGGAAAGGAATCTGATGGGCAGACGGGCCTCCTGTGCAAAGTCACTCCGGTAAAAGGGGGACCTGGCAAGTAGTTGGGAACAGCCATGACCTTGCATGTAGGCTCATCCGGGATACGCAGAAAACAAAGTGTACACATTCCAGTGTTAGGTTAGGTATGGCTATGTATTAGACTCATATTCAGGTTAGCCATCCAAAATGTGTAAATATGTGCATTTGAAATGGTAACGAATATGTTTGGGTTTTCTGCGTATTAAAAAAATTGTGTTAATGTTTTAATTATGCTTTATTAATTTTAATAAAATACGGCCGGGATTATCCGACCCCTAATCCAATTTCTGCTTTGGATCATTTATTATCAGTGCCTCGCAATTCAACTCCTGTGAGGGGACTTGGCAATACCAGGACATATGCAAACGCGCCTCTTGGTGCACTGCTGGTGGGGCGATGAGGTCATCTTGTGTCCTGAGGACCTCAGGACTGAAGTGGACTTCATCCGCCGAGCAGCAGTGCGCCAGGAGGTGTGTTTGCAGAGTGGTGTAAAAAGGGGGCATGGCCTCAGACCACTCTCAGCAATCTAGCTTTGCGGGGCTTACTGGAGGTACCTGGTGGGCTAGTTGGCCCCAAGGGACCCCCAGGAGGCAAGGGGACTTCATCCCCCAACCAAGAGCATGCCAGAAGGTGCATTTGTAGAGTGGTGGACAAAGGGGGTATGGCCTGTGTCCACCTGTCAGCTATCCCACTATCTGGGGCATACTGGAGGTATCAGGTAGGGTACTTGGCCCCTAAGGACCCCCAGCAATGAAGTGGAGTTTAATCCCCATCCAAGAGCGCACCAGGGAGTTTGTTTGCAGAGTGGTGGGGAAAGGAGGTGTGGCCTGCAATGAGAACTTAGCAATGCTGTTGTGTGGAACTTACTGGAGGTAATAGGAGGGGTAGTTGGCCCCCAAGGTTGTCCTTGCTTCTTTCTGCGCCTCTCTTGCCTCTTTGCATTTCTATTGCTTCTTTCTGCACCTTACTTTTTCTGAACTTCTCTTGCCTCTTTCTGCAAATCTCTTCTACTTTCTGCACCTCTTTTGCCTCTTTCTGCACCTCTGTTGCCTCTTTCTGTACCTCACTTACTTCTCTTGCACCCCTCTTACCTCTTTCTGCACCTCTCTTGCCTCTTTCTGCACCCCTCTTCTGTCTTTCTGCACTCCTCCTGCCTCTTTCTGTACCTCTGTTCCTTCTTTTTGCACTTCTTTTGTTTCTTTCTGCACCTCTGTTGCTTCTTTCTGCACCCCTCTTGCCTCTTTCTCCACCCCTCTTCCCTCTTTCTGCACCTCTGTTGCTTCTTTCTTCACCTCTCTTGCTTCTTTCTGCACCCCTTGTGCCTCTTTCACACCCCTCTTCCCGCACCCCTCTTGCCTCTTTCTGCACCTCTGTTCCATATTTCTGCACTTCTTTTGTTTCTTTCTGTACCTCTCACTTTTTTCTGCACCCCTTTTGCCTCTTTCTGCACCCCTCTTCCCTCTTTCTGCACCCTTTTGCCTCTTTCTGCACCTCTGTTCCTTCTTTCTGCACTTCTTCTGTTTCTTTCTGCAGCTCTCCTGCTTCTTTCTGCACCCCCTTGCCTCTTTCTCCACCCATCCACCCTCTTTCTGCACCCATGTTGCCTCTTTCTGCACCTCTGTTCTTTCTTTCTGCACTTTTTTGCTACTTTATGCACATCTCTTGCTTCTTTCTGCACCCCATGTGCCTCTTTCTCCACCCCTTCCCTCTTTTTGCACCACTCTTGCCTCTTTCTGCACCTCTGTTCATTCTTTCTGCACTTCTTTTCTTTCTTTCTGCACTGCTCTTATTTCTTTCAGCACCCCTTATGCCTTTTTCTGCACCCCTCTTGCCTCTTTCTGCATCTCTGTTCCTTCTTTCTGCACTTCTTTTGTTTCTTTCTGCACCTCTCTTGTCACTTTCTCCACCCCTGTTCCCCCTTTTTGCATCTCTGTTGCTTCTTTCTGCATGTCTCTTGCCTCTTTCTGCACCTTTGTTCCTTATTGCTGCACTTCTTTTCTTTCTTTCTGCACATCTCTTATTTCTTTCTGCACCCCATAAGCCTCATTCTCCACCCCTCACCCCTCTTTCTGCACCTCTGTTGCTTCTTTCTGCAGCTCTCCTGCTTCTTTCTGCACCCCCTTGCCTCTTTCTCCACCCATCCACCCTCTTTCTGCACCCCTGTTGCCTCTTTCTGCACCTCTGTTCTTTCTTTCTGCACTTTTTTTGCTACTTTCTGCACATCTCTTGCTTCTTTCTGCACCCCATGTGCCTCTTTCTCCACCCCTTCCCTCTTTTTGCACCACTCTTGCCTCTTTCTGCACCTCTGTTCCTTCTTTCTGCACTTCTTTTCTTTCTTTCTGTACCTCTCTTATTTCTTTCTGCACCCCTTATGCCTTTTTCTGTACCCCTCTTGCCTCTTTCTGCATCTCTGTTCCTTCTTTCTGCACTTCTTTTGTTTCTTTCTGCACCTCTCTTGCCACTTTCTTCACCCCTGTTCCCCCTTTTTGCATCTCTGTTGCTTCTTTCTGCACGTCTCTTGCCTCTTTCTGCACCTTTGTTCCTTATTGCTGCACTTCTTTTCTTTCTTTCTGCACATCTCTTATTTCTTTCTGCACCCCTTATGCCTCATTCTCCACCCCTCATCCCTCTTTCTGCACCTCTGTTGCTTCTTTCTGCAGCTCTCCTGCTTCTTTCTGCACCCCCTTGCCTCTTTCTCCAACCATCCACCCTCTTTCTGCACCCCTGTTGCCACTTTCTGCACCTCTGTTCTTTCTTTCTGCACTTTTTTTTGCTACTTTCTGCACATCTCTTGCTTCTTTCTGCACCCCTTCCCTCTTTCTGCACGTCTCTTGCCTCTTTCTGCACCTTTGTTCCTTATTGCTGCACTTCTTTTCTTTCTTTCTGCACATCTCTTATTTCTTTCTGCACCCCTTATGCCTCATTCTCCACCCCTCATCCCTCTTTCTGCACCTCTGTTGCTTCTTTCTGCACTTCTGTTGCTTCTTTCTGCACCTCTGTCCCTTTTTTCTGCAACCCTTGTTTCTCTTTCTGCACCCCTCTTCCCTCTTTCTGCACCCCTCTTGCCTCTTTCTGCACCTCTGTTCCGTCTTTCTGCACTTCTTTTGTTTCTTTCTGCAACTCTCTTGCTTCTTTCTGCATGCCTCTTGCTGCTTTCTGCACCCCTCTTGCCTCTTTCTGCACCGCTGTTCCTTCTTTCTGCACTTCCTTTGTTTCTTTCTGCACCTCTCTTGTTTCTTTCTGTATCCCTCTTGCCTCTTTCTCCACCCCACTTCCCCCTTTCTGCATCTCTGTTGCTTTTGATGCATTTCTCTTGCTTCTTTCTGCATCTCTCTTGATTCTTTCTTCACCCCTCGTGCCTCTTTCTGCACCCCTCATCCCTCTTTCTGCACTCCTGTTGCCTCTTTCTGCACCTCTGTTGCTTCTTTCTGCACTTCTTTTGATTCTTTCTGCACCCCTGTTGACTCTTTCTGCACCTCTGTTCCTTCTTTCTCCACTTCTTTTGTTTCTTTCTGCACCTCACGCTTCTTTCTCCACCCCTTTTGCCTCTTTATGCACCCCTCTTGCCTCTTTCTGCACCTCTGTTCCTTCTTTCTGTACTTCTTTTGTTTCTTTTCTGCACCTTTTGCTTCTTTCTGCACCCCTCTTGCCTCTTTCTGCACCTCCGTGGCTTCTTTCTGCACTACTCTTGCTTATTTCTGCACCTTTTTGCTTCTTTCTGTATCACTCATGCTTCTTCCTGCACCCCTCTTCCCTATTTCTGCACCCCTCTTGCCTCTTTATGCACCTCTGTTCCTTTCTTTCTGCTCTTCTTTTGTTTCTTTCTGCACCACTCTTGCTTCTTTCTGCACCCCTCTTGCTACTTTCTCCACCCATGTTCCCCCTTTTTGCATCTCTGTTGCTTCTTTCTGCACTTCTCTTGCCTCTTTCTGTACCCCTCTTGCCTCTTTCTGCACCTCAATTCCTTCTTTCTGCACTTCTTTTGATTCTTTCTGCACCTCTCGCTTCTTTCTGCACCCTCTTGCCTCTTTCTGCACCTCTGTTCTTTCTTTCTGCACTTCTTTTGTTTCTTTCTGCAGCCCTCGTGCCTCTTTCACACTCCTCTTCCCTCTTTATGCACCCCTTTTTGCCTCTTTCTGCACCTCTGTTCCTTTTTTCTGCACTTCTTTTTTTTGTTTCTGCACCTCTCTTGTTTCTTTCTGTATCCCTCTTGTCTCTTTCTCCACCCCACTTCTCCCTTTCTGCATCTCTGTTGCTTCTTTATGCACTTCTCTTGCTTCTTTCTGTAACCCTCTTGCCACTTTCTCCACCCCTGTTCCCCCTTTTTGCATCTCTGTTGCTTCTTTCTGCACTTCTCTTGCCTCTTTCTGTACCCCTATTGCCTCTTTCTACACCTCTGTTCCTTCATTCTGCACTTCATTTGTTTCTTTCTGCACCTCACTTGCTTCTTTCTGCACCCCTCTTGCCTCTTTCTGTACCTCTGTTGCCTCTTTCTGCACCCCTCTTCCCTCTTTCTGCACCCCTCTTGCCTCTTTCTGCACCTCTGTTCCTACTTTATGCACTTCTTTTGTTTGTTTCTGCACCTCTCTTGTTTCTTTCTGTATCCCTCTTGCCTCTTTCTCCACCACACTTCCCCCTTTCTACATCTCTGTTGCTTCTTTATGCACTTCTCTTGCTTCTTTCTGTACCTCTCTTGCTTCTTTCTGCACCCCTTGTGCCTCTTTCTGCCTGCCTCTTCCCTCTTTCTGAACTCCTCTTGCCTCTTTCTGCACCTCTGTTGCTTCTTTCTGCACTTCTTTTGTTTCTTTCTGCACCTCTCTTGCCTCTTTCTGCATCTCTGTTCCTTCTTTCTGCACTTCTTTTGTTTCTTTCTACACCTCTCTTGTCACTTTCTCCACCCCTGTTCCCCCTTTTTGCATCTCTGTTGCTTCTTTCTGCATGTCTCTTGCCTCTTTCTGCACCTTTGTTCCTTATTGCTGCACTTCTTTTCTTTCTTTCTGCACATCTCTTATTTCTTTCTGCACCCCATAAGCCTCATTCTCCACCCCTCACCCCTCTTTCTGCACCTCTGTTGCTTCTTTCTGCAGCTCTCCTGCTTCTTTCTGCACCCCCTTGCCTCTTTCTCCACCCATCCACCCTCTTTCTGCATCCCTGTTGCCTCTTTCTGCACCTCTGTTCTTTCTTTCTGCACTTTGTTTGCTACTTTCTGCACATCTCTTGCTTCTTTCTGCACCCCATGTGCCTCTTTCTCCACCCCTTCCCTCTTTTTGCACCACTCTTGCCTCTTTCTGCACCTCTGTTCCTTCTTTCTGCACTTCTTTTCTTTCTTTCTGTACCTCTCTTATTTCTTTCTGCACCCCTTATGCCTTTTTCTGTACCCCTCTTGCCTCTTTCTGCATCTCTGTTCCTTCTTTCTGCACTTCTTTTGTTTCTTTCTGCACCTCTCTTGCCACTTTCTCCACCCCTGTTCCCCCTTTTTGCATCTCTGTTGCTTCTTTCTGCACGTCTCTTGCCTCCTTCTGCACCTTTGTTCCTTATTGCTGCACTTCTTTTCTTTCTTTCCGCACATCTCTTATTTCTTTCTGCACACCTTATGCCTCATTCTCCACCCCTCATCCCTCTTTCTGCACCTCTGTTGCTTCTTTCTGCACTTCTGTTGCTTCTTTCTGCACCTCTGTCCCTTTTTTCTGCAACCCTTGTTTCTCTTTCTGCACCCCTCTTCCCTCTTTCTGCACCCCTCTTGCCTCTTTCTGCACCTCTGTTCCGTCTTTCTGCATTTCTTTTGTTTCTTTCTGCAACTCTCTTGCTTCTTTCTGCATGTCTCTTGCTGCTTTCTGCACCCCTCTTGCCTCTTTCTGCACCTCTGTTCCTTCTTTCTGCACTTCCTTTGTTTCTTTCTGCACCTCTCTTGTTTCTTTCTGTATCCCTCTTGCCTCTTTCTCCACCCCACTTCCCCCTTTCTGCATCTCTGTTGCTTTTGATGCATTTCTCTTGCTTCTTTCTGCATCTCTCTTGATTCTTTCTTCACCCCTCGTGCCTCTTTCTGCACCCCTCATCCCTCTTTCTGCACTCCTGTTGCCTCTTTCTGCACCTCTGTTGCTTCTTTCTGCACTTCTTTTGATTCTTTCTGCACCCCTGTTGACTCTTTCTGCACCTCTGTTCCTTCTTTCTCCACTTCTTTTGTTTCTTTCTGCACCTATCGCTTCTTTCTGCACCTCTTTGCCTCTTTATGCACCCTCTTGCCTCTTTCTGCACCTCTGTTCCTTCTTTCTGTACTTCTTTTGTTTCTTTCTGCACCTCTTGCTTCTTTCTGCACCCCTCTTGCCTCTTTCCTCACCTCCGTGGCTTCTTTCTGCACTACTCTTGCTTATTTCTGCACCTTTTTGCTTCTTTCTGTATCACTCATGCTTCTTCCTGCACCCCTCTTCCCTCTTTCTGCACCCCTCTTGCCTCTTTATGCACCTCTGTTCCTTTCTTTCTGCTCTTCTTTTGTTTCTTTCTGCACCACTCTTGCTTCTTTCTGCACCCCTCTTGCTACTTTCTCCACCCATGTTCCCCCTTTTTGCATCTCTGTTGCTTCTTTCTGCACTTCTCTTGCCTCTTTCTGTACCCCTCTTGCCTCTTTCTGCACCTCAATTCCTTCTTTCTGCACTTCTTTTGATTCTTTCTGCACCTCTCGCTTCTTTCTGTACCCCTCTTGCCTCTTTCTGCACCTCTGTTCTTTCTTTCTGCACTTCTTTTGTTTCTTTCTGCAGCCCTCGTGCCTCTTTCACACCCCTCTTCCCTCTTTATGCACCCCTTTTTGCCTCTTTCTGCACCTCTGTTCCTTTTTTCTGCACTTCTTTTTTTTGTTTCTGCACCTCTCTTGTTTCTTTCTGTATCCCTCTTGTCTCTTTCTCCACCCCACTTCTCCCTTTCTGCATCTCTGTTGCTTCTTTATGCACTTCTCTTGCTTCTTTCTGTACCCCTCTTGCCACTTTCTCCACCCCTGTTCCCCCTTTTTGTATCTCTGTTGCTTCTTTCTGCACTTCTCTTGCCTCTTTCTGTATCCCTATTGTCTCTTTCTACACCTCTGTTCCTTCATTCTGCACTTCATTTGTTTCTTTCTGCACCTCACTTGCTTCTTTCTGCACCCCTCTTGCCTCTTTCTGTACCTCTCTTGCCTCTTTCTGCACCCCTCTTCCCTCTTTCTGCACCCCTCTTGCCTCTTTCTGCACCTCTGTTCCTTCTTTCTGCACTTCTTTTGTTTGTTTCTGCACCTCTCTTGTTTCTTTCTGTATCCCTCTTGCCTCTTTCTCCACCACACTTCCCCCTTTCTACATCTCTGTTGCTTCTTTATGCACTTCTCTTGCTTCTTTCTGTACCTCTCTTGCTTCTTTCTGCACCCCTTGTGCCTCTTTCTGCCTGCCTCTTCCCTCATTCTGAACTCCTCTTGCCTCTTTCTGCACCTCTGTTGCTTCTTTCTGCACTTCTTTTGTTTCTTTCTGCACCTCTCTTGCCTCTTTCTGCATCTCTGTTCCTTCTTTCTGCACTTCTTTTGTTTCTTTCTGCACCTCTCTTGTCACTTTCTCCACCCCTGTTCCCCCTTTTTGCATCTCTGTTGCTTCTTTCTGCATGTCTCTTGCCTCTTTCTGCACCTTTGTTCCTTATTGCTGCACTTCTTTTCTTTCTTTCTGCACATCTCTTATTTCTTTCTGCACCCCATAAGCCTCATTCTGCACCCCTCATCCCTCTTTCTGCACCTCTGTTGCTTCTTTCTGCAGCTCTCCTGCTTCTTTCTGTACCCCTCTTGCCACTTTCTCCACCCCTGTTCCCCCTTTTTGTATCTCTGTTGCTTCTTTCTGCACTTCTCTTGCCTCTTTCTGTACCCCTATTGCCTCTTTCTACACCTCTGTTCCTTCATTCTGCACTTCATTTGTTTCTTTCTGCACCTCTCTTGCTTCTTTCTGCATGCCTCTTGCTGCTTTCTGCACCCCTCTTGCCTCTTTCTGCACCTCTGTTCCTTCTTTCTGCACTTCCTTTGTTTCTTTCTGCACCTCTCTTGTTTCATTCTGTATCCCTCTTGCCTCTTTCTCCACCCCACTTCCCCCTTTCTGCATCTCTGTTGCTTTTGATGCATTTCTCTTGCTTCTTTCTGCATCTCTCTTGATTCTTTCTTCACCCTCGTGCCTCTTTCTGCACCCCTCATCCCTCTTTCTGCACTCCTGTTGCCTCTTTCTGCACCTCTGTTGCTTCTTTCTGCACTTCTTTTGATTCTTTCTGCACCCCTGTTGACTCTTTCTGCACCTCTGTTCCTTCTTTCTCCACTTCTTTTGTTTCTTTCTGCACCTCTCGCTTCTTTCTGCACCCCTTTTGCCTCTTTATGCACCCCTCTTGCCTCTTTCTGCACCTCTGTTCCTTCTTTCTATACTTCTTTTGTTTCTTTCTGCACCTCTTGCTTCTTTCTGCACCCCTCTTGCCTCTTTCTGCACCTCCGTGGCTTCTTTCTGCACTACTCTTGCTTATTTCTGCACCTTTTTGCTTCTTTCTGTATCACTCATGCTTCTTCCTGCACCCCTCTTCCCTCTTTCTGCACCCCTCTTGCCTCTTTCTGCACCTCTGTTCCTTTCTTTCTGCTCTTCTTTTGTTTCTTTCTGCACCACTCTTGCTTCTTTCTGCACGCCTCTTGCTTCTTTCTGCACCCCTCGTGCCTCTTTCACACCCCTCTTCCCTCTTTGTGCACTCCTCTTGCCTTTTTGAGCACCTCTGTTCCTTCTTTCTGCACCTCTCTTGCCTCTTTCTGCACCTCTGTTCCTTCTTTCTGCACTTCTTTTGTTTCTTTCTGTACCTCTCTTGCCTCTTTCTGCACCCCTCTTCCCTCTTTCTGCACCCCTCTTGCCTCTTTCTGCACCTCTGTTCCTTCTTTCTGCACTTCCTTTGTTTCTTTCTGCACCTCTCTTGTTTCTTTCTGTATCCCTCTTGCCTCTTTCTCCACCACACTTCCCCCTTTCTACATCTCTGTTGCTTCTTTATGCACTTCTCTTGCTTCTTTCTGTACCTCTCTTGCTTCTTTCTGCACCCCTCGTGCCTCTTTCTGCATGCCTCTTCCCTCTTTCTGAACTCCTCTTGCCTCTTTCTGCACCTCTGTTGCTTCTTTCTGCACTTCTTTTGTTTCTTTCTGCACCTCTCTTGCCTCTTTCTGCACCTCTGTTCCTTCTCTCTGCACTTCTTTTGTTTCTTTCTGCACCTCTTGCTTCTTTCTGCACCCCTTATGCCTCTTTCTGCACCCCTCTTGCCTCTTTCTGCACCTCTGTTCCTTCTTGCACTTCTTTTGTTTCTTTCCACAGCTCTCTTGCTTCTTTCTGCACCCCCTTGCCTCTGTCTCCACTCCTTTTCCCTCTTTCTTCACCCCTGTTGCCTCTTTCTGCACCGCTGTTCCTTCTTTCTGCACTTCTTTTGTTTCTTGTTGCACATCTCTTGCTTCTTTCTGCACCCCTTGTGCCTCTTGTTGCACCCCTCTTCCCTCTTTTTGCACCCCTCCTGCCTCATTTTGCACCTCTGGTGCTTCTTTCTGCATTACTCTTGCTTCTTTCTGCACCTCTCTTGCTTCTATCTGTACCGCTCGTGCTTCTTTCTGCACCCCTCTTCCCTCTTTCTGCACCTCTGTTGCTTCTTTCTGCACTTCTCTTGCCTCTTTCTCCACCCTTCATCCCTCTTTCTGCACCTCTGTTGCTTCTTTCTGCACTTCACTTGCTTCTTTCTGCACCTCTGTCCCTTCTTTCTGCAACCCTTTTGTCTCTTTCTGCATCCCTTTTCCCTCTTTCTGCTCCCCTCTTGCCTCTTTTTGCACCTCTGCTCCTTCTTTCTCCACTTCCTTTGTTTCTTTCTACAACTCTCTTGCTTTTTTATGTATCCCTCTTGCCTCTTTCTCCACCCTACTTCCCCCTTTCTGCATCTCTGTTGCTTCTTTCTGCTCTTCTTTTGTTTCTTTCTGCACCTTTCTTGCTTCATTCTGCACCCCTCTTACCACTTTCTCCACCCCTGTTCCCCCTTTTTGCAACCCTGTTGTTTCTTTCTGCACTTCTCTTGCCTCTTTCTCCACACCTCATCCCTCCTTCTGCACCTCTGTTGCTTCTTTCTGCACTTCTCTTGCTTCTTTCTGCACCTCTGTCCCTTCTTTGTGCAACCCTTGTGCCTCTTTCTGCACCCCTCTTTCCTCTTTCTGTACCCCTCTTGCCTCTTTCTGCACCTCTGTTCCTTCTTTCTGCACTTCTTTTGTTTCTTTTTGCAACTCTCTTGCTTCTTTCTGCACGCCTCTTGCTTCTTTCTGCACCCCTCGTGCCTCTTTCACACCCCTCTTCCCTCTTTGTGCACCCCTCTTGCCTTTTTGAGCACCTCTGTTCCTTCTTTCTGCACTTCTTTTGTTTCTTTCTGCACCTCCCTTGTTTCTTTCTGTATCCCTCTTGCCTCTTTTTCCACCCCACTTTCCCCTTCCTGCATCTCTGTTGCTTCTTTCTGCATCTCTCTTTCTTCTTTCTGCACCCCTAGTGCCTCTTTCTACACCCCTCATCCCTCTTTCTGTACTCCTCTTGCCTCTTTCTGTACCTCTGTTTCTTCTTTCTGCACTTCTTTTGTTTCCTTCTGCACTCCTCTTGCCTCTTTCTGCACCTCTGTTCCTTCTTTTTGCACTTCTTTTGTTTCCTTCTGCACCTCTCGCTTCTTTCTGTACCCCTTTTGCCTCTTTCTGCAACCCTCTTGCCTCTTTCTGCACCTCTGTTCCTTCTTTCTGCACTTCTTTTGTTTCTTTCTGCAGCTCTCTTGCTTCTTTCTGCACCCCTTGCCTCTTTCTCCACCCCTCTTTCCTCATTCTTCACCCCTGTTGACTCTTTCTGCACCTCTGTTCCTTCTTTCTGCACTTCTTTTGTTTCTTTCTGCACATCTCTTCCTTCTTTCTGCACCCCTTGTGCCTCTTTCTGCACCCCTCTTCCTTTTTTTTGTACCCCTCTAGCCTCTTTCTGCACCTCTGATGCTTCTTTCTGCACTACTCTTGCTTCTTTCTGCACCTCTTTGCTACTTTCTGTACCACACAAGCTTCTCTCTGCACCCCTCTTCCCTCTTTATGCACCCCTCTTGCTTCTTTCTGCACCTCTGTTCCTTCTTTCTGCTCTTCTTTTGTTTCTTTCTGCACCTCTCTTGCTTCGTTCTGCACCCCTCTTGCCACTTTCTCCACCCCTGTTCCCCCTTTTTGCATCTCTGTTGCTTCTTTCTGTACTTATCTTGCCTCTTTCTCCACCCCTCAACCCTCTTTCTGCACCTCTGTTGCTTCTTTCTGCACTTCTCTTGCTTCTTTCTGCACCTCTGTCCCTTTTTCTACAACCTTGGTGCCTCTTTCTGCACCATTCTTCAATCTTTCTGCACCTCTGTTCCTTCTTTCTGCACTTCTTTTGTTTCTTTCTGCAACTCTCTTGCTTCTTTCTGCACCCCTCTTGCTTCTTTCTGCACCCCTCGTGCCTCTTTCACACCCCTCTTCCCTCTTTGTGCACCCCTCTTGCCTCTATGTTTCTGCACCTCTGTACCTTCTTTCTGCACTTCTTTTGTTTCTTTCTGCACCTCTCTTGTCTCTTTCTCCACCCCGCTTCCCCCTTTCTGCAGCTCTGTTGCTTCTTTATGCACTTCTCTTGCTTCTTTCTGTACCTCTCTTGCTTCTTTCTGCACCCATCCTGCCTCTTTCTGCACCCCTCTTCCCTCTTTCTGCACTCCTCTTGCCTCTTTCTGCACCTCCGTTGCTTCTTTCTGCACTTCTTTTGTTTCTTTCTGCACATTTCTTGCTTCTTTCTGCACCCCTTGTGCCTCTTTCGGCACCCCTCTTCCCTCTTTTTGCACCAATCTTGCCTTCTTCTGCACCTCTGTTGCTTCTTTCTGCACTCCTCATGCTTCTTTGTACACCTCTCTTGCTACTTTCTGCACCACTCGTGCTTCTTTCTGCACCCCTCTTGCCTCTTTCTGCACCTCTGTTCCTTCTTTCTGCTCTTCTTTTGTTTCTTTCTGCACCTCTCTTGTTTTGTTCTGCACCCCTCTTGCCACTTTCTCCACCCCGTTCCCCCTTTTTGCATCTCTGTTGTTTCTTTCTGCACTTCTCTTGCTTCTTTCTCCACACCTCATCCCTCCTTCTGCACCTCTGTTGCTTCTTTCTGCACTTCTCTTGCTTCTTTCTGCACCTCTGTCCCTTCTTTGTGCAACCCTTGTGCCTCTTTCTGCACCCCTCTTCCCTCTTTCTGTACCCCTCTTGCCTCTTTCTGCACCTCTGTTCCTTCTTTCTGCACTTCTTTTGTTTCTTTTTGCAACTCTCTTGCTTCTTTCTACATGCCTCTTGCTTCTTTCTGCACCCCTCGTGCCTCTTTCACACCCATCTTCCCTCTTTGTGTACCCCTCTTGCCTCTTTCTGCACCTCTGTTCCTTCTTTCTGCACTTCTTTTGTTTCTTTCTGCACCTCCCTTGTTTCTTTCTGTATCCCTCTTGCCTCTTTTTCCACCCCACTTTCCCCTTTCTGCATCTCTGTTGCTTCTTTCTGCATCTCTCTTGCTTCTTTCTGCACCCCTCGTGCCTCTTTCTACACCCCTCATCCCTCTTTCTGTACTCCTCTTGCCTCTTTCTGTACCTCTGTTTCTTCTTTCTGCATGACTTTTGTTTCCTTCTGCACCCCTCTCGCCTCTTTCTGCACCTCTGTTCCTTCTTTTTGCACTTCTTTTGTTTCCTTCTGCACCTCTCGCTTTTTTCTGCACCCCTTTTGCCTCTTTCTGCAACCCTCTTGCCTCTTTCTGCACCTCTGTTCCTTCTTTCTGCACTTCTTTTGTTTCTTTCTGCACCCCTTGCCTCTTTCTCCACCCCTCTTTCCTCATTCTTCACCCCTGTTGCCTCTTTCTGCACCTCTGTTCCTTCTTTCTGCACTTCTTTTGTTTTTTTTCTGCACATCTCTTGCTTCTTTCTGCACCCCTTGTGCCTCTTTCTGCACCCCTCTTCCTTTTTTTTGTACCCCTCTAGCTTCTTTCTGCACCTCTGATGCTTCTTTCTGCACTACTCGCTTCTTTCTGCACCTCTTTGCTTCTTTCTGTACCACACAAGCTTCTCTCTGCACCCCTCTTCCCTCTTTAGGCACACCTCTTGCTTCTTTCTGCACCTCTTTTCCTTCTTTCTGCTCTTCTTTTGTTTCTTTCTGCACCTCTCTTGCTTCGTTCTGCACCCCTCTTGCCACTTTCTCCACCCCTGTTCCCCCTTTTTGCATCTCTGTTGCTTCTTTCTGTACTTCTCTTGCCTCTTTCTCCACCCCTTAACCCTCTTTCTGCACCTCTGTTGCTTCTTTCTGCACTTCTCTTGCTTCTTTCTGCACCTCTGTCCCTTTTTTCTGCAACCTTTCTGCCTCTTTCTGCACCATTCTTCCATCTTTCTGCACCTCTGTTCCTTCTTTCTGCACTTCTTTTGTTTCTTTCTGCAACTCTCTTGCTTCTTTCTGCACCCCTCTTGCTTCTTTCTGCACCCCTCGTGCCTCTTTCACACCCCTCTTCCCTCTTTGTGCACCCCTCTTGCCTCTTTGTTTCTGCACCTCTGTACCTTCTTTCTGCACTTCTTTTGTTTCTTTCTGCACCTCTCTTGTCTATTTCTCCACCCCGCTTCCCCCTTTCTGCAACTCTGTTGCTTCTTTATGCACTTCTCTTGCTTCTTTCTGCACCCATCCTGCCTCTTTCTGCACCCCTCTTCCCTCTTTCTGCACTCCTCTTGCCTCTTTCTGCACCTCCGTTGCTTCTTTGTGCACTTCTTTTGTTTCTTTCTGCACCCCTCTTGCCTCTTTCTGCACCTATGTTCCTTCTTTCTGCACTTCTTTTGTTTCTTTCTGCAGCTCTCTTCCTTCCTCTGTACCCCCCTTGCCTCTTTCTCCACCCTTCTTCCTTCACTCCTGTTGCCTTTTTCTGCACCTCTGTTCCTTCTTTCTGCACTTCTTTTGTTTCTTACTGCACCTCTCACTTCTTTCTGCACCCCTTTTGCCTCTTTCTGCACCCCTCTGCCTTCTTTCTGCACCCCTCTCGCCTCTTTCTGCACCTCTGATCCTTCTTTCTGCACTTCCTCTGTTTCTTTCTGCATCCCTCTGGCCCCTTTCTGCACATCTGTTGCTTCTTTCTGCACTTCTCTTGCTTCTTTCTGCACCTCTCCTGCAAATTTCTGCACCCCTCGTGCCTCTGTGCACACCTCTCTTGTCTCTTTCTGCTCCTGTCTTGTCTTTTTCTGCACCCCTCTTGCCTCTTTCTGCACTTCTTTTGCTTTATTCTGCACTTCTCTTGCCTCTTTCTGCACCCCTCTTGCCTCTTTCTGCAAAAGTCTACTACGAAGCCATAACGTTGGCCAAAAGGCAATTCTACTCAGCCCGTATCGACTCGGCCTGAAACGATGCTAAAGAAATCTTTGCTATTGTTCAAAGTTTTACGTCCCCTTCGGCCCAAGCTAGTGTGTCTCCATCTTCAGTCACATGGTGCAACACTCTTTCTTGCTTCTTTATGGAAAAGATTCGTGCAATACAGGTGGCTTTTTCCTCCCGTGACAACGGTCCTGGGACAACATCTGTGTTTCAATCTGTTGATCTTGACCATTCCTTGCATGCGTTTAGGCCTGTGGACTTGCCTGATTCCCTTAGAATTCTTAAGATTTTAAAGTGTGGCTCGCCCTCGGACCCTTGCCCTGCCAGACTACTGGCAGCAGCAGCAGAGATCACTAACGCAGAAGTGAACATCATTATCAACATGTCCCTTCAGGAAGTCGTCGTACCACAGGCTTGGAAGCAGGCCAAAATTTTGCCACTTTTAAAAAAGCCGTCATTGGACCCCCTTAGTCCAGGGAATTATCGTCCTATTTCCCTCTTACCTGCTCTGGCCAAGGTGTGTGAGAAGGTGGTGAATAAACAGTTCACTGAGTTTATTGAGAGGGAGGGCCTTTTGCATCCAGCCCAATCAGGGTTTCGGGCTTCTCATAGTACCGAATCGGCCCTGGTTGAGGTTTCGGAGGCCATCCGTGAGTGTTTGGACGCCGGCAGGAGGGCAGCATTAATCTTGCTGGACCTCTCGGCGGCGTTCGACACGGTCCCGCACTCACTACTCCTTGCGCGACTTGCCAGGATTGGTGTGTCGGGTTCTGTCTGGGGCTGGCTCAGGTCCTTCCTAGAAGGGCGGGTCCAGCAGATTTGGCTTCCACCGTCCTCCTCCTCCCCTCAGGCAGTGACAACGGGAGTCCCCCAGGGGTCCTCCCTCAGTCCCCTTCTTTTTAATATCTATGTCACACCTCTAATATATCTGGCTGAGGGCTTAGGGGCCAAGGTGATGGCTTATGCCGATGACACCCAGCTGCTTTTCACCTGGGACAAAAATGCGGACTCTGTTCTCTCGGTCCAACATTGTCTCTCTTCTATTTTTAAATGGCTGGGGGCTGCACAACTTAAGTGCAATGAAGAGAAATCTGAGATCCTCCTCTTTGGGAAATTTCCTTCCAACTTCCGGGATTCTCTCTGGCCACCTGAGTTCCCCTCGCCCACCTCCACAGGGAAGCCCGCCAAGAATCTGGGGGTGTGGTTTGATGAGACTCTTTCCTTCTCGACGCATATCAAGAAGTTGGCCGGCAACTGTTTCGGTCTTCTCAAAACCCTAAGGAAATTCTTTCCTCTTCTACCCCAGGCGGCGAGGGAAATGGTTACTTGTGCACTGATTTTGTCTCAGCTGGACTATGCCAATGCTCTTTACATTGGCATCCCGGGCTATCTGTTGAAAAAGCTACAGGTTGTCCAAAATACAGCAGCCAGACTTCTTCTTGGCATTTCCGCCAGGAATAGCATGCGCCATCATTTGCGCTCACTACACTGGCTCCCCGTGACCGAAAGAGTAAAATTCAAATTGCTGGTTCTGGTTACCTTGCTCTTCATGGCAGTGGCCCTTCCTACTTGCAGAAGCGCTTCTCCTTTTATGTTCCATCTCGACCTCTGTGATCTATGTCCCTACGTTTTGCCCAGGTCCCTTGTTTTAAATACCAGAGGCTAGGAGGCAGCTCTTTTGCTCGGAAGGCTGCTGTTGCTTGGAATGCCCTTCCTCTTGCCTTACGTAATATGCAGGACCCAGTGGCTTTCAAGAAGAACTTGAAAACACACCTCTTTGTTTAAAGTCCATTTCCGCACCCCACAAGGCACCCCGACGGGACTCTTGTGAGTATCTGTGCGCGTTACAAATTTATGTAACATAACATAACATAACATAACCTATGTTGCTTCTTTCTGCACTTCTCTTGCTTCTTTTTTCACCTTTCTTCCTAATTCTGGACTTCTGTTGTCTCTTTCTGCACTTCTCTTGCTTCTTTCTGCGCCTTTCTTCCTCTTTCTGCACATGTCCTACCTATGTAGGCATATTTAGAAATTAGCATTTAAAAAACCTTAGAAATTCACTGAAAATCAGAGGTTTCAGGGACGTTATAGTTAGGAATTAGCAGTTAAAAAACCTTTGAAATTCACAGAGAAAAACATAGGTTTCAGGGACGTTATAGTTAGTTGGACATTTCACTCATACAAAACCAGAGAAATTTGGCCGTTATAGTTAGTTGAGCTAACTATAACTTGTGCCCCGCAATGCACTGCTGATGACATCACATATTACATCACTCATGACATGGTCAGTGACATCACTCATGACATCTCGAATGACATCACTGATGACATCACTGATGACATCATCCACTCAATATCTGACACATCGCCTCACACCCTAATATAACCTTTCATACACCCACTCTAAAATACAGACTACCACTCTCGAAACCATAGACACACCAATACCAGTTAGTACATACCCACTCACTGATTCATAGGTCTACACACATCCACTCACTCACCGATACAGTCACTCACACAGGCAGTCACTCATCAATACAGCCTCTGATATATGCACTCATACACCCATACAGACACTCACATACTGCCACTCATCCACAGAGATACTCACACACCTAGTCAGTTACCCAAAGACTCAATCACACTGCCATTTACTCACCAATACAGTTATACACACACCACCTCACTTATTCATACAGATACTAACACATACATACTCTCTTATACAATCACTGACACAAGCACATACTCATCCATACAGCCACTCTCACAATCACTCACTCTCACATATAGTCACTTATATTCTCCAACATTAACATAAACTGCTTTTCACATATGTAGTTACTCACACATATACCACTGAGACATCCATTCACTCACCAACACAGCCATGCGCACACTCACTCACCCATAGATCCCCTTGCAGACACACTCATGAACCCATACACCCACTGAATCGCCCACTCACACATCCATGGAGGGAGTCACACCCCCCCTCCCACCCACACAGACACTCAGGCACCCATACAGGTAATCAGACAACCAATCATTAACCCATATAGACACTCATGTAGCTACTCACCAACCCATGCAGCCACTTACACACCAACTGACAGACTGATACAGACATTCACACAGATTAGTCATTCACCCATGCATTCACTAAGACATGTTTAATCTCTCGCTTAAACAGTCAGTCATGCACCCACTAAATCATCCATTCAGAAACTCATACACCTTTGCGTATCTATAATTAACATTCTTAAACTTTTAAAAATCACCCAGTCTCTGGATGATGTCATCAGTGATGTCATTTGAGATGTCATCAGTGATGTCATCAGTGATGTCACTGACCATGTCATGAGTGATGTAATATGTGACGCCATCAGCAGTGCATTGCGGGGGCGCGAGTTATAGTTAGCTCAACTAACTATAACGGCTGAATTTCTCTGGTTTTGTACGAGTGAAATGTCCAACTAACTATAACGTCCCCGAAACCTGTGGTTTTTTCATTGAAAATATATATATATATATATATATTTATATATATATATATATTTTTTTACCAGCTTTGGTAAAATAAGATATAATCTCACCTAAACTTTCCCATGGTTGGAAGAGAGAAGGTTACCAATTGAAACATTATATAGATGTCAATATTACATACAATGTGCATTTGGCACTTTTGCCCCAGGAGAAGTCCAAGTTGGACAGTAAGAGGCCGAGAAGAGGCTAGTGTATGGCGCTGCCCTCATATCCGTTGAAGCGCTCTGTAGATGTGGGCACAGGTCTGTAGATATAGGCACAGGTCTGCATCAGTGTGGCCCATACTGTAGGGGTAGTACGAGAACTGTAGGGATATATTGTTAATCTTTATGTTTCCCTGCCTCTTGCGTTGTAGAGTGATGCTCTTTTAAAAAATGCAGCATACCATAACTCTGAGCCCGTAATTCAAACCACAGGTCAAATTACCGGTAAACCAATCCTCATCAGGGTTAACATCACGGGGTTAAAGAGGTCTCAGCTCAATGTGAAGTTGGTTTGAACAGCACGATTTTTAATACAAATTAATGCATTTGCATGTCTTGTTTCATACATTGAGGGCTTTATTTTTCTGAGAGATTGGCGCCGTTGAAATCTGTAACAAGCTGGTGATTTATTCCTCCCATGTGCACGTTCAGACACGCATTATGTCTATCCCTGAATCAGTGCAGGCTGAGGAAACATTATGTTGAGATATGCTTGATTGCACTTTGCAGTTTATTAACAACGTAATTTTCATTTACGTATGACCATTTGTACCAGCCGCACTGTTCATTTATTCTGTCAGGGTAATGTTCAAATAACATAATCGGTCTGTCCTAGTGCATGACCTAAAACGTAAAAGTATTTTCTTTATGTTTATGAGTGCCTTTAGTGGGAAGGGCTATATATACTTATGTGTATTTGGCGCTAATTAGATTGACAAAGGCTTCTGCGAAGCCGTAACGCGTCTCTCTGGTCTCGGGGTCGAGGAGACCCAAGAAAATAAATAATGCTGTATCCTTACAGCCTTGTGTACGTGCCTTCTTCATTTGGAGCAGGATTGTGTGTTCATATATATATATTTATATATATATATATTTTTTTTACCAGCTTTGGTAAAATAAGATATAATCTCACCTAAACTTTCCCACGGTTGGAAGAGAGAAGGTTACCAATTGAAACATTATATAGATGTCGATATTACATACAATGTGCATTTGGCAGTTTTGCCCCAGGAGAAGTCCAAGTTGGACAGTAAGAGGCCGAGAAGAGGCTAGTGTATGGTGCTGCCCTCATATCCATTGAAGCGCTCTGTAGATGTGGGCACAGGTCTGTAGATAAAGGCACAGGTCTGCATCAGTGTGGCGCATACTGAAGGGGTAGTACGAGAACTGTAGGTATGTGGCCCTGAACCAGGACGCCAGCCCAGCCTTTACCAGGGGACAGGGGAAAGGCCAGGAGGGTGAGGGGTTCATACAGAAACTGCATTCCCTTTCAGAGAATTTTAGCCTTCCTCTCTCACCAACAGCAAACCTAGAGAGTTATCCTTTAGTGTTGTGCGTCAACATGCCGATATATCCCAGCAACAAGATCAGTGGCCATTGCTTGAGATTTTTCGTAATCTCAAGGTAGAGCTCACACCCATATTTCTTCATAAGGATGAAATGTAGGTCCAATGGCAAGAAAATTGAGTTCTTCAGTTAGACCCCAGTGTGACAGAGGTGAATAAGCCTCGAGTAGGGATTGCTCCAGATTGCTACTTTAAACAGGAAAAAGGAGAATAGAAAAGGGAAAAGGATTCATGCTGACTCCCTATCCCCCCAGGTGTACCACAGCTTCCAAGACTATGGTCAGTCTGGTAGTCTGCCTCTGCACTTGAGTAGAGGGAACTAAAGAAGTACCAATAAATCCTGTTTGAGCAAAAAAATAAAAATGCTGTGTTTAGTTCCCTTACTCTTTGTTTTCGAATGGTATCACCACCTGGTCTGACCAAGATTCTGTAAAAAAATCTCTACCATTGAGTGTTTTTTAATTTTTCTACCACACTTACCCTACTGAGATGCACCATTGCACAACTTCAGGCTTGAGTGAGATGATGGTTGGTTGGGCTGCACCACATAAAAAAACCTAAAGCCCAAGTACAAATTGGGACCTGACAAATGAGAGTGACCACAATTCTGGCCTGAGATGTTCTCAAGAAGGCTGCTGCCAATGCCTCATACTGCTTTGTCATTAGTTGATTATCAAAGCAGGATCTAGCTTGATACAACAGCACTTCTGTAATCCTCAGTCTCCTGCAATGCATCTTGAGTAGAGTACCATTCATGATCCCAGGCGCAGACAGGATCCATGTTTGCAGTTTGGCCTGTCAGTCACTCTCTTGTCACCTCCAGAGAAATGGATCAAGTCCACGGCCCGCCTACCTTAGAATGCTCACATTAGCAGGTGTACAATATGCCTTCTTTCCTATAGCTCATATAACTTATCGTGTGTTCAAGGGCACAGACAATCTGTGAGATATTTCCTTCAATGATCTTCCTCACCTGTCTCAGAACTATATGGCCAGGTATTGCCGAGTCCCCGCCCCAATGTAGACTTTCCCTCCCAACCATGAGCCCATGGGTACTCCTCCACTCTCCCCCGAGGCATAGATGGACATCAACACCATTGTCTTGGGTTA
Source organism: Calotriton arnoldi (assembly GCA_963921515.1). Taxonomy (NCBI): domain Eukaryota; kingdom Metazoa; phylum Chordata; class Amphibia; order Caudata; family Salamandridae; genus Calotriton; species Calotriton arnoldi. The sequence continues at coordinate 2,851,224 of CAWUFW010000539.1, read as the reverse complement.
GGGCTCAGAAGAACCCTGGCCGTATTTTATTAAAGACAAACAACATATTAAAATTTTCATATTTACAATATGCAGAAAACTCGTCCATCAGTCCGAGATATTCATACACTAATTTTCTTATACAATGTATTTACGTTATTTTGTATGGCTAACCTTAACATATTATCTAATACATAGCCATTCCTAACCTAAACTAAATTATTATATTATTGTTTTTTGTGTATCTCGAATTGAGCCTACCGGCAAGGTCATGACTGGTCCAACTACGTGCTAGGTCCACCCCTCCTACCGGAGTGACCTTGTGCAGGAGGCCCGGTTGCCTAGCAGGTTACCTCCTTCGGGCACCCCCTACGCCCTCAATACTACCTCCCAGGGGCTGTGCTGTTATGCCAACTTGGCGCCCATGCGCCTGTGCAGGGATTTGCCCAAAGGCCTCCCAGGAGCAGAACTTCTCTACCCCCGCACCCTCCAGCCTATGCCCTCAATACTACCTCCCAGGGGCTGTGCTGTTATGCCAACTTGGTGCCCATGTTCCTGTGCGGGAATTGGCCCAAAGGCCTACCGGAAGCGGAACTTCTCTACCCTGCACCCTCCAGCCTACCGGCCGTAAACGCCCCCTGTAGTTCTATGAGAGACCACTGTCCCCCCCCAGGCGTCCCCATTGACAATGGTGATGCCTACTAAGGACCGTAAAATGCCCCACCAATCATGACCTTACCGCAGACCGAGGATACCATCACATAAAATACGCCAATGACGCCCTGCGAGAGAAAATATCTTTGTTATGTAACAGTCAAATGCTTAAAAAACAGATTGCCACCTGAAGGAGAAAAATTCAGAGAACAGACTATCACCTGAAAGGGAAAAATTCAGAGAACCTGTAACGGAACACAAGGAATGCACCCATTAAATCTGCTGCCTCAGGGGATGGTGGGTGGGCAAAAAAGGCGATCTCCGTCAGGCAGATGGCTTCAGCTGAGGCAATGTGGAGCGGTGAGGGGAAAAGATGCCGGCCGCGTCACCATCCGCCCCCACCAGCCCCGCCCTTCCACGGTGTCGGGGACCAGCATAACCGCCATAGGTGCGGCGTGCCCGAGTCCGGTTGGCGCCTTAACAATTTCAACCTTTCCTCAGCTCCCTATTCTAATGTTTAGAGGGGTCAGATCATCCTAAATTTTCACTGATCTTCATGTTGTTTAAGAGGAAACACACCAGCTCATAGATGAACCATTAAGCAGCTCTTTACATAGACACAGATACCAAAACTTGGCTAAGCACTTTATGGCCAGGTATCGCCTGAGGCCAGACCCCCATGAATGGCCTTGGACCCTCACATCTGTACCTCTATCATCCCCCATTTTTAAAGGCAGCAACACACCACACTTTTTAAAACTTTTTGGGTTAGTGGTTGTAAACTCCCAGCCGTATAATTATGATAACAAACTATTCACATTAAAATGCACTCAATATCATTTAACAAATTATATGCAGAAACCCCATAAAAACGTACAATATTATTTACAATTTTGATTGATGGCTAACCTTAACATTGACTCTAATACTTACGAATTCCTAACCATAACTAGACTTATCCCTGTTTATCCAGCTTTGGGGCTTCGAGTGAGATCATGACTGGTCAATCTGTGTGGGACACTTCCTAAGGGAAGGGGCCCGCCCCTTTGCTTCCCCCCGAGTAAGCTTGTGTAGGGGGCCCGTATGTCCACCAGGTTACCTACCTCGGGCTCCCCCTTCACCCCTCATTATCCCCCCAAGGGCCTGTGCCAGCTTGGTGCCCTCCCGTCAGTGTGGGGTTGGCCATAAGGGCCTGTTGGAAGCAAGCACTCCCACACCTTGCAGCCTCTGGCCAACGTGCTGCAAGCACCCGTTGGAGGGCACAGTGAGACTGCTGTCCCACCTATCCCAAGTAAAAGGATGCCTTCTATGGATCAGAGTGCCCCACCAATCATGACCTCATCAGCAGACCGAGGATGCAACATAAATACAACAGAAAAACGCCACTACTGCTGCAAAAGAAAAGTTAACGCACATGAAACAAAAAATAGCTAAGAAGATGGCAACTTTACAAATCACAGAGCTGAAAAAGAAAGTTAATGCAAACATGAGACAGAAAATTAAGCCACAAGGATCTGCTGCCTAAGAGGATGGTGGGTGGGACAAACAGAGAGAAGTCCTGGAACCCCGGACGGGGGACCAGTGGTGTGCTTGCAGCAAAGCGGCGAGCGGAAAAGAAACACGTTTGCCACTCCACAGCCCCTTTTATGGGCAGGACCTGGCGCCAACAGGAAAGCCCACAGCCCAGAAGCGCTTAGACCACTTCTGGGTTGCCGTGTGCCTAAGGCCCAATCCTGTACGCTTTTACTGGCTGGTGGTGGCGGCAACATCACACGCCGCTGCCCCCAGCCCAAGGGCTGGCCCAGATGCAACTGCCATAGGAGAAGCTCCCTGAGTTGGGGGCGCCTTTGCCATATAGCCAGGTATCACCAAGGCCTAGCCCCCCATGAATGACCTCGGACCCTCCCACCTGCACCTCCATCATCCCCCATTTTTAAAGACAGCAACACACCACACTTTTGGGTTAAGGGTTGTAAACCCCGGCCATATTTATTATGATAAACAATTCACATTAAAATGCACTCAATACCATATAACAAATTATACACAGAAATCCCATAAAAACGTACAATATTATTTACAATTTTGATTGATGGCTGACCTTAACATAGACTCTAACACATAGAAATTCCTAACCATATCTAGTCTTGTCCTTGCGTATCCAGCATTGGGCCTTCGAGTAACATCATGACTAGTCAACCTCTGTGGGTCCCTCCCTAAGGAGAGGGGGTCACCCCCTTGCACTCCCCCCTGAGTAAGCTTCTCCAGGGGGCTCATCTGCCCACCGGGTTACCTACCTCAGGCACCCCCTACATTCCTCATTATCCCCACAAGAGCCTGTGCTTGCTTGGCGCCCACCCACCAGTGCAGGAATTGGCCATAAGTGCCTGTAGCAGCGAGCACTCCCACACACCCTGCAGCCTCTAGCTGACTTGATGCAAGCACCCCCTGGAGACCGCAGTGAGACCACTGTCCCACCTATCCCAAGTAAAACGATGCCTTCTATGGAACCGAAGTGCCCAAGCAATCATGACCTCACCCGCCATAGGCCAGCATAGTTCACCTACTATCTGGCCTCCCCCTAAGATGGTCATGTCAAAGTGGCCGATGTATAAACCATGCAAGCACATTCTAAAGAAATATCTCATTACCAGGTTTAAAGAGGTGAACCCCATCCTGGACAAAGAAGCTCTCCCTTTGTATGCACCCATGTTGGATAGCCGCAATCTTGGTGACCTGAACAGCTTATTAACCTTCTTATTAATCCACTTGATGGAGTGGTTGAGGGCCCTGACTGACTCTCCCCCTCTCCATTGTAACCTCCGGATGATGTGAGACCACGCAATGATTGACTGAGGGAGTTTCTTTGCCACCCAGCCCATTTCCATGATCAACAGTTCAAACAGTTCCCTCCTGCCAAGGAGCACCAAATAGTTGCCGCCAAGATGCACTACCATGATCCCAGGGGGCGTACACCCCTTGAGCAAACCATGATTCCCATGTATGCCTCCAATGTGCCAACCAAAGCCCTTCTTGCCCATGGAAAGACACATGGTTGCCCACCTGGCGGTCCCAATCCTCGAAGCTTCCAGCAAAATAAACATGCTTAACCTGCTGGCTATAAGAATGGCCTTTTACTCATACTTTTGTCAACTCTGTCACTTCAGCATACACCGGGGTTGCACAGAAATCCAGCAGCCGATTTGGCACTTCAGGCTTTCCACCTGTGCTACAGGACAGTAAAAATTGGGAGAGAAGGAAAAAGCATGACAGTTAGCAGCAGTCCTACAGCTTGTGCAACCTAACATAACGCTTGTAACCATCTGCCAATCCTCTGCACCGCCTGCTGCGAGAGTCCCATTGCTGTTGCTGTAGTGGCCACCCCATTCCTGAAAGAGTGGGAACCGAACTCCGTGGGGTCAAATCCTGCTGCCATGAGAGCCAACCCAAGGGCATTGGAGAACTGAAACCTCGTCAAAGGGGTCCCCAGCCTCACTAGGCCTATGACCCATAAATAATTTGAGGTTGCCCACAGGACAGCAGGAATTGCCTGGGGCCTTATGCAATATAATGTGGTCACCTCTGCCGCACTGGTCTGTCATGAGCGCGGCAGCATAATAGTCAAAGCGCCCTCCGAACATTGCACATGGGCCAGGTCAAGCCCCCCTGCATGTCCTTGTTCTTGGCCACTAATTCCCCCACCCTGGAATCCCCATTGAAGGCTAGTGTAAATGCTGCCCTGAACAGGCAAGCCTCTTCTGCGGACCTACAGGATGCCCAGGATTGCAGCCAGCTTGCCGATTTCAGTGTGGCGCCTGGCATCTGGCTTGGTCCCCTGCAAACACTGCCATCCCCGCAAGGCCCTCTGCACTAGGAATGATCTGGTTCCAGCTGGGTGGCCAAGTATTCTAGAAAAGAAGGGAATTGCCGCCATGTGGTGTCGCACACAAAGTACAGAACACCCCTGATCCCTTAGGGCTCCCAAGATTGACAGGACAGAAGAAGATGAAAGTCAAACCATCTCCCCTTAGTCCCCAATAAACTACAGTAAGCGCTGAATGCCCCCTCATAGGCACGCCTCATCCTGGATGCCACGAGGTCCAGTAGGCTTGGGCACCTCGTTGCCACAGCTGGTCTGGAAAAGATTTTGGGAACACCGCTGCTTCTGGGTGGTAAGACCTGAAAACCTGCACCTTGAAATGAGAAAGAGCATCAACAGCGCTGTTCAATACACCTGGGATATGCTTTGCCCTAAACAACACATTATGTTTCAAGCATTGCAGTACAATCGCCTTCAGGAATCTGAGTATCATCTTACATTTGGCTGCTTGCTGATTAATACATTCCCCCACCGTTATATTATCTGACCAAAATATGACCGTAACTGGTCTGCCCAAATGGACACCACCACCAGGATGGGAAAGAGTTCGAGGAAACCACTGTTGGTAACCAGCCCAGACTCCAACCATGCAGCGGGCCAGCTTTGCACGCACCAGGCCAGGCCCAGGATGGCACCAAAACCTACGCTGCCCACGTCGTCCGTGAAGAGGCCTTAGCTCCACACTGGACCTGTCGGGGCTAAGCCACACCACTGTGTCATTGAAGTCCTGCAGAAACGCCTGCCAGATGCGCATGTCCTGCTGAACCTCACTTGAAAACCTGGTGTGGTGGTGTTTCTCTCCCAGCCCAGATATTTCCTGTGCAATGGATAGAGAGAATGGGCGGCCCATGGGAATGATCCTTAAAGCAAAATTGAGCTGCCCAACTACCTTCTGCAAATGATGTAATATGACCTTTTTTATACCCAAACAATCATGAAAGACCTGGGAAAAGGCAGAAACCTTTTCTTTGGGGAGCTGTGACACATCAACCTCGGAATCCAATTGAGTCTCAAGCAACTCTTTGACCCTTGTAGGCCCCACAGTCTTCCCTAACTCCCTGGTCAATGCTCAGAAGGACTGCAATGCATTGCTGCATTCCTGCAAACCAGAGGAACCCAAGAAGAGGAAATCATCTAGATAATGCAGGACCCACCAGTGGCCCAACCATCACCGGAATGCCATTCCAGGAATGAACTGAATTGCTCGAAATAGGAGCAGGAGTCCGAGCAACCCATAGGTATGCATTTATCAATATAATATGCTCCCCCAAACTGGAAACCTAGCAGGTGAAAATCCTGGTGGTGCACAGGGAGTAGGCGAAAGGCTGACTATGGCTGACTTTGCCATGAGGGTGCCTGGCCCCAACTCCTGGAGCATAACAATCGTCTGGTCCAAGGAAGCATACTTGACAGAACTTAAGGTTCCATCAATCGCTTCATTTACCGACTGACACCTAGGGGGAGAGAGGTTATGTATTAATCTAAACTCCCAGGGATCCTTCATGGGCACTACCCCTAAGGGAGAGCAGACAAAACCTTCACTGGGTACTGAATTACATGGGCCAGCCACTCTTCCCAGGCCCACCTCCTTGACCATCGTTGCAGCAGCTACCTCCCGATTGGACCTCAGGGACTGCTGGTTCTTGCAGTAGGACATGTCCACACATCCCTGTGCTGGTGTCTGGAAACCCTCTCTAAAACTTTCTACCAAGCCCTAAGCGGCCACCTTGTTACTGTACACATTAAGCCATGGGACCATTGCCATCCAATTGACCGGGAGGGATCCTTGACTGAGAGTAGGTTATCAATCCTGTTTATTGCCCCCTTTATCTTTAGGCTTCCTGAAACACTTTGACTCAGGATTTGAGGACAAGCCGCAGAAGGAGCAAACGTGCTTGAACTTGCACGTACTGTCAGGCCGGTAAGAGGAACACTTGTTTAAATCCCAACATGTCCCCTCCCCCACCCTCCAGGCTGCTAAAAGAAGCTGAGTGAAAGGGCTTACAGGGGGCAGCGTCCATGCACTGATGCTTCTAGTGGCCTTAACTCTCCTGAACTCCCTGTCATACTCCTTCCAGCTCACGCCCTCAGATTTCTCATGAGCGCATGCAATCTTGTTCTGATAGCATGCCAACTGCGTGCCCAAATTATTAAAACACTCGGCCAGGATTGCCTGATAAATCAAGAATCCTTTTATTCAGTTCACTAACGTTTCCTCCACCCTCTGCTTGTATGGCCAGTCCTTGGAATGAGCGCACTCCTTGCACTGCTTTGCCTCCTCCCTATCAGGCTTATTCAGGAGTAAGTCAAAAACGTCAACATATGCCCCTTCAAATCTTTTCTTTCTCCTCAGCTGCAACATGCCTGCCTACATGGTCATGTTCTGAACGTTCCTCCCCTTAACCTAAACTCGGCAACAGAGTTGTCATATCAGGATTCAGAGGATCCTGGGCCTTTGGAGCCATCCCTGTCACTGCTAAACTGCCCAGCGCACCTTTAAGTAGGGTTTTGCCAGCCACTGAGAACCCCTGGCCCGTCGTCTGAGTACCCGGGTGACCTGCCCCACTAAGAACATTGATGCAGTGCCCAGTACTCCTGCCGATGCAGCAGGGCCCATTTGCGCCACTCGAGCCCCTGAACCCTCAAGGTGTGCAACCAACCTCCTGGCCTTTTCCAAATCATCAGCCTCAGTGGCAACCCCCCCCCAACTGAGGGCAGATAACATCTTAAACTTTGAAAGCCACAGCAGAATGCTAGCCAGATTGGTCACTAAATCTGCTCATTTCTTCTACTTTCAGCACCTCTCTTGCCTCTTTCTGTGCCTCTCTTGCCTCTTTCTGCACCTCACTTGCTTCTTCCTGTACCCCTCTTGCCTCTTTCTGCAACTCTCTTGCCTGTTTCTGCACCCCTGTTCCCATTTTCTGCACATCTCCTGCCTGTTTCTGCACCTCTCTTGCCTCTTTCTACACTTCTCTAGCCTCTTTCTGCACCTCTGTTGCTTCTTTCTACACTTCTCTTGCCTCTTTCTGCACCCCTCTTGCCTCTTTCTGCATCTCTGTTGCCTCTTTCAGCAATTCTCTTGCTTCTTTCTGCACCTCTGTTACTTCTTTCTGCACCCCTCTTGCCTCTTTCTGCACCCCTCTTCCCTCTTTCTCCACCTCTCTTGCCTCGGTCTGCCTACCTGTTCCCTCTTTCTGCACCCCTTTTGCCTGTTTCTGCAACTCTCTTGCCTCTTTCTGCAGTTCTCTTGCCTCCTTCTACATCTCAACTGCCTCTTTCTGCAACTCTCTTGCCTCTTTCTGCAGTTCTCTTGCATCCTTCTGCACCTCTCTTGCCTCTTTCAACACTCCTCTTGCCTGTTTTTGCACCTCTCTTGCCTATTTCTGCACCTCTCTTGCCTCTTTCTGCACCTCTCTTCCCTCTTTCTGCACCACTCTTGCCTCTTTCTGTACCCCTGTTGCTTCTTTCTGCACTTCTCTTGCCTCTTTCTGCATCCTTTGTGCCTCTTTCAGCACCTTGGTTGCTTCTTTCTGCAGTTCTCTTCCTTCTTTCTGCACCCCTTCTGCCTCTTTCTGTACCCCTCTTGCCTCTTTTTGCACCTCTCCTACCCCTTTCTGCACCCCTCTTGCCTCTTTTTGCACATCTGTTGGTTCTTTCTGCACTGCTCATGGTTCTTTATGCACCTCTTTTGCACATTTCTGCAGCCCTCTTCCCTCTTTGTCCACTTCTCTTGCTTCTTTCTGCACTTCTCTTGCTTCTTTCTGCACCTCTCTTGCCTCTTTCAGCACCTCTGTTGCTTCTTTCTGCACTTCTCTTGCTTCTTTCTGCACCCTTCTTGCCTCTTTCTGTACCCCTCTTGCCTCTTTGTGCACCTTTCCTGCCTTATTCTGCACCTCTCTTGCCTTTTTCTGCAGTTCTCTTGCCTCTTTCTGCACCTCTTTTGCTTCGTTGTGCACTTCAAATGCCTCTTTCTGTACCCCTCTCGCCTCTTTCTGCACCTCTGTTCCGTCTTTCTGCACTTCTTTTATTTCTTTCTGCAACTCTCTTGCTTCTTTCTGCATGCCTCTTGCTGCTTTCTGCACCCCTCTTGCCTCTTTCTGCACCTCTGTTCCTTCTTTCTGCACTTCCTTTGTTTCTTTCTGCACCTCTCTTGTTTCTTTCTGTATCCCTCTTGCCTCTTTCTCCACCCCACTTCCCTCTTTCTGCATCTCTGTTGCTTTTGATGCATTTCTCTTGCTTCTTTCTGCATCTCTCTTGATTCTTTCTTCACCCCTCGTGCCTCTTTCTGCACCCCTCATCCCTCTTTCTGCACTCCTGTTGCCTCTTTCTGCACCTCTGTTGCTTCTTTCTGAACTTCTTTTGATTCTTTCTGCACCCCTGTTGACTCTTTCTGCACCTCTGTTCCTTCTTTCTCCACTTCTTTTGTTTCTTTCTGCACCTCTCGCTTCTTTCTGCACCCCTTTTGCCTCTTTATGCACCCCTCTTGCCTCTTTCTGCACCTCTTTTCCTTCTTTCTGTACTTCTTTTTTTTCTTTCTGCACCTCTTGCTTCTTTCTGCACCCCTCTTGCCTCTTTCTGCACCTCTGTGGCTTCTTTCTGCACTACTCTTGCTTTTTCTGCACCTTTTTGCTTCTTTCTGTATCACTCATGCTTCTTCCTGCACCCCTCTTCCCTCTTTCTGCACCCCTCTTGCCTCTTTATGCACCTCTGTTCCTTTCTTTCTGCTCTTCTTTTGTTTCTTTCTGCACCACTCTTGCTTCTTTCTGCACCCCTCTTGCTTCTTTCTGCACCCCTCTTGCTACTTTCTCCACCCATGTTCCCCCTTTTTGCATCTCTGTTGTTTCTTTCTGCACTTCTCTTGCCTCTTTCTGCACCCCTCTTGCCTCTTTCTGCACCTCAATTCCTTCTTTCTGCACTTCTTTTGATTCTTTCTGCACCTCTCGCTTCTTTCTGCACCCCTCTTGCCTCTTTCTGCACCTCTGTTCTTTCTTTCTGCACTTCTTTTGTTTCTTTCTGCAGCCCTCGTGCCTCTTTCACACCCCTCTTCCCTCTTTATGCACCCCTTTTTGCCTCTTTCTGCACCTCTGTTCCTTTTTTCTGCACTTCTTTTTTTTGTTTCTGCACCTCTCTTGTTTCTTTCTGTATCCCTCTTGCCTCTTTCACCACCCCACTTCTCCCTTTCTGCATCTCTGTTGCTTCTTTATGCACTTCTCTTGCTTCTTTCTGTACCCCTCTTGCCACTTTCTCCACCCCTGTTCCCCCTTTTTGTATCTCTGTTGCTTCTTTCTGCACTTCTCTTGCCTCTTTCTGTACCCCTATTGCCTCTTTCTACACCTCTGTTCCTTCATTCTGCACTTCATTTGTTTCTTTCTGCACCTCACTTGCTTCTTTCTGCACCCCTCTTGCCTCTTTCTGTACCTCTCTTGCCTCTTTCTGCACCCTCTTCCCTCTTTCTGCACCCCTCTTGCCTCTTTCTGCACCTCTGTTCCTTCTTTCTGCACTTCTTTTGTTTGTTTCTGCACCTCTCTTGTTTCTTTCTGTATCCCTCTTGCCTCTTTCTCCACCACACTTCCCCCTTTCTACATCTCTGTTGCTTCTTTATGCACTTCTCTTGCTTCTTTCTGTACCTCTCTTGCTTCTTTCTGCACCGCTCGTGCCTCTTTCTGCATGCCTCTTCCCTCTATCTGAACTCCTCTTGCCTCTTTCTGCACCTCTGTTGCTTCTTTCTGCACTTCTTTTGTTTCTTTCTGCACCTCTCTTGCCTCTTTCTGCACCTCTGTTCCTTCTTTCTGCACTTCTTTTGTTTCTTTCTGTACCTCTCTTGCCTCTTTCTGCACCCCTCTTCCCTCTTTCTGCACCCCTCTTGCCTCTTTCTGCACCTCTGTTCCTTCTTTCTGCACTTCTTTTGTTTGTTTCTGCACCTCTCTTGTTTCTTTCTGTATCCCTCTTGCCTCTTTCTCACCACACTTCCCCCTTTCTACATCTCTGTTGCTTCTTTATGCACTTCTCTTGCTTCTTTCTGTACCTCTCTTGCTTCTTTCTGCACCCCTCGTGCCTCTTTCTGCATGCCTCTTCCCTCTTTCTGAACTCCTCTTGCCTCTTTCTGCACCTCTGTTGCTTCTTTCTGCACTTCTTTTGTTTCTTTCTGCACCTCTCTTGCCTCTTTCTGCACCTCTGTTCCTTCTTTCTGTACTTCTTTTGTTTCTTTCTGCACCTCTCGCTTCTTTCTGCACCCCTTATGCCTCTTTCTGCACCCCTCTTGCCTCTTTCTGCACCTCTGTTCCTTCTTTCTGCACAACTTTTGTTTCTTTCCACAGCTCTCTTGCTTCTTTCCGCACCCCCTTGCCTCTGTCTCCACTCCTTTTCCCTCTTTCTTCACCCCTGTTGCCTCTTTCTGCACCACTGTTCCTTCTTTCTGCACTTCTTTTGTTTCTTGTTGCACATCTCTTGCTTCTTTCTGCACCCCTTGTGCCTCTTGTTGCACCCCTCTTCCCTCTTTTTGCACCCCTCCTGCCTCACTCTGCATTACTCTTGCTTCTTTCTGCACCTCTCTTGCTTCTATCTGTACCGCTCGTGCTTCTTTCTGCACCCCTCTTCCCTCTTTCTGCACCCCTCTTGCTGCTTTCTGCACCTCTGTTCCTTCTTTCTGCTCTTCTTCTGTTTCTTTCTGCACCACTCTTGCTTCTTTCTGCACCCCTCTTGCCACTTTCTCCACCCCTGTTCCCCGTTTTTGCATCTCTGTTGCTTCTTTCTGCACTTCTCTTGCCTCTTTCTCCACCCTTCATCCCTCTTTCTGCACCTCTTTTGCTTCTTTCTGCACTTCACTTGCTTCTTTCTGCACCTCTGTCCCTTTTTTCTGCAACCCTTTTGTCTCTTTCTGCATCCCTTTTCCTTCTTTCTGCTCCCCTCTTGCCTCTTTTTGCACCTCTGCTCCTTCTTTCTCCACTTCCTTTGTTTCTTTCTACAACTCTCTTGCTTTTTTATGTATCCCTCTTGCCTCTTTCTCCACCCTACTTCCCCCTTTCTGCATCTCTGTTGCTTCTTTATGCACTTCTCTTGCTTCTTTCTGCACCTCTTTTCCTTCTTTCTGCACCCCTCGTGCCTCTCTCTGTACCTCTCTTCCCTCTTTCTGCACTCCTCTCACCTCTTTCTGCACCTCTGTTGCTTCTTTCTGCACTTCTTTTGTTTCTTTCTGCACCTCTCTTGCTTCTTTCTGCACCCCTCTTCCCTCTTTCTTCACCATTCTTCCCCCTTTTTTCATCTCTGTTGCTTCTTTCTGCACTTCGCTTGCCTCTTTCTCCGCCCCTCATCCGTCTTTCTGCACCTCTGTTGCTTCTTTCTGCACTTCTCTTGTTTATTTCCGCACCTCTCTTGCTTCTTTCTGCATCCTTTGTGCCTCTTTCTGCACCCCTCTTCCCTCTTTCTGTACCCCTCTTAGCTCTTTCTGCACCTCTGTTCCTTCTTTTTGTACTTATTTTGTTTCTTTCTGCACATCTCTTGCTTCTTTCTGCACCCCTTGTCCCTCTTTCTGCACCCCTCTTCCCTCTTTTTGCACCCCTCTTGCCTCCTTCTGCACCTCTGTTGCTTCTTTCTGCACTCCTCATGCTTCTTTCTATACCTCTCTTGCTATTTTCTGTACCACTCGTGCTTCTTTCTGCACCCCTCTTGCCTCTTTCTGCACCTCTGTTCCTTCTTTCTGCTCTTCTTTTGTTTCTTTCTGCACCTTTCTTGCTTCATTCTGCACCCCTCTTACCACTTTCTCCACCCCTGTTCCCCCTTTTTGCAACCCTGTTGTTTCTTTCTGCACTTCTCTTGCCTCTTTCTCCACACCTCATCCCTCCTTCTGCACCTCTGTTGCTTCTTTCTGCACTTCTCTTGCTTCTTTCTGCACCTCTGTCCCTTCTTTGTGCAACCCTTGTGCCTCTTTCTGCACCCCTCTTTCCTCTTTCTGTACCCCTCTTGCCTCTTTCTGCACCTCTGTTCCTTCTTTCTGCACTTCTTTTGTTTCTTTTTGCAACTCTCTTGCTTCTTTCTGCACGCCTCTTGCTTCTTTCTGCACCCCTTGTGCCTCTTTCACACCCCTCTTCCCTCTTTGTGCACCCCTGTTGCCTTTTTGAGCACCTCTGTTCCTTCTTTCTGCACTTCTTTTGTTTCTTTCTGCACCTCCCTTGTTTCTTTCTGTATCCCTCTTGCCTCTTTTTCCACCCCACTTTCCCCTTTCTGCATCTCTGTTGCTTCTTTCTGCATCTCTCTTTCTTCTTTCTGCACCCCTAGTGCCTCTTTCTACACCCCTCATCCCTCTTTCTGTACTCCTCTTGCCTCTTTCTGTACCTCTGTTTCTTCTTTCTGCACTTCTTTTGTTTCCTTCTGCACCCCTCTTGCCTCTTGATGCACCTCTGTTCCTTCTTTTTGCACTTCTTTTGTTTCCTTCTGCACCTCTCGCTTCTTTCTGCACCCCTTTTGCCTCTTTCTGCAACCCTCTTGCCTCTTTCTGCACCTCTATTCCTTCTTCCTGCACTTCTTTTGTTTCTTTCCGCAGCTCTCTTGCTTCTTTCTGCACCCCCTTGCCTCTTTCTCCACCCCTCTTTCCTCATTCTTCACCCCTGTTGACTCTTTCTGCACCTCTGTTCCTTCTTTCTGCACTTCTTTTGTTTCTTTCTGCACATCTCTTTCTTCTTTCTGCACCCCTTGTGCCTCTTTCTGCACCCCTCTTCCTTTTTTTTGTACCCCTCTAGCCTCCTTCTGCACCTCTGATGCTTCTTTCTGCACTACTCTTGCTTCTTTCTGCACCTCTTTGCTACTTTCTGTACCACACAAGCTTCTCTCTGCACCCCTCTTCCCTCTTTATGCACCCCTCTTGCTTCTTTCTGCACCTCTGTTCCTTCTTTCTGCTCTTCTTTTGTTTCTTTCTGCACCTCTCTTGCTTCGTTCTGCACCCCTCTTGCCACTTTCTCCACCCCTGTTCCCCTTTTTGCATCTCTGTTGCTTCTTTCTGTACTTCTCTTGCCTCTTTCTCCACCCCTCAACCCTCTTTCTGCACCTCTGTTGCTTCTTTCTGCACTTCTCTTGCTTCTTTCTGCACCTCTGTCCCTTTTTTCTACAACCTTGGTGCCTCTTTCTGCACCATTCTTCAATCTATCTGCACCTCTGTTCCTTCTTTCTGCACTTCTTTTGTTTCTTTCTGCAACTCTCTTGCTTCTTTCTGCACCCCTCTTGCTTCTTTCTGCACACCTCGTGGCTCTTTCACACCCCTCTTCCCTCTTTGTGCACCCCTCTTGCCTCTGTGTTTCTGCACCTCTGTACCTTCTTTCTGCACTTCTTTTGTTTCTTTCTGCACCTCTCTTGTCTCTTTCTCCACCCCGCTTCCCCCTTTCTGCAGCTCTGTTGCTTCTTTATGCACTTCTCTTGCTTCTTTCTGTACCTCTCTTGCTTCTTTCTGCACCCATCCTGCCTCTTTCTGCACCCCTCTTTCTGCACTCCTCTTGCCTCTTTCTGCACCTCCGTTGCTTCTTTCTGCACTTCTTTTGTTTCTTTCTGCACATTTCTTGCTTCTTTCTGCACCCCTTGTGCCTCTTTCGGCACCCCTCTTTTTTTTTTTTTTTTTGCAAATTTGTTTTTATTGTTTTAATCACAAATAACAAAAACAATCGCGTGCATCACAATTTAGTCCGTTCTGCCATCAATCTGCATAAATGGCTCACATATATACGATGTCATGCAATGCAACAACTGTGTCTCGCTGAGACGAATGCTCATCATAGGAACTTATAATGCCTGAGGGCATTAACACGGTAGTAGTCATCTGGTGGTACAGGTGTTCTGCTGCCTAACATGACAAAACATCATTTTAAACCTCGTAACCACCCAACAATCAGTGCACGCACTAAATCCCCCTCCTATCCCACCCCTCCCCCTTTGGCACAACCTCTATGCACAAGCAATAGTGGCAACAAGACACAACTGCATGAAGGATGAAAGATCAACATACAGGGCAGCAAACAGGGCGACGGCTTCTCAGCGCTAAGGGCAGGGCACATATAATAAAAGGACCCAATGCAGCGAAGCCCCAAACCGGACCATCCCTTTCCTCCAGGCCTTGCTAGGCTGCGCCCTCCATTTCATCGTCAGTCTCATTTATCGGGGCCCTCAAAAGTTGCACCAATGCTTCCCAAGCCCTCGCCGACTCTAGTGCCTTCTCATTCTTCGCGCGGCTCGCCGCTTGCAATCGGGTAACCCCCTCGCAGTCCGCCCATTTAACGAATTCTGCACGCCATCTCCCATAACAGGGGCCCCTTTCTGCTTTCCAGTGAAGTGTAATCTCCCTCTTTGCTAACAAAAGCCCCAGGTCTATAAATTTACTCGTTATTTTATTCCTGGCGGTGTGGGGAAACCAATGTAGCAAACATAAGCCCATTGTGGGTACCATGTCCCTGTCCGTGACATCCTGCAATAGTTCAACTACCTCTTCCCAATATGACCCTAGCTGTGGACATGCCCACATCATATGACCAAAATCCGCCCCCACCGTACGACAACGTGGGCAGGCCGCCGATTCCGTATGAAAATATTGATTGAGTTTAGCCGGAGTTAGATAGGCTCTGTGAAGAATGTAGAAATGAACCAACTGGAAGCGAGCATTCCTTGTACTCTTCCACGCTCGTTCGACAAGTTCAGCCCACGCTTTCTCAGGGATCTCATCTCCCAAGTCCTCCTCCCATCGCAGCCGGAGGGTCGCTAAAGGGGTCAATCTCTCGTTTGTCATTCTACGGTAGAGACACGTTACCGCCTTAACGGTACCAGCCGCTAGGACCACATACTGACACGTCAACGAGGTCGTTGGTTCACTAAGCCCCATTTTCCAATGCGCCTGGATGGCTGCGATAAGCGCCATGTGGAGTAAGTAATCACCACGGGGTAAGTCATATCTATCCCGCAGCGCCGCGTAGGGGAGCACTGCCCCATCCTCATAAAGATCTCCCACAGTGGTCAACCCATTCTCCTCCCAGCCCTGTAAGGCCATCCAATTATCGCCATGTGGCAGCGCCGTGCACACCGCCAGAGGAATTTCCGGAGCATAAGGCCGTACAACCTGCGCACGTTTGAGCGCCCTATTCCAGCAAAGTTTAAACGTCCCCATCTCACTAGTGAGAGAGGAGGCCGGCAACGGCAACTGCAACAGCAGCCTGGAGAGTAGGTGTCTCTCCGTACTAATCCCCGTCTCATCATCCGTGCTCCTGATCTCTCGTACCACTGCTTGAGTGAGCCCCTGTAACTGTGCCGCTAGGTAGTATGTTTCAAAGTCTGGGACCGCCAGACCGCCCTCCGAGCGTGGCCGCATCAGCGTATTAATAGCCACTCGCCGCCGCCCGCAGCCCAAAGAAACCCAATCACCATTGACCGCAACTGTCGGAAAATCGAGGCCGGTATCCACAAGGGCAACGTTCTAAAATAATATAGGAGTCTCGGGAGCGCTACCATTTTAAGGAGGGCCGCTCGTCCCGCCAATGACAATGGAAGCGTACTCCAAAATGCCATGCAACCCCTGAGTGCCCTCATAGCCCTGCCCACATTACCCTCCAATAAATCTGCATGGGTGTGGTATATACGAGTACCAAGATACGTCATACATCGACGTTCCCAGCGTACTCCTTGCGTAGTCTCAGGTCCATCAGTCTGTGGCGCTATGGGGAACAGACACGACTTCCCCCAATTAACCTTAAGCCCGGCAATGTTGCCGAGCTCTGCCAGTAACGCCTTCGCACCCCCAAGGGCACCCTCGGTATCCGTCAGGAACAAGAGGAGATCATCAGCATATAAAGCTATATGGTGATCCTGCGTAGTGCCACGCAGCCCAGGGAAATGCCGGCCCGTGCGAGCCCGTGCCGCCAGCGGCTCCATGGCCAGGGCAAACAATAATGGGGAGAGGGGACACCCCTGTCTCGTTCCCCGCCCCACGGTGCAGATATCCGATATCACCTTCCCCGTTTGCACACGGACCGTAGTTTGACAATACAAAAGAGATGTCCAGTCAATAAAGCCCTCCCCCAGACCAAAGCAGTGCATAACTTGAAACAAATAAGGCCACTCAATACTGTCAAAGGCCTTCTCAATATCTATGGCCAATACAGTAGCAGTGGCCCTCTCATACGTGTCTGCATCCAGAATCCGAAATAGGCGTCGAATATTCTGAGCGGTGTTTCGGGTCGGTATAAAACCGGCCTGGTCTGCATGTATTAGGTGGGTCATATAGGGGAGCAGGCGAGACGCCAAAATCCGGCTTAGAATTTTATAGTCCGTGGACAACATGGATAATGGTCGATAGGCTGTTACGTCATGAGGCGGCTTCCTGGTTTCAGCAAGGGGATAATGAGCGCTTCACGAATCGTGGAGGGCAGTAACCTATCCTTCCGCGCTGCGTTATACAGCAGCACCAATCTGGGGGCCAAGAGATCAACATACTCACTATAAAATTCCACCGGGAGCCCATCCACTCCCGGGGTCTTTTTCCTGGCCATGTGCTTAATTGCGCTACGGACTTCACTTAAAGTGACGTCCTCACCCAGCAGCTTTACTCGCTCCGTATCTAACATTGGGAGGGTCACCCCGTCAAGAAGCTCCGTACCGCCTCTCTATCAGGGAGCACTTGACTCCGATATAAGTCCGCATAGTAAGCACGGAACTGATCATTTATCCCCTTTTGTGTGTAACAGGCCTCCCCATCTGGTGTGCGCAGCTCAAGTATACTCGTCCCTCTCCTACTTGGATTGGCCAGCCATGCCAATAGCGCCCCTGATTTATCGCGCTCCGTATGCGCACGCGTGATATATTGCTTATAATCATAGCAACGCAGGCGCTCCATCTGAACTGCGACCTCTTCCCTTGCGGCCAAGAGGTCCCGCTGGCAGTCCGGCTGCTCAGGTCTCCTCTTTTCTATGTCTCGTAATCGTCGTTCCGTGCTCTCCAGGTCCTGCAGCAACACCCTGCGCACTCCTACTTTCTGCGCCATACAATGCCCCCGTATCACACCCTTAAAAGCGTCCCATTCCACCATCAGCGATGAAGCAGTGCCAGTGTTGTCTCGGAAGTAGTCAGTGATACCAGCCCCCACCGCTTCTCTAAACACCTGATCCTCTAACAATATGGGGTTCAACCGCCAAGTCGGGATTACAGGACGATCAGGGATCAAGCTCAAACGCAACAATAAGGGATTATGATCCGATATCGTTCTGGCAAGATACTCACTGTGTTGCATCATTGCGTGGAGATCTGGAGTGCACAGCATCGCATCCAGCCGCACATGGAGGTCATGTACAGTAGAAAAATATGAATAATCTCGATCAGTTGGGTGGTGCGCCCTCCAAGTATCTATTAAGTCCCACCGTTGCTGCCAGTCCCGCCTATCCCTGGAGAGCCTATGAATGGGCGCCTCTGGGAGTGGAGGATGGGATCTATCCAGCAGGACGTCCGTGATCGAATTAAAATCCCCACCCAATAGTACAGAACCAGTGAAAAGGGAGCTACCTTCCCAGACAACTGCCGTAGGAAGGCCGACTGTTCCGTATTGGGGGCATAGACGCTAGCCAAGACCACATCTCTACCATTCAGTCTACCTGCAACCAAAACATATCGGCCCTCCGGGTCTTTCAATTGCCGAGTAGGCTGAAACGGGACCCCGGCTCGGACCCACACCAAAACACCCCGAGCAAAGGCAGAATATGTGGTGCTAAAAACCTGTCCTCTCCATCTACGCTGCAGTGCCATATCCTCTTTTGGGGCAATATGAGTTTCCTGCAAGAACGCCAGCTGAATCCCCTACGAACCAGGTATGTGTGAATCTTATGCCTACGCTGCATTGAGTGCATGCCCCTAACGTTCCAAGTTATACATTTCAACTCCGACATAGCCATCGAGCCCATATCACCGCCAGACCCCAATCATCCTGCTTTAATACCAGCCAATTGTGCCCCGCGCCATGTATCAAACCCTTACAAGTAGGGTTGCGCCAGCCCCCAGAAAACATTCCCCTAATAACAAACAAACAGTCCCAACAACCCCTCCCCAGGACAGGTACTAAAAAACAAGCCCCCATCCAAACTACATCAAACTAGGTTCCCTCTAGTGGCTACTGAGGGGTTACAGTGGGGAAAGTGGCCGTCAGCAAACAAACCGACCACACCAAGGCCCCGCGGTGTTACTATACTATCCGCTCCCACCCCCAGGAGGCATCGGGACGGGAGCCCCTACTCTTGTCCCCTCATCTATCCACCACATCCGGCGGTCAATACACCATTCAAGCACGTGATACCAAGTGGGTCTCGATAGTACCGCCGGCATCTAACAGGCATACAAGCCCTTCAAGCATCAAAACACACAACAAAGATATCACATAAGCTCATCAGCCGTGCCAGGTGTAACATGGGGCATTTTTGCATCACTGTTCTGGGAATCGGCCGTATCTGTGTCTGTTCCCAATCGCAACTTATCCGATTCCTGCCCTGTATCCGACTGTTGGTCCGGAGTTCCCAAAAGCTGCGACACCGCCCGCAGTGCCGCCTGTCTGCCCTTTTCCGTTTGGGACGGGCCAGGCGCCCTCACTGCAGTCGGGCGTCGTCTCGACCTGCGCCGGCGCCGCGGCAGCTGCCTTGAAAATTCACCAGTTCCAGCATCCCGGCCGGGGTCTTGCCTGTTCTATACATTTCCAGCCAGTCCCAGGCCTCCGATGGGCCCTCACAAAAGTGCGTAGCATCGTTCAAGACTATTCTCAGGCGAGCGGGAAACATTAGTGAGTACTGGAGGCCCTCCTCACGCAGAGCCCGCTTGACTGCCAGGAAAGACGCGCGACGGCGCTGAACCTCCTGCGTGTAGTCAGGAAAGAGGGAGACCTTACTGTTGCCCACTGAATACGGTCCTGTTGAGCGTGCCATCCTCAGTAGATGATCCCTGTCCTTGTAATGAAGGAGCCTCGCCACCACCGGCCGCGGCGGTCGTCCCGATGCTAATGGTCGTGCCGGTATTCGGTGCGCCCTTTCCAGCGTGTAAAACTGCGTCAGTCCCGTCGGTGCCACTGTGGTACGGAGCCAGTCCTCCAAGTACTGGACCATATTAGTTCCCTCAATTTCCTCCGGCAGGCCCAGAACACGAATGTTATTTCTGCGATTCCTCCCTTCTACGTCTTCTGCCCGTTTTTCCAGCGCCGCCACTCTACGGGTGACCTCCCCCATCTGGACAGTAAGGACTTTCTGTGCTGGCTCTATAGTTGCCAGGAAGTTTCGGCTTGCTTCATTCTACCCGACAGTTTATCGTGGTCGGCGCGCAGCAATCCCAGCCCCACGGAAACCGTGGCGATATCGCGCTGCAGGGCCTCTCGCGTATCTGTAATGGCCTGGAGTATGCGAGCTAATTGTAGTTGTACTCCCGCTTCATTCGGCGGTTCGGGAGATTCCGGTCGCGTGGAATCATGTCCCCCATCATCTCGGTCCGGCTGAGCCACCTGCTGCTTCCCCTAGGCTTTCCCATCCCGCAGGTATGGCGTAGCTATCCAAGCTCCCCTCACGTGGAGGTCACGATCTCCCCAGTCAGCCGCTGGGGCCCACTCATAGATGGCGGGGACCAGGGCAACCGCCACCTCGGCAGTCACGTAGTTCTCGAGTGCACAATTAAGGAGCACTCCCTCGTTAGGCGCCACGGATTATAGCCTTGGGCAGATGGCAGCCACGCAGTCAATGAGCTCAGGGTCGTCTCTCCATGCTCAGCGCGCGTCGGTTCCAACGCATCCTCGGCCCGCTTGGCTCCAGGCAGTGCCAGCTACTCCCAGCCCTCCGAGCAGCACAGGAATTCTCCGCAGGCCTCAGCATAGGGCACCGCCCAGGGCCCGCCCGGGCCTATTCGCACCCGCAAGCGAGCACGGCGGGTGGCAGCACTCGATTCGAGGGAGTCTCCTCTGCGCGATCCGGGGTCCTCTTGCAGTGCCCTAGCGGCTCTCACCCGCCGCCAGTCCCAGCCATCCGCCCCTCAGCGGGAGACCAGTCACCAAGTCGGGATGTTCTGCAGGCCACTGCACCGCAGCGCCTACCCAGCAATCCACAGCCGTCCGCTCGCCAGTGGTGCGCCGCTGCAACCCCAGGTGTCGCGGTCCTACCCTTCGCTCCGCTCCTCAAGGTAGAGCAGGTGAGCCACCAGGCCCATGCGACGCTGCAGGAGCAGGCCGCTCGTCGCAGTCGTCTCGGTTCCGGTCACAGCCAACCCCATTAGCAAGGCGCTTTCCTCCGCACCACTCGTCGGCCGCTCTCTCACCACTCTCTGTATCTCCGCTGACCTGTAGTGGAGTGCCGATGCTTGGTAGTCGCTCGGGCAGAAAGTACACTCCGGGCGGACGGGGCTCCTCTCTCAGTTCGGCGCCATCTTGTCTCTGGTGTTCGGCCGCCGCGCCGATGCAGCTCGCAGCCCCTCCGCCCCAGATCGGGCAGGAGTATGTCTCAGCCGTCACCCCAAGGTCCCGCGATGTTATGGGACCCCCGTCGCAGCCCCCCAGGGATCGGGCGGCCGTCTATTCAGGATAATTGGTGGGGCCGGTGCGGAGCTCCAAGCTCACGCGTCCGTCTCCATTCGCCGGCAAGCCACGCCCCCTTCGGCACCCCTCTTCCCTCTTTTTGCACCAATCTTGCCTTCTTCTGCACCTCTGTTGCTTCTTTCTGCACTCCTCATGCTTCTTTCTACACCTCTCTTGCTACTTTCTGCACCACTCGTGCTTCTTTCTGCACCCCTCTTGCCTCTTTCTGCACCTCTGTTCCTTCTTTCTGCTCTTCTTTTGTTTCTTTCTGCACCTCTCTTGTTTCGTTCTGCACCCCTCTTGCCACTTTCTCCACCCCGTTCCCCCTTTTTGCATCTCTGTTGTTTCTTTCTGCACTTCTCTTGCCTCTTTCTCCACACCTCATCCCTCCGTCTGCACCTCTGTTGCTTCTTTCTGCACTTCTCTTGCTTCTTTCTGCACCTCTGTCCCTTCTTTGTGCAACCCTTGTGCCTCTTTCTGCACCCCTCTTCCCTCTTTCTGTACCCCTCTTGCCTCTTTCTGCACCTCTGTTCCTTCTTTCTGCACTTCTTTTGTTTCTTTTTGCAACTCTCTTGCTTCTTTCTACACGCCTCTTGCTTCTTTCTGCACCCCTCGTGCCTCTTTCACACCCATCTTCCCTCTTTGTGCACCCCTCTTGCCTCTTTCTGCACCTCTGTTCCTTCTTTCTGCACTTCTTTTGTTTCTTTCTGCACCTCCCTTGTTTCTTTCTGTATCCCTCTTGCCTCTTTTTCCACCCCACTTTCACCTTTCTGCATCTCTGTTGCTTCTTTCTGCATCTCTCTTGCTTCTTTCTGCACCCCTCGTGCCTCTTTCTACACCCCTCATCCCTCTTTCTGTACTCCTCTTGCCTCTTTCTGTACCTCTGTTTCTTCTTTCTGCACTACTTTTGTTTCCTTCTGCACCCCTCTTGCCTCTTTCTGCACCTCTGTTCCTTCTTTTTCCACTTCTTTTGTTTCCTTCTGCACCTCTCGCTTTTTTCTGCACCCCTTTTGCCTCTTTCTGCAACCCTCTTGCCTCTTTCTGCACCTCTGTTCCTTCTTTCTGCACTTCTTTTGTTTCTTTCTGCAGCTCTCTTGCTTCTTTCTGCACCCATTGCCTCTTTCTCCACCCCTCTTTCCTCATTCTTCACCCCTGTTGCCTCTTTCTGCACCTCTGTTCCTTCTTTCTGCACTTCTTTTGTTTTTTTCTGCACATCTCTTGCTTCTTTCTGCACCCCTTGTGCCTCTTTCTGCACCCCTCTTCCTTTTTTTTGTACCCCTCTAGCCTCTTTCTGCACCTCTGATGCTTCTTTCTGCACTACTCACTTCTTTCTGCACCTCTTTGCTTCTTTCTGTACCACACAAGCTTCTCTCTGCACCCCTCTTCCCTCTTTATGCACACCTCTTGCTTCTTTCTGCACCTCTGTTCCTTCTTTCTGCTCTTCTTTTGTTTCTTTATGCACCTCTCTTGCTTCGTTCTGCACCCCTCTTGCCACTTTCTCCACCCCTGTTCCCCCTTTTGCATCTCTGTTGCTTCTTTCTGTACTTCTCTTGCCTCTTTCTCCACCCCTTAACCCTCTTTCTGCACCTCTGTTGCTTCTTTCTGCACTTCTCTTGCTTCTTTCTGCACCTCTGTCCCTTTTTTCTGCAACCTTTGTGCCTCTTTCTGCACCATTCTTCCATCTTTCTGCACCTCTGTTCCTTCTTTCTGCACTTCTTTTGTTTCTTTCTGCAACTCTCTTGCTTCTTTCTGCACCCCTCTTGCTTCTTTCTGCACCCCTCGTGCCTCTTTCACACCCCTCTTCCCTCTTTGTGCACCCCTCTTGCCTCTTTGTTTCTGCACCTCTGTACCTTCTTTCTGCACTTCTTTTGTTTCTTTCTGCACCTCTCTTGTCTATTTCTCCACCCCGCAACTCTGTTGCTTCTTTATGCACTTCTCTTGCTTCTTTCTGTACCACTCTTGCTTCTTTCTGCACCCATCCTGCCTTTTTCTGCACCCCTCTTCCCTCTTTCTGCACTCCTCTTGCCTCTTTCTGCACCTCCGTTGCTTCTTTGTGCACTTCTTTTGTTTCTTTCTGCACCCCTCTTGCCTCTTTCTGCACCTATGTTCCTTCTTTCTGCACTTCTTTTGTTTCTTTCTGCAGCTCTCTTCCTTCTTCTGTACCCCCCTTGCTTCTTTCTCCACCCTTCTTCCTTCTTTCTTCACTCCTGTTGCCTTTTTCTGCACCTCTGTTCCTTCTTTCTGCACTTCTTTTGTTTCTTACTGCACCTCTCACTTCTTTCTGCACCCCTTTTGCCTCTTTCTGCACCCCTCTTCCTTCTTTCTGCACCCCTCTTGCCTCTTTCTGCACCTCTGATCCTTCTTTCTGCACTTCCTCTGTTTCTTTCTGCATCCCTCTTGCCCCTTTCTGCACCTCTGTTGCTTCTTTCTGCACTTCTCTTGCTTCTTTCTGCACCTCTCCTGCAAATTTCTGCACCCCTCGTGCCTCTGTGCACACCTCTCTTGTCTCTTTCTGCTCCTGTCTTGTCTTTTTCTGCACCCCTCTTGCCTCTTTCTGCACTTCTTTTGCTTTATTCTGCACTTCTCTTGCCTCTTTCTGCACCCCTCTTGCCTCTTTCTGCAAAAGTCTACTACGAAGCCATAACGTTGGCCAAAAGGCAATTCTACTCAGCCCGTATCGACTCGGCCAGAAACGATGCTAAAGAAATCTTTGCTATTGTTCAAAGTTTTACGTCCCCTTCGGCCCAAGCTAGTGTGTCTCCATCTTCAGTCACATGGTGCAACACTCTTTCTTGCTTCTTTATGGAAAAGATTCGTGCAATACAGGTGGCTTTTTCCTCCTGTGACAACGGTCCTGGGACAACTTCTGTGTTTCAATCTGTTGATCTTGACCATTCCTTGCATGCGTTTAGGCCTGTGGACTTGCCTGATTCCCTTAGAATTCTTAAGGTTTTAAAGTCTGGCTCGCCCTCGGACCCTTGCCCTGCCAGACTAATGGCAGCAGCAGCAGAGATCACTAACGCAGAAGTGAACATCATTATCAACATGTCCCTTCAGGAAGCCGTCGTACCACAGGCTTGGAAGCAGGCCAAAATGTTGCCACTTTTAAAAAAGCCGTCATTGGACCCCCTTAGTCCAGGGAATTATCGTCCTATTTCCCTCTTACCTGCTCTGGCCAAGGTGTGTGAGAAGGCGGTGAATAAACAGCTCACTGAGTTTATTGAGAGGGAGGGCCTTTTGCATCCAGCCCAATCAGGGTTTCGGGCTTCTCATAGTACCGAATCGGCCCTGGTTGAGGTTTCGGAGGCCATCCGTGAGTGTTTGGACGCCGGCAGGAGGGCAGCATTAATCTTGCTGGACCTCTCGGCGGCGTTCAACACGGTCCCGCACTCACTACTCCTTGCGCGACTTGCCAGGATTGGTGTGTCGGGTTCTGTCTGGGGCTGGCTCAGGTCCTTCCTGGAAGGGCGGGTCCAGCAGATTTGGCTTCCACCGTCCTCCTCCTCCCCTCAGGCAGTGACAACGGGAGTCCCCCAGGGGTCCTCCCTCAGTCCCCTTCTTTTTAATATCTATGTCACACCTCTAATATATCTGGCTGAGGGCTTAGGGGCCAATGTGATGGCTTATGCCGATGACACCCAGCTGCTTTTCACCTGGGACAAAAATGCGGATTCTGTTCTCTCGGACCAACATTGTCTCTCTTCTATTTTTAAATGGCTGGGGGCTGCACAACTTAAGTGCAATGAAGAGAAATCTGAGATCCTCCTCTTTGGGAAATTTCCTTCCAACTGATGTAATATGTGACGCCATCAGCAGTGCATTGCGGGGGCGCGAGTTATAGTTAGCTCAACTAACTATAACGGCCGAATTTCTCTGGTTTTGTACGAGTGAAATTTCAAACTAATTATAACGTCCCCGAAACCTGTGGTTTTTTCATTGAAAATATATATATATATATATATATATATATTTATATATATATATATTTTTTTTTACCAGCTTTGGTAAAATAAGATATAATCTCACCTAAACTTTCCCATGGTTGGAAGAGAGAAGGTTACCAATTGAAACATTATATAGATGTCAATATTACATACAATGTGCATCTGGCACTTTTGCCCCAGGAGAAGTCCAAGTTGGACAGTAAGAGGCCGAGAAGAGGCTAGTGTATGGCGCTGCCCTCATATCCGTTGAAGCGCTCTGTAGATGTGGGCACAGGTCTGTAGATATAGGCACAGTTCTGCATCAGTGTGGCCCATACTGTAGGGGTAGTACGAGAACTGTAGGGATATATTGTTAATCTTTATGTTTCCCTGCCTCTTGCGTTGTAGAGTGATGTTCTTTTAAAAAATGCATCATACCATAACTCTGAGCCCGTAATTCAAACCACAGGTCAAATTACCGGTAAACCAATCCTCATCAGGGTTAACATCACGGGGTCAAAGAGGTCTCAGCTCAATGTGAAGTTGGTTTGAACAGCATGATTTTTAATACAAATGAATGCATTTGCATGTCTTGTTTCATACATTGAGGGCTTTATTTTTCTGAGAGATTGGCGCCGTTGAAATCTGTAACAAGCTGGTGATTTATTCCTCCCATGTGCACGTTCAGACACGCATTATGTCTATCCCTGGATCACTGCAGGCTGAGGAAACATTATGTTGAGATATGCTTGATTGCACTTTGCAGTTTATTAACAATGTAATTTTCATTTACGTATGACCATTTGTACCAGCCGCACTGTTCATTTATTCTGTCAGGGTATTGTTCAAATAACATAATCGGTCTGTCCTAGTGCATGACCTAAAACGTAAAAGTATTTTCTTTAAGTTTATGTGTGCCTTTAGTGGGAAGGGCTATATATACTTATGTGTATTTGGCGCCAATTAGATTGACAAAGGCTTCTGCGAAGCCGTAACGCGTCTCTCTGGTCTCGGGGTCGAGGGAGACCCAAGAAAATAAATAATGCTGTATCCTTACAGCCTTGTGTACGTGCCTTCTTCATTTGGAGCAGGATTGTGTGTTCATATATATATATTTATATATATATATTGTTTTTTTTACCAGCTTTGGTAAAATAAGATATAATCTCACCTAAACTTTCCCACGGTTGGAAGAGAGAAGGTTACCAATTGAAACATTATATAGATGTCGATATTACATACAATGTGCATTTGGCAGTTTTGCCCCAGGAGAAGTCCAAGTTGGACAGTAAGAGCCGAGAAGAGGCTAGTGTATTGTGCTGCCCTCATATCCATTGAAGCGCTCTGTAGATGCGGGCACAGGTCTGTAGATAAAGGCACAGGTCTGCGTCAGTGTGGCGCATACTGAAGGGGTAGTACGAGAACTGTAGGTATGTGGCCCTGAACCAGGACGCCAGCCCAGCCTTTACCAGGGGACAGGGGAAAGGCCAGGAGGGTGAGGGGTTCATACAGAAACTGCATTCCCTTCCAGAGAATTTTAGCCTTCCTCTCTCACCAACAGCAAACCTAGAGAGTTATCCTTTAGTATTGTGCGTCAACATGCCGATATATCCCAGCAACAAGATCAGTGGCCATTGCTTGAGATTTTTCGTAATCTCAAGGTAGAGCTCACACCCATATTGTCTTCATAAGGATGAAATGTAGGTCCAATGGCAAGAAAATTGAGTTCTTCAGTTAGACCCCAGTGTGACAGAGGTGAATAAGCCTCGAGTAGGGATTGCTCCAGATTGCTACTTTAAACAGGAAAAAGGAGAATAGAAAAGGGAAAAGGATTCATGCTGACTCCCTATCCCCCCAGGTGTACCACAGCTTCCAAGACTATGGTCAGTCTGGTAGTCTGCCTCTGCACTTGAGTAGAGGGAACTAAAGAAGTACCAATAAATCCTGTTTGAGCAAAAAAATAATAATGCTGTGTTTAGTTCCCTTACTCTTTGTTTTTGAATGGTATCACCACCTGGTCTGACCAAGATTCTGTAAAAAAATCTCTACCATCGAGTGTTTTTTAATTTTTCTACAACACTTACCCTACTGAGATGCACCATTGCACAACTTCAGGCTTGAGTGAGATGATGGTTGGTTGGGCTGCACCACATAAAAAAACCTAAAGCCCAAGTACAAATTGGGACCTGACAAATGAGAGTGACCACAATTCTGGCCTGAGATGTTCTCAAGAAGGCTGCTGCCAATGCCTCATACTGCTTTGTCATTAGTTGATTATCAAAGCAGGATCTAGCTTGATACAACAGCACTTCTGTAATCCTCAGTCTCCTGCAATGCATCTTGAGTAGAGTACCATTCATGATCCCAGGCGCAGCCAGGATCCATGTTTGCAGTTTGGCCTGTCAGTCACTCTCTTGTCACCTCCAGAGAAATGGATCAAGTCCACGGCCCGCCTACCTTAGAATGCTCACATTAGCAGGTGTACAATATGCCTTCTTTCCTATAGCTCATATAACTTATGGTGTGTTCAAGGGCACAGACAATCTGTGAGATATTTCCTTCAATGATCTTCCTCACCTGTCTCAGAACTATATGGCCAGGTATTGCCGAGTCCCCGCCACAATGTAGACTTCCCCTCCCAACCATGAGCCCATGGGTACTCCTCCACTCTCCCCCGAGGCATAGATGGACATCAACACCATTGTCTTGGGTTAGGGCTCAGAATAACCCTGGCCGTATTTTATTAAAGACAAACAACATATTAAAATTTTCATATTTACAATATGCAGAAAACTCGTCCATCAGTCCGAGATATTCATACACCAATTTTCTTATACAATGTATTTACGTTATTTTGTATGGCTAACCTTAACATATTATCTAATACATAGCCATTCCTAACCTAAACTATATTATTATATTATTGTTTTTTGTGTATCTCGAATTGAGCCTACCGGCAAGGTCATGACTGGTCCAACTACATGCTAGGTCCACCCCTCCTACCGGAGTGACCTTGTGCAGGAGGCCCGGTTGCCCAGAAGGTTACCTCCTTCAGGCACCCCCTACGCCCTCAATACTACCTCCCAGGGGCTGTGCTGTTATGCCAACTTGGCGCCCATGCGCCTGTGCAGGGATTTGCCCAAAGGCCTCCCAGGAGCAGAACTTCTCTACCCCCGCACCCTCCAGCCTATGCCCTCAATACTACCTCCCAGGGGCTGTGCTGTTATGCCAACTTGGTGCCCATGTTCCTGTGCGGGAATTGGCCCAAAGGCCTACCGGAAGCGGAACTTCTCTACCCTGCACCCTCCAGCCTACCGGCCGTAAACGCCCCCTGTAGTTCTATGAGAGACCACTGTCCCCCCCCAGGCGTCCCCATTGACAATGGTGATGCCTACTAAGGACCGTAAAATGCCCCACCAATCATGACCTTACCGCAGACCGAGGATACATCACATAAAATACGACAATGACGCCCTGCGAGAGAAAATATCTTTGTTATGTAACAGTCAAATGCTTAAAAAACAGATTGCCACCTGAAGGAGAAAAATTCAGAGAACAGACTATCACCTGAAAGGGAAAAATTCAGAGAACCTGTAACGGAACACAAGGAATGCACCCATTAAATCTGCTGCCTCAGGGGATGGTGGGTGGGCAAAAAAGGCGATCTCCGTCAAGCAGATGGCTTCAGCTGAGGCAATGTGGAGCGGTGAGGGGAAAAGATGCCGGCCGCGTCACCATCCGCCCCCACCAGCCCCGCCCTTCCACGGTGTCGGGGACCAGCATAACCGCCATAGGTGCGGCGTGCCCGAGTCCGGTTGGCGCCTTAACAATTTCAACCTTTCCTCAGCTCCCTATTCTAATGTTTAGAGGGGTCAGATTATCCTAAATTTCCACTGATCTTCATGTTGTTTAAGAGGAAACACACCAGCTCATAGATGAACCATTAAGCAGCTCTTTACCTAGACACAGATACCAAAACTTGGCTAAGCCCTTTATGGCCAGGTATCGCCTGAGGCCCAGACCCCCATGAATGGCCTTGGACCCTCACATCTGTACCTCTATCATCCCCCATTTTTAAAGGCAGCAACACACCACACTTTTTAAAACTTTTTGGGTTAGTGGTTGTAAACTCCCAGCCGTATAATTATGATAACAAACTATTCACATTAAAATGCACTCAATATCATTTAACAAATTATATGCAGAAACCCCATAAAACGTACAATATTATTTACAATTTTGATTGATGGCTAACCTTAACATTGACTCTAATACTTACGAATTCCTAACCATAACTAGACTTATCCCTGTTTATCCAGCTTTGGGGCTTCGAGTGAGATCATGACTGGTCAATCTGTGTGGGACACTTCCTAAGGGAAGGGGCCCGCCCCTTTGCTTCCCAACGAGTAAGCTTGTGTAGGGGGCCCGTATGTCCACCAGGTTATCTACCTCGGGCTCCCCCTTCACCCCTCATTATCCCCCCAAGGGCCTGTGCCAGCTTGGTGCCCTCCCATCAGTGTGGGGTTGGCCATAAGGGCCTGTTGGAAGCAAGCACTCCCACACCTTGCAGCCTCTGGCCAACGTGCTGCAAGCACCCGTTGGAGGGCACAGTGAGACTGCTGTCCCACCTATCCCAAGTAAAAGGATGCCTTCTATGGATCAGAGTGCCCCACCAATCATGACCTCATCAGCAGACCGAGGATGCAACATAAATACAACAGAAAAACGCCACTACTGCTGCAAAAGAAAAGTTAACGCACATGAAACAAAAAATAGCTAAGAAGATGGCAACTTTACAAATCACAGAGCTGAAAAAGAAAGTTAATGCAAACATGAGACAGAAAATTAAGCCACAAGGATCTGCTGCCTAAGAGGATGGTGGGTGGGACAAACAGAGAGAAGTCCTGGAACCCCGGACGGGGGACCAGTGGTGTGCTTGCAGCAAAGCGGCGAGCGGAAAAGAAACACGTTTGCCACTCCACAGCCCCTTTTATGGGCAGGACCTGGCGCCAACAGGAAAGCCCACAGCCCAGAAGCGCTTAGACCACTTCTGGGTTGCCGTGTGCCTAAGGCCCAATCCTGTACGCTTTTACTGGCTGGTGGTGGCGGCAACATCACACGCGGCTGCCCCCAGCCCAAGGGCTGGCCCAGATGCAACTGCCATAGGAGAAGCTCCCTGAGTTGGGGGCGCCTTTGCCATATAGCCAGGTATCACCAAGGCCCAGCCCCCCATGAATGACCTCGGACCCTCCCACCTGCACCTCCATCATCCCCCATTTTTAAAGACAGCAACACACCACACTTTTGGGTTAAGGGTTGTAAACCCTGGCCATATTTATTATGATAAACAATTCACATTAAAATGCACTCAATACCATTTAACAAATTATACACAGAAATCCCATAAAAACGTACAATATTATTTACAATTTTGATTGATGGCTGACCTTAACATAGACTCTAACACATAGAAATTCCTAACCATATCTAGTCTTGTCCTTGCGTATCCAGCATTGGGCCTTCGAGTAACATCATGACTAGTCAACCTCTGTGGGTCCCTCCCTAAGGAGAGGGGGTCACCCTTGCACTCCCCCCTGAGTAAGCTTCTCCAGGGGGCTCATCTGCCCACCGGGTTACCTACCTCAGGCACCCCCTACATTCCTCATTATCCCCACAAGAGCCTGTGCTTGCTTGGCGCCCACCCACCAGTGCAGAAATTGGCCATAAGTGCCTGTAGCAGCGAGCACTCCCACACACCCTGCAGCCTCTAGCTGACTTGATGCAAGCACCCCCTGGAGACCGCAGTGAGACCACTGTCCCACCTATCCCAAGTAAAACGATGCCTTCTATGGAACCGAAGTGCCCAACCAATCATGACCTCACCCGCCATAGGCCAGCATAGTTCACCTACTATCTGGCCTCCCCCTAAGATGGTCATGTCAAAGTGGCCGATGTATAAACCATGCAAGCACACTCTAAATAAATATCTCATTACCAGGTTTAAAGAGGTGAACCCCATCCTGGACAAAGAAGCGCTCCCTTTGTATGCACCCATGTGGGATAGCCGCAATCTTGGTGACCTGAACAGCTTATTAACCTTCTTATTAATCCACTTGATGGAGTGGTTGAGGGCCCTGACTGACTCTCCCCCTCTCCATTGTAACCTCCGGATGATGTGAGACCAAGCAATGATTGACTGAGGGAGTTTCTTTGCCACCCAGCCCATTTCCATGATCAACAGTTCAAACAGTTCCCTCCTGCCAAGGAGCACCAAATAGTTGCTGCCAAGATGCACTACCATGATCCCAGGGGGCGTACACCCCTTGAGCAACCATGATTCCCATGTATACCTCCAATGTGCCAACCAAAGCCCTTCTTGCCCATGGAAAGACACATGGTTGCCCACCTGGCAGTCCCAATCCTCGAAGCTTCCAGCAAAATA
The DNA here is from genome assembly GCA_963921515.1 of Calotriton arnoldi. Taxonomy (NCBI): domain Eukaryota; kingdom Metazoa; phylum Chordata; class Amphibia; order Caudata; family Salamandridae; genus Calotriton; species Calotriton arnoldi. The sequence continues at coordinate 2,819,797 of CAWUFW010000539.1, read as the reverse complement.
AACATGCTGGCTATAAGAATGGCCTTTTACTCATACTTTTGTCAACTCTGTCACTTTAGCCGGGGTTGCACAGAAATCCAGCAGCCGATTTGGCACTTCAGGCTTTCCACCTGTGCTACAGGACAGTAAAAATTGGGAGAGAAGGAAAAAGCATGACAGTTAGCAGCAGTCCTACAGCTTGTGCAACCTAACATAACGCTTGTAACCATCTGCCAATCCTCTGCACCGCCTGCTGCGAGAGTCCCATTGCTGTTGCTGTAGTGGCCACCCCATTCCTGAAAGAGTGAGAACCGAACTCCGTGGGGTCAAATCCTGCTGCCCTGAGAGCCAACCCAAGGACATTGGAGAACTGAAACCTCGTCAAAGGGGCCCCCAGCCTCACTAGGCCTATGACCCATAAATAATTTGAGGTTGCCCACAGGACAGCAGGAATTGCCTGGGGCCTTATGCAATATAATGTGGTCACCTCTGCCGCCCTGGTCTGTCATGAGCGCGGCAGCATAATAGTCAAAGCGCCCTCCGAACATTGCACATGGGCCAGATCAAGCCCCCCTGCATGTCCTTGTTCTTGGCCACTAATTCCCCCACCCTGGAATCCCCATTGAAGGCTAGTGTAAATGCTGCCCTGAACAGGCAAGCCTCTTCTGCGGACCTACAGATATTACCCAGGATGCCCAGGATTGCAGCCAGCTTGCCGATTTCAGTGTGGCGCCTGGCATCTGGCTTGGTCCCCTGCAAACACTGCCATCCCCGCAAGGCCCTCTGCACTAGGAATGATCTGGTTCCAGCTGGGTGGCCAAGTATTCTAGAAAAGAAGGGAATTGCCGCCATGTGGTGTCGCACACAAAGTACAGAACACCCCTGATCCCTTAGGGCTCCCAAGATTGACAGGACAGAAGAAGATGAAAGTCAAACCATCTCCCCTTAGTCCCCAATAAACTACAGTAAGCGCTGAATGCCCCCTCATAGGCACGCCTCATCCTGGATGCCACGAGGTCCAGTAGGCTTGGGCACCTCGTTGCCACAGCTGGTCTGGAAAAGATTTTGGGAACACCGCTGCTTCTGGGTGGTAAGACCTGAAAACCTGCACCTTAAAATGAGAAAGAGCATCAACAGCGCTGTTCAATACACCTGGGATATGCTTTGCCCTAAACAACACATTATGTTTCAAGCATTGCAGTACAATCGCCTTCAGGAATCTGAGTATCATCTTACATTTGGCTGCTTGCTGATTAATACATTCCCCCACCGTTATATTATCTGACCAAAATATGACCGTAACTGGTCTGCCCAAATGGACACCACCACCAGGATGGGAAAGAGTTCGAGGAAACCACTGTTGGTAACCAGCCCAGACTCCAACCATGCAGCGGGCCAGCTTTGCATGCACCAGGCCAGGCCCAGGATGGCACCAAAACCTACGCTGCCCACGTCGACCGTGAAGAGACCTTAGCTCCACGCTGGACCTGACGGGGCTAAGCCACACCACTGTGTCATTGAAGTCCTGCAGAAACGCCTGCCAGATGCGCATGTCCTGCTGAACCTCACTTGAAAACCTGGTGTGGTGGTGTTTCTCTCCCAGCCCAGATATTTCCTGTGCAATGGATAGAGAGAATGGGCGGCCCATGGGAATGATCCTTAAAGCAAAATTGAGCTGCCCAACTACCTTCTGCAAATGATGTAATATGACCTTTTTTATACCCAAACAATCATGAAAGACCTGGGAAAAGGCAGAAACCTTTTCTTTGGGGAGCTGTGACACATCAACCTCGGAATCCAATTGAGTCTCAAGCAACTCTTTGACCCTTGTAGGCCCCGCAGTCTTGCCTCTTGCTAAGGGAATCCCTAACTCCCTGGTCAATGCTCAGAAGGACTGCAATGCATTGCTGCATTCCTGCAAACCAGAGGAACCCAAGAAGAGGAAATCATCTAGATAATGCAGGACCCACCAGTGGCCCAACCATCGCCGGAATGCCATTCCAGGAATGAACTGAATTGCTCAAAATAGGAGCAGGAGTCCGAGCAACCCATAGGTATGCATTTATCAATATAATATGCTCCCCCAAACTGGAAATCTAGCAGGTGAAAATCCTGGTGGTGCACAGTGAGTAGGCGAAAGGCTGACTATGGCTGACTTTGCCATGAGGGTGCCTGGCCCCAACTCCTGGAGCATAACAATCGTCTGGTCCAAGGAAGCATACTTGACAGAACTTAAGGTTCCATCAATCGCTTCATTTACCGACTGACACCTAGGGGGAGAGAGGTTATGTATTAATCTAAACTCCCAGGGATCCTTCATGGGCACTACCCCTAAGGGAGAGCAGACAAAACCTTCACTGGGTACTGAATTACATGGGCCAGCCACTCTTCCCAGGCCCACCTCCTTGACCATCGTTGCAGCAGCTACCTCCCGATTGGACCTCAGGGACTGCTGGTTCTTGCAGTAGGACATGTCCACACATCCCTGTGCTGGTGTCTGGAAACCCTCTCTAAAACTTTCTACCAAGCCCTAAGCGGCCACCTTGTTACTGTACACATTAAGCCATGGGACCATTGCCATCCAATTGACCGGGGAGGGATCCTTGACTGAGAGTAGGTTATCAATCCTGTTTATTGCCCCCTTTATCTTTAGGCTTCCTGAAACACTTTGACTCAGGATTTGAGGACAAGCCGCAGAAGGAGCAAACGTGCTTGAACTTGCACGTTCTGTCAGGCCGGTAAGAGGAACACTTGTTTAAATCCCAACATGTCCCCTCCCCCCACCCTCCAGGCTGCTAAAAGAAGCTGAGTGAAAGGGCTTACAGGGGGCAGCGTCCATGCACTGATGCTTCTAGTGGCCTTAACTCTCCTGAACTCCCTGTCATACTCCTTCCAGCTCACGCCCTCAGATTTCTCATGAGCGCATGCAATCTTGTTCTGATAGCATGCCAACTGCGTGCCCAAATTATTAAAACACTCGGCCAGGATTGCCTGATAAATCAAGAATCCTTTTATTCAGTTCACTAACGTTTCCTCCACCCTCTGCTTGTATGGCCAGTCCTTGGAATGAGCGCACTCCTTGCACTGCTTTCCCTCCTCCCTATCAGGCTTATTCAGGAGTAAGTCAAAAACGTCAACATATGCCCCTTCAAATCTTTTCTTTCTCCTCAGCTGCAACATGCCTGCCTACATGGTCACGTTCTGAACGTTCCTCCCCTTAACCTAAACTCGGCAACAGAGTTGTCATATCAGGATTCAGAGGATCCTGGGCCTTTGGAGCCATCCCTGTCACTGCTAAACTGCCCAGCGCACCTTTAAGTAGGGTTTTGCCAGCCACTGAGGACCCCTGGCCCGTCGTCTGAGTACCCGGGTGACCTGCCCCACTAAGAACATTGATGCAGTGCCCAGTACTCCTGCCGATGCAGCAGGGCCCATTTGCGCCACTCGAGCCCCTGAACCCTCAAGGTGTGCAACCAACCTCCTGGCCTTTTCCAAATCATCAGCCTCAGTGGCAACCCCCCCCCCAACTGAGGGCAGATAACATCTTAAACTTTGAAAGCCACAGCAGAATGCTAGCCAGATTGGTCACTAAATCTAGCTCGCTGGGGGCCCCCATCGGAGTCACACCCACCACCAAACAGTTATTGCTGCTCTGCACAACCCCTCCTAAAGCCACTGGACCCATTACGGCTGACACACTACCTTGCACGAACACCGGGTCCAGGGTACCCAGCCCGAGGGCAACTCCCTCCACCGGCATCCCCTCTCTCTGCCAAGAGAGACCAGCTACCTATTCCCCTGGACATGTCTCAGAGGGCCTCTATACCCCATTCTTGGTAGACTGCCCCCTAGCTCTCTTTGGGGTTGGGGGAATGCTGCCTTAGGAGCCACTCCCTCTCGCTAAGGCCTCTCCCCTGATGCCTCCGTCGCCTCCTGCCTCTCTGCAGGATGGCGGTCTCTTAATACTGCCAGGGACGCATCAATAGCATTCCTCCTGCGCATCATAGCTTCCAAAAGCACTTCAATGCGCGTGTGCTTTATGACTTTCTGCACTCTCCCCGGCATCTCTGCACCCGCAGAAGAACCAAACAGTGACCCGCAAAAACACCGCAACAAACAAACTGTGCCCTCTAAAATGCAGGTGGGCAGGGAATGCAAAAAATGTACCACTCACCAGCCACTAAAACCCAGAATGCCCCTGTAGCCCCAAAAAAAACACCACCACTCCACAATGCAGCACAAGGAAAACCAACCTACTTTTCAGTACTTCCCAACCAGCAGTGCCAGAAGCCAAGGCTGACCTCCCAGCCACAATCAACTGCAAGCCTTAAAAAACGATCTCCCAGCCACAATCAACTGCAAGCCTTAAACAAGCATTTGCAATGCAATAGGACTCGCATTTACGCAAGACCTATTGCATTGCGGGCGGGCGGCCGGGCGGGGGCAGGGGGGCATGAACAACGGGAGTGCTGGAGGGGGGGCGAGAAGGCAGGGCAGAAAATAGTACTCAAAGTAAAGGGGCCAGTAGCCATGTAAGGATACAAATGATGACATGGCCGTCATAGGGAGGGACTAACAGGCCTATAAACCAATGGAAGGCAGCATTTAGTAAAGGACAAAGACACAAGCCAATGAAAAAGATGGGCGGGGGAGTGGGCGTGGCTTCTCTCCCGTACTCAACTACCCCAGATCAACCCCAGAGCAGCGCTTGCACGCTGGCTCAGGGCTGGACCTAAAAACGACCTACTAAACACAATAACAAGCCTACAAATTCACTGCCCCCTCACCTTGGCCTTCAGAGCCAGAGCCGCCACCATGTGCACGTGCACCACGGGTCAGACGACCAAAAACTCAAACCTGTGCAGCTCCCGGGATATGGCCAAATGATTAACAGCTGAACTCAGTCAGGGGAATGCAGAGAGCACAGCGGGTGTGCCAACGATGTGCCTGCAGTGAGGGAAACAAGAACAGAAAATACAAACAAACAAACAAAGTCGGGTTTAGTACAGAGGATTGATACTTAGAAGTCAGATTGCGATTGGTGTTATGTCCATTTTAACAAGATAGAAGGTCTTGTTCGGGTTCCACTGGGTTTCTTTTTCTTCTTCAATAGGGTTTGTTTGCTAAGGTCTCTTTTTCTCCCTCATATGTTGTGCATTATGTGTCATGCTCCTCCCTAAAGTTGTGGTGATTGGGCACTCATTTGTGAGATGAGAAGTCATTTTGGTTTGGAAGTTTCAGGAGTGGGCCCAGGAAGCATGCTTCAATATGAGACAGTTTGGCGTTGGGGGTCTTTGTCTGCAGACAATGAGACCAGTAGTGGAAAAGATTGTGGAGAGGAAGTCACGGACCCCTGCCCTGGTAATAGATGCACAATAGTGGTAACGTCTTGGCACAGTTTGGGCAAAGAGATTTGGGTGTTTATTGATTGTTGAATTGACTTGGCTGACTCAAAACTCTATTAGTCTTGTTACAATTTGCTTCAATATGTAACTTACTTGGAATTATAAGTGCAATATTTACATTACGTAACAGCACACACTATCGCATATAAACCACATTATTTAACTGGATACGTCTGTAATATTAAGTAAGAAACAACTATTATTCCATAAATTATTGTCAAGTTAATGCCCTTTCCCCTAAAAGAATAAAAAATAAAACACCCAATACCTTTTTGTACACCTTTTTTCTTCCAATTATGCATCTCAAAAGGGATGAGCATTGCTGCCACTGTTCGGTTTTTTTCCGAGGGTTTATTTTGTGCATTAATAATGGTGGTTAATATGCCTTTTCAAAATTGATTCTGCATGTATAGGCCAAATTAACATGAATACAGTTGAAACAAATTGTATATAATGGGTAAAAGCATGTTCATTCATTTGTTTTAGTTATGCCACATTTTCCTGTTAGACACCATCTCGGACAAGATGGATGCTATCTCTGTCACTCAGTTCTGCCCCTGCATAATCTTCTCCCCACAGGCTCTGCAGAGCAAAGTCAACCTGATTTGTAGTAGTTTATTTCCACTGTTATGATTACATTTCCTGATGATTTCTGTTGTCTATGACTTGAAACATCAAGGTTCCTTCTGCTGCCTTCCTTTGTGAAAACTAGCTAGTCCATTTATTTGCTGAAAGGTTTATTGTCTAAATTTGGCATATTAGTTAAAACAGTGATATTGAAAGTATGGGCTGGAGTCCATATGCGGTCCTCCTGACCGTTACATGCTGCCCCTTTCAATGGCAGCACTGGGCTGATGTTCACTTGCATCGGCTCTAACATTAAATATATGTTAAATAAATGGGCAAGCATTTATTTGAAGGTTAATTGCAGTTAAAAAAACGCAAGTTACTAGGGTGTCCTGCACCATTTAAATTTAGGAATACAATCATTTATAAGGAGCAGCAAGAGTGTAAAAATATGACAATGTCTCTTCAAAATTCAAAAAGTGTATTTCGTTAACATGGAGAAGCGTTCACCTTAGTAAATCATATTATATCACTGCCTTGAGAAGTATTTTTTTAAAGTGATAGTTTTCAAAGATGAATTTAGAAACATTCATGCTTCCCCCATCCCAACCCAGCCAACAATGCCACCAGTGAACAAAGAGGCAAGTCAGATTTTATGCAACCCTCTGTGTGGATGAGTTGCTATCATACATAAAAAAACATTATCATTTATTAAATCAAACACAGGAGAAGTTTTTATACAGTGCGCATCCTGAAGTCATGTATTTCAAGGTCCTCTTATATGTAATAATGAAAAAAAGGAAGAAAAGTGAAATTAAACAATTGCCTAGGATCACACAATTTGGTCAAGTGGAGAAGCCGCTATTGATCCAGGTTTTCTGGTTCCACATTGTGCAATTCAATTTAGTCACTAGATGTACATGCTTCCCTTCCCCTACACCCACCTTACCTCCCCCCCCCCGACCACCACCCTGCTGGCATCAGTGCAGCCTTCAGTCACACCACCAACCAAACTTTTGGCCCCTTGGAAAATGTTTGTGAGTACTGATAAGTTAGAACATCTCTGGATGGTATTAGCAAAGAGGGTGCTCCATGCGTATTTTTAGAAATGGGATGGTGCTTATGTGTTAAGGTAATGATGTGTATTTTAACTTGTGTTCTGATTTGCTAAAACATTATACTTTTGCTGAAACCATGATGATTTCGCAGCTTATCTAATTTGTTATGCAAGAATTGTGTATAAGAACACCTTGATTTTGGGGGTGAGTCGGAACACACAGGAGTGCTGTAGGAAAGTGGGTTTCTGTTGCAGTAACCCCCCACTTTTTGCCAGACTACTGATGCACTTTTGACTTGATGTGCCCTGGGTCCCTGCCAATCAGGTTCCCAGGGCCTGTGTTCTTTCCCCAAAACTAACCCAATTGGCATCTCTGGCCACAGGTCAGCCCCTGGTAAATGGTACCACATGTACGCAGGGCACTGTGACCAGGGAAGACCTCTAAGGGCTGCAGCACTTATTGTATCACCCTTAGAGGCCCTGTACCTTTATACACACACACTGCCTTTGCAGGCTGCGTGTTCTGGTGCAGAACAAAGTGAAGAGTTGACATGGCACACATCTCTGTGTGCCATGCCTACAACCCACTGCCCTGGCATAGATCAGTCACCCCTCTAGCTGGGTGCACTATACCAGTGGTGAGGGTGCAGGTGCATGAGCCCTGTACTCCTACAGTGTTGAAGTCCATTCTTAGACATTGTAAGTGCAGTACTGCCATTAAGAGTATATGGTGCCGGCAGTTTGTCATTACGAACTCCACAGCACCATAACGGCTACACTGAAAACTGAAAAGTTTGGTATCAAACTTCTCAGCACATTAAACCCACACTGATGCCAGTGTGGGACTTAATGAAAAATGCACACAGAGGGCATCTTAGAGATGCCCCCTGAAAACTAAGCTACCACTAATGTCCAGGCTGAGTGCTGCTTTCAGCTGCCACCACCAGACATGTTTCTGGACCCCTGGGTCGAGAGCCTGCTGCTCTCTGGGGCCTGAAACAATGCATATCCTGGGACGAGGAGCCAAGCCTCCTCCCCCAGGATGGGCAGGGTTCACGAAGGGGAAGCGTCAAAGGCTTGCCGCCTTTGTGAGTTTCCCCAGGCCACTTGCTGCTTTCAGCAACTGGTCCCCACTGGTTCTGACCCCCACTTTGGGTGGGAGAACCGGTGGGTAAAACAAGTGAGGAAGAGAGGTGTGCCAACTCCACCCCTCAGGTGGGGGAGGCGAGGTGAAGCACAACTCTCAGTCCTAGCCATATTGCAGATGGGGGGACTCAGCCAACCAGGGACAGGCTCATGTCCCCCTCCCACTGGAGGGTGGCATAATAGGGGGTGTACCCACCCCAGGGAAGGGACCCATTGGTCCCTGCCTTTTACCTACCTGTAACGCCCCTAAATCTAGTATTTAGGGGCACCCCTGAACCTTGATTCCTTAGACAAGAAGAAACTATGAGAAGAAGAAGAAGAAGGACCGAACAGCCGTGCAGCAGCTAACAAGAGGAAGACGCCCACTGACTTGGCCCCAGCCCTACCAGCCTGTCTCCCCCTCGAACCTGCTCCTGCAAAATCCCAGTGTGTCCTGCAGCCAGCAACCTCAAAAACCCCGGAGGACCTGCCCGCCTTCAAGAACAAAGACTTTGTCTCCCGTGAACACCGGATTTGTTCATCTGCAACCTCTGGCTCCGGCCGGACACCGCGAATCCGCCCCATTCTGCACCCGCCGTCCACGGCCCGAGCTCGAGTAGGCAGACACCACGAGGAGGTCACCCTGGCGATCCAGACCCAAGATCAGGCGACCCCTGACCTGCCTCAAGCCTCCAGCCGACACCTGCAGCCTAATTCCAGAAGTTCCCCCAACCGCGACCAGGAGATGGTAAGAAGATCCGACCCCAAAAGGCACCCCTGCACCCGACGCCCCACGACCTTGGGTGCCCAAACCCACGGTGCCTAGCCAACCCCTAACTTCCCAACTTACCTCTCGAAGTGGTGGTCGCACCCAGAAGACCTTCGTCCCCAAGCCTGCAGTGCCTTTGCAAACCAGAGGTTCCCTATTGAAAACAACAGGGCGCCCGACTTCGAAACAGCACCCTGCACGCGGCCGCCCTAGTGCTGCTGAGGGTGCACCTTTGGTGATACTCTGTTTCCCCATTTGCCCTGAGCCACAACCCAGTGGCCTGCTTGCCAGCAGCCACCAACCGGAGGCCCCCTATCCCCATTGGATAACTTTTGGCCTCAGCACTCTGCACCCGGCCGCCCTAGTGTCGCTGAGGGTGCAACTAGAGTGCACCCTTGACCCTGGGGGACCCCTGAGTCTACCCCCAGAACCTCAACTCCCGCTACCAAATACTTACCTCAAAACTGATAAGACTATTTTTCTCCATAGGATAACATTGACTGTTTTTCTGTGAAAAGTTTCTAAGTGTGGAGTTTGAGAGACTAAAGAAATTCCTTAAAATTGCATAATCTAACAAAAACGATTTTACTTGCCTGTTTTCAGGAAATGTCCCAGAGTAGTATCTAGGTATACTACTCTGTGTAAGCCTAGTAATCTCAAGTTATTTACCTGCTATTTTACTAAAAGGCCTATTCATGTCTGTACTGCATTTACTACATATTGCATTTCTCTGCATCCATACTGTAAATCAAACCAAAGTGCATATACAATTATCATTCAAACTGTATTTCAATTGCATTACTACTGTAAAGTATTTATTGCTTACCTGTGCCAGGCTTGCTTGGTTCTAGAGAATAAAATAACTAAAAGAATATTTTTATACAAAAACAATTGATCTGAAGTTCAGTTTTTCAGTGTGTGAATTCATTTGCTGACTGAGTGTGTACAACAAATGCTTAACACTGTCCTCTGATACTGCCTTACTGCTCGACCACACTACCACAAATAGAGAGTGAGGTGCTATCTAACTTTACCTCTGCCTACCTTTGGGGTTTCACTGGACTCTGTGCACACTATACCTCACTTTGGTATAGTATATACAGAGCCAGCCTCCTACAAGTGCTGTCTAACTTCCGTTTGATTTCGCTGCTCATTTGGACTTAAAATTATTTCTGATTATCCATACTCTGTATAACTTTGCACCTGAGAGCCTTTATGACATACCTCTGTACCACTTATTTATGAATTTTGTAATAAAATCCTTTAACTTTTTATTGATCTAGAACTCAACTTTTGAGTGGGCCCATTACTTACTTGAACTGTTTTTTGCTACTAATTGATGTTTGAGGGTTGCCTTAACACACAATTGTGGGGAATCGGATGAGGTAACATCTTGGAGTGTAATTTTTAGGGTGTTCAAATTATAGGGTATGCTTTTGCTCCCACACTATCATGCCAACATATGTTTTATTTGCCGGTTAAGAATCACCCAGAATGTTTTACGACGGCCATCATTTATAACTGGCAAAGTTGGCAAGGAGCACATTTTTGAGGATGTCACAATACCATCAAAGAATGATAGGCATCAAAAAGTTCTATTATTGGTCTCTGTTCCCTCCTTTTCTGTCATTTCTCCTCTTTCCTCTCACCCTTTCTCACTCTGTTTTATTTGGTTACCTTAATGTCTCCCCCCTCTCTCTTTTTCTCTAGGTCTTTCCCTTTTTATGTCACTCCTCTACTCTCTCTCATCTCTAATGTCACAGTCTCCCTCTGGCTCTTTGTGTGCTCCTGCTTCATCATTCACTCACTTCCTGTTGCTTCTCCACTCACTCTTTCTTACACTCTGACTCCGTGGAATTTTCTAAGCAGAAAAAGAAACCTGTCGGAACATGACATAAGCTGTTTTTTCTAAAAGAGTTAAAACGTGTTTCCTTTACTAGAAAATGACAGATTTTGCACACTTTATGCTTAAAATAAGAACATTGTCTTTTTACGGCAACACCTTTCACAAGACCAGCTCTCAAATTTGAAGACAGAACAAACGTCAATCTTCAAATTGCATTAGTAATATTAATACGATAACTATTTTGAATGAATTACATTTTACAAATATAGTTTCTTCATCCTGCATAATGTATAGTTCACTAGCGAGCAACCTGGAAGCTATATTTGTAACAACTGAGTATACAATTCTTTAACAACAATTGATGACAGAATGCAGAACAATGTCATACATTCACCCCAGTACAGAGATCTGGGCCTAAATCCATCGTTTTTTTGCTCACCATGCCATTCCAGTTTGAACCCAGCCATATGCAAATCAGTCTTGACCCTGTGCCCAATGGAAACAGTCCAGCCCGAACTGCCAGGCCAGGTCCTCCCTGGACTGGAACCAAGCATCCTAGGACGGGTTTCGGGGTTTCACCCCTCTTCAGCCAGGATAGCTTGACTCCTGTGGCATGGAGAGCACGGGACCCACGTCTGGACATACCCGTCCCACTCGGGGTGACAAATGCAAAAACAACAATTGATGGACAGAATGCAGAACAATGTCATACATTCACCCCAGTACAGAGATCTGGGCCTAAATCCATAGTTTTTTTGCTCACCATGCCATTCCAGTTTGAACCCAGCCATATGCAAATCAGTCCTGACCCTGTGCCCAATGGGAACAGTCCAGCCCGAACTGCCAGGCCAGGTCCTCCCTGGACTGGAACCAAGCATCCTAGGACTGGTTTCTGGGTTTCACCCCTCTTCAGCCAGGATAGCTTGACTCCAGTGGCATGGAGAGCACGGGACCCACATCTGGGTATACCCGTCCCACTCGGGGTGACAAATGCAAAAACAACAATTGATGGACAGAATTCAGAACAATGTAATACATTCACCCCAGTACAGAGATCTGGGCCTAAATCCATCGTTCTCCTTGTGTTTGCTTTGTTCGCCCTAAGTTGGCAGGGTATGCCCAGACGTGGGTCCCTTGCTCACTTTGCCACTGGATTCAAGCTAGCCTGGCTGATGAGGGCTGTTAGCCCAAAACCGGTCCCAGGATGCTTGTTTCCGGTCCAGGGAAGACATGGCTTAGCAGTTCGGGCTGGACTGTTCCCATGAGGCACAGGGTCAAGACTGATTTGCATATAGCTGTGTCTGAACTGGGGTGGCGAAGTGAGCTAAAGAACGATGATGGATTTAACCCAGATCTGTGACTGGGGGTGAGTGTCTGAAAAGTTTCAGCGCTCCCTTCTTCATCTCCTTGTGTTTGCTTTGTTCGCCCTAAGTTGGCAGGGTATGCCCAGACGTGGGTCCCTTGCTCATTTTGCCACTGGATTCAAGCTAGCCCGGCTGATGAGGGCTGTTAGCCCGAAACCGGTCCCAGGATGCTTGTTTCCGGTCCAGGGAAGACATGGCTTAGCAGTTCGGGCTGGACTGTTCCCATGAGGCACAGGGTCAAGACTGATTTGCATATAGCTGTGTCTGAACTGGGGTGGGGAAGTGAACTAAAGAACAATGATGGATTTAACCCAGATCTGTGACTGGGGGTGAGTGTCTGAAAAGTTTCAGCGCTCCGTCCATCATCTCCTTGTGTTTGCTTTGTTCACCCTAAGTTGTCAGGGTATGCCCAGATGTGGGTCCCTTGCTCACTTTGCCACTGGATTCAAGCTAGCCTGGCTGATGAGGGCTGTTAGCCCGAAACCGGTCCCAGGGTGCTTGTTTCCGGTCCAGGGAAGACATGGCTTAGCAGTTCGGGCTGGACTGATCCCATGAGGCACAGGGTCAAGACTGATTTGCATATAGCTGTGTCTGAACTGGGGTGGCGAAGTGAGCTAAAGAACGATGATGGATTTAACCCAGATCTGTGACTGTGGGGGAGTGTCTGAAATGTTTCAGCGCTCCGTCCATCATCTCCTTGTGTTTGCTTTGTTCGCCCTAAATTGGCAGGGTATGCCCATACGTGGGTCCCTTGCTCACTTTGCCACTGGATTCAAGCTAGCCTGGCTGATGAGGGCTGTTAGCCCGAAACCGGTCCCAGGATGCTTGTTTCCGGTCCAGGGAAGACATGGCTTAGCAGTTCGGGCTGGACTGTTCCCATGAGGCACAGGGTCAAGACTGATTTACATATAGCTGTGTCTGAACTGGGGTGGTGAAGTGAGCTAAAGAACGATGATGAATTTAACCCAGATCTGTGACTGGGGGTGAGTGTCTGCAAAGTTTCAGCGCTCCGTCCATCATCTCCTTGTGTTTGCTTTGTTTGCCCTAAATTGGCAGGGTATGCCCTGACGTGTGTCCCTTGCTCACTTTGCCACTGGATTCAAGCTAGCCTGGCTGATGAGGGCTGTTAGCCCGAAACCGGTCCCAGGATGCTTGTTTCCGGTCCAGGGAAGACATGGCTTAGCAGTTCGGGCTGGACTGTTCCCATGAGGCACAGGGTCAAGACTGATTTGCATATAGCTGTGTCTGAACTGGGGTGGCGAAGTGAGCTAAAGAACGATGATGGATTTAACTCAGATCTGTGACTGGGGGTGAGTGTCTGAAAAGTTTCAGCGCTCCGTCCATCATCTCCTTGTGTTTGCTTTATACAATTCTTTAGTCAGATCCTGTAATTAAAAAAAACTCAAATACAAACTACATAAATGTGCACGTGCCTAGAGGAGATTTGAGTCAGCGCAATTTATCCATTGATCTGTTATTTATATTGTGCTTCCATCAACCACAGCATACAGCATAGGGCATTGGGTCAGCCCACTTCAGCTTTTGCCACTCTTGCATTGGGCCTGAAGGTGTACTTCCTATTTAACAGAAGTACATTTTAGTACTAGGCCAATTGACCAAACTTTACTTTATTTGACAATGTTTTTTCTTTCCATTCTTTATCATTTTGTAGTCATCCTTGTGTTTAAACTATGTCTAAAGGTTACAGTAATTCAAAGCCAACTGTACCTTTACTGTGATATCGACTAAAACTAAAACTGTGTTTCTAAACTTGTTCGGAGTACACCTACTTACTGGGAAGCACCCTTATATTTCTATTAAAATGACATGCAGTAGTTAATTGTTTAAATGTAAATTTAAATTGCAAGCAAATGACTGCCTTGGTTAGTTGATATATTGTTCTCTTGTTCTTTCATTTTTGTGGCATATACCAGCAATAAAAACTAAAAAAACAATCCTCGAGCCACCTTGGCATGACCAGACCTATTGGCTTTCAAATTATAATTTTTAGGTCGAACCTAGGCAGCGCACCTGCGCTGCTCTGCGAGACATGCTGTATCTACTGTATCGGCTAAAGGAACGTCCATCGCTTATGACTGGTTCCTTCCTGTTTACAAAAAACAAGATTAGGGAGTGAAGAGGTAGTGTCCTGCGTGGACACTGGAGGTGGATACGTCCTCCTCTAAGAATCTATAACTAAACATAAGGATCCACCTCTGAGGGGGGGTTCTCTTGACAGAGTTTCTCACTGTGTCAAAAAAGTGTGTTTCCTATCTTGGTTGGACACACACAGTGTTTGCTTAATTACCACTCCAGTGTCCACGCAGGACACTACCTTTTCACTCCCTAATCTTGTTTTTTGTAGCTATTTTGACAGCGTACAGCTGTGGGGGTAACCCAGTAATCCTGGACCCTGGGAGATAACGGCCAGTGTACCGAATATCCCCTTTTTTGTAAAAGTGACATATCCTTGCTCACACACACACACACACTCTTTCGGGAGACACACGCTCACTCAAACATACACAACATGGCTGAGGCAGCAGGCCTCACATTTGATAAAGAAGAAATTGACAGAATTTTGGCAGCCCTCTATCCTTTTGAGGGACTAAGCAGCACGGATCCAGGTCCGAGCAATGCGGACTGGGATGAGTTGGCGAATCTGAGGAGAACCCAGATAAAAACTGCATTACATGGATTATTAATGACAGAATACCTCAGGGCTAACGCGGCACCTCAAGGCCTAATAGTCCGAATTGAGCCTTTCATATTTTAGCATGACAAATCTTTCAAAAAGGACTGGTCACTAATATCGTGGCACTGTACTAGGGACTGGCTGGTCCTTATCATCAAGACGGCCACCCGTTTGGCACAGGAACTTAAGATCGACATACAGAAACTTGAAGTCCAACTAAAGAGCTACCAATCAACCACTGTTTTGAAGAAAAGGCTGGACTAACTCAACCAACAGATGAGTGAGTACGAAATAACATTGAAACAGAGTAAATACAAGAAACTAAAAAAGGATACTGCAGTTTTCAGCCACGAACGTGTCTATCCCTACATACGGGATGATTATGTAACCAAGAAGACCAACAGCGAGCAAGGATCGGATAGTGACCTGTCCGACGCAGGCTCAAGCGATTCATATTCCAGCCGAGGCAGCAACCCGAGGAACCAGAGGGGAGGAGCACAACATCAGAGACCCTATAGACCAAGAGGAAGAGGTTGGGGCCATTACCAAGGACCACCGGTCTACGCACATTACCCCTACGGCCCGCCACCGATGGGAGGACCATTCCAACACTGGAACCCACCACCACAAGAATTTAACTATTACGGACCGCCACCTTTTTTAGGAGTACGCCCGGGACCACCGAGAGGAAGGAACCGGAGAGGCAACCAGGTCCACTGGAGCAACGAGTCGGAGGATATAGCGAGAGTATCAACGAGGAGTATGACAGCGACAGCGAACCAACCATCAACCAGCAGGAGGGGCAATTAGTGGTCAATTTGACAGAGTACACACTGACAGAGCCCCAACAACATGTCCTGGAAAAAGGCCTTGGCTTTGTCCCCACTAACAAGATGGACAAATTTAAACTCTGCCTGGAAATGAAGGAGTTTATTCGAAAATTAAAACTATGGGCCTTTTTTGCAAACAAAGAGACAACTGAGGCAACAGAGGAGCAGACATCGGACACTGGATTACGACTCAAATCCACCTTCACCCCATTGGACTCTACACTACCAGTTGAACTACTTGCTTTTGAGAAAGCAGTGATGGAAGAACTGACCAACATACCAAATGAGGATAAAAAAACCTTCCAGAATGTCACACGACGAGAAAAAGAAGCATTACAACAATTGGCTGATAACACCAACCTGGTCATAAAGCCTGCTGATAAAGGGGGCGCAATTGTGATTCAAACAACACAAAATTACGACACCGAATGCAGGAAACTTCTGGAAGATCGAAGGAACTACGAGATCCTCCGTGATGATCCAACAGAGGAGATCCGGGTACGGATTGTGGGGATGGTCGAAGAAGCCACAGCACATGACTGGGTATCGAGGAAGGAGGCTGATTTTCTCATCCAAAAATCACCCAAAACACCATATTTTTATACCATCCCAAAAATCCATAAAAATTTGGCATACCTCCCCGGTCGCCCAATTGTGTCTGAGATCGGTTCTATACTAGAACCACTGTCCAAGTTTGCCGACGCTTTCCTCCGGCCATTGGTTCAAAAAACAAACACCTATCTTAAAGACACCAATGCCGTGTTACAACTTCTCGAGGACCTCCATTTTGACCCAGATCAACACCTCTTACTGGGACTTGATGTCGAAAGCTTATATACTAGCTTACCTCACAACGAGACCTTGGACATCATAGAGGAAGTACTATTTACCACAACATGGGACTACCATACACCTCGCAACGTGGTCATGGAATGCATTTCTCTGGCCCTAAAAAGTAACTTCTTTCTGTACGAGGGGGTACACTATCTACAAAAGCATGGGACCAGCATGGGGAGCACCTTTGCCCCGAGTCTGGCTGGTCTCTACGTACACCATCTAGAAACCAACAAAATAATACATCAAGACAACCCGTTCCATGACAACATGATTGTCTGGAAACGTTACATTGATGATATACTGGTGATATGGAGAGGTGACACGGAATCCATCGGAGCTTTCATGGTATGGCTCAACCAACAAAACACATTTCTGAAATTCACTCATACATCCTCCAACACAAATCTGGTGTTCCTTGATCTGAATATCTATCCAGATGGTGGCAAGCTCAAAACAACCACACATTTCAAACCAATGGCAAAGAATTGCCTACTACTATACAACAGTTTTCACCCCCGACACCTTCGGGACAACCTCCCCTACGGCCAGTTCCTCCGCCTACAGAGGAACTGTTCCGAGCTCACAGATTTCAAAAAACAAGCCTCCGATTTGGAGAATAAGTTACTAAAACGCAACTATCCAGAACGAATCGTAAGGAGAGGGTTGAAACGGGCAAGCAACAACAACAGAGATGCTCTCTTGGAAAACTGCATTCCCAAAGAACAGGAAACAAGACCCACTTGCGTAACCACTTTTAACACTCACTCCAATCAAGTGTCAAAGTTAGTGAATAAACACTGGAGAATTCTCAATTGCGGAAGTCTCAATTTTCCAAAACCCATGTTTTCCCACAAGAGAGGCAGGAACCTGAAGGACATCTTGATCCATGCTAGACCACGTGTGACACCTGTAAGGGACATTACTACCACTACCCTTCCACCTGTACAGGGTCACTACCCATGTGGTAATTGTAGCACATGCAACCTCACAAAGAGGAGTAAGAACATCACGTTCATGAACGGCTCAGTCTGGGAACAAAGAAGATTCACAAACTGCAATAGCAGAAACGTGATATATATGATCACATGTCCGTGCAGACTAGAGTACGTCGGCATGACATCAAGACCAGTGAGGATCCGTCTCGGTGAACACAAGAGTAATGTTCGCTGTAAAAAGAGTACCACCAAGATGGCAAGTCACTACCCAACTATGGCCCACAACGTGGACGATTTGAAGTGGACCGTAATTGAGCAACTCCACAATGAGAATGGCCTGCTGGAAAAAGAACAACGATGGGTGTTCCATCTGGGCACCCACTTGACTGGTCTTAACGACGACATACCTTGGGCTCAACTGTCTTAAAACCTGAAGTAATAAGTTCTGAGGTTCCATCTTAGTACAACCCCATTATATAAACAACTTTGACCTTATGGCATACTGCTCTTTGATCCCTACGGATCTTGGAAACTCTACGAATTTATGTAATAATGACCCTCCGTGTAAGCCAGTCGATCACTGGTTCTGAAACACGCCACTATTTTCTCGTAATAACCACCCCATACCAGAAGGGGTAAGCCTCCATGAGTACCATCACACCATAAACCAATCGTGCTCTAAAGATAATCTTCCCAGTCTGTGACTTTAGAATAAAACCTAGAAAATTCTGAGACACGCCACTATTTTCCCAAAAAACCACCCCAGACCTGAAGGGGTAAGCCTCCGAGAGTACCACCACACCACGAGCCCTTCGCACTCTAAATATAATCTTCCCAGTCGGTGGCCTTTTTAATATAACCTAGATGATCTCAACCTATCCCAAAGGGTTCGGTTTCAGGACCATCTGTGCATACCGCCCCACGAAACATGCACCTAACAACTGCCTTAGCACTAACCATACGAATTAACCGCAGCGTAGTTTATAATTTCAATTTATTTTTTATTTTTAAACCATTAAGAAACTGCAGCCAGAAGGTAACATAAGAACTTTATTTAAGTCTCTTTTGGTACATCGGTACCATCAAAAAATCCATTTCCTGTATCACAGCGGTACACACAGGTTACCGCTCTAGCATTCGGCACCTCGGCATACAGACGGGCCCAGTCACTTCCGTTCAGACCGCCTCCAATTAGGTCGAGCACCCTCTTCCTGTTGGACAAATCCTGTGGCAGTTTATCGTTCTAGTGCGTATCACATCCCGGCCACCGGAAGTGATCGGACTTTCACTTCCTGGTGACCACGAACTTTTTCACAGGTGCAATCGATTTTTTACCAAGTGCCAATTACCGGCAACATAAATAGAGCCTTTCCCGCGGACTCATTTATACCACGGAGCCGCGGGATGGCGTTATCTTGAGCGAGGCAGTCTTGACTTATACGTAAGTACGGCATAGCCGTTTAGTGAACCAGCGGTATACAGCCACGTGCAGATCTCCTTAAGGGGCTAGCAATGGACAGCAACTTTTTCCTTTCATTTCTCACCCAACAGAATACAGTGGCAACACCCTTCCCACCCATTCTAGAGGCTCATGGAGCATTGTCTCCTACTCATCCTAGTATGTATCTACCCATGTGTGTTTGTATTACATACTTACCCACTCTCATTTCAATTACTCTAGTCACTAGTATAGAGTGTGTGCTTTCTATTTTATGTGTGTGTGTGTCCTGTTCATCCCTTTTTTCCACAGGTCACGGCACTCATGTTCAAATTACGACTAAGGCTAATGACACTACAGTCACATTGTGACGCTTTGTATTTACAGGCTACACGTGTTTGTGCATTGGGAGGCGCAAATGTATAACTAATTGTTTTTTCTCCTTTCAGACAACATTTTAGAAATACCAATGGGTATTGTATAAAGTGCATGATATTTTGCATTTTTCACCTTTTTGTTTATAGCACATAATCTCATCACATTTGATAGCAACATAGTGAGTACTGAAGGGATCATTTTCAGTCCTGATGAAGAAGCCCCGATGCTTTGAAACATGTTGACTTGATCAGGAGTATCCGCACATTACACGCAGGACATCTCCGAACCACCATTTTTTAACAGTACCAGCCTCAATGACCTATTAAAATTTCTTAAGTCCATGAGGCCAGGTGCTTTTTAAATTCACTTTTCGCATTCACTCTTGACCCTTCCTCTCACTACCCCTACACCACACATAGTACTGGAAGATCAGTGCTCCCGCGTAGTCGCAGGTCGTAGCACGTCCCGTCCCGCAGCGGGGCGGGAAGACCCCTATGATGAAGCATGACACCAAGGGCCCTTTTGGTGTGTGAGGGGTAATTAAGCAAACACTGTGTGTGTCCAACCAAGATAGGAAACACTCTTTTTTGACACAGTGAGAAACTCTGTCAAGAGAACCCCCCCTTAGAGGTGGATCCTTATGTTTAGTTATGGTTCCTTTCTGTGCCTTTCAAAATGTGTTTCTTTTGTATGGTGAATTGGGTAATTTGTCCCACCTTTTTGTGTGTTGGTCAAGCCCATGACGACTGCCCCTTTTTATGTGTGTTTTTTCTCCTGTGTGCATTTGTTGTTTTCCAAGGACTATTCTCTTTATCTTTACTTTGCCTTGCCTCAGGGTGAAGCAGTCGCACTTAAGCTGACGCTTAGCTGACAGCACTTTCATTTTTAACTTGCCTCCCAACATGACCACACTATGGAGATACCGCGCCCCCTCATATGAAACCGCACTGAGAGCATGGCCGGCTGACAGCACTTTCATTTTTAACTTGCCTCCCAACACGATGATACAACTTATAATACCACGCCCCCTCATGTGAGATCACACTAAGAGCGCGGCCAGCTGAAGGCACTTTCATTTTTAACTTGCCTCCCAACACACCCACACTACGGAGATACCACACCCCCTGATGCAAGACCACGGCCAGCTGAAGGCACTTTCATTTTTAACTTGACTTTCAAAGTGACCACACTACGGGAGATACCATGCCCCCTCATGCGAGACTGCACTAAGAACGCTGCTGTCTGACTTTTTTCTTGGCTTCCTTGCAAGTCCTGCTGCTCGCAGGACCTGCAAGGAAGCCAAAAAAAAAGTCTCTGAAAGGAAGTGTTGACTCTGCTCTCAGCCAACGTCTTGGTCCACCGCTCTCTACCCAACATGGCCACACTATGGCAATACCACGCCCCCTCACATGAGACCGCACTGAAAGCGCGGACGGCTAATGGCACTTTCATTTTTAACTTGCCTCCCAATGCGACCACACAACTTAAGATACCGTGACCCCCTCATGTGAGACCGCCCTAAGAGTGTGGCTGACTGATGGCACTTTCATTTTTAACTTGCCTCCCAATGCGACCACACTAAGGAGATACTGCGCCCCCCTCATACAAGACCACAATGAGAGCTCGGCCGGCTGACGGCACTTTCATTTTTAACTTGTATCCCAATGCGACCACACTATGGGAGATACTGCGCCCCCCTCATGCGAGACCGCACTAGGAGCGCGGCTGGCTGACTTTTTTCTTGGTTTCCTTTCAGGTCCTGCTGTCCGCACCTCTGAGAGGCAGTGTGCACACTGCTCTCAGTCAACATCTTGGTCCACCACTCTCTACCCGGACCACCGCTTCCTGTCCTGACCGGCACCGTCAAAAGCACTGATGTTTTTCTCCACACAAGGATAAACATTAAGTTCAATAACATAAAAACAGCTTCTACACACTCCTTGGTTATGATATTGGATTAATTCCAAGATGGTCCCCATGACTGTACTTAGTGACCGGCAAGGGGCGTGACCACCACAAACGTGCTCTCCTATCGTGCTCTCATTCAGTTCAACAGTGGGTTCATACAAACCATGGCCTTCGTTATTTTCATTGTATTACTGATGGACAGGACTATGCATCTAAAAGAATTGAATTGAATTGAATTGTCCATTTCTAAAGCGCACAGCTACTCACAGAGAGTGTCCCGGCACTAGAGACTTCATTATTATTGCTACAATGTTCCTTTATCACCGAAGCTTTTGTATGGCACCTTTATGTGTTATAATTGTGTTAATTTATGTTTAATTGTTCTAAGCTGCCTATTAAACATTGTATATAACTATGGTGGTCTCGTGGAATAATAGTCAGGGAATTGTATTTGTGTTACCATGAATAGCGTGCATCTTTTCAATTTACAAGGCATTTTCCCTGCTTCCTCTCCAAATAGCCATGGATCAGGGATTATCTCTTCCCTTTGTGCTGTGGCGCTCTCTTGCTTACATTGCTGGTTCAATCCCCTATTTTGGCACGAATGATTTCTTCATTATTATTTTTTTCCAGTTGCTGTGTATTCAAAATGACTCAATCAATATCTCTCTTTATTGAGATATAATAATATCCATAAAAGGATCGCAAGGAAAACATTCACTATCATACATTTCACTCTATTTCACAGTACATTTAAAAAGCTCAATTAAACTGTACATAAGTGTCCTAAACATAGCTCAAGGTTAACATCGAGTACTTCCCATCAGGCAAAATATGTTATTTCATAATACAATACTATTCATTTCTCGAACTTATGTAGGAATATTTCCTGGTAGAATGGCCACAGAGTGAAATATATAAGTACATATCACACTATTTAGTAAGGTATAAAAACAAATATAAAATATTAATAAAATGTGCATAAAAAGTTAAAATTGGGCTCTTCAATCATCTCATTTAGGGGCATACTCTCAAGAACGTGTGATAACCATCGCAAAAGTTACTTAACGCAACCGCAAACATCGCAGTCTACCGCGGGAAATTTACGCCGTGTTAACCAAGTATTCACAACACGGCGGTACCATGCGATAGTCTCCAGATAACGCTTCAACTGACCACGTTAAAATCAACGCCACACCGCAAAAATGCGAAACACTACCACAAAAAAAGATGCGATGAGGCCAATCGCGGTACAAAAATCTGCGAAAACCAGCCACAGGCCTGCAAATCCCACACGTCTGGCGGGAAAATGCACTATAATAGCTACACAAACAACACACCAGAAACAATCCAATGTGCGTAGCAACATGGGGGCACCCTGACCCACCGCAGAGGCCAACGCGAACCCCACAAGCCCCACAGACCACCAGCAAGGAACAACTGGTTCGGGGATGGCCAAGGAGAAGAGGGAGAGGAAGACGGGTTGCAGGCCGCAGGAAAACAAGATCAGCGTCACGGAGGTGACAGAACACTACCAGCAACTGACCCACAATCAGACCACCTTGAATGCAGCCAGAGTGTTGATGGGGCCAATGGAGGAGGCCAAGAGGCGCCGGCATGATGTGAAAACCTAAACCAGGCCCAAAGCTGCTGCCAACAGGAAGGCAGCAACGGCGACAGGAGGTGGGAGTCCTGCACCACAGGAGGAGCTGGAGGAAATGGAGGCCAGTCATCAGTGTGGAGACGGTGCAAGGAGGTGGGAGTACGGACACAGCTCGAGAGGACCTGACACAACAGCAACAGGGTGAGGAAAGACCAGAGACTGGGGGGACGGGGGGAGATGGGCACAATGGCACACATGCGCAACGATGTGTAGCACACTGCACACCCACAATGACCCTGGACCATGTCCCTCATCGCTGTGGCACACTGCAGCATACACACATAGCAACAACAGCACATCCACATTGACGACAATGTGGTACAATGTGCAACCCCGACACTGCAGAACAGAGGACACAACTGGCTATGCACACGCGCAGAAACAGGCCTACTACATCTGACAGAGCTGGAAACTGTGAAATGGAAAAGTACGCGTACAACCTCACATCCTTCATGTAGTCCAAATGTACACTGTCCCACATCTAAATCCTGCACCTCCAAAACAGTCACAATGTACATTGACATACAGTCTGCATGTAAACAAGAACAATGCGCCAACATACATGTCAACACAATGTCAACATGCATCTCCCCTTCACATTGCAGAGGGACACACAACACCTCCAGCAGAGCACAGAAGACCACATATCAGTGATGCCGGAGAGGACCACCACACCTTCGACACCGACGCCCTACAACAGCCCATGGACATCCCACGCAACCCACCACCAGGACCAGGGCAGCCAAGCTACTTCGAGGAGAACCCAGCCCCTGCAACAGACCACACAGCATGAAGCACCCGCAAGCACGGCTGGCTCACAACACTACACCGACCCACACATGGCACCCCAATTCCAGGTGTCAGAATGCCAAAAGGAGGGGGCCGAAAGGGGGGGGTGTGGTCCGAACCCTTGGAAGGCAAACTAGATCACATACGTGGGTGTCTATTACCCTTCAGGGACCACCTACACCCCACAAAGGAGACCCACACTGCCATAGAGACACATGCAGATGCACATTCCCAGTACAGAACCATCACCCAGGGGCAGGCACATACCAGTCACACACCCACGTTGGCTCTGCGTACGACGGCCCAGTCCACTCCCCTTACGAATTGAGAGGGTGACGACAAAGCTACATGCCCAAGCTCCCAACCCGCTGCTTGCGGTGACATGTCTGCGTCCGCTGCACACAGCACAATGTAATGTCGTAGGGCCCAGGGCCCTCATGCATACAACAAGACCACAGGGACACACGCAGATATTATGTTGAACTGGCTATGGGCACGTGCGCCCGGCCCCTTTATTGGCAGGGCCACATGTACAGTGACGCCTGTGCTGGATGTGTGTGGGGTGAGCATGAGCCAGCCCGCACGGAGTGCTTGGTGCTGGCAACAACTTGAACAGTGGACACCAGTGCAATGGAAACAGAAAACACCTGCATAACAGAGTCAACTGCTGAGCAACATGGAGGGAGCCGGAGCAAGTACAGAGGTCACCCAACATACAGACAGAGGTGTCCGTGAGTTACAGTGCACTGAGCCAGTGGCACCTGGAGTGCTGAGCAGGGGATCAGGCAGATGATGGCATCCACGACAGGTCTGAGCAACTCCGTCAGTCTGCCAGTACCACTGTTTCGACTCTGGAAGATGGTGGTTGGAGTTGGCCCTGGCGATGGTGGCGTGTGCCTCCTGCGGTGATGCGACGTCCGGGCCGGTCAGGACTGGATTTGATGTGGGAGCCCTGGTGGTCCGCAGTTGAGGCCCGAGGCAGCAGACAGCACAGGGCCACATGCACATGGCATTGATGACCCCAAGACCACCGTCACAGAGGTCATCCAATATTCATTCAGTCAGGGTCCCTGACTTGAGCTGCACAGAGTTAGTGGCCCCGAATGCACAGCGGCCAGCACAGGCCCCCCGCCACGGGACGGTGACTTGCGGTCCACTGGGGCAGGGCCACGCAGACTGAGCGGGTCCTCGTTGATGTCCAAGCTGACTGTGGAGGAGGGTTTGCAGGGGACAGTGGAAGGTGTCCTCCAGGGCATGATGCAGAGGGCAAAAGCTATCCGGAAACAGCAAATGGAGGAGTGGAAAGCGACAGCCTCGTTGCCACCACCAATTCGATACCAACTGCATGAGGATGAAAACTACCCCTTAGTCCATAGACTCAGACGCCACCAATGTATGACCAGGGAGTGTCCATGAATGTCGGGGAACAGACTTAGTGGCACCGGGGCTGAGAGGGGATGCAGTCTGCGATGATGCCGGTACACTGATATGAAGTCCGGCATTGCCAAATCAAGACCCTGTGACCTACTGGACTGCAGTGTGGGCCGGAGGCAGCGGTCAGCAGTGGGCAACATGCCACGTGTCGTTAGTGACATCAGGGCAGTTGTCGGTAGTGTCCGATCACCTCCGTAACGATGATCTTTTTCAACTCACAAATGCAACACGTCATCCTCTTACGCCTCTCCTTGCGTGCAATGATATGCACTCTGCCATTGAATAATCGATGTTCAGTTCCAATTCTGTGACATACTCGGGCGCAGCGTAGGCCGATAGCAGTAGTCCCCGTGGGCCCACAGAATCTTGCAGTTGTGATGTACTACTAAGACCTGTTGGCACCACATCGAGGGTGTATAGTGACATACACTCAGCCATGATTAATGTGCTCTGCCATGGTGTAATCAAGACTCAGTTCCAAATGTGTGACCTACTTGTCCGCTGTGCATGCCGGTGGAGTCCGTCAACGTGAAAGGAGTACTGCAGGCCTGTGTTGCGGAGGCCGTGATGGTCTGAGGAGGCAGCCAAGGTCGCAGGCCTCGGCCTTGGAGATTGCACCGGCACGTGGTGGGCCCTCTTTGACACACGCAGGTGTCGGCAGGTGGGCATTGAGGCCTGGGTGCGCAGGGGCGGGCAGGACTTGTTCGGGGACCAGCGTCCCGGGGTGCAGCAGGCGCACAGGATTGCTGACAACACCGCTCACGGCGTCGGCCTCTTGGCGGGGTGAGAGGCACCGCCCTGGCAGAGATGTTGGGCATTCCGGAAGAGGACCACGCCCAGAGTTACGTGCCTTTTATTCACACCCCTACGCTGGCCTGGCGTACGCCGGGCCATCCCAGTCCGCTCATGCTTAGGGGGGTGACGTAACAGGCAACATTTCCGCGTACTCCCCCACTGGCTGGGGTGACATGGTTGCGTCCACTGTCCACTACACTCCAAACACCAGCGGTGTGTGTCGACATGGATGTGTGTGTGGCCTGCATAATGCAGTCTGGCCAGCACATCCACGACACACTTGGCATTGTGTGCATTCTCATTCATCGTTCCCTTGCCTCCTTCGCACATGTCTGGTCCCCGCCTCTTCCGACATTCTGCTATTGTGTGGCCGAGGTGCCCTGCCGTTGATGGCTCATGTAACAGGCTGGCCCAGGTTCCCACAGTGAGTTGTGCTGTCATGTCTGGTGGGTGTGCATGTTGTATGTGAGCTTGTGTGGTGTGCATTTCCTGTGTTGTGTGTTGCATGATTGTGGAGTTGAGGTGTGTGGTGTGTGCATTTGGTATTGGCCAACGAGCAGTGCATTTCCGTGGGTGCCATCCTGGTGGCGCAGGTTGATGTTGGACTGTCGGAAAGTGTAGGATTCATACACACTGCCTGGGTGGTTGGCGGCGGCGTTGGCGGAGGTTCCACGGTGGTCCACTGTTGCCTGCACATTGGTGGGATACATGCGCTTTCTTTTGCGCTTATTGTGTGCAGTGTTGCCAGGGGCCACTAGTAGGACATGTGTGCAGTCAATTTCCCCCTGACACGTGCGGGATGCCAGCTGTGGCGTACACGCCTTGCTTGGTCTCGGGCTGTTCCTGCGCAGTGTGTGTGAAGTATAGATGGTGGGGAACCTAGCTGATGGTGTCATCCATGACTGTTGTGGGGGATTTGGATTGGCCTGGCTGTGTGACTCCTCCGTCTCAGGCGGATGTTTGTTGGAGGGTACAAGAGGCCAACATGTGCAGCACGGCCAGCAGCTTTGTCTGAGGTGGGATGTTGGTTGTCCGCTGTGTTGGTACCTTCAGCCTGTGGGCAATGGTGGTCAGGATGCGGAGGAGGGTTGTCCCTTTGAGCATATAGTGGGCAATGACATTCTCTGGTGTTGCGTCTGTGAGGTTGGTGCATTTTCGGAGGGTCGCTGTCTTTGTCTGCGCTGCCTCAGTGTTGGTCCGGGGGGGGGGCGGTGGGTGTCCGGGGGGTGGGGGTGGTCCTGGGGGAGGTGGAGGTGGGTGTTGGGTCCCTCTTGGGTGTCCGGCATGCATGTTCAGTGGCTCCATGGCATCTGTTGTCCTTCAGGTGTGGCTGTGGGCTGGGCTCCCTTTTGTGGTGCAGGCTTTCGTCCGACTTTGCACCAGGTCAGAGCAGGTGTTAATTTCCTGCAGCTAACACGCCATATTGCATGTTTTGTGGGCTTATCGCAGATCTGGCTGGTCGTTGAGAATGTTGAGGAGTGGTGTTGACGAGGCTTTTTGCACGGGTACGCCTACTCTGCATCTCATTAGCGATAGTTGCCGGGGTCATCTGTGGCGATGTTTTTGAGGCTGCTATTGCAGGTAAACTGGTGTTATCGGCTGTTAGCACCAGCTTGTGAATGGAGCGATAAATTTATCTCGACTTTGGCTGCGATAAGGTGCCGATAACTCGGCGATAGCTCCTTGAGAATATGCCCCTTAGTTATATAGTTCTCTTCATTGCCCAGCCTCATATGTCAGTACTTCTAGATGTGAAAGGCTTTTCCTTCTAACAATGGCAGATATAATGAAGGTAGAAACCACATAAAATATATCCGCATTTTCTAATGCACAATTACAATTAAAATCTTCCTGGTAATTAATATATTGTCTAGTTTTAAACAATGGTAATAAAAGTTGCCTTCTCAAATCTTTATAAAATTTACAAAACAGAAAAAAGTGCATCGTTCTTTGAATGAATAAACCGTCACACAGGCATTTGGGAAGCATCTGTGCCCAGGCCCTCATTTGTGGGAAAGCAACCCTAAAATGCAAAATTCCTAGGACTTAATCTAGTGAGATAGAAACTATGTTGTGTATTTTGCACAATTAATAGGTAATTTTGTAAACCATCTTATACTGGTCTTGAATAGTAACTGCGCACAGTAGCCTTGCCGCTCTCACAATTGTCTCTTTCTGCTTCACTCTTTCCCCTTAAAATAAGTTTTAATTCTTTTTTACTATATTGTAGGATGCGAACAGGATCCTCAACTCCGGTATTCTTATTCACCTTTTTCAAGTGGCTATCAATGAAGGCCAACCATGTTATCCTTTTCCCAAACTCTAGAGACAAGCAGTCTAATATTATTTCTTTGGTACATTTTATGCCTACTTTCCCCCATAAATGGCGTCAAAATAAAACTGGGCTGGCCTGTATAACATCCTCTAGAAATGGTACTGCCACTTCCTTATGTACAATGTAGGATGAACTAGACTTTGGTACGACCAACAATCTGTCTAAAAACAGATTCTCTTGAGTTTGTAGAAAGGCACAATTTACCCACCCCCACAGGGAAGCCCCATAACTAACACTCGGGAGGCACTTATTTTTATATAGCATTAATAGTTCTCTGATTGGTTTCTTACCTACTTTAGCTGCGAATGTAAAAAGGGCTTCTATATCTCTTAAAAATTCAAATTTTCCTGTATGCAGCTGTGTCCCCCAGCTCCCATCACTGGTAAATTGTATTCCTAGATATGAAAAATGTGTGGTCTCGGCAAATCTGACTCCCGTAATATGTAACCTCCTATTGGCTCTCCCCTTTCCACATACCATAGTGAAGGGTTTCTTTAGGTTAATTTTCATATCTTTATTCTCCATATAGGAAGCAAAATTATCTATCAGGAGCTGGAGCATCATCTGCATACAGTAAGATTGGAATTGAGCGACTTTTGACCCCAGTGGCATCAGCATTCACTTTTTGCAATGTCTCACCACCCCGTTAATACTTAATGAGAAGAGCCGGGTGGCGAGAACACACCCTTGGCGAATCCCATGTGAGACCTTAAAATGGGAAGTACATTCCTCCTTATGCCCATAATGTACCCAAGCGGTCAGATGAGAATACAGTTGTGACAGAAATAGATAATAATCCCAATCGGAACACCCATCTCAGTCAGTTTTTCCAAAGGTTTGAGTGGTTTACCATGTCAAACGCGCTACTTAAGTCTGAAAAACACAAGTGTATGTGTCCCTCTTTTGCTACTGTATATTTGCTGATAAGGAGGTGTAGGTTGACACATTGTTCGATCGTACCAACATCCCTCCAGAATCCATATTTTCTGTCCGTGAGAATGTGTTTTACAGTCACCCACACGTCTAACCGTTCTCGAAGGGTTCTGCCCATTAATTTGGCAGTGGAGTCCAGGAGGGATATTTGGTGATAACATCTTGGATCTCCTCTTTCTCCTTTTTTAAAGATTGGCACGATAATACTTTTGGCCCAGGTAGTAGGAAGAAAACCACATACTGTAGCATTGTACACTTGTGTTAAGAGTGTGGCCCATAAGGTGACATGTGACTTAAAGATATATGTTGGGACCCTATCTGGTCCAGGGGCTTTTGCATTAGCAGTTTTATTTAATGCGTTAATGAACTCATCTAGACTTATTGGTAGTAAATCTACCACATATATTGTGTATACTACTGAGGTAGGCAGCTCTATTGCAAGCTCATCAGGGTTAAAGATAGCTCCAAAATGATCTATCCAATCCTCCTGTTGTAGGAGGGCTTCAACCCTGGGGTCTGATATGTCTTTCAAGAAAGGCTGGTTTATTGTTTTCATTTGTGTCAGTAGCCTGTATTAAGTTGGCCCAAACCTTATCTTCCATCTCTCTTATCCTTTTAGCTGGGGCTTGTTTATATGCAGCTCTCAATGTACTAACTTTATCCCTATCTCTTGGTTTATCCTGTAAGGCTTTATTCAAGGTTCTATTTGCTACAGAGCAGTCCTGATCAAATCACCCCTGCTTCTTATTTCCTGTGCTTCTATTAGTGGATCTCAGCTTATCCGCTATTTCTACCATTAATTTGCAAAAAACTGGCATAATGCGCACAGGAGGGGACCTCAGATCAGTGCATATGTTGAAATGACTAAGGTTTTCCTCTACGGCCTTTTCTAGAAGGGAGCTGCCATTTATATTCGACCATCTAAGGCTGATACAATTTTTACCCTGCGTTTCAATACAATTCACAAGTACGGCCCTTTTAGACGTGAAGTTTTTATATTAAAAACCACTGTCAAGGGAAAATGGTCGCTAAAGGAGCTCGGTGTGATCTCAAAAGATTCCTTCAAATGCAGTTAATTTTCAGAGACTAAAATATGGTCAATTGTAAAGCTATGACCATTCCCATGCAAGGTCGATATGGATTGCAACCCAAGCTCGGAAGAGTGTTCTAGCAGCTCCAGATTATATTTAAAGATAATTTTGTTAATTGCCTCCCGTGTTTATTATGGGAAAAATGTAGCATCACCTCACCATTATCTTTTAAGAAGCCACAGTTTTTGGGTTCCGGCCTATTGCATTTTCTTATATTAAAATTCTCTAACCAAACAAGGATGTAATCTGGCTCGGAAATTATTCAATCACCCTACTGAGATCAATGATACTTTTAGCTTTAGTATTATCAAAGACATTGTTATAGTGATTAACTAAGACAATATTTAGATGTTCATCAGTTTGCAGGTGGAAAATCTGAAGAAAGGGAGAACTGGTATAAGATCTTTTCAGTTTCAATGGGGAGGTTGTGGATATTAATAGGGCTAGATCCCCCTTGGCCCGCCCAGCTTCAGAGGGGCTTGCCGGAGTTAAAAAGAACGAATATCCTTCGACATAGAAATCGTCAACCGCCCAAATTTCTTGTAAGCAAACTAGGTGAGATTGTTTGATTATGTCCAGCCATTTCAAATTCCCCAATTTAGTTTTTACCCCCGCGATGTTCCAGAACCTAACTACAAGGTTGGTGCAGTCGTTGTTAATACAAGGAGGCACTCCACTAACTATCTTAGAGTGATCACAGTCTACAATCTGAACTTCAGTTAGATTTGTCTCATTAGACTCAACACAACCTTGGAGTCAGTCTTGTTCATCTCAATTGGAGAGGGGGGCAAATCTATTAGATGTTGTACTGTTATGAGCATACTAGATTTGGATTTTAATTGCTGTTGATTAACACACCGATTTACTGAAACTCCCGTTTGGACAGGGGCTCTATATATATTAGAAAACATGTCTGGTTTATAAAAGAAGCCAATGGGTTCAACTAAAATATCTACTCAAATATTCTTGGATTTCACTTGCAATTTCAATTAATAAAGAAGAGATTTGACCACCTTAGGGGAACAGAAATTCACAACTATACAATCGCCCTGAGCAGTATTTCTAGTTGGGCCTATCCAGTCTACCCTTCTTACCAGTCTCACTTCTTAAAATAAAAAATTAGAATCCCAGAACTGTTTGGCCAACCAGTGTGTCACCTTATTTGTTAGTTTACCAAACGATTCAGTTACATGTGACAACAATTTAGGAACATTTCTTAATATAATAACCTATGGTGTTGCTCCTGGTGGGAATGCAAAATGACATTTACACAAGCTGCTGTGTCCAAAACAGTGTTACTTTCAATAGGTGTTGGGGGAAGTTGCTGGGGGACTGCACGAGATATAGGTAGTGAATGTAGATTATTTGGTGTTGGCGTATCCATAGGAGTGTCCCCGGTTAAAAATGACTCTTAATAAGCCTGTGTTTGCCCAAATTATCCTGGGTTTAGTTTCTTTAGTTGGTTTTTTTGTGGGTTTGCATGTTTGTTCATTTTGGTGGATGTCGCAACTTCCTTGATCTTTTTCAAGGGTTTTCCCCAATTCACCAGTGGCACATAAAGTATCAGTAAATGTTGTAGCACCCAGGATAATGTGATGCATGGCCAAATACTTACAAGGTCCCAAATACGAGACCTATTGGCTATGCCAATGCTTGTTATACAGTTTGCATTTATGAGGCTTGATAGTTACCATTTCAGAGATGTCTTTCTGAAGAACAATCATTTTTAGATTTGGCAGCGACAGAGTTGGCTCACAGAGCTGATCTTATCTAAACAGATAGGGACTGTGAGCTCAGCTCCCTCTGTCACTGGCTGTTGCAAATGCCATTCATGGCATTCCTTTATCAGCCTTTGTTTGATTGTAGCTTTCATTCGTAACATTTTGCCATTGCATTAATGGATATGGTCATGTCACTGGTGAAGGAATGTTATATGTACACATGGGGGAGGGGGTGGCAAGCACCTTTTGTTTCCTGTGATTTGTGCAGATGTTACATCAGTTCAGAAAAATAACGTTTCAGCACCCCACAATTGTAAGGAAAGGTGTACATTTGAAATTATGTTTCTTAAAACCAAACCCCTATTTTCACTCTCATTTGTTTACTCACATAGAGGAACACAGAGCTCAGGTCCCTTCTCCCCAAGTAATTGATTGTTCTAAGTATCATTCATCACATTGAGCATCCAGTGGTTGGTTTTAAGTTTCATTCATGAGGTATCGAGGTTTTCTATTGAATTAGGGCACGTGGGCAATTAGTATAAATCCACATAGGGAATGGCAAGCTCTTCTTTGCTTATACTTTCCTTTGTTTTCTCGTAAATTTGGGTAGGCGCTTTCCTCAGTAAGAGCGTGCCTCAGTCCATTGACAGCCATGCCAGAACTGAGTGACTTTTTACTTACATGCAATATATAACTCTGCAAACAAACTGTGTTTAAAAAAGTACCCTATAAGTATTGGATAATTTTAGGATTGTTTTTAATTTTGCGTTTCAATATAACTTCTATAGCACGATCTAAAATGGCAAAATTAGTGGCATTAATTTGTTGTTTCATTTGTGTGAACCAAACTAAGAGCATTTTGTTTTTATTTTTCAAGCTTTTAGACATTAGCAGTGCAGTGCTTTATCCCATAATTTTTTCCATTAGTTTAACTCAAATCGACATAAAGTTGCAATGAAGGCTAGTCCAGAATGGTGCCAGTCTATGCAGAAGTCTTATAAAGCTTCTATAGATAGCAGCGTTTACTGCGCCCAGTGGGTTATCATGCGATTCTCCCAATCATGTAACTTCCCCCTATGACTGTCACTTGTGCTAGGGCTGAGTTGTAGAATAACAAGCTGCAGAGGGCTCTATTGAAAGACATTATCCAGTGAACCCACTGTCAATTAGCATTAGGCAGGGCTAGCAATGCATCTACGTCTGACTCTCCCTATGGCACCTATAGTGCTGCTCTTGCTAGCCCTGATCTCAGGGGTCAGGAATAGAAAATAAACTGCTTTGGTACTTACTTAAGTTCCCGCTCCTTGCTCCTTCCCTAATGACGCAGCAGCAAATATGGACTGTTTTACAGCTAAGGATGGGACAATGGTTTAACCCTGAGCTGTCATTGGGGCTCAAACTGTGTGTGGAGTCATTTGTACTACCACTGACATTTTGGTTGATCAATATCCATGATGACTGAGGAGCGGTAGGTGTGGGATTTCTACCATGACACACTAGATCTCCTTCACTTAACCATCCCTCCTACAGATACAATGCACCCACTCACCTGTAAGCACTGCAGTATCTGTTACTTTTCCCGTGGCAATATTTCAACAGCTGTGCACCTCCTTCACACACTTTCACATAGAATCACAATGGGCACATGTGACGATTGCAATGTGATACCTGCAGAGAGGACAGGGACTAGATGAGTATATATTCTGAACACATTTATGACCTACTGTTGGAAGCTGGCTCTGTATATACTATACCAAAGTAAGGTATAGTGTGCACAGAGTCCAGGGAGTTCCCAGAGGTATAGCAGAGGCTAAATTAGGTAAGTACTAACAGCTCTCTTTGTGGTAGGGTGGGCGAGCAGTTAGGCTTATCCAGAGGGTGTGTTAAGCATTTATTGTATTCACTCAATCAAGACTGATGGCACACACTCAGAGACAGAATCTAGACCAATTGGGTAAGTATAAAAAGGTATACTTGTATTTTATTTCGAGAACCAAGCAGGACTTGGTGCAGGTAGGTAAAATATACTTTACATGGTAAACCTTTACACAAAAATGCAATTGGGAATGCATTTGCAGTTGTTACAGGTTGGTATGACTTTAAAAGCAGTTTATATTACACAGTAGTTACTTATAGAATACGTTTTGATTATTTTCAGATAACATTGAGTACTGGAGGTGGTATGCCTAGATCCCACACCTAAGGATCTCACAATACAAGTTAAGTAAGACTTTTTTTGGCTTGAGTTACAGTTACTGTTTTCCCCATACAAAACAACAGTTCAACACAGAACATTTTAGCCACAAAATCTCATATCATGGGTTCCTGTGGGAGAAAAATGGTTATCGGTTTCAAAGTTAAGTGAACATCTTACAAGTGGGAATTTTGGGGGTTAGGACCAAGGTTCCCCAAGGTATAGGTAGGCACTCAAGTTGCACCACCAGCGGCACTAGTGAGGCCGCGTGCAGAGTACAGGTGCCCAATGTTAGCCAATGGGGCTAAGGGGCCCTTCGGTTAGGGACTGCTTATGAGCAGGCCACTCAAGTGTGGGAGCAAAGCTCCTGGGGTTAAGGTCAGCGCTGGAGGGGCTAACAATCAGCACAGGAGCTGCACCACCAGCGGCACAGGGGCGGCTGGGTGCAGGGTGCCAACGAGACGTCGACGACCCTGTGATTCTCAATAGAGACCTTCGGTTTCGCAAAGTTGCTGCAGGCTCGGGCATGGAGACTTCCTGAAGGTGACCACCAGCTGGAGAGGTAATTTGGACTCCTGGAGGATGCCTGGACACCGTCAGTTGGGCCACCCAGGGCCGTTGGGCCTCGGTTGCAAGGGTGTCTCCTGGCTCGGGTTTGCTTACCAGCTCCGGTCGCAGTTGGGGGGACTGTTCAGACAGAGGCTGCAGGCGTCGTCTTGAGGCTTGAGCAGGTCGGGGATCACCTGATCTCAGTTCAGGATAGCTGTGGAGACCTCCTCATGGTGTTGGGCCACTCGAACTCGGGCCGTTGGCGTCGGGTGCAGAGTGGTGCAGAATTATGGAGTCACCGTAATCCGGATTCTGTGGGTGAGTCTTGGCTTGAGCAAATCTGTGCTCATGAGAGACAGAGTCTGTAAGATGGTTGCAGGGCAGGTCATCCAGGTTCTGGGGGTTGCTAGTTTCTGGACTCACTGGGGATTTTG
The DNA here is from genome assembly GCA_963921515.1 of Calotriton arnoldi. Lineage (NCBI taxonomy): Eukaryota > Metazoa > Chordata > Amphibia > Caudata > Salamandridae > Calotriton > Calotriton arnoldi. Next base: position 2,784,726 of record CAWUFW010000539.1, on the reverse strand, counting down.
CTGTAGGCAGGTCGTAGACGGGACAGGCCGGTAGGGCTGGGGCCAAAGCTGTTGGTGTCCTCTTCTTCCTGGGTCAGCATGGCTCCTCTGTCCTTTTTTTTCTTCCTCGAATATGAGGAGGCAAGGTTCAGGATTGTCCCTATATACTAGATTTAGGGGCATTAAAAGGGGTGTGCAGGTCGGGACCAATGGGTCCCTTCTTTGGGGTGGGCATTCCCCCTATTATGCCACCCTCCAGTGGGAGGAGGGCATGAGCTTCTCCATAATTGGCTAAGTCCACTCATCTTCAAGACAGAGGGGACTGAGATGTATGCTTCACCTCACCTCCCCCACCTGAGGGGTGGGGTTGGCAAAGGTGGGCACATCTCTCTCCCTAGCTTGGTTCTCCTGCCGATTCTCCTGCCAAAAGTGAGGGGCAGAACCGGTGGGAGTTAGTTGCTGGGGGCAGCAAAAGGCATGGACCACTTCCAAAGGCAGCAGGCCTTTGAAGCTTCCCCTTCGTGGACCCAGCCCATCCTGGGCAAGGAGGCATGACACCTCTGCCCAGGATGGGCTTTGTTTTTGGACCCAGAGAGTGGAGGCTCTCTACCCAAGGGTCCGGAAACCTGTCTGGTGGTGGCAAATAGCAGGCATTCATTCAGGAACCACACCAGGGCTTGTCGTTTTTCAGGGGGCATATCTAATATGTCCTCTGAGTGCATTTTACATTAATTCCCACACTGGCATCAGTGTGGGTTTAATGTGCTGAGAAGTTTGCCACCAAACTTCCCAGGTTTTAGTAAAGCCATTGTGGAGCTGTGGAGTTCGTGATGACACACTCCCACACCATATACTCTTTATGGCTTTACTACACTTACAATATCTAAGAATGGACTTAGACACGGTAGGGGTTTAGGGTTCATGCCACTGTACCATCACCTGAGGGCTAGTGCACCCTACTCGAGGGGTGGCTTACCTAGGCCTCAGGCAGTGGGTTGTAGGCATGGCACACAGGGATGTGTACCATGACAACTTTTCACTTTTCTCTGCACCAAATCACGCAGCCTGCTCTTGGCAGTGTGTGGGTGTTAAGGTACAGGGTCTCTAAGAGTGCTAGAATAGGTGCCTCAGCCCTTATAGGCCTTCCTTTGTCACAGTGTCCTTGGTACCCATGGTACCTTTTACAAGGAGCTTACCTGTGGCCAGAGATCTGCCAATTGTGCGTACAAAGGTACAGTTGTGGGAAAGAACACAGGGCCTGGGAACCTGCTTGGCAGAAACCCAGGGCACATCAAGTCGGGTTGCATCAGATGTCAGGCAAAAAGTGGGGAGTAACCATGCAAAAAGGGGCACTTTCCTAAACCTACTGACAGGCCCTGTGAGAAACCTACACTGTCTTCAGAGCCTCATCTCCTGAACTCTCAATCGTGACTCGTAATAAACATCCACCCACAACCTGAACTCACACAGTCACCTAGAGGAGACTCAGTGAACAGTACACACTACAACAGCAGTATACTGCTTCATAAAAACCTCAGAAACACAACAACCTGTGAAAAGGAAATACTCTTAAGAAATGTAAGATTAAGCAAAACATGTGAAATGCAAACAAGAACTACATTGCTGATATGGAGTACTTAACAGTTTTTGCAGTCACTGTCCAGAAATTAATCAGAATTTTTGCTTGCAAAATTCCTGTTTCAATGTCAGATTTTAATTACTGCCTAGTATGAGACCCAGAGGAACCCACCCCACTTAAAGCCCTGGTCAAGAAGAATACAAATATATGTCCATAATGTTCCTTTAAGATATATTGCAGTTACTGGCAAACTGCAGCTGATGCCGAAGGAATTAAACCATTACCCTTTCAGTCATAACTTAGCTAGGAAATCAGAAGTACAAACACAGACAACATTTTGCACTGTTCTATGATACCAATTTAGTTCTTTATTAACAGCAGTTACTTGAGTAATTACATGAGTGCTGTTCCAAAATTGTCAGAAACTGGATCCACCACTTATAACCTATAATGATAAACAAAGGTATTGTGAGACACTCGTGTGGCCGCTCTACATATTTCTCAGATAGAAACTCCCGCAGCTTCTGCCCAAGATGCATAAACTGATCTAGTTGATTTACCTTACACTAGAGATGAAGGAGTTTCATTCAATGATTTATAGGCCGGAAATATAGCTTGCTGAACCCGCCTGCTTAAGGTGGACTTATTCACATTTCTACTTTATTCACATTTCCAAAAGAAGCAAAAAGTGAATTCAACAACCTAAATTCCTTTGTTTATTGTAAATATATCAATAAAGTCCTTTTTTGTCTAGGGAGGAAGGAATCTGTTACTAAAGATCCGAACTCCGTTAAGCGTCTCGCAGAAGCATTGGATATTAAAAAGGCAGTTTTGCTGACAACCAAACAATGTTTGCAGATTCAAGAGGTACAAATGATTCAATCTACAATCCCTTTGGGACTGTAGGTAAATCCCATACCGGGAGAATAACTTCAGTCACCGGTTTTCTCAGGTGACAACTTCTTAATAGCCTCATCACCAAGTGAGATAAGTTGTCCAATTCACCATTAGTACCCCTAAAGACTTTGATGGCTGCCCATTGTGCTGCTAAAGTAGAGGGTTTAGGTTTTTAAGAAAACCTCTAAAAATGCCAATATTTGAAAGGGATTCCCTGCCACCAGATCTAAACCCTTAAGAGAAGAGCACTTTGCAAAAGAATTCCAGTCCTCATATAAGAAGATAGAGTAGATTGTTTTCTGGATAATTGGATATCCTTTGCAACCTCAGTTGAGCAACCTAGCTGCTCTGGGGTTCTTCTCTCAAGTTACAAGCTGTTAACTTGAGATTTTGAAGTTGGGTTAACGGTAATAATGGGAATTGAAGAGGAGATGGAATTAGAGGGAGTTTGACAAATCTTCTGTTGGGGTAGATTCATCAATAAAGGAAACCACAGCCCCTTGGCCAGAAAGGGGCAATTAGTATGACTGACACCCTCTCCTCTAGAATCTTCAGAAGCATCCTTAGGAGAAGGGGAACCAGGGGAAAGGCATACGGAAGCCTTTGAGACCATAGGATTAATAAGGCATCTACAGCCCATGCCTCTTGACAATTCTGTTCCAAACAAAATATTGCAATCATTGTAGCTGACCCAGAAGGTCCCACAGGGTCCCAAACTGAAGGCAATTCTGACTGAAAAGAGGAGGAGACAGCTGATAATATATTGATGAGGAAAGACTGTGACTCAACATGTTTGCTCAAACATTAAGATTCCCCTATATATAAATCGCTTTCAATGACACCAGCTGTTTTACCGCTCAATAACATATATGAGACTAGAAGTTTTAACTGAGCACTTCTGGTTCCCCCTTGACAATCTAAGTAACATCAATCCACCTGATTATCTGTGCGAACTACAAGGCTCTTGCCCTGTGACTGTAGGTGGAAGAACTGAATTGATTCCCATACTGCAGCCAATTCCCTCTAGTTGGAGGAGTGAGATCTGTCCTCCTCAGACCACTGCACCTTAAACATTAGGTTCCCCATAGTCGCCCCCTAATTTCACAGACTGGCATCAGTTGTTAACTGAAGAGGGGAAGATGTCTGAGATGATTTGGTTTGTGAAACCACCAGCTTAGATTCTGACTTATCCTGGCTGATAGAGGGACATGCCCCTTGGCTGAGGCTGCAGAGGGCATGCAGTTGGCTGAGGCTGGATCCCAATGTCTCATTGAGCCCACAGGTCTACAGCCATTGTTGCTTGGACTTTTAACCAGCACCTGGATGGTGTGGACTGAAAGGAGACCAAAGTCTGTACGTTTGACTGAAGAGTCAATGTAAAATATAAGTATAAAATTTACAGTTTAAATATTCGGAAAAAAAACATAGTGCATTCCCTACATGTCGCCAACACGAATGAATAACAGGATTTGGCGGAGGGAGGAGCCTTTGTCTATGGCTCTGTAATGTAAAAGTAAGACTAGTATGTTAAAGCCCTGTTTGTGGGTAGGGTCGTCCTCACTAAGGGGCTGATTACGATGGCGGACGGACTTGAGTCCGCCCGCCAATGATGCGGGGACTGGGACCGCCCGCCTTTAAAGCTGCAGTCCCGCACCCCCGATTACGATGCGACCGCCACCGTGGCGGTCGCATCCTGCAAGTTTAACATTGCGGCGGGTGCTGCTGGCTGCAGCAGCCTCCGCAATGCTAAACAAGCATGTTGTGCATTTCCCTGCACTACGTGGCAGGCACCACGCAGTGCACAACCACCTCCCCCAACACAAGGGGTGCCCCCGAATGCAATCCCCGCCAGCTTTTCCATGGCGATTTCACCGGGGGAGGAGATAACACCGATCCCATGAGGATCCCGCCCGCCATTGCAGACACTCACCAAGAGTTGAAAGACGGTGAGCGGGGACATTGTTGACATCGACGGGAGCGAGAGGGGTCCTGGTGGTGGGCCCGTGGGGCTGGGGGCTCCTGACTCTGTCCTCCTTGGTCTTTTAGGGCAGCTGATTCGGTTCTGTTCGAGGGCCTTTGTTTGACGCGCCTGACCCCAAAATGGCACCTGCTGAAGATTGCCGCCAGGGGTTTCAAAAACAACACCCCAAGGGATCCCCCCTTTTAACACCTACAGCGCAGAGGCTGCAAAATTAGATGAGAATAGCAGCAACTGCTACGGCCTCTTAAGGAATGACCACGATCGGCCTTATGATCAACCGAGAGGACACCGGAGGCGCCCCGCCTGATCCTAAAATGGCAGCCGTTTCTCCCCCTGGCAGCTATAACTGGGAAACACTCTCCTCCTCGAGAGGCAAGCGGACACTGGCTCTGCCCATAAGCAGCTCCTCTGCACAACAAATTCCCCCCCCTTGTTGAGCGAAAGATAAAGATGGGGAACGGCTGAATGTAACACCAAGGTCTGAACCCCTTGCCTGACCCAATGATGGCTGCCAACCACACCGGACTACATGGTCTGGCTCTCCGAGCTTACTCCAGCGAGGCTAGGGATGCTCTCCCACCATCCTCCCCCTCTCGGATCACCCATCATGCACCTACTTTCTTCAAACGTTTTATTAGTAACTGATATGACTTTTTAACTGATGTTAATTTCATAACTTTTTGGAACCTCTTGTACAGCGCTCTGATACCTTCGGGTCTAGTCAGCGGTATCTCTCCTCTCCACTGATCCACGCAGCGTCCAAGAATACTGCTGATACCGCTGTTCCCCACTCTTTTTATGTCATGTTCTACACCCCCGTTTATTCTCATGTTTTAACACCATGGTTCGTATTGTACAACACAGCATCTATCCTTTGTTTACTCTGTGTAACTTTGTATCTTACTAATTCCCTTGTTAGCACGCTGAACCCTCCAGGTCTTTCCAGCCTCCCCGATGGCCATCCTTTGAAGACTGCCTGTACGGCCCGACATTAAAATGGCGGCCGAACTTTTCCCCGGGCCACATCTTCCCTTCCCCTCTGCTATCATTTGTTCCCATTGTCTTTACGATCTCCTTATGCTGCCTACGCTCTTTCACCCTTAACTCACTCCTTTCTGCTAGCCCTCCCATTTTAGACCTTGAGGGTTATTGACATGGATTAAACTATGTTCAGTTCGGCAGACTACTTATTTTTTTTTTTCATGGTTTTTCCCTTCTACCTTCATTGTTAGCTGCCCTAGGGCAGTAGGCGTCTGTACTAGCGTACCTACTCTCATATCCCCCTGTCTACTGTATAAGTCCTCCCCTATCGCCCAACTGTCCCTAAACGGCCTCCTTGTTTGGGCCCCTTGCCAAAACACTCCCTTTCCCCTTGTTGGGGAGGGATCCAGCATTTTTGCCCCGGAGTCTCAGATTCCCCTCTGAGAGAGTCCACAGTGTTAAGGGTTGCACACTTAGCGGAAAAAGGCCTTAATTGGCCTCCTCGAATGTGCCCCTTACCAAAGCACTCCTTTTCCCCTTGTTGGGGAGGGATCCTAGCATTCATGCCCTGGAGTCTCAGACACCCCTCTGAGAGAGTCCACAGTGTTAAGGGATTCTTCACACAGCGGAGGTTGGGAATGTTACCATTATCGGACAGCGGATACAGTTACTTCCTCGTCTCCTCGCTATGTCTTCTACCCCCCTCTTCCCTCCTTTCATTCTTGGCTTGCCTCCCCTTTTCCTTACCTCTCTCCCCTGAATCTCTCTCCCCCTACCTACTTTTGTTTTTTTCTTGCGCCTACTCTCCGCCAAATTCTCCTTCCCTGTCGCCCTTTTACACCACCCTCTTACCCTTCTACACGCCATGAACCAACGGATGTAACTTGTAATTGATGTACCTTTGGATGTAACTTGTAATTGATGTACCCTCTGTAGCAATGTATAACATGTAACCTATGTAACTCTCCTCATGTAAAGCGCTCTGATACCTCCGGGTCTAGCCAGCGCTATATAAAACTCAAATAAATAAATAAATAAAAATAAATAAACAAATTAGCACCAAAAGCACAAGTGCCGCAAACAGCAACTGCTTGCTTTCTAGCAATAGTGAAGAAGTCAGCATTTAGGAATGCTGTCTTTACACACGTGTGATTGTACTGTTGTGTAGGTGAGTATGCGTGTACCTGTCTTTATATTTCCTATTTGAGCCGGTAAAGTTGGCATGTGTGCCTATATTTAGTCTGTCTGTAGATATTTATGAGTCTGTGATGTTTTGTGTATTAATGCCCTTTAACCAGACATACCGGATTTTTCAATGCTTGTTTATAAATATTGTTGACCCTATTTCCTCAGCCACCTATTGATAGCAATTAATGCTTTCATAATTTTACAAAATGTTAGATCTGGAAACTGATTATCAATCTAACAGAAACGTGGCACTTTATTTGTAGCAAGCACAGTGTAAATTAACAGTGTTCTGTGGAATAAAAACCATCGCTTAACGTTTAGTGGCGCTGAGCAGGCGTGCTGTGGTTTGGAAGTCTGTGGCATCCTTGTACTCTATTCAGATGGAGGGTGTGTTGGCTCCATCAGGGATGCAGTTGATGATGTGTGCCAAATTTCCTTTGCAGATTTCACTCAGTCTGCTCTCTCTCTCTCAGTCGAGAATACGTAAGAGCAAAAAACATAAACTGTCAGACAGTATGTGTAGTCCAAGTAAAAAATAAAATACGAATCATCCCTTTCTCCATTTGTTGCCAAAATACATTCAATATCTGTTTACAGATCGTATTATGAGTCAAAGAATTTAGACATCAGACAAGTGCCAAAATATGGGCCACAAAACTCAAATACATTAAACCAGCTAATTTACAGGGGTCTTGCTTAACCTTCTATGGCCACAGTTCACAAGGATGGACTAGGTTGGAGACACCTCAGACCTCCCAGAGATCCTGCACGGAAATTGATATACATGGGATCCCCCACTGTGTTCTGAAAAATCAAAGAAAGCCTCAACTGTGCATATTTTACTATTCTATAATTAACACTAACCTAGACCATAAGAAGTGCTAGGTAAATATAGTAAAACTATGTAAAAGATCAGCACACTCGTCTGGTTGTAGTAACATAAACAGTAAACCTCTAAAATGTTATTAAGGGGAAATAAACTGCTATTGAATTGCTGCTGATCTGCTAGAAAAATAAACCAACAAATGATTTCATACATATCCTTAGGTCACGGACGGTGAGCATGCCCTTTGTAGATTCAATCTCTAGAGTTTATAAGTAGAGTGCTCAGCAGACTAACATATTGTCCCACCAGGGAGCAGCGATCACAGGCGACAAATGGTGATACTTCGAGTAGAGTGTATGTCCAAAAACTGTGTTGATGTGTTGGGTATGGCACAGAGATGGTCAACTTGAATACAGTTATTATTACCGTTACTAATCAGCTTATTGCCTCTCTCTCACCTCTGACTTTCCTTGTATTTAACATTGGAAATCTTTAAAAGCGTATACCTTATTTCCAGAGGTGGAGACATGTTTTGAATATACACCGTGCGCTTTGAACTTTCTGAAGATTGTCTTCAATGTTTGCCCTCCATCCTCCATCCTACTGTGTAACCAGCTGAAATCCTGCTCTGCTGTTCTGAATTAACCAGGAGAGCTATCACTGCTTCATTCCATTTGATAAACTTTAGATATTAAACTTGACTTCTCAACATGTCCTCACAACAGATGAGGCCTGGGGTCCTTCTTAAAAATAGTTACGCGAAAGGGTCACAGATCGTCTGGGTTCCAAACCATGACGGACAATGAGATAAGATGTAAGTATGCCAAATGAATCTGACACCCTCAAAGGATCTGTCAGAACTCCAGCTCTAATGCTGTCTCTCACTACCTGCACCAACTCTGAGGTAACTACATGTGATGTATCACTTACACGCTTCCAAAACACTCTCACTATTAGATTAGCAGGAAATTTGGAGATGATGATATGCCTCACAGTTAGGCACAATTTCTCGTGTTTGCCAAATCGTTTTCTCTTCTTTTTTTCTTCAGACGTTTCTTGCTGCCGACACAACTACGATTCTCAACCCATTAATAGGCAAGTAACATCCCGAAAACTGTTTAGCTAGACAAATTTGTCATTTTCCTTGGTCACTGATTCACACTGGGTGTAACTGAGCAGAGGACTAAGGGGCAGATTTATCAGCACTTTGCATCACTGCAAAGGGACGCAGAGTAACACGAAGTGCTGAGAAAGTATTTACTTTCCAGCACAAAACGTTTTTTGCACTGACGGGTCACCCTCAATGTAGCGCAAATAGCACTTTGCGCTGCTTTGCACTACTGTGAGAGAAGGGGGTGTACATGGTTGTTCCTGTGCTACCACCCATGGTTTCTGATTCAAAGCCAGATGTACAAAGACCTGGCTTTGTGGAAAAATAAACAGCGCCTCGTTAAAACAGCCATTAGGAGAAATGTTTATATTTCTCCTAACATTTCAATTTTTTCATTTATGATGCACGGTACAGCACACATCCAATTTGTGAAATGTTAAAAAAATGATCTAAGCTTAGAATTTTGTACTGGAAGGGCACCCTTCACATACAAAATCTATACTAGACCAGGGGAGTAGCACAGGCTCCTGCAGCCCTTGTGGCACAGGTGACCAACACTCCAAGAGCATCCATTGAGCCCAAGTCCAATAATTATCTGTGAGATATTGGAGACCCAGAGCTCTTCTGCACATTCTGTGGGGGTGGGACGGGGTTTTGTGTTACATCAATGTGCACAGAATTCACACACCTGTGCACTATGGTGGAGCATGGCAGTGTGAGTTCAGGGGAAGAAAACAGCAGCAGGCCATGTTTAGTAAATATGGCTCTGCGCTGCTCTCTACACCTATCACAATGCAGCCCAGAAACTTTAGCTGCTGTGCTGCGTTTCACAATTTGTTAATGAATCCACCCCTAAGGGTTCTCAGTCATGCCTCGCACCCAGCAGCCATCTTGACTCAAGTGATATATATTTTGATCAATGGGTGTATGCTTCTATAATTATACATTCATGACGATTCACAATGAGAGAAATTCTGGACACTGCATTTTATGGTTGATAAACAGTATCTTGATATACTCAAAAACTGGTAGTTCTTTGAAACTACACCACTTCACCTTTTCATGTTACATTAATTCTTAAAGTGAAAGGCAGTACACATATCACCACTGTTTGTTAAATATGATACTTGTTGTATTATGTTTATTGCATGGGGCCAATTTAAAATATTTGACCTCTATTTCTGTATCATGATGGAAAAGGTAGGGGTGAAGGTAGAATCAGCTACCCTGAAAAAACATATAATCACGCCGATCTAAGTGCGTGCCCATGTGATAACCTATCACCTCAAACAGAATTGCATATACTTTTATTTTGCAGCCTATATGAGAAGGAAAGGAATGTCCATCTTAAACCAATTTTAAAGAAAATTAATTTTAAGCAGTGTCGGGTAGCATTATACTTTCTAAAAACACTACCTGACCCTTTGGTTTGTTAATCAGTTGCGTCATTCCTATGGGCTTGCATGAGGAAGAGGAAAGGGACACCGCGTAGATTGCTGAGTTTGTAAAACAATAATACAAGTATCTAGAGTTAGTATATGAAATGGTTCTCTCTTTTTAACATTTTTATGTATCTTCATCTTTATCCTAGCATTGTGATGAAATATTTGTTATCTTAATGATAGAGTATCGAAATAATTTTAATGTGAATTATTTATATGTGCTTTTATGATCTTTTTAACATGATCGAATAAAGATGATTGATTGATTGATTGATACTTGTTGTATTATGTTTATTGCATGGGGCCAATTTAAAATATTTAACATCCATTTCTGTATCATGATGGAAAAGGTAGGGGTGAAGGTAGAATCAGCACTGTAAATTAGGCTATTGATGTGAAATTCTGTTAATCTCTGCTTTATCCAGTTTTGATTATAGGTGAGAGGTCCACCAAATCAGTGGAGAGATCCAACAGCAAGACACATAATCCCCCTCCCAAAACATTGGCCTAAATCCATGCAACACTTGGTTTTGAGAATAAAATTCTAAGACCCAATTTATAGATATCAAACCATCATTTTATTCATAAAATATGAAATCAATGGCAAGTATTTACATAACATTTTTCTAAGACATGGGTAAACTAGACATAGAACTTCTTAACCTCAAAATAGCAAAATGCACCTAGTAAGAGAGAAGTTAGGCCACCCAATTTGCAGTTTCAGCATCAGATATTTTAAAGGTGCCTTGGCCTAATTCTCTGAGAGTTCTTGCTGATTTCTGAAAGGTCCAGTCTTTGCTCTCAAACCAGAGAGTTGAACCAATTGATAAGCTGACCGAAAACCATGCCAGAGGTAACCCTGATGGGGAATCTTGACACCCTCTGGGAGAGAGCCATATTTAATATTTTCCATTCCAGTCTAACATATCTAACATATCTGTAATAAATATAGTATGAACCAGTCTACCTTCCGTTTTGTTTCTCAGCATTCTTGCTAGGCAATCCACTTGCAGAGTTGCTGCAGATCAGATCCTGCTTCATAGACTTGTGCTTAATAATATGGATTGAAATAATCTTCATTGAGAGCAGTGGCAGCCAGTGAAGTTTGAGAGTGGTGAGGCTGGGCTTAGCCTTAGCCTTAGTGTTGAGGGAAGGAGGTGTGGACAGCACAGCATTTTCTGGGAGGCCAGTCGCCATTTCCATTGCAAATGCATTTTTTTTAAAATAGGATAAGTGATGCAGTGGTAGTTTTTAAACATGATTAGTGAACTAATAGGCAAAACAATTGTCAGGTAAACCCTGTACATGGCCCAGATTATTATAGAGCAACATTATCAATACCTTTGTGTCGGGTTCTCTTAGTCCCTATATAAAAACTGCCAAAAATTACACAATAGGTAAAAAAAACCCTTAACATAAGGAAAAACAAATAGATACCCAATTACTAGCTGATTTGTACAAAGTGAAATCAGAAAACGTAGATAAATCAGGGCTTCCCCACTTAAATTGTGTGAACTTAGGCAAATATTTTAACTCACCAAAACTCTTTTCCTTCATTATCGTGTATGAAAGCGTTTTCAACTATATGCGTTCCGAATGCCATTTGTTCTAAAACCTATTGCGTTTGATTAATAAGCTATGACAATATTATGCCACTTTATAACACTGCAATTACAAGGACTTATTGAAGTTTTTAAACATGAACCATTAGCTAAATAAATAAGTAAGAAGCAAGACAGTTGTTATGTAAACCCAGATTATTATCAACATTATCAATAGGTTTGGGTTAAGTTCTTGCAATTGCCTGCGGTGTAAAGGCATGGTAATGGAATGCAGAGTGCTTTGAATACTTGTGCTGGGAGCCAATGTAAACAAGAGAGAAGAGGTGATGCAGACATAAGAAGGGAGATTGAAGAGCCAGATTTTCAGTTCATGCCAAAGTGTAACTGGAATCACGACCCCTTTAAAGTAAATGTAAGGAAAGGCATTATCCATTGCGGGTCATACAGTCACCCACAACACAGGTCCCTGTCCTCCACCCCACACAGCCACAGTCTTGCCTTGACTTGTAAACCTGTTTGCAATGCCCTGTGCCACCTGCCCTGCCACAAGTGTCTACTTCATGTGGTAATGATTAAGTTAACTCACTAGTTCTGGGTAGAAAAGCCAACTGACGGGCTCCACTTTTAGGTGCGCTCTTGCAGAGGCTGCTACCATTTGAAAGGCCCCCTGTTCTCTCCCACACACTGCCTGAGCTCACACCTGCGGTCCGACTGGGCTGCCTTCTATTCACACAGTCTCTCTCTTTGTGGTGTAATCACGGAGCTGGCTGGCAGCTTGTGTAGGAGGGCCAGAATGAGAGGAACCCGGTGAGTGAACAGCGAGGGAAGGGAGGGGATTTGTAATCTTCGGACACTGAGTGTGGGAAGGGAGATGTGAGGTCACAATATTTTTTTTAGGTCGAGCATTCGAGACCTCTTGTATATACTTTAGTATATACTTATTATATACTTATATGTGTATGTACTTTGAGGGCTCTGGAAATCAGCCCTAGGACTTGCTTAGGGACTTTTTTTCTGTTCAACTGCCTCTATTTAACTGTCTTGATAGAAAACGACCAGCAGAGGTCAGTAAAATACCAGAATTGCTTTCTGCTGAGAGACTTTCTTTTTTTTCTTTTTCTGGCAACTGCTTCTATTTAACTTTCTTGATAGAAAACGACCAGCAGAGGACATACCAGAATCACTTTAGCATTTTCTAGATTCCAGTCCATAGAAATTGTCTTTCACGAGCACCCGTAGACAATAATATTTTTTTCAAATCTTGTATTTTCAGTGATATGACCACCGAAGGCCCTGATTTTATATTAAAAACAGAGCTTTGGACTATACCATTTCCCACTGAAAGGCAATATTTCTCTCCAGGTGTTCCCATACCTGGCGTGTCACGCAGTTTGGTGCTTACTTTCCCTCCATGTTAAAGAACAGTAGATGTTTTAGCACCCAGGCTAATGTGCTGCATAGCTAAATACATATAAGGTCCCGAAGGCGAGACCGATTGAATTGCAAATGCTTGTTTTAAAAAGGCGCAATCATGAAAGAAACTAAAAAAAATAAATAATACTCTATAGCCTGAAACAGCATGCGAAAACTCTGCTGCACGTGACAGCCCATGAGACAAGGCCTGGGTCCACTAGTCGGTTTCTGGCTGCTCTGAAACACACGTTTGATGAGCTGCAGCTCAAAGGAATCACTCACAAAGTGCAGCGAAGGAAGGAGCCACTTCAAGTCTGTGCAGACTCGATTTCTTGACTTTCCATCTACCTGCAACCTCAACCCCTGGGAAAGGGCGGGGTGACCATACTCTCCACTCCCTGATTGATGTGAAGCCCCGGCGCTACAGGGCTTCACTCTAAAACCCCCGGGGCTAATTTTATACCCACGGCATCAGGGGGTGGAGACTGGCCCGTATGTCCATGTCTTTGCTGAGCTGATGACCTCACAGGCCTCAGGGCTGTGAGATCATCAGCCCGGCAAATACTGTAGACTTTGGTTACTCAGCATCACTGCAGACTGCAGTATCATCGCACAGTGAGTGGCAGGCAGTCTGCAGCAGCCCCTGCCCTGAAAAAAGAAACTAATGATGTGTGTTTAGGCTGTGTGCATTGTTTGACATAAAACACTTTGCCTTTATATTGGCAGCGCCAGCTAAAGTAAAGGGGGCGGAGCCCCGACACCCTCAATGAGAAACCGCCACTAATTGAGAGTTCCCGAAGATGTCATCCATCAAATGATTATCTACCAAGAGCATGGCCAACTGCGCATTCAGGGCCTTCTTTACCAGATTAGCTGGAAAGGGAAGCCTAGAGATGGGCTGATAACTATTTGGGTCCAGCATGTTTAAGTTGGGTTTTTTCAGCAGTGGAAGAACCGAAGCATTTTTCCACTGTTTAGGAAATACTCCCGAACTAAACATGGCATTAAAGATCTTGGCCAGGTGGGGGGCCACTGAGTCAGATACTAGGTGCATGATCTTGGGGGACATGGATCAGAGGGAGACCCAGACTTTATACAAGGGATGGCAAACTTGACATGATCCTCAGTCAGATGGACAAATTCCCTAAAGGAGATCCTACCAGGGGCAATTGGCTTGATATCAATACTGTCCTGGTCTTTAAAATTACTGGAAGCAAATCTATTAAATATTACCTCCACTTTCTGTTGTAAAAAACTCTCTAGCTCATTGCAGAAAGCCTGGCTGTTGCCTGCCGATTTCCCAGTAGCTGGGGAAGAAAGCTTAGAAATAGTTTCAAACAGTGCCTTACTTGAATTACTGACAGATTTAATTTGCTTGGAGAAAAATGCAGATTTTTCATCCGATAAGAGTTTTTATATTGTGCTATACTTTGCTTATATTTTTCTTTTTCTACCAATTTCACTCCTGTCTGTGGCACCCTTGTTTAGCAGCCCTTAAAGTTTCATTAAACCATGGTCCTGAGGGCTTGCTTCTCCTGGATACTTTGATGTTTGCAGGGGCTAATTCATTAATTGCAACTTTCAGCCATACTGAAAAACTTGCCAACATTCGATCAATGTCCTTGGTATCTTTTGGCTGAGAGTCAGCAAGAAGAGTGCTCAACTCTGAGGCTTGGACCTTATGACAGGTATGAGAAACAAAGGATTTTCCAGTAGTCAAGGCAGCCGGAAGTTTCCTGGCCAGACTGATATTCCAAGAAATTGCCATATGGTCTGACCAAGTTATAGGAAGTGTAGTAGGGGTAGTGAGGGCATGATTGTTGGTAAAAATTCCATCAAGTGCATGGCCCACCTGGTGCATGGGACCACCAACCAACTGAGTGAATCCAAAACAGAAAAAAGTGTTGACCAAAAGGTCAGTATCAGGGTGTGATTGAATCTCTAAATGGAAGTTGAAGTCAACTAACAGGGTAAAATCTGACTTGGTCAGAGAGGATTCCAAAAGTGACTCAATTGCATGAATAAAGGGGGTTCTTAATCCCGGCGGACGATATAAAAGGACTCCATTGGAAGACTGCATTTTGGGTAGACATTGAACAAGGGGGCTTTTAACTCCGAGGACAAGGCTGGAGAGAAGATGGCAGAGAAGGAGTTGTGATAAATAACCGCTATTCCTACACCCTTCTTATGGGGTCTGTCCAATCTGAAAATGGCATAATCTGTGGGAACTGCAATTGTCATCTCTGGGATGGATGACTGGTCCACCCAGGTTTAAGTGACAAAAGGCAAATCAGCTTGGTGTACATCTAGGAATTCAGAAAATTCAAACTGGTGCTTGACCAATGACCTAGCATTGATCAACAAACAGCTGACCCTCGAGTCAGAGGGAATGATTTTACTAGATGCTTTCCCCCTCACAGTTACCAATGGTGGTCCTACTCTTTCAGCATCCCAATAGATAACCCTCGTATTGCAGGTGGGATAGAAGGAACTAATGATATCTAGTGTAGTGGGGCTCAATAAGGGACAGTTTAGGACTTTACCAACAGGTTTTAAATTTAAAAGTGCGTCTCTGGAGAACCTCTTACCTAATGCTCCTGCAGGGTGTGATCGACCAGGGAGACGGGCCCTGGGCTTGGTCCAGGTGTGGAGGGGCACAGATGGGCTTACCTTAGGCATGCCAGCTGTGTGTCCGCGCAGCCGCCAGGTTATGAAGGGCTTGGAGCTGTAACAGACTCCACCCACCAACAGCTCGACTGGCTTCCCACTAGCCAATCCGAGTCTGGCTTAGCACGTTGAGTACAGCGGGAGTCGAGCAATTTAAAAAGCAAACTTAAAACAGATATAAAACACAATTTCCCCAATAAGCCCAAGAATGTGAAACAAGCAGGTTTTTTAGTGCTGAAGTGCAAAATACAATTTAAAAATCACTCTGCATCTGGTGCAAGCATGACCACGCTGCTGCCAGGTCAAGAAGGGCCGCAAGTTCTAACAGACTCTGCACACCAACAGCTCGATTGGTTTACCCCAGCCAATCCGAGTCCGGCTAAGTACTTAGAACACAGCATGAGTCAAGAAATTTAAAAAGCAGACTTTAAACAGATATAAAGCACAATTTCCCCAATAAGCCCAAGAATGTGCAACAAGCTTATAAAACAACACACACTGAAAAGGACCCTGATGCATTCATAGCTACTAGTTACTCCTATTATACACTTGGCAGCCCTTGAAAGATACTTTGGTGATTCAAAGGCGTATGCTTTATTCCTTAATCAATATTGTTTACATTGTTTCTGTAAAAGTATCACCTTTCTATAATACCAAACTAAAGTGACTTTTTTTGTCATACAAAAGCCCAAAGGAGAAGGAGAGAGAAGACATACTCACAATTAGTGTTTATATTATAGCAAGTGAGATCATTTTGGAGATGCCTTAGTTGACCTTTTTGTTCACTAGACAGCAAGTACAGTGTAGTTGAATTCAGATTATTAGGATTTTAGTTACTTGAATCCTTGTGAAAGTTTTGAGAACCTTAATTTTATGGCCATAGCTGCAATTTCTATCTCTGCAGTAATTGGTTGTGGTCTTATTTGCCCTCTTGTTATGTGGATGTCTGCGAGGTTTTCGATAAGAAGAAGGCTGCATTTTTTACTTTCACATAGGAGCTATAACTGTGAGATGGATTTAGAACCAGGCTCTGCCATACTTTGTTGTTGACTTTATGGACTCACAGATTCAGAGATTGAGGGCCTTATTTAGGAAGAGGTTGCACTGCCAATGCATCCAAATTTTGGACCCATTGGCGGAACAATTTCTACTCCATATTTATAGGGTGACGTATCTTTGAAGATGCGTCACTTTCCCCACCCGTGCGTGAAGAAGACACTGCGTCGGAATGGACTGCATCATGTAAGTATTTAATTATGCAAGGTAGGGGTTCCTTCGTAAATACATGCGCAAAAGTGTTGCATGGATATTTATGACTTTTTACAAAAGTGACGCATCCGCAGCTTAAGTGGCGCAGCGTTGCGCTTACGTCAAAATTGCTGTGCCTGCAAAACACATGCGTTGGAAATGACACATCCATACATATATATAGGAGAAATCTGAGTGGACAGTGGTACAACTGGAATCACAGCATGGAGGTAGTAATTTTGTGGCTAGGAGCCAGACGGAGACGACCACCACCATCCACCCCACCAGAACAACCCTCCCCACACTCTCTCTCACCCCCAAAGGCACAAAGGAGAAAAGAGCGCATATTTTGCCAAAGGAGCACTCTGAGATACCTCAGGGAGGAGGAGGTCATCACTCTTTATCGCCTCAAGAAGCAGACTATAGTAGACCTACTACAGCTGATTGCTCCAAGGCTGGAGGTCACAGCCAACAGGCCTAGCAACATACCTCCACAGACAAAACAAATGGGCGTGTTACATATGCTAGCGTCGGGCTCCTTCCAAACAATAGTTGCCAAAGTGGCTGGAATATCTCAGCCGTCCATCTCACCATTACTCCCCACTGTCCTGGACGCTATCATCCAGCTGACACCCCGCTACCTCCATTTCCCCAACACCCTGGAATAGCAGATGGAGATCAAGCAAGGATTCTATGACATTGCAGGGTTCCCACATGTGCTGGGTGCCATGAACTGCACACATGTGTGATTTGTACCTCCTGCAGCAACCTCACATCTGTATAGGAACTGGAAACACACCCACTCCATCAATGTACAGGCCATTGTGGATCATCAGGGACTTTTCACGAACGTGCTGGCTAAATACCCTGGCAGCATACATGATGCCTTCATATTCCGGCACAGCATCATAAATGACCGCTTCAAGATTAGCCAATATGGCTATGGCCTAGTTGTAGGTAAGCTAAACAGTAACACCTAACGCATCATTCATGATGTCATACTGGCACTATTGTACTGCTGAAATTTCCCGTTTGTGACATTCCGGTGGCCTCATAAATATGTGTTCCCGTTTCACACAGAAATTTATGTGAAAGGGGTGTTCCATGGGTGTTGCTGGGGGCGTTCCCAGCAACATCCATGCCTTTTGGACACTGCACTGTATGAAAAGTGAACAATGCACAAGCCATATGGCCTGTCTTTTGCCATTAACTATGTCAAAGAAGTGACAGTCTATTATTTTTTTCTTTATTTCAGCTGACTAGGGATATGGGATACAGCTGTGTGTTGTGACACCCTATGAAAACCCACAGTCTCCCCAGGAAATTGCCTACAACCAGGCTCTGTGCAGGTCAAGAAACATTGTTGAAATAACCTTTGGCCTGCTGAAGGCCAGGTACAGATGCTTGGATATAGTGGTGGTCGTTTGCTGTACTCACCACAAACTGTATGCAAAATGATTTCGGCATGTGCAATACTGCACAACATCTGTGTGCTGACAAATTTCCCCTGGGATGATGAGCCAATAGAGGAGCATATGGAGTAGGATGACGAGGAAGATGCCCAGGCTCCAGCAAATCCAAACACAACAGCAGGCATACGCAGATGCACCCACATTGTCCGTAATTTTTTCACATGTTAGTAATGTATAATTAATCCTCATGCACCCTGTTTTGCGTTTACTAAAATAGAATAAAAGTCTAAAAATAGTACTTGCCTGTGTGTGTATTACATGTCAAATAAAACTTGTCATTTGGTGACAAACATCAGAAATGTACTCTCATGTCAATTGCCAGGTGCAAAACATGCATCAATCTAAATATATGGCCTTGTGGCACATGAATGTCACAGTTCAGACATGCATGGGGCGCAATGTTCACAGGCATATAAAAAAGTCAACATAAAGCTTATTCAGTCATATGTCCATCAATGTCCTTGGCAATATGTGCTCCGGTCATGCAAATCACTGTGTGAAAGGGGCATACCAAGGGTGTTGCTGTGGGTGTCCCCAGGCATCACCCATGTATTTTGTGAGAATTCAAGAGCCAAAAAGCTGAAATGTGTCAAAACTCATCTGCAACATCAGGGGTTGTGTTAGGGAGACACAAAAAGTAGAAAGCTTGAGAAATCTCAGTGTACTTACCATTTACAATGTCTGTGCAAAAAACACTACACATAGAAAGAGTTGATGGCATGAATTGATTGATATAGTGCATGAAGGTGTACCTTCCTGCATAAAATCAATCAGCCCTGCAATGCAGGCACACTTGCACCATGGGGTAAAGGTGCCTGCGATGTTGCATGGCATACCATAGTGCGCAAGCGCAGGTGAAAAGCACATGAATGCATTGTCTAACATAGATACTGCACATTACCAAGCTTTTGTCTTGATGTACGGCAGCGAGCAAATATTCCTTGCAGTGGTTTTGTACATCCAAAACCCCTTAAATTAGTCCCTAGGTACTGTCTACTCCCAAGTGTAATTAATCCAATGTTCCCCTAAAAGTACTTTGTTTTGAAAAAAATAAAAGTACACATGTGAAGGTGACACCATAGAATGAAATGTCACAAAACAGTTTGAACAATAGAAATATGTATAGAATGTAGACAATATGGATGTAACAAAAATTTATAACAAGTACAAACATTAAAAAACATCCACTTGGACAGTGGTGGACTGTTAAATGATGTCCTGGAAAGAATTTGGAGGTGTCAACACCTAACGTCAGATTTGGGCTACCTCAAAATATGACTCACACCCAAAAATGACGTTAAAGGATCTAACGTCAGAATCAGACCTATGCATTATCCACTCAACCCCCTAAATTGACGTTGCCAGATGAAACGTCAGTTTGAGCTATCAAGTCACAAGCATGTAGCATGGTCCACAGGGACAGTGGTGGACTGTAAATGATGTCATGGAATGAATTTGGAGGTGTCAGCACCTAATGTCAGATTTGGGCCACCTCAAAATATGACTCACACCCAAAAATGACGTTAGAGCATTTAACGTCAGAATCAGACCTATGCATTATCCTCTCAACCCCCAAAATTAACGTTGCCAGATGAAACGTCAGTTTGAGACATTAGGTCACAAGCATGTAGCATGGTCCACAGGGACAGTGGTGGACTGTAAAATGATGTCATGGAATGAATTTGGAGGTGTCAGCACCTCAAAATATGACTCACACCCAAAAATGACATTAGAGCATCTAACGTCAGAATCAGACCTATGCATTATCCACTCAACCCCCAAAATTGACGTTGCCAGATGAAACGTCAGTTTGAGCTATCAAGTCACAAGCATGTAGCATGGTCCACAGGGACAGTGGTGGACTGTAAATGATGTCATGAAATGAATTTGGAGGTGTCAGCACCTAATGTCAGATTTGGGCCACCTCAAAATATGACTCACACCCAAAAATGACGTTAGGGCATCTAACGTCAGAATCAGACCTATGCATTATCCTCTCAACCCTCAAAATTGACGCTGCCAGATGAAACGTCAGTTTGAGACATTAGGTCACAAGCATGTAGCATGGTCCACAGGGACAGTGGTGGACTGTAAAATAATGTCATGGAATGAATTTGGAGGTGTTTGCACCTCAAAATGTGACTCACACCCAAAAATGACGTTAGAGCATCTAACGTCAGAATAAGACCTATGCATTATCCACTCTATCCCCAAAATTGACATTGCCAGATGAAACATCAAATATTGTGCTCCAAGATAAACAATCAAGAGGACACTGATGTGATAGAAAAACATTTATGTAATCCATGCAATTGTCAAAATCAGACTCATCTGCAATCATTTACAACATATTAACGCATTACTACTAAATGTTGCTGTTGAGACACATTTATGTCAGCTGAAACACATGCATCTGGTGTCCTGTGTGCAAAACATTGCTTCTTTCATTGTGTAACTTAACATTGACATCTGAGATGATCGATGCGTCACAAAAATGTGATGCACATGACGAAAAATGACTCATCTGTCAAAAACGTGTTGCATCCAAACAGGATATGATGTCATGGGCCTGCCATGCTGCAAACCAGGAAGTTCCAAGTGCCTTTCACTGTCTCTTTCACTGCCTTCTTATCTGTGCTTGGTGTAGGAGGGTGCTTTGGATTGCTGCTGAGTTTGGTCTAGTGTGAAAGTTGTTTCTCTGTTCATTGTCTATTGTGTCCATATTGTGTCAGGACTGTTGTGTAGTTGTGTATTGTGTAGCTTTGTGTTGATTATTCAGGGGTGTTTGTCTATATAGGGGTGTTGGTCTATAGTTATAGGGGTAAGGGTTGTTACATCATAGAGTTAGTAGTTTCAGTTGTTAGTGTGTTTTTTGTGCTGTGTTGCAAAGATATCCAAGAACCTGACTGAGCAAGAGTTCGGGGCCTACTGTGGCTCATTGTCCACTATCTCCTCAATATGATTGGGAGCGGAGGCATCGTACTCCGGGGATACCAAACCCAGGAGAGGAAGACATGGTGGGAGAAGGTGCATTTCCAAATGCAGCGCCTTTTTGGTGTGGATCGGTACCTGCGCCAATATAAACATTGCTGGGCTGACATAGTCAACCGTGAGCAGGATCTTCTGGAACACCTGGGCCTGGAAGTCTCTGTAATAGTAGATAGGTTGACTGACACAATGATGTTTTGGATCTATTCTTCTTGTCAAACTTAGGGCCCCATTTACGAGAAACTTACATAGCACGGTGGCGCATGTCATTGTTCTGCGCCGCGTTACTTTCGAAGCACAGTGATGCAACATATTTACAAGTAAATGCTGCATCTCTGTGCTCTTCCCTGCACTGACGCACAAACTGCTGCCATGCACTGGCGCAGGCACCCTTACACCATGGTGCAAGTATGCCTGCATTGTGGGGATTTTTTTTGTGCAGGAAGGGGCACCTTCATGCACAAAAACAATCAATTGAGGCAATATCCTTTTCCAATGCATGCGGTAGAATGCAGCACGCATTGAAAGAGTAAAAAAATGAGGAGAAATGAAATCATTTTCCTCGTTGCGCCTCGCTACGCCATCCCTGGGGTGGCGTAGCATTCAGACGCATTTCCAGTTTACAATTGCTCATAAATTTTTTAATGCATTAGCGGACACGGGTGTTGTTGTTAAGAACCCTCTTTCTTGTTCCAGTGTGTCTTTTAAACAAGCTTTCCACAAGTCTAGCAATGTGCCTTCTAATAAATACCGGGATTAAAAGAGACTCAGTCCCTGTTGGAAATCTTCATTAAGATTAATTTTGCAGAAATTGAAGTCTCCAGGCGGCAGAAATCATGAGATGATTATTACACTATTCAAATCGGGTTCTCGGTCTAGTTGTTCTGACGCGAGACCCATGAGCGGTGACATTGCGCCTGCACGAGTATCGCGCGGCGCATTTTAACTGTAGTTTCTGATGAGAAGGAGTGTCTCATCAGCGCGCCTCCTCAGCAACCACTTCAGAGTGGAGACACCTGTTTTATATTTAAGCATGCTCAATGAATAGAAGTCTTAGAGGTTGAGAGAGCAGTGTCTTGGAAGGAAATCCGTAGTAATTGACTTTAGTTCCTTTCAGAGACTCAATAAGGGAGTTGCGTTCCAGTCAGCTGTTCCACAGAAGTTTGACAGTTCTTCGGAGTATCTCATCGTGGGAGTGCAGTGTCTCAACATTGGAGGGAATGCTTCAGTGAAGAGAAGTATTTTCCTAAAAAACTCAAGTAAGCGTATTCAGTTTGGGAATGTCCTCCCTGGAAAAGCGCTAGTCTAGCAGCGCTAAGGTAATTTTACAAACATCGAAAAGACAGTGAAAATAAACATTCTTCATTTTCTGGTGAATCTTAATTTTCCAGAAGAGACAAGAGATAACACCAGAATTTAATCAGCCTATCTATCGCATGTAATTCATCTATCTACAGTCTTTACTGTGTCATCTATAAGAAAGGCTATTTCAAAGACTCAATCTTCCGCGATAGGAAGACCGAATCAAAATACCTATCTGCCGTGAAAAGAAGTACAGAATAATTCCAGCAGAGAATATACCTATTTAAAAATCAATCAAATAATCTATAAAATAGAGAGGGGCTATTCCTCAGCAATAAACAGGTAAAGAGGTTTAAAATAGAAATTAGATAGAATAAAAGTGAGAGCATAGGAGAAAGTAATTGTTTGTGCTTTATTTCCAGGTCCATTAAGAAGATTCGTAGAAGAAGGATCTGAAGGCTGAGGTAGTCTCTCTTTTTTCATTCCACTTCCCCTTTCCCCCGGGCTGGAGTTTGTGACAGCTAAAATATCTGTCGCAGGCAGCAGTTTGTGGGATTTGGGGTTTGGTCATCTGCTCCTGAGGAGATGGCAGCTCTAGGGTTTGACAGATTGAAGTGCCAACCCCCTTCATTGGGAAACATATCTCCTCCCGAGCAGAATGGCAGAAGGAATAGATATGAAGGCTTTGGCAACCATTTTTGATGGTATGCAAAAACAATTAAATAGTGCCGGAGAAGAGAATAAGTCTCTGAGCGAGGAAGTCAGGAGGTCTAGTCAAGAATAAATTCAGATTAAACAAAAATTGGATGAGTTCGTTGCAGGGGTCACTTCAGGTTCAGGTATTAAGGAGACTAAAAATTTGTCTCGCAATCCATCCTCTTCAGAAATTTCAACTCAGGTAATTGACGCTATCTCCCCAATAATTCCTTTGGCACCACCAGAATGATTCAGGGAAGATCCCCAAAAGGCTCAGGTATTTTTGACCCAATGTTCTTTACATTTTTTGTGTCAACCAGTAATTTTTTCAGAGGATCAATCAAAAGTGGGTTTCATACTGTCATATCTGAATGGTGATGCGGCTGCATGGTGGATGTCTTTAGTTACTCGAAACAACCCAGTATTATATAATTTACGGATTTTTGATCGTCGCTCAGCCTCCCAGGCCACAGACAATGAATTATTGGAATTAAAACAAGGCAACAGAGATTTGGTGGGTTACTTAGCCCAGTTTAACAAATTAATTGTGGAGACAAATTGGCCGGAGTCTAAAGGAGCCGCAATCTTCTATAGAGGGCTTAAGGACAAGCTGAAAGATGCGTTAGCACAAATTCCAAAGAGGCCTACAGAAGTTTCAGAGTTGATCGACTTGGTTTTGCAATTAGATCATCAGATAAGTGAATGTCGCAATGAAAAAAGAAGAGAGTTTAGTCCACTTCCTCCTCGATTCGATCGTATCAAAATTGAAGGTCAAAAGTCCTCAGAAACTACCACAGCCGAGGAACCTATGCAGATAGGATCGATTTGTGGTCCTTTGACCAAAGAAGAAAAAGATAGGCGTAGGACTGGGCATCTGTGCTTAGCCGGCCATTTTGTGAAGGATTGCCCCAAGAAGAAGAAAAAGATAGGCGTAGGACTGGGCATCTGTGCTTAGCCGGCCATTTTGTGAAGGATTGCCCCAAGAAGCCCAAAACTACTCAACAGGGAAAAGGTCGGCTTCACCTGTAAGAGGAGTTGCACAGGTGGAAGCGAATCTTAAGTCAACTCCAGTTTCACAGCAAGTGGTGAACACATTACAGACCTCAGCGCCACATTTAGTGATCTCTTTCATTGCAAGTTTTCGAGAAATTGAAATAAAAGGAGTATCAGTAATGATTGATTCAGGGGCAACTGGGAATTTTTGTGACATCAAATATGCAGAAAGAGTTGGAATAAAGTTTGTAAAGAAAATAGATTTGGAGTCAGTTCGAGCCGTGGACGGAACAAACTTATCTTCAGGTCCCATCACTCACGAATCCGAATTAATACGGCTAACTGGTTTAAATAATCATACAGAATTAATTACACTCAATTTTATTGATGCTCCACAGTTCCAGTTAATTCTCGGCCTACCCTGGCTTACCGAACATAATCCTCGCATTGATTGGAGTAAGAGAACGGTTTTGATGGATTCATCATTTTGCAAGGAGAATTGTTTCTGTGAAAGATCTGAACATTTGGAAGAATCTTCTGCCAGGAAACTTGCCTCACATAAGGCCATAATTTGCACATTGGAAACTAAGGAAATTCCTTCGGAATACAAGGAATTGTCATCAGTATTCGACAAAAAAGAAGCAGAGAAACCCCCCCATCGACCCTATGACTGTAAAATTGAAATTGAACCAGGAGCCATATTACCTTGCAGTCAGATATACGCCTTAACTGAAGCAGAGAATCAATATCTGAAACAATACTTGGATCAGTACTTGGCCAATGGTTTTATTCGTCCTTCCCAGTCTCCAGTTTCATCTCCTTTATTTTTCATTCCTGAGAAGAATGGCGAGCTCAGAACCTGTATAGATTATCGAGCCTTAAATCAAGTGACCATCAAAAATCGGTACCCCTTAGCATTAATTTCAGTTTTACTGGACCAAGTTAAAGATGCCAAGATATATACAAAATTGGATCTACGTGGAGCCTATCATTTGATACGAATTGCCCCAGGTGACGAATGGAAAACCGCATTCCGGTCTCGTTACGGTCTTTTTGAATACCAAGTGATGCCGTACGGGCTTTGTAATGCCCCAACGGCGTTTCAGCATTTTGTAAATGATGTTCTGAGAGAATTCTTTGACAGAATCGCCGTGGTCTACATAGACAATATCTTGATATTCTCCAACAGTGTTGAAGAACATGTCCAGCATTTAAAATCCAGCTTGACAAGATTACTTGAGAATCACCTTTACGTGAAATTGGAAAAGTGTGCTTTTCATGTTGAGAAAGTCGAATTTTTAGGTTTTGTACTGTCTCCAGAGGGCGTAAGCATGGATCCTGCAAAGGTGAAGGCAGTGCAAAATTGGCCACCTCCCAAGAGTATCAAAGAAGTTCAAAGCTTCAAAGGATTTTCATATTTCTATCAAAGATTCATATCAGATTTCTCCCACAAGGTTAGTCCCATCACTCATTTGCTGGAAAAAGGGGTCAAGTTTGTCTGGACTACCGAAGCCGAAGAAGCCTTCCAATTTCTGAAGAATTCGTTCACTCAGGCTCCCATCTTGTTGCATCCAAGAACAGAAGAACCTTTTTTCGTGGAAGCGGACGCTTCGGACGTAGCCATAGGAGGTATCCTATCTCAGCGCCATAAAGATACAGGCCAATTGCATCCAGTGGCCTACTACTCCAGAAAATTGACTCCTCCAGAAAGCAACTATTCTATTGCTGACAAGGAATTGTTAGCGGTCAAAAAAAGTGCCTTTTTGGAGTGGAGGCTTTATTTGTTAGGAGCCAAACATAAGGTCACCGTGTATACCGACCATCGGAATTTACAATTTCTTAAGTCAGCTCGCACCTTAACTGCAAGACAATTATGATTGTCTTTGTTTTTTGCAGACTTTGATTTTGTGATCACATTTCGGCCTGGAGTGAATAACGCAAAAGCTGATGCACTTCCAGAATAGATTCAGATCTTTCAGAGCCAAAAGAAGAAAAGCAGATGATAATTCCAAAAGAAAAAATTGTTTTAACAATCCAAAGTACAGATTTTAAAACTGAGATCAAAAGGGCGTTGTCCGAAAAAGAGATGCAGCTTTGGTCAAAAGAACATCCAGAGAGAGAAATTAAGAGTGGTCTTCCATATCAAAATAATCAATTATTCTTACCCACCAAAGAGCTTCAAGAAAAAGCACTAAAGACCTGTCATGATGAATTACTGGCTGGACATAAGGGAATTCAGAAAACCATGGAACTAGTGGAGAGAAATTTTTGGTGGCCTAAGATGAAGCCTCAGATAAGACAGTATGTTTCCACTTGCGAGAGATGCTTAGAGGGAAAATCAGATCAATTGGCCCCTCAGGGACTGTTTATGCCGATGCCAACCCCTCCCCACCCCTGGCATACAGTTTCCATGGACCTAATTGTAGATCTTCCTCCTAGTCAAGGTTTTAACACCATACTGGTGATGGTTGACACATTTTCTAAAATGGCTCATTTTGTTCCAATAAAGAGCATACCACGAGCCTTGCAACTAGCGCAGTTGTTTACCCATCACATAGTGAGATTGCATGGAATTCCTAAAGTTTTGGTTTCAGATCGGGGGTCACAGTTTGTTTCTCATTTTTGGAGGGCTTTCACTAAGAGGCTTGGAATAGTTATTCGGTATTCCACCAGTTATCACCCGGAAACCGATGGGCTCAACGCAGCACTCATGGAAACAGCTAAAACATGACATTTTGAACATTTATCCTTGTTGCCCCGGGTAAGTCCAGGTTTTTCATGTCCATATTATTGACAGTGGCCCATATTTATGCCACCCTTGTAAATATGTGGCAGCATCAAAGTCATTGGGTGTTGAGGTTGAAAACCCACTGTAACACTCATTGCCCTCTCCTTTGACACTCAGTATAGCGTGAAAGGGTGCCTCATTTACAAGGCAGCATTAAGCCACGGGAAGTGGCTTTAAGCTGCCTTGTAAATAAGGCAAAGCCTGTATCGCAAACACAACGTCTTTCAAAGTGATGTTGTGTTGGCGATAGGGGCTTTTAAATAGGCCCCTTAGATTGCTTATTTGTGAAAATGTACAAGTGATAATGTGTAAGTGTAGACTAATGTATATGTTATCCCTTTATTTCAGCCATCATGACACCAGATGAGGAACGGCAGTACAGGATCAGGCTGGACAGATACCACCACATTCGCCATGTTGCACGTTTCTTCAGACAGATGGACTGGCAATATGAGCGGGCCAATGCAGCAGGGAGCTGGAAGTCACCACCTCCACCTCAAACATCCAGAAGAGGCTCACATAAAAACAAGCCACTGTCGTCTGCACCAGATACCCAACCAGGACCAAAAGCAGGAGGATCAACTTCCCCACAACCAGGACCATCCTCATCTCCACAGGCTGGACCCTCTACTGGCCAAACCTCTGGTCCCTCCACTGCTCCCCCAACTGGACCTTCCTCAGCTTCTCCCTCTGGACCCTCCACTGCTCCCCAACCTGGACCTTCCTCAGCTCCACCCTCTGGACCCTCCACTGCTCTCCCAACTGGACCTTCCTCAGCTCCACCCTCTGGACCCTCCATTGCTCCCCCACCTGGACCTTTCTCAGCTCTACCCTCTGGACCCTCCACTGCTCCCTCACCTGGACCTTCCTCAGCTCCACCCTCTGGACCCTCCACTGCTCCCCCACCAGGACCCTCCACTGCTCCCCCACCTGGACCTTCCACAGCTTTACCCTCTGGACACTCCACTGCTCCCCACCTGGATCTGCTACTGCACCCTCTGACATTCTGCTATCCCAACTTTTGTCCAAGGTGGAAAAACTTGAAAAGGGCCAGCAGGACTTGAACCTCAATCTGGCGGGTGTTCAATTGCAGCTGGCTACCCCATTGAAGATGGTGTCATCCTTACATGATACCGTAAGACAAATGGACCAGAGGTTGTAGCCTCCCCCCTCTCCACCATGACCTCAAAGTTTCCTACTTGTGTTTGAAGTGTTTATATTTCATATATATTGTGCAATTGTAGGTTTTTAATGATTTTAGTATTAGTGTAGTGATAGTTTATTACCCGTTAGTGTAGTTTTAGTGCTTAATATTATTAGTAGTAGGATAAGTAGGTAAGTTATAAGTAGTGGGAGGGGGGGTTGATGTTTAATAAGTGTTTTAAGTATTTTAAGAAAAAGTATTTTAAGTGTTTAGATATAGTGTATGCGTGTCTCACATTTAATTGTTGTATGGGGGCGTGGGGGGTTGATGTTTTAGCGGTCTGTTGTGATACATGTGTATACAGTATAAGGTATAGTTATTTAGGATAAGTTTAGATGTTAGGGTGTTAGTGTAGATGATTTAGTTTAGGGTAGTGTAGGCATTTGTATTTAAGGTATTTATAGTGAAGTAGTGTGTCGAATAGCTTTTGTGTGATTTTACAGATTTGTAATAAACCAGTGTTCATTTTTCAAAAACTTATTACTTGTTGTAGGTGTTCTAAGTGGTGACATCTGCTTAGTTTGAGTCATACACCTGCTGTGCTCAGACTGTCAAGTTGGATCTTATGTCTGCTAATAGGGTGAAAGTACAAGTAGTCAAATTGTCTCATTGCCAAGCAGCACTGTACTAGTGCTGGGAGAACAGTAGCTGAAACAACAGATGAAAAAGTATGGTACGACACATTGAGTAGACCACAGGAATGCACTATTCCTGAGTTTACAAGGCCTTTGACATTTATGGCCCATTATTCTGCAATAGTCTGTGTAACAGGGCTGTTTAATTGTTGATATTGTGGGTGTGTGCAAGCTACATCCATGTCCCATTACAGAACACCGCCGCCAGACTCGTCCTTGGAATCCCCCGGCACGAACACATCACCCAGCACCTACGAAGACTCCACTGGCTCCCCGTGGAGAAAAGAGTCACCTTCAAAATCCTCACTCACGCCTACAAATGCCTACACAACAACGGACCCAAATACCTCAACGACAGAATCAACTTCCACATACCCAAAAGAAACCTCCGATCCTCCAACCTTGCACTGGCCGAAACCCCACGCATCCACAGAGCCAGAGCAGGCGGAAGATCCTTCTCCCACACTGCGGCCAAGACCTGGAACGAGCTACCGGCAGACATCAGACGAGCCCCCTCCCTGAACACCTTCAGGAAGACCCTCAAGACCTGGCTCTTCGGCTAGACTGATCTACGGATAAATACCCCCCCCCCTCAGCACATTGAGACCCACGGGTGAGTAGCACACTTACAATTCCCTGATTGATTGATTGATTACACATTTTCAGATTTGCAAAATGCCTTAAACCTGGTAATGTGTCAGATTCTCACATCTCTCCAGGAAATGTGTAACGTAGCTCAAGAAACATTGGGATGCCTATTGGTAGTCACTCATATTTTCATATATGCGCTGCATAATGAATACTGCCATGTCAGGGGAGTTATGTATAAGTGGCTAAATTATAAGCCCATTGTGCCACTGCAGCATCTCCTTCGATATGTGGGAAAGTGACATTTCAGCGGCACAAAAGTACAGGTAGGGCCTCATACCTGAGGCCCCTGTTGAGTGATGTAGGATGTGCTTGCAGGCACACTGGTGGCAAGCACATATACACTTTACAAATGAGCAAATTGCTATGACAACAATTTAGTTCACATTATGATGCGCCTTTGATGTCAGCCACCTAGACATCAGTCACATATGTACATACCATTGGGATGTCAACAATTGTAGCATAGCAAACATTCACCTAGGAATGTCAGCCGGAAGTTCAAGATTGCAATCAGATTTGCTTGTACCATTTACACAGTCTTACCAATTTTTAAAATGGTTGTCATACCAACATGGGACATCATGTGATATCTTTGGCATTGCAATTTCTGCCTTCCACAATGTACTAGTCACTCAATTAATCGGGACAGTAGCACCATGCATTCTGAACATGAAAAGTAATTTTACTGAGACAAAAAACCAAAGAGCAAGGTATGATGGCAGGCCAAAAAGCAAGAGACACTTACAGTGTGGATGAGGATGTCCAGGCACAGTCCAGGCTAAATAAATGTCATGGGACATATAGGTGAGAGTAAGATTTCAGTGTGGAGGAAGGGACAATTGCCATCATACATTTACATCACATAGACAGTCCACAGATATGTGAGAGATAAACCAGTGATAATTAGAAGAAGGAGAGTTACAGTTTTGGTGTACACTGGCATGACAATAAGCACAGGACAATGTAGATTTTGGGCCATGTGTCAACAGGAAATGCTAACGGGAACTTTTCGTAACTACCAGAGTAACATCAACATCTTCTTCCTCTGATGTATGTGTTGGCTCAGCTGAGGGTGTTTTCAAAGGTCTCGTAGACAAAGGAGGCATACACACATCAGGAGCTGAAGATGTGGTGGAAGGCAGGTTTCTGGCAGCATTTCCCTGTGCCAACAGGTAAGGCAGCAATGCACTGAGCAGGACTTGCTGGTTTGCCAGCACTGCAGCTACATCACGTTGGTAGGCAGCCAATGTGGTGAGGTATGTATCCTGTTTCTACTCCATGGCTTCAAGAATGTTCTGGATGACCCCCAGACCTCAATGGTGCCACTTGAGCTGGGCATTTGCTCGTGCCTCTGATGCATGACACCGGATATGTCATCCAGGGCCCGGAACAAGCCAGAGTCAGTGCCTCTTCCATGCCCTGCACTGCCACAATGTGAGCTTAGACAATGAAGGACTTCCTCTAGGGTGGCTGTCATGCTCTCCATCCCTTTCTGCAACTCCTGCACCAACTGACTCTGCAATTCAACGACACATTGTTCAAAGAGATTTAGCATGTCCTGTGAGTGTGGAGGTTCAGATGTTGTGGGAGGTGGTGTATGACGGGTTCCAGACAGGTCATGTGGAGACCCCGCAAAGCAGCTTAACCTTCTTGTGACCGGAGAGGGTGTTTGAATGGATTGGAACAGTTCCTGGAGGAGGTCTTGGTCCAGGCTTGGCTCACTGTCACCCTCCACATGATCCTCTTCCAAGACAGGTTGCTGCTCAGGAGTAGGTGTTGCCTGCTCTGAAATGTGGCAAAATGTAGGTTGATGCTCATGTTTGACATCTGTTCTCAAGAGTCTACTTTTTTGATTTTTTGTCATTACTTTTAACTATAATGTAGTTTCAAGTTTAGTTTATTTGCATAGTTAATTAAAACCATTGCAATACAATATAACGTCAAGTTAAAACAATTCTACATATAAAAATGTCATAGTTTATATATTTTTTAAGAAGCAATGTTATAACAAAAAAGAAATTCTCCTGACCAAGTTATTTTTGATTCAGCATATGTTGTTAGGGGTTGAAGGTACTGTAGGTAAAGTAGGTCAACAGAGCAAAGTTCATGCAACACAACATTAATAGTAAATTTCAACAAATGATAGCAACATATCCAAGTAGATTTGGAAATTAGTTTCCTCTACCACGGAGCAGCGCCTTCACCCTTGCACCACGGTGCAAGGGTGCATGCCTTGATGGGCTGATTGTTAATGGGTAGGTAAGGGCACCTTCCAGCACTGTAGCAAGCCCAAGTGGCAATATGCACTTTCTATGTGTGTTACAGGAATCAGCATACATTGTATGAGGAATAAACACACAGAAATGTTAACTTTTCACATTGTTGCACCTCTCAATGCCATCCCTGGTGTGGTGTTAGGATATGACCCATTCCCATGTTTACATGATCTATTGGAAATGTAGTAATGCTACAGATTTAAGGACATATTTAAAAGCCCCTTGCGCCGCCAGTACAACCCGTTTACACATATTGGGTTTGATGCACCAGTGGCACAAGGGACTTGTGAAGAAGGCCAACAAATAATTTGTTGTCTGGTCACACACAGCAAAACAAATAAAAAATAGCCAATCATACTATTTTGTACTTGAAAATGTCACATGTTTACAAGCCCATGTAAAGGTACACTAAATCTCTATACGTAGACTTGTTAATATGCCATTGAAAAACATGCAACACTGGAGTAAATCAGATTTGACATTACAGCAGGACAGTGGTGACACAGGACATTGAAAAGTCTGAGAACCATAGTATGTTGGGCCTTTGTGCCAGTGATACTTCACTGTTGACATGGACATTAGTGTCATACCATCAGCACAAGTGATTACGCCACTTACTTTTACTATGTCTCCCTCATTATTACATGAACTTGTGTGAACTGTCAAGTAACAAATGTGACCAGGTATAGCACTTCTCTCCCGATACTGTTGACAACCATATCCTACATAGCTTGACATGTTCCATGGTACAACAAGATTATGAATGGACATAACCAGACACTTACATGACAACCACATTAGTTGGCTGTGGTTAAAGTAGCTCCCTATTTGAGAGGAGTATGAGAATGTCAAAAGTATCCTAGCCTGCTTATACAAGCAGCATGAGCAAGTATAATAAAGCTACATATCATCCCTTCCAGAATGGATTAGTGGTGACACAATATGTTGTCCTGTACCTTGCTTAACCTTGTTTCTTGAGGTGCAACTGTGACATATGTGTAATGTTGTAGAAGTGAGGCTACAGACTCCCTCCTAACACATGTTCCATGTTATGGCTGGAATACATCACATATATGATGTATTAGCAAATTTACTCAGATGTGTAATGGAGTTACCCTGTTCCTAACAGGGCTGACGCTGTCAGACACAACAGTGGAAATGTTGATTAGTCTGAACCTTGCTGGAAAGTAATGCCTTATCAATCCCTCCGTAGGCAAAAGTCTACACATACACACACACTGCCTGTTGTGTGTGCTATGCTTGCCCATAAAGTACACAGCTTTTACAGGGAAGATCCATGCTCAGCAATGTGGCCTCCCATACATGTATTGGACACAGGCATACTCCACTGGTACAGCCCTATGGTTAAATGTAGCCTCATGATGATGCTTATTGTAGGTGAGGGCTCAAGTTGTAGCACTTTTCACTTGTACTGGCATCACAAAGGGATTCCATGAACATGAGCAGGCATCCTTGAACCTTGGAGTGATGTTGTTTTATTTGTTGGGGAAATGTTTATGCATTCCAGGAGGACACCATCTTTCTCAAACAATGATTCTGAGAATTAAATCTACTTCCATATCTGTCATGTTTCCATTTTGCAACACATGTAACCCAGAGACAGTCTGAGGAGGGGGAGATTTAGCCTTCCTATGAGCGTCTACATAGTCAGCATTGGAATAGTACACATGGTAAATGTAGCAACGGCTAGAAGCACTTGGGGGCTTATTTGCAAGCCTCTTGGACCACTGGTACATCACTTCTTCCCATTTTGATGGTGACACACCTGCTGCACAAAGGGCCTTGTACATAAACTCTTTGTTTTTCTTCTGATTCAATGGCTCTTGTTTGGGACACACTATGCAACACACACAGACCACACCTTTGAGACAATGAGAGTCTTGTATTATGGACAATTGTAATTAGGCATGACAAACCAAACAGGGTTGACTTGCATTGCTACACATGCCGTATTGATAGACATTGGCAACACAAATATGATGAGATGTATGTTTCCACAGCTTAGGCCTATGCTATGAGTTGTGCTGGGCCCATCACTTCACAGCATGTAATGTACAGCAGCACAGCAAACCGTCACACTGCACTGCCTTTGTGTCACTGTACACTTAGAAGGATGTGACATCTATGGAAGATATGGCACATTCCGGACCATTGAGCCTGCAGCTAGTAACAGGCAGCAGCCTTACGCCAATGGAGGCACCCATATGCCATGTTACAAGTGTGACTCAGTTGCAGGAGTGATTGGTTTTGCGCAAGGAGAGATACATTCCTGACAAATACTAAAGGTATGATGGCCTTTACGTCCTGTGATGTGTGTTGCAGATTGGGGCACACAGTGTGTGCCTCATTAATGAGGTGTTAGCCAGGGGAAGCACCACAAGAAATCTTCCAGCACTTGCCAGCATCAAAACAAAAGCTGATGAATGTGCCATTATGTTTGTTGAAAAATACATTATGGTCCTTTTACAATTCAACAGCACAGACTGGTTTGGCATGTGGCAAAGTATTCACCCGTGCACTATAGTGCAAATGTGCCTGCCTTGCAGAGCAGATTACTTTGTGCTTGGAAGTTGACCTACATGTGCAAATGTAGGTGATATTAAGGACTAGTTTGGGAACCTCTTGCATCACTGGTACATCACCTTTGATATGTTAAGAAGAAAGGTACAGGCAGCACTGGCTTTCAGGAAATGCCCCCCTAAGGCATTTTCAATGGTCTCTATATGCATCAAAGAACATTGTTGATGTTATGGCAAGGTGAACTATCAACATTTTTGAAAGGGGAACACCACTTACCACACACCTGCATTGGCATTATGGAGGCACTATGAAGTGAAATTAGTTTCTTGCTGTATCCGTCTTCCATGTTACATGTGTGCTGCATTCTGCAGTACACATATGTCTGGTAGTTTGCAATTTACAAATGATTAGGAGCAGGGAGGCTTCCTTCCTGGCACTGACTAAATCAGCCCCACTTCACAGGCACCCTTGCACCATAGTGCAAGGATGCATACATTGGCACATGGCATAACATTGTGTACCACGCAGGACCAAAGGTTAGGAATGCACTGTAGCTTGGGGATTGAACACATTTCACAGTTTTTATTTTGACACAGGGCAGCACAGCAAGACTCATTGCAGCACTGCCCAGTCCAAAATAAAGTATAAATATTGCTCAAAGTGTGTGTAGTACACCCTGGATGTTGTGTCGAAACAACCATGCTACAACACAGTCCCACATTGTACTGGCTGGAAGGGAACCATTATGAGAAGGCCTCAAGAAGCCACACAGGGTGACTCTGCATGACCTTGAAAATGGGTGCTGAACCATTGTGCCACCAGTATGACTCATGAAGGGACGCACAAGTGGTGATGTGCTATTCTTCATATGACCCTATGGAGCTTTTTCACATGCACCTCTGGAGTTTCAATTTTAAAATGTGTCAAAAGTGATACTCC
The DNA here is from genome assembly GCA_963921515.1 of Calotriton arnoldi. Lineage (NCBI taxonomy): Eukaryota > Metazoa > Chordata > Amphibia > Caudata > Salamandridae > Calotriton > Calotriton arnoldi. Next base: position 2,749,367 of record CAWUFW010000539.1, on the reverse strand, counting down.
AGTGTTGCAAGGGGATAATGTGTGAGACCATGGGTCTCATTTATGGGGTAATTGCTGTAGGGCAGCACAACAGGCCTTGCTGCTGCCCTGCCCTACGGCAAAAGGAAAGGGCAGGAATGCGCCATATCTATTAGATAAAGCGCGTTCCTGTCCTTTTCCCCTGCACCGGCACACAATGGGCTGCCGTGCGCCAATGCAGGCACCTTTGCACCATGGTGCAAGGGTACCTGCGTTGCAGGGGATGATTATTTGTTGGCAGGAAGGAAAACCTTCCTGCACAAAAACAATCACCTGGGGCTTTTTCCTCTTTCTATGTGTGCTGAAGAATGCAGCACACATAGAAAGAGGAAAAACGAGAAGAAATGAAGATATTTCTCCTCGTTGTGCCTCCCTTAAGCCTCCCCTGGTGAGGCGTAAGTTTTTGGCGCTGCCTCAGAGTTACGATTTCTCGTAAATCTGGGGCAGTGTCAAATAGACATGGATGTTTCTGGGAACACCCCCATCAACACCCATGGAACGCCCCTTTCACACAGTTTCCTGCGTCAAAGAGGCACATATTTATAAGGCCATGAAAAGCCACGTAACGTGGCTTTACGTGCCCTTATAAATATGCCAGTGGCACATTGCACGACCGGAACGTTAATAAAGTGACATCTCGGCAGCGTAATATTGCCGGTACGGCCTCATAAATGAGGCCCCTTATGTCTGTAGCAGTGTGTTGTTGGATTGCAGTTCAAATAGGTTCTGTAGTGTATACACTTACATGTGGCAATTCACAGGGGCAGCAGTGGCCTGGTACTGCACTTCTGACATATATATTGTGATTTACATGATGGATCTAGAATGAACTGGGCAACATCTGACTGTCCAGTTGCCTGCAACTACTTGCAATGAGCACCCATAGGATCTCCACCTGGAGGTCTCACCTGCCAGAATGGCCACATGCCAGGCAAGTTTGCTATGCTGCTACTTCGCTTCAGATCCAGTTGCTAATGAAGCTCCAGCTGTGGTCCTGGGTCAGTGTAGGCAGCGCTGAGAGTGCCAACCAGAGTAGCACCTGCCAGAGTTAGCCAACTGCAACAGCATGAACAGGTTGCAGTACTGCGCATTAAAGACTGAGCTAGACGCGCAGACAAGATCTGCAGTAGAAACAGAGAATGCTACCTAAGAGATCCCTTTAATTTTGGTGCAAGCCATTGAACTAAACTGTGAAGTGAGTAGAGAACTAGTTTGCTGCCCCTGTGCCTAATCTGTGCCTTTGTCTATATTAGAGTAGAAGCTCAATAGACATAAAAATCAGTCCTAGAATGAGGAGAGGGCTCCATAGCAGGTAGGTCACTAAATTATGGCATCATAGTTGGATTTATGACCTTGCAACTGAGCCCCACTTAAATGGGTCACATATATATTCTTACCAAGATAAACATGGGGCTGGTCAACACAATTACTGTGTCTGTTGGTTAACTGTTGAATTCGGAGCTTCTGCGCCTCACACTACATCCCCGAGAAGCCTCTGACTTCTTGCCCTTGCTACCCAGAGAGTTATGTTGTTAAAGCCTAGATTGTAGATCCATAATATGATGACCACAGAACACCAGCAGCAATCAACTACAACCACCACAATTGAAGTTCAGTAGCCATTGGATGTCCTGAGGGCCCCTAAATGGGGTGTGACAGAGCTGCTCAAGCAAGGTATGCTTACGTGGTCACATGAAGTGAAAATGGTGAGCTTCAGTTTGTTACCACTCCTTCATTAAATGAGCACCTAATATGAGCCGGGTCTGGTGGCTTAGTGGACTAATGTGTTCACGGTAGGGGTCTGTGTCCGACCTCATGGATATAGGTTCAAATCCCGTTGGGCCCACTCAGCCTTTCATCCCTCTGCAGTCAATAAAATGAGTAATATTGAGTTGGGTAACAATAAACGTCTGTTGTTCAGCGCCAAGATACCCTTGGGTGAACGTGCACTTTACAAATACATTTTATGTTATGGTATAAATATTATTCCAAATTCTATCCACAATCTACCCCCAACCACATTAATTGACAACACCTCAACAACAGCAAAATAAAAATAACAATGTTGAATATTATATATATTATACCAGTCAAACTCTGACAGTTTCCCTTGAATAAGAACAAATCTTCCGTCATTCCTCAGAGCACTATTTCACACACAATAACCAATTCAATTCAGCTTTTGGAATTTTTAAAGCAGATGGCTACCCAAAGGGCTTCCTAGCCCCGGGTCGACCAGAACTAGGCCCGCAGAGAAAGACCTATGCACTTAGCCAAACAGCACCATCTTCATCCTTATTCAGTCTAAAAATTACAGGTAGCGCGTTCCATATTTTAGGGGCCATACAGGGGAAAGATCGTCCTCCTCTCCTTGCTTTCTTAAACTTAGGGACTGTTAGTAACCTTATGGAGGAGGATTTGACCTCGTAATTGCTGTAACAAATGATGGAAGTATCTTAGGAATCAAATCAAATGTGCATGTCTTCATCTTAAATGACTGCTTTATGCAGAAAACATGGTACTGACATTATCCGATATGAAAATGCAAATATAGTTCTATTTGAGCTGATATCTACACTTGATGAGAGATTTGATTACAAAATAAATTAGAGTCCTACGTCTCTCTTTTGGTGTGCTCAAAGTGAAAGATTCAGTTTGACCCTTTTAAAATAATTTGGATGAAAGATACTTATAGTCAAAATTCTACAACATTTCCAAATTCTCTTTTCGTTGAATTTGGCCCCACTTATGGAATCAATCAAATACATATTTGTAAATATGGAGAACAAAATCTGGATGACTGCTGTGAAATAAATACAAATACAATGATGATTCATCAAAAACGTCCATATGCTTTCCACAACTTGCCAGTCATGTGAGTCAAGGCTTGGGACAGGCAATTTTCTCTGTTTTTATAGGTACAATATTCTATCAAGTGAAAGTGTGTTAACAGATCGGTACCAAATTAATAAATTAACAAATACTGTGGAATTTATCACCTCATAATCTAAGGTGGATTTCTGTCTTTTGTTAATAACTATTATACATTATTGTTCTTCTTTGAAAATATCATATTAGAAAACATTATGGGGCATATTATCAAGAAATTGCGATAAATATCGCAAGCGTGCTCAGCGCTGTTTTACTTATCGCCGGCTATCGCTGGATTCCATCGCCGAGTTAGCGCGTTATCATCAACGCTTATCTCCAAGGCGATAAAAAATCCAGCGATAGCGGCGAAATGCGTGAATATCGCTGGAAATCCAGCGATAAAACCTCAGCGATAGGGAAATCCTTGATAATACGCCATGGTGGACTTAGCCTGACAATCCTCCTCCCATTGACGAGATGGCTAAGTCAGATTTTTTGAGGTGTTAAAATCCGGCGAAAACCGCGGTTAGCTGGACTTTTTCATCGCTACGCGGTTGCGGGGCCGCGTTGTAAATATCGCGATGTTGTGTTACCGACCTTTCTCATGTTGTTTCAGGATGGCACGCCTACTTTGCATCTCATTAGCGATGTATATCGCTAAGATGCCTAGCGATAGAAATTCGGCTGCTAACATGCGCTAATGCATGTTAGCGCCGCCTTGTTAATAGGGCGATAAGAATATCGCCGCTTTAGCGGCAAAAAGTGCCGCTAAAGCGGCGATACTGCCCTTGATAATATGCCCCCATGTCTGTGACCTTATGCACTGAATTGCCTTGTTCGTTTATCAGCAGACCAATTGTGAATTGATATGCCAATCGCTATTTTCTCTACTTTTCACCTTTATATTCTCTCTAATTGTCACCTTTCTTCTCGACCAGTCTCTAATCATACTTTTGGTTTCAGTGCCAAATTTCTTCCGTCATTTCCTTCTCTTCATTATTTAAATATCTGTCCACCTTGTTTAGATAAATGTTATGGGAGTTTCAAAGCCTTGTGCTAGCTTTATCCCACCCCTGTATGGTTGCTCTGAACGACTACTCTCGACTATTATAAATACTTCCCCCATTTTGTTTTCCCTCTCCACATAATGAATCCCACGCCATCGGACAGTTTGCCTAACAAACAGGAGGTATTATTTTATCCAACATATAACATTTAAAATATTACCTTTCACAGTTTCCCTTAGCCACTATAAGATGGCTGACAAAGTAATAGACTTCTCACAGACTCTCCGGGCACTTCCAGTTCCGGTCCAAAGTGCTGCTTGTGCTCCCCTAAAATAAAGATGGCACAGTATGCCTTCATGCCACCCAAATCCAGACCAAAATAAGGATATTTATTACTAAACCAGATAACTAACTGCTTTCCACTCCTTTACGAGGTAAGCCACAGCTTGATTAGCAGAGACTAGAATTGGCACCAGCTCTAAATTGTGCTCAACGTTAGTATTATTGTGATGAATAAGAGTGGCATTAATACAGGCTTGTATTGTTTGTTTTAGGTTTCACATACTAAACAGGATCTAAAGGTGCTCTTGTATTTTCATTGCCTATTTGCAAACACTTTAAATAATTAGTACCTTTACTTTTACCATTATTTTCCTTTCAATAGACAAATTTCTTTATGGGTTACCTAGCCACTGAACATCACTCCGTATGTTAATTTGAGGTAACCAGGATTCATTTAAATCCATTGTCCTATTAACTTTTATGTAAGGCAACCATACGCCTTTATAAATACACACATGTCCAAATCAGTATTTCATTTGATCCTTTCATGAATACATTGGATAACTCTATTGATGGGCCGTTTCTAGACCACACCTAATTGGGATAGGAGATTGTCATTTTCGATACTCATGTGATCACATTAAGTCCAATTCAGTAAATGTAATCAAGCCTCCCCTAATTGTGTTGAAGTTTACTAAATGTGGGAGTCCATCATCAGGAACATTAGTGCTAATTTTGACCATTTCCATTTTTAACCCTAAACTTTCCTGGAAACGACCTAATGCATTTGTGACTCCTCTCATCTGCATACCTCTCTTCTCTTCCATATTCAACTCCAGTTCCATGTTTGTTTATCTAGAGTTTTCTATTATTATCTCTTTTTCTCTTCCTCCTAGGTATTCTACCTTCTTTTCCCCTAGTCACGCATGTCACTGAACAACTGTTTTACAACTTACTTCATGTTTGCTGCGGCACCTGTGTGGTCACCAACAAAAATGACAACTATATTAGCCAATGAACACTGTAACTAATTCAGAATACTACAAAACTGTTTAAGTACAGCCTTGAAAAAGTACCCCCCGCCTGCAAGCCCACAAGGGCGAAACACATGCTGACTGAGCTCTTAACCCATTTACTATGAAACAAAATAGAGGGTTTAACTAGAGAAGGCATAAGAACCCTAATTAGAAATTACTCAGATGAATTTATCTTTGTAATCACCTATGGCACGTTGATATCTCTGAGCTATCAATGTACCAAATGAACTCTAGACGTTCAAATGGATACTAAAACTAACACAGATCGATTCATACAAACACTGTATTCTAGATCCTATATACATTTGGTATACAAGTTAAAATCATTGATGATGTAACATTAATCAGCATAGTATAAGGGAATTTTAAGTGCGAACACCCCACTTAATTTCCTTGTTGTTTATCTTCTGGGTTAGAGGGAACACCCAGTGCGGGGGAACCTTAAAGGCACCACAAAATTAATATCTATCACTTATCTGGCTGCTAGACGATCATCGGGGTCTGCGGTAGACCCTCCTAATCTACACAATCATTATTTAATTACCATCTGCTCAAATGCTTTAAGAAGAGGTGACCAAAGTTCCTTACTATAAAATGATAGAGGCAACTGAACAGCAACTTTGCAAAGAAAATACATGTCATTTTGGATTTTCATGCACAAGCCTCATTATGGAATAGAATAATAAAAGTTTAAAGGTAGAAAATATAACTTTTACATGAGGTGTGTCGGAGCTGCCAGAGTGGCTGACTCCGTAGCACGGGGCTCACGTTTCGATCCCTGGCACCGACGGCAACTCAGCTCAGCATCATGTGACTCTGGACAATAGCTCACTTAATCGCCCCGAAGGCACCCCAGTACCTTGAAACCCTTAAGGGTGATATCTTTGTGCTTTGCAAATAGGAATTATATAATAAATGATGCAATGCAGGAATTGGACATTTGAGTGAAAGTAAAAAGTACAGCTGTATACATTAGATATGCCTTTATCATATGACCATATGCAAATATAAATGAGGTGGCTCAGGTATGAAATTGATCATAAATAATGAGCTCCTAAAGGTCTGAAAGATTTTATGAAGGTCAGCACAGGAAATACACTTAGGGGCCGATTCCGATTCAGGCCGGAAATCTCTCCGACCGAGCCGGACCTGGAGAGATTTCCGACCGAATCGGACTCTGGCAGTCCGACCGAACGAGTACGATGCGCACGCATGCAATCGGACTCGAGTCGGTCGGACTCCCATTGAGTCAATGGGAGCCGGACGTACAACGAGTACGCGGGCTCCCATTGACCCAATGGGTGCGAGGCGAACACGGGTGCCCCCTACAGCGGGTACGCCTCGAACCGACTCGCGGCGTATATGCACAGGTAGGGGGGACCCATGGGTCCCCCCTGTGTGCGACTCGCACGGCTACGCGTCCGGGGGGTTCGACACGGACCCCCAAAGTGCGGCTCCGACTGCTCGTTCGAGCCGGACGGCGCGAGTCGGTCGGACTGCTCGCGGCGTGCATCGTACTTGCCCGGCCGGGGAACGTCTCCATCACGCGGTGCGCGTCCTGTCCGTGCGAGTCGGTCAGAGCGCTTCGGACCCGCGAACAAGTCGGTCGGTGATTTCGCGTGCGCTCGCATCGTACTCGCTCGGCCGGACGCACGTACGAATCGGTCGGGAAAGAGGGCTCCGAATCGGATCCGGTTAAGCCGAATCCGATTCGGTGCCCTACCGGCCAAGATCGGAATCGGCCCCTTAGCGGTGTAAAAGATGGGCTGCTGACCTGGAGTGGGGAGCGAGATAAAACCATTTCATTCATCCCAGCATCTGAACAATCTTTTATATTATTAACTACAAAATCCACCATACCAGACTTTCACAAGATTCACTCTGAAGTGACTTCCTATATTTTGAGACTGACGCAGAAGTATAGGTGAACCTTACTATTAATAAATACCTCCTATACTATTTAATTGAGTGTCATTGGACTCTGTAGATGGGATTTAGATCATCTGCTGAGGGTGCTATCTACCTTTAATTGAAAGCACCACACAAATTAGATCTCAGCTGAAGACAGGGGTACAGAATAAGATGAAGGGCGATTTAACAACTGTTAACACCTGACACAGTGTGGGAAATAAGCTGATTAGATGTGACTATCGGGCTATGGTATGTGACCTCAAATCCGGGGAACCAGATTCGAGTCTCGGCAATGACGCTCAACATCCTGTGATTCTGGGCAAATCACCTAATCTCTCTGTGCCTAACAAAAATTAATGTGTCCTTGTGTAACGGTACTGGTGCTCATGTAAAGCGCTCTCATACCTTTGGGTCAAATCAGCGCTATATAAAACTCCGTGGGGGAATCTGTACACATAATAAGACTTAACACAGGCAAACAACATACTGATTGACTCTGGCTGAACCATTATTCAATACAGAATGCAGGTAAGCAACTGTAGATAGTGCCATAACTGTAAGCATTATGATTGGCTAAGCCAATGTCAGCATGCCATGAAGAGTGCTAAAATACTAAAATCATGTAATGATCTCCCTGTGAGCAACAGTTAGCTTATTAGGGCATGACAGTGACAAAGCATTACATAAATACTTGAAATATAGTAGGTGGACACTTCTCATGTCAAAAAGCATACTTAAAAAGAATGGCTGCTGCATACACTTACATACCCACTCAGACACTCATGCAGTCACTCACAGACTGACTGACACACTCATGGAGGTACTTTCAAACCCACTCAGACACTCTCATACCCACTCACAGACCCACTCAGACATTAGCAGACCTACTCAGAGACTCACGCACCCAGTCACAGACCAACTCAGACACTCAGGCATGCACCCACACACCCAGTGAGACACTCTTGCACCCACTCACAGACCCATTTAGACACTCATGCACTCATAGGCTGACTCACACACACACGCAGGCACTCAAAAACCCACTTAGACACTTTCATACCCACTCACAGACCTACTCAGACACTCATGCACCCACTCAGACACTCACACACCCACTCACAGACCCATTCAGACACTCATGCACCCACTCGCACATCCAGTTAGTCATTTATTAGGCCACTCCCAGGCCCACTCAGACACTCACACACCCGCTCACACATATTGAGACACTCCACACACTTCCACTGAGACACTAATGCACTCAGTCACACACTCACTCTAAAAGGTTACAGGTTACAGTTAGGAAATACAATTTAAAAACCTTAGAAATTTACTTAAGAAAACAAAAGTTACAGGGCTGTTATAGGTAGGTAATAGAATTTAAAAAAACCTTAGATATTCACTTAAAAAAAACAAAGGTTACAGGGATGTTATAGTTAGGAAATAGAATTAAAAAAACCTTAGAAATTCACTGAAAAAGCGAAAGGTTACACAGACCTTATAGTTAGGTTCACATTTCACTCACGCAAAACCAGTGAAATTCAGCAGTTATTGTTATGTGAGCTAAGTATAACTTGTGCCCCCACAATGCACTGCTTATGACCTCACATATTACATCACTGATGACATCTCAAATGACATCACTGATGACATCATCCAGTGATTGTGAGTGTTTTCTAAAGGTTTTTATGTGTTAAACATTATATACCAAGGTACCACAAAAGTTATATCAGTATAGTTTATGTAAAACCAATGAGTGATTCCTTTTTTGAAAATAGTTATTAGAGAGGCAGAATAAAGGTCAGCAACGAGCAGAAAGAGGCAAAATAAAGGTCAGCAATGAGCAGAAAAAAGCAAAATAAAGGAGAGAATCGAGCTGAAAGAGGCACAATAAAGGTCAGAAACAATCAGAAAGATGCAAAATAGAGGTAAGAAACGAGCAGCACGAGGCGGAATAAAGGTAATTAATGAGCAGGAAGAGGCAAAATAAAGGTCAGCAATCTGCAGAAAGAAGCAAAATAAAGGAGAGAAATGAGCTGAAAGAGGCAGAATAAAAGTTAGAAACAAGCAGAAAGAGGCAAAATAGAGGTAAGAAACAAGCAGCAAATGGCGGAATAAAGGTAATCAACAAGCAAAAAGAGGCAAAATAAAGGTCAGCAACGAGAAGAAAGAGGCAAGATATATGTCTGAAACAAGCAGAAAGAGGGGAAATAAAGGTCAGCAATGAGCAGAAAGAGGCAAAATAAAAGTCTGAAATGAGCAGCAAGAGGCAAAATAGAGATCAGCAATGAGCAGAAAGAGGCAAAATAAAGGTCAAAAACGAGCAGCAAGAGGCAGAATAAAGGCCAGCAATGAGCAGAAAGAGGAATAATAGAGATGAGAAACGAGCAGAAAGAGGTAAAATAGAGATCAGAAACCAGCAGAAAGAGGCAAAATAGTGGTCAGCAACGAGCAGAAAGAGGCAAAATAAAGGCCAGAAATGAGCAGAAAGAGGCTAAATAAAGGTCAGAAACTAGCAGAAGAGGCTACATAAAGGCCAGCAACGAGCAGAAAGAGGCAAAACTAAACGCCAGAAAAAAGCAGAAAGAGGCAAAATAAAGGCCAGCAAGGAGCAGAATGAGGCAAAATAAATGTCAGAAGTGAGCAGAAAAAAGGCAGAAAACAAGCAGAGGACGAGCAGAACCCACCCAGGGATTCATGCACCCACTCACAAAATAACTCAGACACTCTCACAGCCACTCACAGACCCATTCAGATACTCATACACCCACTCACAGATGAACTCAGACACATACACCCAATCACAGACCCAGTCAGTCATTCATGCACCCACTTACAGAATCACTCATACTCTCAACCACTCACAGACTTACTCAGAGGCTCATGCCCCAACACACAGACCCACTCAGAGACTCACACACCCACCCACAGATCCACTCAGAAACTCATGCGCCCACTCTCAGACCTACTCAGACAGTCATGCACTCACTCACTGGCTGACTGGCACACTCATGGAGGCACTTGCAAACCCACTCAGACACTCTCATGCTCACTCACAGACCCACTCAGACACTCACTCAGATACTCATGCACCCACTCAGACACCCACTCAGACACTCATGCAACCACTCACAGACCCACTCAGACACTCGTGTACTCACTCACTGGCACACACACTCTTTTAGGTTACAGTAATGAAATAACACAAAAAACTGTAGGCATTCACTGAAAAAAACAAAGGTTACAGAGATGCGATAGTTAGGGAATACAATTAAAAAAACCTTAGATATTCACGGAAAAAAACGAAGATTACAGGGACATTATAGTTAGGAAATAGAATTAAAAAAACCTTAGAAATTCACTGGAAAAAACCAAAGGTTACAGGGATGTTATAGTTAGGCTCAGATTTCACTTCTACAAAACCGAAGAAATTCAGCAGTTATAATTACCTGAGCTAACTATAAATTACGCCCCTGCAATGCACTGCTTATGACCTCACATATTACATAATTCATGCCATGGTCAGTGACATCACTGATGAAATCACTGATGATATCATCCAGTGAGTGTAAGTGTTTTGTAAAGTTTTCTGAGACTTACAGATATATACTATGCTACTGCATAAGTTAAATTACTATTGTCTCTGTGCTATTAATTAGTGATATTATTCCTACATATGTGATCTAAGTGGTTCTGTGACTGTGTGTATCTATGTGAGTGGGTGTGTGAGTGGCTGTATGGGTGTTTGAGTGGGTGTGTGAGTAGCTGTGTGGGTGAGTGTGTGACTGTATGAGTGGTTGTATTGGTGAGTGAGTGGGTGTGTGAGCGGATGTATGGGTGAGTGAGTGGCTGTATGGGTAGATGGGTGTGTGTGTGACTGACGCTATGGGTGAGTTAGTGGGTGTCTGAATGGCTCTATGAGTGAGTGACTGGGTGTGTAAGTGGGTGTATGTATGAGTGAGTGGCTGTTTGATTGGGTGTTTTGCTAAGCGAGTTGGGGTGCCAGTGGTTGTATTTGAGAGTGAGTATCTGTATGAATGGCTGTTTGGGTGAGTGAGAAAATGTGGGAGTGCTTGTATGGATGTGTGAATGGATTTGTAACTGATTGTTTGGGTGTGTAAGTGAGTATGTGAGTGCTTGTATGGGTGAGTGAGTGGTTGTGTGAGTGACTGTATTGGTGAGTGAGTGGGTGTGTTAGTGGTTGTATGGGTGAGTGAGTGACTGTATGACTGGATGAGTGTGTGCGTGACTGACTATGAGTGAGTGAGTGCATGTCTGAATGACTGCATGAGTGAGTGACTGGGTATGTAAGCAAGTGTATGGGTGAGTGAGTGGCTGTTTGATTGGGAGTTTTGTTACGAGAGTTGGGGGTGTGAGTGGCTGTATTGGAGAGTGAATATCTATGTGAATGGCTGTATGGGTGAGTGAGATGATAAGGGAGTGCTTGTATAGATGTGTGAATGGATATGTAACTGGTTGTATGGGTGTGTAAGTGAGGTGTGAGTGCTTGTATGGGTGAGTGAGTGACTGTGTTGAGAGACAGTGTGGGTGAGTGAGTGGGTGTCTGAATGACTGTATGAGTGAATAAGTGTGTATGTAAGTAGCTGTATGGATGAGTGTGTGAGTGGCTGTATGGGTGAGGGACTGGTTTCATAAGTAGCTGTATGGGTAAGTGAGTAGATGCGTTAGTAGAGCATGGGTGAGTAAGTGAGTGAGTGTGTCAGTGGCTGTATGGGTGAGTGAGTGGATGCATGAGTGGCATATGGGTGAGTATGTGGGTGCATAAGTGGTATGTTGGGAGGGATCTGCTATATGGGTATGTGTGTGAGTGAAACAGTGGCTGTGTGAGTGGTTATATGGGTGAGTGAGTGGGTGTGTCAGTGGCTGTATGGGTAAGTGAGTGGATGCATAAGTGGTGTATGCATGAGTAAGTGGGTGTGTCAGTGCCTGTATGGGTGAGTGACTGGGTATATCTGTGGCTGTGTGAGTGAGTGCATGTTTGACTGCTAGTATGGGTGAATGAGTGGTTGCATGAGTGTCTTTATGGGTGAGTGAGTGGGTGTGTTAATGGCTATATGGATAAATGAATGGGTATGTGAGTACCTGTATGGGTGTGTGCATTGCTGTGTGAGTGGTAGTATGGGTGAGTGAGTGTGTGTGCATATGTGTTAGTTGCTGTATAGGTGAATGAATACCTGTGTGAGTATATGTATGGGTGAGTGAGTGGATGTGTGGGCAGCTCTATGGGTGTTTGAGTTGGTGTGTGAGTAGCTGTATGAGTAAGTGAATGGATGAATTAATAGAGTGGGTGAGTGAGTGGGTGTGTCAGTGACTGTATGGGTTAGTGTATGAATGTATCAGTGGTTTTTTGGATGAGTAAGTATGTGTGTGACTGCTTGTGCTTGCATGGATGAGTGAATGTGTCTTTGAGTGGATGTCTGTATAAGTGAGTGGATGTATAAGCGGCTATATGAGTGTGTGAGTGGGTATATGTATGGTTGTATGGGTATGTGAGTACAAGTGTGAGTGTCTGTTTGGGTGAGTCTGTGCCTAGTGAGAGGGCATATGAGTAATTGTATGGGTGAATGAGTGGGTTATGGGTATGTAAGTGGCTGTATAGGTGATTGAGTGTGTGTGCTAGTGCTGGTATGGATGAGTGAGTGCATGTGTAGTTGCTTGCATAGTTTCATGTATGCATGTGCGAGTGGCTGTATGGGTGCATAAGTGGGTGTGTTAGTGTCTGTATGGCTGTTTTACTGGATGTGTGAGTGGCTCCATCGGCAACTGAGTGGATGTGTTAGTGGCTGTATGTATGAGTGAGTGGGTATATGAGTAGTTGTATGGGTCTGTGAATGGGTATGTGACTGCTTGTGTAGACATATGAGTGGGTGTATGAGGGGCTGTCTTAAGATAGTTCTTGTTATACTTTGCAGCTAATTATTACTGAGGTAAATTCATAAGCAGCCCTCAAATTTTGTCATTTACACCTCAGTATTGCCGCCAGGGATTTCTGGCTTTAAGGTGACATTGAAAATGAGAAAAAAAGATATTTAAAGTATTTTCATTTTCAAAGTGTCTACTATTAAATAATAATATATTGTTAATATCCTTTTATTTATTGGGTTGGTGTGTGAGTGGCTGTATAGATGAGTAAATGGATGTGTCAGTGCCTGTAAGGGTAGGTGAGTGATTGGGTGTGTGAGTGGCTCTATAGATGGGTAAGTGGGAGTGGGAGTCTCTGTATGGGTGTATGAATATGTATGTGAGTATATGTATGGCTGAGTGAGTGGGTGGGTGAGAGCCTGTATGGATGGTTAAATGGGTGTGTAAGTAGCTGCATGGGTTAGTGAATAGGTACATGAGTAGTGTATGAGTAAGTGAGCTGATGCATCAGTGATGTATGGGTGAGTGATTGGGTGTGTGAGTGGCTGTATGTGTTAGTGAGTGACTGTGTAAGTGGCTGCATAGGTGACTAAGAGGGCAAGTGAGTACATGTAGCAGTGTGTGAATAGCTGCATTTCTGTATGTAGCTGGCTCAATCCCTGTATCATTGTGTGCCTCATTGTGTACCATGACAATGTAAGTTTGCTGAACAACATAGAAAGAGCTAATTAGGAATTTACACTACTGCAATAGACGGTGCCATTTATCTGTTTAAAAAGAAAAGAAACATAAGTATAAGTTTGTATTACAATTTTCAAAATTACATAATAAACTTCAAACAAAACAGTTGTAATTTATTATACTGTAATAGTATCTTATATTATATTAAAGCATTTCCTTTTTCCATTTTTACTGTTCTCAGCTTTTATATTTGTTCACCATAAACAATGTACTGTATGAAGCTTTATCCCTGAACAGTGGGGAAAAACAATCATCTCGATTGTAGAAAAAAGACCTGCACAGTAGATCATTGTTTATTAAGTGACACTATGTAATGCACTCAGTACAATTCGTTAATCAGTTGTTTTACTTACAGTTATTACACCCCTCTAAACAAACCTTTCTTAAAAATATTTGTTTTATTATATCTGATACAATACTACTTATAAATACAAACCATACTTGCTTTTTGCAAATGCTTTTGAAAACATCACCCCTAGTGTGTTGAATGATGTCTAAAACGCTCATTATCAATGCAGACCAAATCCAATACCAATTTTGTTTCAACAAATAGTACATAGAAGTTTGGATGAAAAAACAAAATGTGACAATTTTGTAGTTTAAAGGCAGTTTTGGTTTCAATTTAATGTTCCTGTGATTGCATTGTGTCCATCCAGTTTCACTCTTTAATTAGTCACTGTAGTATCCAGATGTTATATTAACTCCTTAGTGGAAGATAAAAGCGCTCATGAATTTTGGAGAACTTTTTAAAGACTTCACCCTTGATATGCCGAATGATGTCTAAAAAACTGGGAATCCACATAAAAGAAACACCATACATTAATTATTTTTCCAGAAATACTCCTTAGAACTTTGGTTGAAGAAACAAAAGGTAAGAAATTCGTAGTTTTAAAGGAAGTTTTGGTTTGAACTTAAAGTTGCTGTCCTTGCATTCTGTCCATCCCGTTTCACTCTTTAAATAGACTGTATAGTGTCGAGATCTTATAGTAACTCCTTCAAGATTATACCCATAGAAGCACACGTTCTTCCAGAAAATGACATTTGTTCTGCATTGAAGTTTGTAATTTCGGTTTCCAATTTAGATCCATCTGCTCGTTGCAGTATTAATATGAGTTTTTCCCCCACTTTTTGCATTTGTAATGTAAATATAACATCTGATCTACAATTTGGACAGGTCATATTTTGGTTTGCTGTTTTAATCAATCTGTCAAAAGGTATAGTTTTGGAATCCGGTAGTGTTAAGTACAGAAATCTCTCAGAGTTTCTTTGAGTATAAGACATAAAAGAGCAATCTTCACAGTCATGGTTCCGTATGTAACTTAGTCTAAATAAGTCATCCATGTTTATTTCTTCTTCTTCTGAAAACTCCAAGCAGTATCATTATAAATTCCTGTGCATCTTGTTGAATGTTCTGATTAAATAGCACTGATCCACTACATATATCTACTAGATCTCGAATGCCTGAAGCACAATGTATTATAGTCCTATCACTAAGTAAACGTTGTTGCAAAGCACAGAGTGCGGAACATAATCTCTTCTGTGCTTTCTGTCCTATCGCATTTATAAGATATGGTAAATGAAACAGTACATTGAGAACAACATTTGCATAGCAGTTGACACCAGAAGTGTTTGACAACTGGCAACCTACAAACTCTCCCTCATTCTCCAGTTTTCTCTTCTTACCATTTTCCTTGTTGTCCTTCTTTTATTTCTTTTCAGCAAAATCTGTAGATTCTTTTGTGAGCTTCCGCTTTTGACAGATTATCCATTTTTCATAAATGGGATGCCGTCCTAAATGAGGTGTGTACACACCTCTTATCCGATTGTACTCTCGGACACAACTTGCATTGCTGCTATCTTTCCTGTCATCAAAATTAACCAAAAACAAACCAGACAATGTTCTCACTTGAGACAATGCAACATATGCCCTACCTTTTTGAAACACAGTACTAACAATAGTAATAAAAGCTGTGTCTACACTTAAACCTTGAGATTTATGGATAGTTACAGCGTACACTAGAAACACTGGGAACTGCTCTCGGTAGACATAAATGTCTTTTACTAACAAAAAACATATTACACATCGGCCAATCTGCTTGACATCAATATGATCAAATTTCATGGCTAAGTATTCAACCTCATGATGGGGGATGGCCAAGAAGGCGGCTAGAGCGGACGCAGAGCTTTGAGCTCTGCTCTGTGCCTGCCGGCAATATCCTGTAGTCCCCTTGCCTGGCCCAACATCCTCCACTGATATCGGTGTGGCAGGAAACCGGCGCCCGACCCTGCAAATTTCAGAGTCCTTCGAGGCTCCGTGGGACCGCATCGAGCTCCGGTCTCTGGCTGCGTGATTGGGTGTGCTCCCGAGGCCTGGAGCTTTCCGATGTGACGGAGGCGGATCAGCACGGGCTGTACCCCGGCCGCGCGGTGTGCGAGCTTGCCTCCCTCCATAATTGGGGACTTGGCAGCCTGTGCCCCGTATCCCAGTTTGAGGTGCCCGCGGTCCCCGGCCCGAGGTGAGCTACGAGATCGGGGACGCCATTTTCCACCAGGCGGCCTGCGATGGCCGGGCCTATCATAGAGGAGTTGTGGGACTAGTATGCCCGGCAGGCCGATGGAAGTCCACACCTGGATGCGGTGAGTGGATACCTGCGACCCCCCCTACGGCTCCCCCGCAGCCTCTGGAGAGTGTGCGGTGGGCCGTAATTGGACCCCTGGGCCTGCGCACCCCGATCCACGGTGCACAGAACAACCGAGGCCTTCATCCTGTGACATGTATGGTCCCGGTGAGCTGCCCCAATTTGGTGAGAACCTTGGGGCCGGTGTGAGCCGACTAGCCAGCTGTGGACTTCCCCACACAACAGGAGAGGGCATACTCGAATCCCAGGCCCCTGTTTTCGGTCCTGAAGTGAGGGAGTTGCATCGGAGCCAGGCCCATGTGTGAACTGGTGTACATGGAGAGGAACCTTGCAAGGGATGTGTGCCTCGTGGTGAACCGCGGCCCGCCCGCATCTCCCTGAGGGCAGGACAATAATAAGTGCGTCAGCAGAGGCCTGAGTGGGATGCGAATGGGAGACTTATGTGACCCTTGTGCCCTGGACACACCACTGATACCATAGTGCGCAGGACACCTTGGGCATAGTACGACCGCGAGGTCCGTTGCTGTGTAGACCTGCAGCACGGGACACCTTGAATTCGGACAGACACGGGGCTCTACCCTGACCGCCTGTGACATCTCAACCATTTGCCCACACACCTTATCCTGCACCCCAACTCTTGGCTATCCCTGACCTCCGGCCGGGGAAATGGCCTTTACAACGACTCATTGACAACGAAGTACCTGAACCACGACTCCTTAACAACGACCTGAACCTGAATCACGAGTCTTTTAACCACTAATGCATTTACAAGTACCTCTGGCCAGTAGATGGCACTCTTGGATTGTATATGACAGATGTATTACTATTGATAAAATGGTGGATGGCCGTATTTTATATGGTTTTGTAGAGTGGATATTTCTTTTTTAACAAAATAAGTTTAGGACAATAGTGTCTATTATGTGAAAACGTGTTTGAATTTCGTTGTAAATGCATTAAAGGTAAAGGCATATTCGCAGTAAATAAAAATTACTTTAAAATGTAAGTATTTTGGTAAGTATTAAAGGTAATTATTACGTGTAATATATATATAAAAAAAATATATATATAGATATATATATATGTATATATATATATATCTATATATATATATATATGGTTGCAAGTGTATTTTTAAGGGTTTAGGGCGAGTATGGATTTTTGGGTGGCAAGGGTATTTTTAGGGTTTAGGGTGGGTGTGGGTTTTTGAGTGGCAAGGGTAATTTTAGGGTTTTGGGTGGGTATGGGTTTTTGGGTGGCAAGGGTAATTTTAGGGTTTATGGTGGGTATGGGTTTTTGGGTGGCAAGGGTATTGTTTAGGGTTTAGGGTGGGGATGGGTTTTTGGGTGGCAAGGCTAGTTTTAGGGTTTAGGGTGGGTATGGGTTTTTGGGTGGCAAGGGTATTTTTCGGGTTTTAGGGTGGGTATGGTTTTTGGGTGGCAAGGGTAATTATAGGTTTTAGGGTGGGTATGGGTTTTTGGGATTGCAAGGGTAATTTTAGGGTTTAGGGTGGGTATGTTTTTTGGGTGGCAAGGGTAATTTTAGGATTTAAGGTAGGTATGGGTTTTTGAGATTGCAAGGGTATTTTTAGGGTTTAGGGTAGGTATGGGTTTTTGGGTGGAAAGGGATTTTTTAGGGTTTAGGGTGGGTATGAGTTTTTGGGTGGCAAGGGTAATTATAGGGTTTTGGGTGGGTATGGGATTTTGGGTGTCAAGAGTCATTTTAGGGTGGGTATGGGTTTTTGGGTGGCAAGGGTAATTTTAGGGTTAAGGGTTGGTATGGGTTTTTGGGATTGCAAGGGTATTTTTAGGTTTTAGGGTGGGTGTGGGGGTTTTGGTTGGAAAGGGAATTCATAGGGTTTAGGGTGGGTATAGGTTTTTGGTTTGATAGGGAATTTTTAAGGTTTGGGGTGGGTGTAGGTTTTTGGGGTGGAAAGGGATTTTATAACATAATAGTGAGTATAGGGGTTTGTGTGTGTATATATATATATATTCACTGAAAAAACCATAGGTTTCAGGGACGTGATAGTTACAAATTAGCATTTAAAAAACCTTTGAAATTCACTGAAAAAACCATAGGTTTTAGGGACAGTTATAGTTAGTTGGACATTGCACTCGTACAAAACCTGTGAAATTCCCCGTTATAGTTAGTCCAGCTAACTATAACTCGCGCCCGCAATGCACTGCTGATGACGTCACATATTACATCACTCATGACATGGTCAGTGACATCACTGATGACATCACTGATGACATCTCAAATGACATCACTGATGACATCATCCAGTGACTGTGTGTTTCTGTAAAGTTTAAATATTTTTAATATATATAGGAAAAGACGTATTGAAGAATGAGTGGGTGTGTAAGTGTCTGTATGGATGATTTAGTAGGTGCATGACTGACTCTATAAGTGAGTGATTTAACGTATCTTACTGAATGAATGGGTTAGTGACTAAACTGGGTGAATGTCTGTATCCGTCTGTCTGTTGCTGTGTAAGTGGCTGCATGTGTTTGTGAATAGCTACATGAGTGTCTATATGAGGTATTGAATGCTTGTCTGAGTATCTGTATGGGTGCCTGAGTGTTTGTGTGGGAGGGGTGTGTGCAACTCTGTGCATAGATGTGTGAGTGGGTGATTCACTGGGTGGATGGTTTCAAGAGTGCATCTGTGATAGACTGTATGGGTGGGTAAGTGTGTGTAAGAGTGTGTTAGTGAGTGAATGTATGTCCCAGTGGTACATGTGTGAGTAACTACATATGTGAAAGGCAGTATATATGTGTGTTGGAGTATATAAATAGCTATAAGCGAGAGTGAGTGATTGTGATAGTGGCTGTATGGATGAGTGTGTGCTTGTATCAGTGATTGTATAAGAGCGTAAGAATGTGCTACTATTTGTATGAGTAAGTGAGCTGGTGTGTGTATAACTGTATAGGTGAGTAAATGGTAGTGTGTTTAATTATTTGCATGACTGACTAGGTGTGTGAGTACCTCTATGGATGAGTGGCGGTGTTTGAGTGTCTATGTAGGAGTATGAGTGCATATGATAGTCCTGTACTGAGTGACCGTAAGTATGAGTGACTGTACGGGTGAGTGAGTGGATGTGTGCGTAGACCTAAGAATCAGTGAGTGGGTATGTAGTTATTGGTGTTGGAGTGTCTATGGTTTTGCGAATGGCAGTCTGTAATTTAGAGTGGGTGTATCAAAGGTTATATTGGGGTGTGAGGAGGTGCATCAGATTATCACGTGGATGATGTCATCAGTGATGTCATCAGTGATGTCACTGACCATGTCATGAGTGATGTAATATGTGACGTCATCAGCAGTGCATTATGGGCGCGAGTTATAGTTAGCTGGACTAACTATAACGGGGGAATTTCACGGGTTTTGTACGAGTGCAATGTCCAACTAACTATAACTGTCCCTAAAACCTATGGTTTTTTCAGTGAATTTCAAAGGTTTTTTAAATGCTAATTTGTAACTATAACGTCCCTGAAACCTATGGTTTTTTCAGTGAATTTCAAAGGTTTTTTAAATGCTAATTTGTAACTATAACATGTCTGAAACCTACGGTTTTTTCAGTGAATTTCAAAGGTTTTGTAAATGACAATTTTTAAATGTATTAATTGTTATATAAATTTTTTTCATACTGATTTCCAAATTTTTTAGAAACAATTGTTTTTTAAATATTTTATTTTTTAAATTACATTGTAATTACATTATACATTACATTACAAAAATACTTTCTCAGAATGAATTACTTTAGTTTAAATACTTTGCACATAGGCAATAGACTTTTAAGTACAGTAGTTACAGTTGTTGCAATGGGCAACACATTTTCAAACACAATGCAACATTCAGCTCAATGTGAATTTCTAGTTAAATGCAATTAGTTACTTTATGGATTACTTTTTCTAACCACAGGACTGGATCCTAGATTCAGTCCTGGGACATCTCCTGTAAACAGTTGAGTAAAAGCGTTTTGGTTACAGTCGTGATTTTTAAGGAATATTATTGTACTTTAAAAGTTCACACTAGAAACTTTTCTCATAGAATCACCAATGTTATCCTATGGAAGGAAATTCACTTAGAAGTTAAAAACTGTTATCGTTACTTTTTCTTACTCAGTGTTGGATCCTGGATCCAGCACTGGTGCATCTCCTGTAAACAGTTGAAAGAATGCGTTTAAGTCATACAGGCGATTTTTTAGGAATATTTGTAGTTTGTGAAAATCGACACTTTGAAACTTTTCTGCTGAAAACCAGACAATGGATTCCTATGGAAGAAAATATAAGTTACTGGTAAGTACGGTTAAAATTACTTTTCAGGGTCAGTGCTAGGCTAAAAGATGCAGCACTGGGTTCTCTCCTGATAACAGGTGAGTAAATTGGAATTCGTACTTTGGTTGATTTTAGAGGAATATTATAAAGTTCCAAAACTCCACACTTAGAAGAATTTCCAAGTGAAACCAGTCAATGTTAGCCTATGAAGGAAATTCAAGTTACTGGTAAGTACGGTTAAAATTACTTTTCAGGGTCAGTGCTGGGCTAAAAGATGCAGCACTGGGTTCTCTCCTGATAACAGGTGAGTAAATTGGAATTCGTACTTTGGTTGGATTTTAGAGGAATATTATAAAGTTCCAAAACTCCACACTTAGAAGAATTTCCAAGTGAAACCAGTCAATGTTAGCCTATGGAAGGAAATTCAAGTTACTGGTAAGTACGGTTAAAATTACTTTTCAGGATTAGTACTGGGCTGAAAGATACAGCACTGAGGTCTCTCCTGATAACAGGTGAGTAAATCGGAATTCGTATTTCGGCTGATTTTAGAGGAATATTTTAAAGTTCCAAAACTCCACACTTAGAAGAATTTCCAAGTGAAAACAGTCAATGTTAGCCTATAGAAGGAAATTCAAGTTACTGGTAAGTACGGTTAAAATTACTTTTCAGGACCAGTACTGGGCTGAAAGATACAGCACTGAGGTCTCTCCTTATAACAGGTGAGTAAATCGGAATTCGTATTTCGGCTGATTTTAGAGGAATATTTGTATGTTTCAAAAATCAACACTTAGAAACTTTTTCAACAAAAAGCAGGCAATGATATCCTATGGAAGGAAATTCAAGTTACTGGTAAGTACGGTTAAAATTACTTTTCAGGACCAGTACTGGGCTGAAAGATGCAGCACTGAGGTCTCTCCTTATAACAGGTGAGTAAATAGGAATTCGTATTTCGGATGATTTTAGAAGAATATTTGCACAATGGTGAAGGGAGGAGGCGGGGCCTGAGGTGACATCTGTGCAAACGCACCCTGTGGCGCGTTTTAAGTTGGGGGATTAAGTCCCCTTGAATCCTGAGGGTCCCTACGGGCCAACTAGCCCACCAGGAACCTCCAATATGCGCCAGGGCTGCGTTGCAGAGACGTGTAGAGCGGCCACACCCCTTTTACACCTCTCTGCAACGCAGCTCTGTGGCGCTTTCTGGATGTACCTGTTGGGCTAGTTGGCCTCCAGGGACCCTCAGGATTGAAGGGGATTTAATTCCCCATCTTAAAACGCGCCACGGGGCCTGTTTGCACACATGTCACCTGAAGCCCCGCCCCTCCCTTCACCACTGTGCAAACGCGCCCGTGGCGCGTTTTAAGTTGGGGAATTAAGTCCCCTTGAATCCTGAGGGTCCCCGGAGTCCAACTAGCCCACCATATACCTCCAAAAAGCGCCACAGAGCTGCGTTGCAGAGAGGTGTAAAAGGGGCGTGGCCTCTGTACACCTCTCTGCAAGGCAGCTCCCTGGCGCATACTGGAGGTTCCTGGTGGGCTAGTTGGCCCCCAGGGACCCCCAGTATTCAAGAGGAATTCGTTCCCCCTCTGCAAACGCGCCAGCGGGCACGTTTGCAGAGTGGTGAAGGAAGGGGGCGGGGCCTGCGGGCCCGATCGTTTAAAAAAATAAATAATAATGTTGTCCTCTGAAGGGGGCTCTGTGGCCCCCTTCCTTTTTCCAGTTTTTATGCCCTGGGGACCCCATCCCCCAGGGCCTTACCCCTTTTTTTAATTACAAATTAAAAAAAACGGGAAGGGGGCCGCGTGGCCCCCTTCCCTGGGCCTGTATTGGCCCCGGGACCCCATCCCCGGGGCATGGCCTCGATTTATTTATTTTTCGTAGGGAGGGGGCTGCGTGGCCCCCTCCTCAGGCCATTTAAGGCCCCGGGGACCCCATCCCCCGGGGCCGGCCTTTCCGTTTTTTTATTGTTTTATTTTTTGGGGAGGGGGCCGCGTGGCCCCTCCCGGGCCACTACTTGCCCCGGGGACCCCATCCCCCGGGGCTGGCCCTCGTTGGGGGACTGTGGGGGTCCCCAATCCCCCACAGTCCCGCCGGCTCCCCGTGTCCTACGGGAGCCGGCATTGCTTTACACATGGGGAGCAGCTAAGATGCTGCTGCCCATGTGGAAAGCAGTCGGCTTTGGATATTGGAAGAGAGAGCAGGTTTCCTGCTCTCTCTTCCAATATCCAAAGCAGTTTGCAATGACAGGACGGGAGCCGCGAGGCTCCCGTCCTGTCATTGCAAACAGCAGTGTCCCGGGGTAGGCACCCCGGGACACTGTAGGAGCCGGCCCTGGGGGTGGTGGTCCCCAGGGCCATCAAGGGCTTCCAGGAGGGGGCCGCGCGGCCCCCTCCCATTCAGTTCACAGCCCCGGGAGGTGGTGGTCCCCGGGCTCTGGGGTCCGTAACGGACCCCCATATTTAAATGTTTAGTGCCCCAGGGAGGTGGCGGTCCTCGGGCGTGTGGGGGCTGGAGCCCCCCCACACAGGTTTTTTAATTAATAAAAAAAAAGCCCCGGGAGGTGGTGGTCCCGGGGCTGCGGGAAGGCTCAGAGCCCTCCCGCACCATTTTAAAAAAGCCCCGGGGGTGGCGGTCCTCGGGGCTTGGGGGCCCTTGAGGCCCCCACACATTAAATTATCCCCTCACCATGCCCCCGGGACTTGGGCCACCCGGGGCAAATATAATCAGCGCGGAGACCGCGCTCGATTTTTTCCGGATTTTTTTGACTGAGCGCATCCTGCCGATTTTTAAAAAAAAAAAATTTTTTTTTGCCCAGGGGGTCCTTGTGGGACCCCTGAGCAAACCTAGGGGTCAGAGTGTTTCTACCCTGCCCCCTTTGTGCGCTTTGCGCACTTGTTTCTGTCCCTCGGTTCTACCGAGGGACAAAATGGCTGCCAACATTTCCTGAATCGGAATGATGACAGCCAGCTGACAGCCAATTAACATGCAGCTCGTGATCGGGAGGGTACGCGGACCCTACTCGGCCATAGATATCACTATCTTTTTACTTTTGATTTTCTCAGCAACTACTGAACGGATTTACACCATTTAACAAAAGGGTTCTTTCTGAACCAAGAACTACCTCTTTGCCAAATTTGGTGTAATTCCGTTCAGCAGTTCGGGCTGTAGCCGTGTCTAAAGTTTCCTATGGAAAATTGCATGGGGAAAACGCGTTTTGGGACCCCCCTTTTTCTCGGCCCCCGCTTGACGAATCCCCCGAGACTTTCAGGGTAGGAGCGGACCGGAGCGGGCCACAAAGTTTGAAAATTTTGCGAAGATACGTCAACCGGCAAGAGAGTTATTTCAAATAGAATGTCGCGGATTTCCTATGGATAATAGGTTGTAACTATAACTATCTACTGGCGACCGCCAGTAGATAATATATATATATATATATATTCACTGAAAAATCATAGGTTTCAGGCACGTTATAGTTAGAAATTAGCATTTAAAAAACCTTTGAAATTCACTGAAAAAACCATAGGTTTTAGGGACAGTTATAGTTAGTTGGACATTTCACTCGTACAAAACCATAGAAATTCCCCGTTATAGTTAGTTCAGCTAACTATAACTCGCGCCCCGCAATGCACTGCTGATGACGTCACATATTACATCACTCATGACATGGTCAGTGACATCACTGATGACATCACTGATGACATCTCAAATGACATCACTGATGACATCACTGATGACATCATCCAGTGACTGTGTGTTTCTGTAAAGTTTAAATATGTTTAATATATATTAGGGAAAGGCGTATTGAAGAATGAGTGGGTGTATAAGTGTCTGAATGGATGATTTAGTACGTGAGTGACTGACTCTACAAGTGAGTGATTAAATGTATCTTACTGAATGCATGGGTTAGTGACTAAACTGTGTGAATGTCTGTATCCGTCTGTCTGTTGGTTTGTAAGCGGCTGCATGGCTTTCTGAATAGCTACATGAGTGTCTACATGGGTTATTGATTGATTGTCTGAGTATCTGTATGGGTGCCTGAGTGTTTGTGTGGGTGGGGTGTGTGTGACTCTGTGCATAGATGTGTGAGTTGGTGATTCACTGGGTGCATGGTTTCAAGAGTGCATCTGTGATGGACTGTATGGGTGGGTGAGTGTGTGTATGGGTGTGTTAGTGATTGAATGTATATCTCAGTGGTACATGTGTGAGTAACTACATATGTGAAAGGCAGTATATATGTGTGTTGGAGTATATAAATGGCTATAAGTGAGAGTGTGTGATTGTGAGAGTGGCTGTATGGATGAGTGTGTACTTGTATCAGTGATTGTATAAGAGCGTAAGAATGTGCTAGTATTTGTATGAGTAAGTGAGCTGGTGTGTGTATAACTGTATAGGTGAGTAAATGGGTGTGTGATTAAGTTTTTTGCATGACTGACTAGGTGTGTGAGTACCTCTATGGATGAGTGGCGGTGTGTGAGTGTTTATATAGGTGTATGAGTGCATATGATAGTCCTGTACTGAGTGACTAAGTATGAGTGACTGTACGGGTGAGTGAGTGGATGTGTGTGTAGACCTAAGAATCAGTGAGTGGGTATGTAGTTTTTGGTGTTGGAGTGTCTATGGTTTTGAGAATGGCAGTCTGTAATTTAGAGTGGGTGTATCAAAAGTTATATTAGGGTGTGAGAAGATGCATGAAATTATCACATGGATGATGTCATCAGTGATGTCATTTGAGATGTCATCAGTGATGTCATCAGTGATGTCACTGACCATGTCATGAGTGATGTAATATGTGACGTCATCAGCAGTGCATTGCGGGGCGCGAGTTATAGTTAGCTGAACTAACTATAACGGGGGAATTTCTATGGTTTTGTACGAGTGAAATGTCCAACTAACTATAACTGTCCCTAAAACCTATGGTTTTTTCAGTGAATTTCAAAGGTTTTTTAAATGCTAATTTCTAACTATAACGTGCCTGAAACCTATGATTTTTTAAGTGAATTTCAAAGGTTTTTTTAAATGCTAGTTTCTAACTATGCCTACAGAGGTAGGACATGTGAAGAAAGAAGAAAAACGCACAGAAAGAAGCAAAAGATGTGCAGAAAGAACCAACAGAGGAGCAGAAAGAGGCCTTGTTGCAAAATCATCCTGTGCCCACAACTTTTTCAGACGGGTACTGGTGGTAACTGACTCTGACTAACCAGAGCCAGTGCTATGCTAAAAGACACTTAGAATACAGTGAAAACACCTACATACACTAGGGAACACTATGCGTTGGGGTACCCCTGTGATTAGCATGACCTCCTCTGCAAGTCCCTAGTACATAATAGGGCAGGGGGATTAAAACTACCTCTTAAAACGCGCTACAGGGCGCGTTTGCACAGTGGTGAAGGGAGGGGGCCTGAGGTGACATGTGTGCAAACGCACCTCGTGGCACGTTTTAAGTTGCAGGATTAAGTCCCCTTGAATTCTGAGGGTCCCTGGGGCCCAACTAGCCCCCCAGGTACCTACAGTTAGGACCACAGAGCTGAGTTGCAGAGAGGCGTGTCCGAGGCCACGCACCTTTTTCACCTCTCTGCAACGCAACTCTGTTGTGCTTACTGAAGGTACCTGGTGGGCTAGTTGGCCCCCAGGGTCCCTCAGGATTCAAAGGGAATTAATTCCTCAACTTAAAACGCACCACAGGGCGTGTTTGCGCACATGTCACCTGAGGCCCCGCCCTCCCTTCACCACTGTGCAAACGCGCTCGTGGTGCGCTTTAAGTTGGGGGATTAGGTCACCTTGAATCCTGAGGGTCGCGCTGGGGCCCAACTAGCCCACTAGGTACTTCCAGTAGCACCACAGGCCTGCGTTGCAACGCCTGTAACAAATTGTGCAGTTGTGTTTAGGTAGTGAAGAGGGTCATGCTGGGGTAGTATTTTAGGGTTTAGGGTAGTGCAGTGGTGTTTGGGTAGTGTAGGGAGTCGTGCTGGGGGAGTGTTTTAGGGTTTAGGGTAGTGCAGTGGTGTTTGGGTAGTGTAGGGGTCGTGCTGGGGGTAGTGTTTTAGGGTTTAGGGTAGTGCAGTGGTGTTTGGGTAGTGTAGGGGGTCGTGCTGGGGGTAGTGATTTAGGGTAGTGCAGTGGTGTTTGGGTAGTGTAGGGGTACTGCTGGGGGTAGTGTTTTAGGGTTTAGGGTAGTGCAGTGGTGTTTGGGTAGTGTAGGGGTACTGCTGGGGGTAGTTTTAGGGTTTAGGGTAGTGCAGTGGTGTTTGGGTAGTGTAGTGGTTCGTGCTGGGGGTAGTTTTTTAGGGTTTAGGGTAGTGCAGTGGTGTTTGTGTAGTGTAGGGGTAGTGTTTTAGGGTTTAGGGTAGTGCAGTGGTGTTTGTGTAGTGTAGGAGGTCGTGTTTTAGGGTTTAGGGTAGTGCAGTGGTCTTTGGGTAGTGTAGGGAGTCGTGCGGGGGTAGTGTTTTAGGGTTTAGGGTAGTGTAGGGGGTCATGCGGGGGGTAGTGTTTTAGGGATTAGGGTAGTGCATTGGTGTTTGGGTAGTGTAGGGGGTCATGCGGGGGTAGTGTTTTAGGGTTTAGGGCAGTGCAGTGGTGTTCGGGTAGTGTAGGGGGTCGTGCTGGGGGAGTGTTTTAGGTTTAGGGCAGTGCAGTGGTGTTCGGGCAGTGTAGGGGGTCGTGCTGGGGGAGTGTTTGAGGGTTTAGGGCAGTGCAGTCGTGTTCGGGTAGTGTAGGGGGTTGTGCTGGGGGTAGTATTTTAGGGTTTAGGGTAGTGCAGTGGTGTTCGGGTAGTGTAGGGGGTCGTGCTGGGGGTAGTGTTCTAGGGTTTAGGGCAGTGCAGTGGTGTTTGGGCAGTGTAGGGGGTAATGCTGGGGGTGGTGTTTTAGGGTTTAGGGCAGTGCAGTGGTGTTCGGGCAGTGTAGGGGGTCGTGCTGGGGGTGGTGTTTCAGGGTTTAGGGCAGTGCAGTGGTGTTCGGGCAGTGTAGGGGGTGGTGTTTCAGGGTTTAGGGCAGTGCAGTGGTGTTCGGGCAGTGTAGGGGGTCGTGCAGGGGGTGGTGTTTCAGGGTTTAGGGCAGTGGTGTTCGGGCAGTGTAGGGGGTCGTGCTGGGGGTGGTGTTTCAGAGTTTGGGGCAGTGCAGTGGTGTTCGAGCAGTAAAGGGGGTCGTGCTGGGGGTGGTGTTTCAGGGTTTAGGGCAGTGCAGTGGTGTTCGGGCAGTGTAGGGGGCGGTGCAGGGGGTGGTGTTTCAGGGTTTAGGGCAGTGCAGTGGTGTTCGGGCAGTGTAGGGGTGCTGCAGGGGGTGGTGTTTCAGGGTTTAGGGCAGTGCAGGTGTGTTCGGGCAGTGTAGGGGGTCATGCAGGGGGTGGTGTTTCAGGGTTTAGGGCAGTGCAGTGGTGTTCGGGCAGTGTAGGGGGTCGTGCTGGGGCTGGTGTTTCAGGGTTTAGGGCAGTGCAGTGGTGTTCGGGCAGTGTAGGGGGTCGTGCTGGGGCTGGTGTTTCAGGGTTTAGGCAGTGCAGTGGTGTTCGGGCAGTGTAGGGGGTCGTGCTGGGGGTGGTGTTTCAGGGTTTAGGGCAGTGCAGTGGTGTTCGGGCAGTGTAGGGGGTCGTGCAGGGGTGGTGTTTCAGGGTTTAGGGCAGTGCAGTGGTGTTCGGGCAGTGTAGGGGTCGTGCTGGGGCTGGTGTTTCAGGGTTTAGGGCAGTGCAGTGGTGTTCGGGCAGTGTAGGGGGTCTTGCTGGGGTGGTGTTTCAGGGTTTAGGGCAGTGGTGTTCGGGCAGTGTAGGGGGTCTTGCTGGGGGTGATGTTTCAGGGTTTAGGGCAGTGCAGTGGTGTTCGGGCAGTGTAGGGGGTCTTGCTGGGGGTGGTGTTTCAGGGTTTAGGGCAGTGCAGTGGTGTTCCGTGCAGTGTAGGGGGTCGTGCTGGGGATGGTGTTTCAGGGTTTAGGGCAGTGCAGTGGTGTTCGGGCAGTGTAGGGGGTCGTGCAGGGGGTGGTGTTTCAGGGTTTAGGGCAGTGCAGTGGTGTTCGGGCAGTGTAGGGGGTCAGTGCTGGGGGTGGTGTTTCAGGGTTTAGGGCAGTGCAGTGGTGTTCGGGCAGTGTAGGGGTCATGCTGGGGGTGGTGTTTCAGGGTTTAGGGCAGTGCAGTGGTGTTCGGGCAGTGTAGGGGGTCGTGCAGGGGGTGGTGTTTCAGGGTTTAGGGCAGTGCAGTGGTGTTCGGGCAGTGTAGGGGTCGTGCTAGGGGTGTGTGTTTCAGGGTTTAGGGCAGTGCAGTGGTGTTCGGGCAGTGTAGGGGGTCATGCTGGGGCTGGTGTTTCAGGGTTTAGGGCAGTGCAGTGGTGTTCGGGCAGTGTAGGGGGTCATGCTGGGGGTGGTGTTTCAGGGTTTAGGGCAGTGCAGTGGTGTTCGGGTAGTGTAGGGGTCATGCTGGGGTGGTGTTTCAGGGTTTAGGGTAGTGCAGTGGTGTTCGGGCAGTGTAGGGGGTCGTGCTGGGGGTGGTGTTTCAGGGTTTAAGGTAGTGCAGTGGTGTTTGGGCAGTGTAGGGGGTCGTGCTGGGGGTAGTGTTTTAGGGTTTAGGTGCAGTGGTGTTTGTGCAGTGTAGGGGGTCGTGCTGGGGGTGGTGTTTTAGGGTTTAGGGTAGTGCAGTGGTGTTTGTGCAGTGTAGGGGTCGTGCAGGGGTGGTGTTTCAGGGTTTAGGGTGCAGTGGTGTTTGGGCAGTGTAGGGGGTCGTGCTGGGGGTGGTGTTTTAGGGTTTAGGGCAGTGCAGTGGTGTTGGGGTAGTGTTTTAGGGTTTAGGGTAGTGCAGTGGTGTTTGTGCAGTGTAGGGGGTCATGCTGGGGGTAGTGTTTCAGGGTTTAGGATAGTGCAGTGGTGCTTCGTGCAGTGTAGGGGGTCGTGCTGGGGTAGTGTTTTAGGGTTTAGGGTAGTGCAGTGGTGTTTTTGTAGTGTAGGGGGTCATGTTTTAAGATGCAACGCTCCAATACCTGACCAGTCTGCACTACATAAAACTGCAAAAAAACTAAAAATAAAAAGTGTTTTGCACACTTTTGTCATTGGGCTATATGTGGGCTACATCTGGGTAATATTTGTGCTACATTTGGGCTCTTTTTTCACTGGTGGCCATCTTGGAAGACTTCTTTGTTATGAAGTTTCCTAATTTCCTCATTTACTGCAGTCTCCTCAGTAGGAAATGCTTTCAGTTTTTTACTTTGATTCCATCAAGAAAGCATTCAGATGTGTCACACATTTGCCATAAATTCAGAATGTTATTACTCTAGTTGTTCATTAGATCACTGTAGTAAAGCTACTGCTCACCAAGGAGTTAACTGGAAGTCTACTGCTGGTATTGAAAGTGATTGTTTCAGTCTGCATGTCAGAATTTTCTAATGAAATAGAAGAGGATTTGAGATCTCACTTAAAACATGCACTAAATTTTCTTTTTGCAGCACTAACCATAATTTCTATGGCAAAATGAACCCCTCATTTTGTTCCTTTTTAAATTAAATGTTTTAAGTGTTACCAGTTTATTACAATCAAGATGGCTTCAGGTGTGCCATACTTTTGTCATAAGTAAGGCTGTTAGCACTCTAGTTGTTCTTTAGAACACTCTGGGAAGCTGCAGTAGAACACAAAGGCATCAACTGACAGGCTGCTCCTGTTGAAATTTAACAGGAAGATATTTGAGATCTCACTTAAAACATGTCCTAATTTTTCTTTCTACAGCACTAACCATAATTTCTATGGCAAAATGAACCCCCTCATTTTGTTCCTTTTTAAATTAAATGTTTTAAGTGTTACCAGTTTATTCCAATCAAGATGGCTTCAGGTGTGCCATACTTTTGTCATAAGTAAGACTGTTAGCGCTCTAGTTGTTCTTTAGAACACTCTGGGAAGCTGCAGTAGAACACAAAGGCATCAACTGACAGGCTGCTCCTGTTGAAATATAACAGGAAGATATTTGAGATCACACTTGAAACATGTCCTAATTTTTCTTTCTACAGCACTAACCATAATTTCTATGACAAAATGAACCCCATCATTTTGTTCCTTTTTAAATTAAATGTTTTAAGTGTTACCAGTTTATTCCAATCAAGATGGCTTCAGGTGTGCCATACTTTTGTCATAAGTAAGACTGTTAGCGCTCTAGTTGTTCTTTAGAACACTCTGGGAAGCTGCAGTAGAACACAAAGGCATCAACTGACAGGCTGCTCCTGTTGAAATATAACAGGAAGATATTTGAGATCACACTTGAAACATGTCCTAATTTTTCTTTCCAGAGCACTAACCATAATTTCTATGACAAGATGAACCCCATCATTTTGTTCCTTTTCAAATTAAATGTTTTAAGTGTTACCAGTTTATTCCAATCAAGATGGCTTCAGGTGTGCCATACTTTTGTCATAAGTAAGGCTGTTAGCACTCTAGTTGTTCTTTAGAACACTCTGGGAAGCTGCAGTAGAACACAAAGGAATCAACTGACAGTCTCTGCCCTTGTTGGATGTACATGTTTTACTGAGAATGTCAGACTTCATTCTCACATGACTGAGAAAGATAATGTGAATTTACAGAAAATATGCTCTCATATTAGCTTCTGGAGCACCTTCCAAAACTGTATGGGACAAGCATGTGAAAATAGTTTTCTCTCAAACATGATTCATGATATCCCAGCAGAAGGTTTTTCACAGGGTAAAATCACCTTAGAACACACTACAATTCCTGAAATTAGTATGGTACCATCAACAAATGAATTCTAATGTAACTAAAGTCTGTTATCACCCTTTATAGTTCTCCTTTTGGTAACCCTCAAAATCTTCGATTCACTACAATGCATTTCAATGGGGTACTATCATTTATATTGGTCCCAAGATGGCTGCCAGCAATTCCAGGATGAAGTGCTGACAGCCAATCAGATCTCACGATGACATGTGTAGTTAGGCTCCGCCCAGATATATATGTGTTTTTACTTTTGATTTTCTCAGCAACTACTGAACGGATTTACACCATTTAACAAAAAGGGTTCTTTTTGAACCAAGAACTACCTCTTTGCCAAATTTGGTGTAATTCCGTTCAGCAGTTCGGGCTGTAGCCTTGCATAAAGTTTCCTATGGGAAATTGATTTTTGACTCTTATTTTTTTAATTTCTCCGCAACTACTGAACGGATTTACACCATTTAACAAAAGGGTTCTTTCTGAACCAAGAACTACCTCTTTGCCAAATTTGGTGTAATTCCGTTCAGCAGTTCGGGCTGTAGCCGTGTCTAAAATTTCCTATGGGAAAATGAATGGGGAAAACACGTTTTGGGACCCCCTTTTTCTCGGCCCCGCTTGACGAATCACCCTGAGACTTTCAGGGTAGGAGCGGACCGGAGCGGGCCATAAAGTTTGAAAATTTCGCGAAGATTCGTCAACCGACGCAAAGAGTTATTTCAAATAGAATGTCGCAGATTTCCTATGGAAAATAGGTCCTAACTATAACTATTTACTGGCGACCGCCAGTAGATAATATATATATATATATATATATATATATATATATGTATATATATATATATATATTATCTACTGGCGGTCGCCAGTAGATAGTTATAGTTAAAACCTATTATCCATAGGAAATCCGCGACATTCTATTTGAAATAACGTTGGCGCCGGTTGACGAATCTTCGCGAAAGTTTCCAACTTGTTGGGGCGCTCCGGTCCGCTCCTATCCTGAAAGTCTCGGGGTGATACGTCAAGCGGGGCCGAGAAAAAGGGGGGTCCCAAAACGCGTTTTCCCCATTCATTTTTCCATAGGAACCTTTAGTCGCAGCTACAGCCCGAACTGCTGAACGGAATTACACCAAATTTGGCAAAGAGGTAGCCCTTGGTTCAGTGTCGTGCCTTTTGCTTAAATGGTGTAAATCCGTTCAGTAGTTCCTGAGAAAATCAAAAGTAAAGTCACATATATATCTGGGCGGAGCCTAACCACACATGTCATCGTGAGATCTGATTGGCTGTCAGCACTTCATCCTGGAATTGCTGGCAGCCATCTTGGGACCAATATAAATGATAGTACCTCATTGAAATGCATTGTAGTGAATAGAAGATTTTGAGGGTCACCAAAAGGAGAACTATAAAGGGTGATAACAGGCTTTAGTTACATTAGAATTTATTTGTTGATGGTACCATACTAATTTTAGGAATTGTGGTGTATTCTAAGGTGATTTTACCATGTGAAAAACCTTCTGCTGGGATATCATGAATCATGTTTGAGAGAACACTATTTTCTCATGCTTGTCCCATGGAGGTTTGGAAGGTGCTCCAGAAGCTAAAATGAGAGCATATTTTCTGTAAATTCACATTATCTTTCTCACTCATGTGAGAATGAAGTCTGACATTCTCAGTAAAACATGTACATCCAACAAGGGCAGAGACTGTCAGTTGATTCCTTTGTGTTCTACTGCAGCTTCCCAGAGTGTTCTAAAGAACAACTAGAGTGCTAACAGCCTTACTTATGACAAAAGTATGGCACACCTGAAGCCATCTTGATTGGAATAAACTGGTAACACTTAAACAATTTAATTTAAAAAGGAACAAAATGATGGGGTTCATTTTGTCATAGAAATTATGGTTAGTGCTGTAGAAAGAAAAATTAGGACATGTTTCAAGTGTGATCTCAAATATCTTCCTGTTATATTTCAACAGGAGCAGCCTGCCAGTTGATGCCTTTGTGTTCTACTGCAGCTTCCCAGAGTGTTCTAAAGAACAACTAGAGCGCTAACAGCCTTACTTATGACAAAAGTATGGCACACCTGAAGCCATCTTGATTGGAATAAACTGGTAACACTTAAAACATTTAATTTAAAAGGAACAAAATGATGGGGTTCATTTTGTCATAGAAATTATGGTTAGTGCTGTAGAAAGAAAAATTAGGACATATTTCAAGTGTGATCTCAAATATCTTCCTGTTATATTTCAACAGGAGCAGCCTGCCAGTTGATGCCTTTGTGTTCTACTGCAGCTTCCCAGAGTGTTCTAAAGAACAACTAGAGCGCTAACAGCCTTACTTATGACAAAAGTATGGCACACCTGAAGCCATCTTGATTGGAATAAACCAGTAACACTTAAAACATTTAATTTAAAAAGGAACAAAATGAGGGGTTCTTTTGAAATAGAAATTATGGTTAGTGCTGCAGAAAGAAAAATTAGGGCATGTTTTAAGTGAGATCTCAAATCCTCTTCTATTTCATTAGAAAATTCTGACATGCAGACTGAAACAATCACTTTCAATACCAGCTGCAGACTCCCAGTTAACTCCCTGGTGAGCAGTAGCTTTACTCCAGTGATCTAATGAGCAACTAGAGTGCTAACATTCTGAATTTATGGCAGATGTGAGACATCTGAATGCCTTCTTGATGGAATCAAAGTAAAAAACTGAAAGCATTTCCTACTGAGGAGACTGCAGTAAATGAAGAAATTAGGAAACTTCATAACAAAGAAGTCTTCCAAGATGGCCACCAGTGAAAAAAGAGCCCAAATGTAGCACAAATATTACCCAGATGTAGCCCACATATAGCCCAATGACAAAAGTGTGCAAAACACTTTTTATTTTTAGTTTTTTTGCAGTTTTATGTAGTGCAGACTGGTCAGGTATTGGAGCATTGCATCTTAAAACATGACCCCCCTACACTACAAAAACACCACTGCACTACCTTAAACCCTAAAACACTACCCCCAGCACGACCCCCTACACTACACAAGCACCACTGCACTATCCTAAACCCTAAAACACTACCCCCAGCACGACCCCCTACACTACCCAAACACCACTGCACTAACCTAAATCCTAAAACACTACCACCAGCACGACCCCCTACACTACCCAAACACCACTGCACTACCCTAAAACATGACCCCCTACACTACACAAACACCACTGCACTACCCTAAACCCTAAAACACTACCCCCAGCACGACCTCCTAGACTACACAAGCACCACTGCACTACCCTAAACCCTAAAACACTACCCCCAGCACGACCCCCTACACTACACAAACACCACTGCACTACCCTAAACCCTAAAACACTACCCCCAGCACGACCCCCTACACTACCCAAACACCACTGCACTAACCTAAATCCTAAAACACTACCCCCAGCACGACCCCCTACACTACCCAAACACCACTGCACTACCCTAAAACATGACCCCCTACACTACACAAACACCACTGCACTACCCTAAACCCTAAAACACTACCCCCAGCACGACCCCCTACACTACACAAGCACCACTGCACTACCCTAAACCCTAAAACACTACCCCCAGCACGACCCCCTACACTGCCCGAACACCACTGCACTGCCCTAAACCCTGAAACACCAGCCCCTGCATGACCCCCTACACTGCCCGAACACCACTGCACTGCCCTAAACCCTGAAACACCACCCCTAGCACGACCCCCTACACTGCCCGAACACCACTGCACTGCCCTAAACCCTGAAACACCACCCCTTCACGACCCCCTACACTGCCCGAACACCACTGCACTGCCCTAAACCCTGAAACACCACCCCCAGCATGACCCCCTACACTGCCCGAACACCACTGCACTGCCCTAAACCCTGAAACACTACCCCCAGCAAGACCCCCTACACTGCCCGAACACCACTGCACTGCCCTAAACCCTGAAACATCACCCCCAGCAAGACCCCCTACACTGCCCGAACACCACTGACCTAAACCCTGAAACACCACCCCCAGAACGACCCCCTACACTGCCCGAACACCACTGCACTGCCCTAAACCCTGAAACACTACCCCCAGCATGACCCCTACACTGCCCGAACACCACTGCTCTGCCCAAAACCCTGAAACACCAGCCCCAGCACGACCCCCTACACTGCCCGAACACCACTGCACTGCCCTAAACCTTGAAACACCAGCCCCTGCACGACCCCCTACACTGCCCGAACACCACTGCACTACCCTAAACCCTGAAACATCACCCCCAGCACGACCCCCTACACTGCCCGAGCACCACTGCACTGCCCTAAACCCTGAAACACCAGCCCCAGCATGACCCCCTACACTGCCCGAACACCACTGCACTGCCCTAAACCCTGAAACACCAGCCCCAGCACGACCGCCTACACTGCCCGAACACCACTGCACTGCCCTAAACCCTGAAACACCAGCCCCAGCACGACCCCCTACACTGCCCGAACACCACTGCACTGCCCTAAACCGTGAAACACCAGCCTCAGCACGACCCCCTACACTGCCTGAACACCACTGCACTGCCCTGAACCCTGAAACACCACCCCAGCACAACACCCTACACTGCCCGAACACCACTGCACTGCCCTAAACCCTGAAACACCACCCCGTGCATGACCCCCTACACTGCCCGAACACCACTGCACTGCCCTAAACCCTGAAACACCACCCCCAGCGCGACCCCCTACACTGCCCGAACACCACTGCACTAAACCCTGAAACACCACCCCTGCACAACCC
The DNA here is from genome assembly GCA_963921515.1 of Calotriton arnoldi. Classification (NCBI taxonomy): domain Eukaryota; kingdom Metazoa; phylum Chordata; class Amphibia; order Caudata; family Salamandridae; genus Calotriton; species Calotriton arnoldi. Next base: position 2,713,241 of record CAWUFW010000539.1, on the reverse strand, counting down.
CCTACACTGCTCGAACACTACTGCACTGCCCTAAACCCAGAAACACCATCCCCAGCACGACCCCCTATACTGCACGAACACCACTGCACTGCCCTAAACCCTGAAACACTACCCCCAGCAAGACCCCCTACACTGCCCGAACACCACTGCACTGCCCTAAACCCTGAAACATCACCCCCAGCAAGACCCCCTACACTGCCCGAACACCACTGCCCTAAACCCTGAAACACCACCCCCAGCAAGACCCCCTACACTGCCCGAACACCACTGCACTGCCCTAAACCCTGAAACACCAGCCCCAGCACGACCCCCTACACTGCCCGAACACCACTGCACTGCCCTAAACCCTGAAACACCACCCCCTGCACGACCCCCTACACTGCCCAAACACCACTGTACTGCCCTAAACCCTGAAACCCCACCCCCAGCATGACCCCCTACACTGCCAGAACACCACTGCACTGCCCTAAACCCTGAAACACCACCCCCTGCATGACCCCCTACACTGCCCGAACACTACTGCACTGCCCTAAACCCTGAAACACCACCCCCAGCACGACCCCCTACACTGCACGAACACCACTGCACTGCCCTAAACCCTGAAACACCACCCCCAGCAAGACCCCCTACACTGCCCGAACACCACTGCACTGCCCTAAACCCTGAAACACCACCCCCAGCAAGACCCCCTACACTGCCCGAACACCACTGCACTGCCCTAAACCCTGAAACACCACCCTCAGCATGACCCCCTACACTGCCCGAACACCACTGCACTGCCCTAAACCCTGAAACACCAGCCCCAGCACGACCCCGTACACTGCCCGCACACCACTGCACTGCCCTAAACCCTGAAACACCAGCCCCAGCACCACCCCCAACACTGCCCGACCACCCCTCCACTGCCCTAAACCCTGAAACACCAGCCCCAGCACGACCGCCTACACTGCCCGAAAACTACTGCACTGCCCTAAACCCTGAAACACCACCCCCAGCAAGACTACCTACACTGGCCGAACACCACTGCACTGCCCTAAACCCTGAAACACCACCCCCTGCACGACCCCCTACACTGCCCGAACACCACTGCACTGCCCTAAACCCTGAAACACCACCCCAGCACGACCCCCTACACTGCCCGAACACCACTGCACTAAACCCTGAAACACCACTCCCTGCACGACCCCCTACACTGCCGGAACACCACTGCACTGCCCTAAACCCTGAAACACCACCCCCAGCACGACCCCCTACACTGCCCTAACACCACTGCACTGCCCTAAACCCTGAAACATCACCCCCAGCACAACCCCCTACACTGCCTGAGCACCATTGTTCTGCCCTAAACCCTGAAACACTAGCCCCAGCACGACCCCCTACACTGCCCGAACACCACTGCACTGCCCTAAACCCTGAAACACCACCCCCAGCATGACCCCCTACACTGCCCGAACACCACTGCACTGCCCTAAACCCTGAAACACCAGCCCCAGCAAGACCACCTACACTGCCCGAACACCACTGCATTGCCCTAGACTCTGAAACACCAGCCCCAGCAAGACCCCCTACACTGCCCGAACACCACTGCACTGCCCTAAACCCTGAAACACCAGCCCCAGCATGACCCCTACACTGCCCGAACACCACTGCACTGCCCTAAACCCTGAAACACCAGCCCCAGCACGACCCCCTACACTGCCCGAACACCACTGCACTGCCCTAAACCCTGAAACACCAGCCCCAGCACGACCCCCTACACTGCCCGAACACCACTGCACTGCCCTAAACCCTGAAACACCAGCCCCAGCACCACCCCCTACAATGCCCGAACACCACTGTACTGCCCTAAACCCTGAAACACCACCCCCTGCACCGCTCCCTACACTGCCCGAACACCACTGCACTGCCCTAAACCCTGAAACACCACCCCCTGCACGACCCCCTACACTGCCCGAACACCACTGCACTGCCCTAAACCCTGAAACACCACCCCCTGCACCACCCCCTACACTGCCCGAACACCACTGCACTGCCCTAAACCCTGAAACACCACCCCCAGCATGACCCCCTTTACTGCTCGAACACCACTGCACTGCCCCAAACCCTGAAACACCACCCCCAGCATGACCCCCTACACTGCCCGAACACCACTGCCCTAAACCCTGAAACACCACCCCTGCACGACCCCCTACACTGCCTGAACACCACTGCACTGCCCTAAACCCTGAAACACCACCCCTGCACGAACCCCTACACTGCCCGAACATCACTGCACTGCCCTAAACCCTGAAACACCACCCCCAGCACGACCCCCTACACTGCCCGAACACCACTGCACTGCCCTAAACCCTAGAACACTACCCCCAGCATGACCCCCTACACTACCCGAACACCACTGCACTACCCTAAACCCTAAAATACTCCCCCAGCACGACCCCCTACACTACCCGAACACGACTGCACTGCCCTAAACCCTAAAACACTCCCCCAGCACGACCCCCTACACTACCCGAACACCACTGCACTGCCCTAAACCCTAAAACACTCCCCCAGCACGACCCCCTACACTACCTAAACACCACTGCACTGCCCTAAACCCTAAAACACTACCCCCGCATGACCCCCTACACTACCCAAATACCAATGCACTACCCTAATCCCTAAAACACTACCCCCGCACAACCCCCTACACTACCCAAAGACCACTGCACTACCCTAAACTCTAAAACAATACCCCCCGCACGACTCCCTACACTACCCAAAGACCACTGCACTACCCTAAACCCTAAAACACGACCTCCGACACTACACAAACACCACTGCACTACCCTAAACCCTAAAAAACTACCCCCAGCACGAACCCCTACACTACCCAAACACCACTGCACTACCCTAAACCATAAAACACTACCCCCAGCAGTACCCCCTACGCTACCCAAACACCACTGCACTACCCTAAACCCTAAAACACTACCCCCAGCAGTATCCCCTACACTACCCAAACACCACTGCACTACCCTAAACCCTAAAACCCTAAAACACTAACCCCAGCACGACCCCCTACACTACCCAAACACCACTGTACTACCCTAAACCCTAAAACACTCCCCCAGCACGACTCCCTACACTACCCAAACACCACTGCACTACCCTAAACCCTAAATCTACCCCCAGCATGACCCCCTACACTACACAAACACCACTGCACTACCCTAAACCCTAAAACACTACCCCCAGCACGACCCTCTTCACTACCTAAACACAACTGCACAATTTGTTACAGGCATTGCAACGCAGGCCTGTGGTGCTTACTGGAAGTACCTGGTGGGCTGGTTGGGCCCCAGGGACTCTCAGGATTCAAGGTGACCTAATCCCCCAACTTAAAACGCGCCACGGGGCGCGTTTGCACAGTGGTGAAGGGAGGGGGCGGGGCCTCAGGTGACATTTGCGCAAACACGCCCTGTGGTGCGTTTTAAGTTGGGGAGTTAATTCCCTTTGAATCCTGGGGGCCAACTAGCCCACCAGGTACCTTCAGTAAGCACAACAGAGGTGCGTTGCAGAGAGGTGAAAAAGGTGCGTGGCCTCGGAACGCCTCTCTGCAACTCAGCTCTGTGGTCCTAACTGTAGGTACCTGGGGGGCTAGTTGGGCCCCAGGGACCCTCAGGATTCAAGGGGACTTAATCCCGCAACTTAAAACGTGCCACGGGGCGCGTTTGCACACATGTCACCTCAGGCCCCCTCCCTTCACCACTGTGCAAACGCGCACTGGCTCTGGTTAGTCAGAGTCAGTTACCACCAGTACCCGTCTGAAAAAGTTGTGGGCACAGGATGATTTTGCAACAAGGCCTCTTTCTGCTCCTCTGTTGGTTCTTTCTGCACATCTTTTGCTTCTTTCTGTGCGTTTTTTCTTCTTTCTTCACATGTCCTACCTCTGTTGGCATAGTTAGAAACTAGCATTTAAAAAACCTTTGAAATTCACTTAAAAAATCATAGTTTTCAGGCACGTTATAGTTAGAAATTAGCATTTAAAAAACCTTTGAAATTCACTGAAAAAACCATAGGTTTCAGGCACGTTATAGTTAGAAATTAGCATTTAAAAAACCTTTGAAATTCACTGAAAAAACCATAGGTTTCAGGCACGTTATAGTTAGAAATTAGCATTTAAAAACCTTTGAAATTCACTGAAAAAACCATAGGTTTCAGACACGTTATAGTTAGAAATTAGCATTTAAAAAACCTTTGAAATTCACTGAAAAAACCATAGGTTTTAGGGACAGTTATAGTTAGTTGGACATTGCACTCGTACAAAACCCGTGAAATTCCCCTGTTATAGTTAGTTCAGCTAACTATAACTCGCGCCCCGCAATGCACTGCTGATGACGTCACATATTACATCACTCATGACATGGTCAGTGACATCACTGATGACATCACTGATGACATCTCAAATGACATCACTGATGACATCATCCATGTGATAATTTCATGCATCTTCTCACACCCTAATATAACTTTTGATACACCCACTCTAAATTACAGACTGCCATTCTCAAAACCATAGACACTCCAACACCAAAAACTACATACCCACTCACTGATTCTTAGGTCTACACACACATCCACTCACTCACCTGTACAGTCACTCATACTTACAGTCACTCAGTACAGGACTATCATATGCACTCATACACCTATATAAACACTCACACACCGCCACTCATCCATAGAGGTACTCACACACCTAGTCAGTCATGCAAAAAATTAATCACACACCCATTTACTCACCTATACAGTTATACACACACCAGCTCACTTACTCATACAAATACTAGCACATTCTTACGCTCTTATACAATAACTGATACAAGCACACACGCATCCATACAGCCACTCTCACAATAACACACTCTCACTTATAGCCATTTAAATACTCTAACACACATATATACTGCCTTTTACATATGTAGTTACTCGCACATGTACCACTGAGATATACATTCACTCACTAACACACCCATACACACACTCACCCACCCAAGCAGTCCATCACAGATGCACTCTTGAAATCATGCACCCAGTGAATCACCCACTCACACATCTATGTATAGAGTCACACACACCCCACCCACACAAACACTCAGGCAGCCATACAGATACTCAGAGAACCAATCAATAACCCATATAGACACTCATGTAGCTATTCGCAAATCCATGCATCCACTTACACACCAACAAACAGATGGATACAGACATTCACACAGTTTAGTCACTAACCCATGCATTCAGTAAGATACGTTTAATCACTCACTTGTAGAGTCAGTCACTCACGTACTAAATCATCCATTCAGACACTTATACACCCACTCATTCTTCAATACGCCTTTCCCTATATATATTAAACATATTTAAACTTTACAGAAACACACAGTCACTGGATGATGTCATCAGTGATGTCATCAGTGATGTCATTTGAGATGTCATCAGTGATGTCATCAGTGATGTCACTGACCATGTCATGAGTGATGTAATATGTGACGTCATCAGCAGTGCATTGCGGGGCGCGAGTTATAGTTAGCTGAACTAACTATAACAGGGGAATTTCACGGGTTTTGTACGAGTGCAATGTCCAACTAACTATAACTGTCCCTAAAACCTATGGTTTTTTCAGTGAATTTCAAAGGTTTTTTAAATGCTAATTTCTAACTATAACGTGTCTGAAACCTATGGTTTTTTCAGTGAATTTCAAAGGTTTTTTAAATGCTAATTTCTAACTATAACGTGCCTGAAACCTATGGTTTTTTCAGTGAATATATATATATATATATATATATTATCTACTGGCGGTCGCCAGTAGATAGTTATAGTTACAACCTATTATCCATAGGAAATCCGCGACATTCTATTTGAAATAACGTTGGCGCCGGTTGACGAATCTTCGTGAAAGTTTCCAACTTGTTTGGGGCGCTCCGCTCCGCTCCTACCCTGAAAGTCTCGGGGTGATACGTGAAGCGAGGGCCGAGAAAAAGGGGGGTCCCAAAACGCGTTTTCCCCATTCATTTTTCCATAGGAACCTTTAGTCGCAGCTACAGCCGAACTGCTGAACGGAATTACACCAAATTTGGCAAAGAGGTAGCCCTTGGTTCAGACTGGTGCCTTTTGCTTAAATGGTGTAAATCCGTTCAGTAGTTCCTGAGAAAATCAAAAGTAAAAGTACATATATATCTATGGGCGCGTCGGATACGCGTACCCTCAGCGCACCCTGCGCGCACCGTCCCGATCACGAGCTGCATGCTAATTGGCTGTCAGCTGGCTGTCAACATTCCGATTCAGGAAGTGTTGGCAGCCATTTTGATCCCTCGGCAGAACCGAGGGACAGAAACAAGTGCGCAAAGCGCAAAAAGGGGGCAGGGTAGAAACACCCTAACCCCTAGGATGTGCTCAGGGGTCCCACAAGGACCCCCTGGGCAGAAAAATATTTTTTTAAAAATCGGCGGGATGCGCTTAGGGTGCGCGTATCCCGCCGAGAAAAAAAAGAAACAAGTGCGCAAACGCACAAAGGGGGCAGGGTAGAAACACCCTAACCCCTAGGCCTGCTCAGGGGGTCCCACAAGGACCCCTGGGCAAAAAAAAGCATTTAAAAAAAATAAAATTGGCAGGATGCGCTCAGGGTGCGCGAATCCTGCTGAAAAAAAGAAATCGAACCGCGGTCTCCCGCGCTTCGATGTTAATTGGCCCCGGGTGGCCCAAGTCCCGGGGGCATGGTGGGGGGATAATTTAGTGTGTGGGGGCCTCAAAGGGCTCCCAAGCCCCGGGGACCGCCACCCCCGGGGCTTTTTGTGAGACTGGTGCGGGAGGGCCCTGAGCCCTCCCGCAGCCCCGGGGACCACCACCTCCCCGGGGCTTTTTATAAATAATTTGACTAACCTGTGTGGGGGCTCCAGCCCCCCACACGCCCGGGGACCGCCACCTCCCGGGGCACTAACAAATTAAAATGGGGGTCCGTTTTGGACCCTCGAAGCCCCGGGGACCACCACCTCCCCGGGCTGTGCTGATGTAGGAGGGGGGCCGCGCGGCCCCCTCCTGGAGCCCTTGATGGCCCTGGGGACCACCACCCCCAGGGCCGGCTCCTGCAGTGTCCCGGGGTGCCTACCCCGGGACACTGTAGTTTGCTATGGCAGGACGGGAGCCTCGCGGCTCCCATCCTGCCATAGCAAACTGCTTTGGATATTGGAGAGAGAGCAGGGAAACCTGCTCTCTTCCAATATTCAAAGCGATTGCTTTTCCACATGGGGAGCAGCATGTCAGCTGCTCCCCATGTGGAACAGCAATGCCGGCTCCCAAGGGACGTGGGGAGCCGGCGGGACTGTGAGGGATTGGGGACCCCCCACAGTCCCCAACGGAGAGGGCCAGCCCCGGGGGATGGGGTCCCCGGGGCAAGTAGTGGCCAGGAGGGGGCCACGCGGCCCCCCTCCCCAAATATGAAAATTTAAAAAAAAAAAAAAAAAGGGAAAGGCCGGCCCCGGGGGATGGGGTCCCCGGGACCTTAAATGGCTAGAGGAGGGGGGCCACGCAGCCCCCCTCCAAAGAATAAAAATTAAAGGCCATGCCCCGGGGATGGGGTCCCCGGGGCCAATACAGGCCCAGGGAAGGGGGGCCACGCGGCCCCTTTCCCGTTTTTTTTTTTTAAATTAAAAATTAAAAAAAAGGGTAAGGCCCTGGGGGATGGGGTCCCCAGGGCATAAAAACAGGAAAAAGGAAGGGGGGCCACACAGCCCCCCTTCAGGGGACAAAATATATATATATATTTTTTAAAACGATCGGGCCCGCAGGCCCCGCCCCCTTCCTTCACCACTCTGCAAACGCGCCCCTGGCGCGTTTGCAGAGGGGGAACGAATTCACCTTGAATACTGGGGGTCCTTGGGGGCCAACTAGCCCACCTGGAACCTCCAATATGCGCCAGGGGGCTGCGTTGCAGAGACGTGTAGAGAGGCCACACCCCTTTTTACACCTCTCTGCAAAGCAGCTCTGTGGCGCTTTTTGGAGGTATATGGTGGGCTAGTTGGACTCCGGGGACCCTCAGGATTCAAGGGGACTTAATCCCTCAACTTAAAACGCGCCACGGGCGCATTTGCACAGTGGTGAAGGAGGGGCGGGGCTTCAGGTGACATGTGTGCAAACAGGCCACGTGGCACGTTTTAAGATGGGAATTAAATCCCCTTCAATCCTGAGGGTCCCTGGGGGCCAACTAGCCCAACAGGTACATCCAGAAAGCGCCACAGAGCTGCGTTGCAGAGAGGTGTAAAAGGGTGTGGCCTCTCTACACGTCTCTGCAACGCAGCCCCCTGGCGCATATTGGAGGTTCCTGGTGGGCTAGTTGGCCCCTAGGGACCCTCAGGATTCAAGGGGACTTAATCCCCAAATTAAAACGCGCAACGGGGGCGCGTTTGCACAGATGTCACCTCAGGCCCGCCCCCTCCCTTCACCATTGTGCAAATATTCCTCTAAAATCAGCCGAAATACGAATTCCGATTTACTCACCTGTTATCAGGAGAGACCTCAGTGCTGCATCTTTCAGCCCAGTACTGGTCCTGAAAAGTAATTTTAACCGTACTTACCGGTAACTTGAATTTCCTTCATAGGCTAACATTGACTGGTTTCACTTGGAAATTCTTCTAAGTGTGGAGTTTTGAAACTTTAAAATATTCCTCTAAAATCAGCCGAAATACGAATTCCGATTTACTCACCTGTTATCAGGAGAGACCTCAGTGCTGCATCTTTCAGCCCAGTACTGATCCTCAAAAGTAATTTTAACCGTACTTACCAGTAACTTGAATTTCCTTCCATAGGATATCATTGCCTGCTTTTTGCTGAAAAAGTTTCTAAGTGTTGATTTTTGAAACATACAAATATTCCTCTAAAATCAGCCGAAATCCGAATTCTGATTTACTCACCTGTTATCAGGAGAGACCTCAGTGCTGCATCTTTCAGCCCAGTACTGGTCCTGAAAAGTAATTTTAACCGTACTTACCAGTAACTTGAATTTCCTTCCATAGGCTAACATTGTTTCACTTGGAAATTCTTCTAAGTGTGGAGTTTTGGAACTTTAAAATATTCCTCTAAAATCAGCCGAAATACGAATTCCGATTTACTCACCTGTTATCAGGAGAGACCTCAGTGCTGCATCTTTCAGCCCAGTACTGGTCCTCAAAAGTAATTTTAACCGTACTTACCGGTAACTTGAATTTCCTTCATAGGCTAAGATTGACTGGTTTTCAGCAAAAAGTTTCAAAGTGTTGATTTTCACAAACTACAAATATTCCTTAAAAATCGCCTGTATGACTTAAACGCATTCTTTCAACTGTTTACAGGAGATGCACCAGTGCTGGATCCAGGATCCAACACTGAGTAAGAAAAAGTAACGATAACAGTTTTTACCTGCTAAGTGAATTTCCTTCCATAGGATAACATTGGTGATACTATGAGAAAAAGTTTCTAAGTGTCAACTTTTAAAATACAATAATATTCCTTAAAAATCACGACTGTAACCAAAACGCTTTTACTCAACTGTTTACAGGAGATGTACCAGGACTGAATCTAGGATCCAGTCCTGTGGTTACAAAAGTAATCCATAAAGTAACTAATTGCATTTAACTAGAAATTCACGTTGAGCTGAATGTTGCATTGTGTTTGAAAATGTGTTGCCCATTGCAACAACTGTAACTACTGTACTTAAAAGTCTATTGCCTATCTGCAAAGTATTTAAACTAAAGTAATTCATTCTGAGAAAGTATTTTTTGTAATGTAATGTATAATGTAATTACAATGTAATTTAAAAAATAAAATATGTAAAAAAAAAATTGTTTCTAAAAATGTAGTAAATCAGTATGAAAAAATTAATATAACAATTAATACATTTAAAAATTGTCATTTACAAAACCTTTGAAATTCACTGAAAAAACCGTAGGTTTCAGGCACGTTATAGTTAGAAATTAGCATTTAAAAACCTTTGAAATTCACTGAAAAAACCATAGGTTTCAGACACGTTATAGTTACAAATTAGCATTTAAAAACCTTTGAAATTCACTGAAAAAACCATAGGTTTCAGACACGTTATAGTTACAAATTAGCATTTAAAAAACCTTTGAAATTCACTGAAAAAACCATAGGTTTTAGGGACAGTTTTAGTTACTTGGACATTGCACTCGTACAAAACCCGTGAAATTCCCACGTTATAGTTAGTTCAGCTAACTATAACTCGCGCCCACGCAATGCACTGCTGATGACGTCACATATTACATCACTCATGACATGGTCAGTGACATCACTGATGACATCACTGATGACATCTCAAATGACATCACTGATGACATCATCCACGTGATAATCTGATGCACCTCCTCACACCCTAATATAACCTTTGATACACCCATTCTAAATTACAGACTGCCATTCGCAAAACCATAGACACTCCAACACCAATAACTACATACCCACTCACTGATTCTTAGGTCTACACACACACACACATCCACTCACTCACCCGTACAGTCACTCATACTTACGGTCACTCAGTACAGGACTATCATATGCACTCTTACTCCTATATAGACACTCAAACAACGCCACTCATCCATAGAGATACTCACACACCTAGTCAGTCATGCAAATAATTAAACACACTGCCATTTAATCACCTATACAGTTATACACACACCAGCTCACTTACTCATACAAATAGTAGCACATTGTTACGCTCTTATACAATCACTGATACAAGCACACACTCATCCATACAGCCACTATCACAATCACTCACTCTTGCTTATAGCTATTTATATACTCCAACACACATATATACTGCCTTTCACATATGTAGTTACTCACACATGTACCACTGGGACATACATTCACTCACTAACACACTCTTACACACACTTACCCACCCATACAGTCTATCACAGATGCACTCTTGAAACCATCCACCCAGTGAATCACCCACTCACACATCTATGCACAGAGTTGCACACACCCCTCCCACACAAACACTCAAGGAACCCATACAGATACTCAGACAAGCATTTAATAACTCATATAGACACTCATTTAGCTATTCACAAACACATGCAGCCACTTACACAGCAACAGACAGACGGATACAGACATTCACCCAGTTTAGTCACTAACCCATGCATTCAGTAAGATACGTTAAATCACTCACTTATAGAGTCAGTCACGCACCTACTAAATCATCCATACAGACACTTACACACCCACTCATTCTTCAATACGTCTTTTCCTATATATATTAAAAATATTTAAACTTTACAGAAACACACAGTCACTGGATGATGTCATCAGTGATGTCATTTGAGATGTCATCAGTGATGTCATCAGTGATGTCACTGACCATGTCATGAGTGATGTAATATGTGACGTCATCAGCAGTGCATTGCGGGGCGCGAGTTATAGTTAGCTGAACTAACTATAACGTGAGAATTTCACGGGTTTTGTACGAGTGCAATGTCCAAGTAACTAAAACTGTCCCTAAAACCTATGGTTTTTTCAGTGAATTTCAAAGGTTTTTAAATGCTAATTTGTAACTATAACGTGTCTGAAACCTATGGTTTTTTCAGTGAATATATATATATATATATATATATATATTCCTGGATTCCGCTACTCTTCCAATCCTTTGAATAAACGGAACAGACCACCAAAATGTGCTGTCAGATGTTTATTTCAAGGTGCAAGTCTCGCCACAACGCGTTTCAGCCCACCACAGATCTTGATCACATATATATATATATATGTTTATACTTACATGTAAAATAGATACATTAATGGGGTAAAGACAATCGTGGTAAAGGCATAGTAATTGTAAAAAATAGTTGGTGTTAAAACTTTCGTGGTTTAGACTAAGTAGTGGTTAAGGAGTAGTTGTTTAGGCTGTAGTTGTTCAAGTGGTAGTTGTTCCATCATACAACCCTCCGGCCGTGCACATACACCAGCAGGCAGTTTGTTGTCTCCTGCAGACGGTGTAATGGGCAAACCCAGGGCAGACAAGTCCCAGGCGCACCCTCCAGAGGTGGAACCAGCGTCCTCGGAGCACAGAAATGTGGACCCCCCACGGTCTTCTACCCAGGAAGATCGCAATGATCAGTTGCATTGCTTTGATGAACTACTAGCGGCGATACTTGATATTAAAACTACCTTGGGCACAAAAATTGACTCCCTCAGTATTGATATGGGGTACCTGCGAGAAGATCCCAAAAAACTGAAGGGACGAGTAGACGAAACCGAATCCGCATTGGCGTCAATAAGGCCCACGGTGAACACGACGACCACCCAACTGCAAACCCTCCAACAGGAGGTGGACTATCTTAAAGCGCGCGTGGAGGACCAGGAAGGGCGTTTGTGCCGAAATAATGTACGTATTGTGGGTCTCCCTGAACGGGCGGAGGGTCCCAGTATGGAGCTTTTTCTTGAAGACTGGTTCTCACGAGATGTACTACAGGGAAAGATGTCGAAGGTCTTCTCAATCGAGCGAGCACACAGGGTCCCAGGGGTCCCTCCCCACCCGGGTGCTTTTCCTAGACTGGTGGTGCCCAGATTCTTCAACTATCGCGACAGGGACCATGTGCTGCAGATCGCCAGGGCCAGGAGCCCTTGGCAGGTCGACAACGCCACAGTCCACATCTACCCGGACTACACCCTGGCTGTGCAGCACAGCCGCTCTTCGTACTTGGAGGTCAAGAAGTGTTTGAGGGACCATGATATCCAATATTCCCTACAATATCCAGCCCAACTTCGTATTCGCCACAAGGAGGGCACAGTCTTCTGTAATACACCCGAAGAAGCATGGACCTGGATTGATCAACAGGGTATGGCACATGATCTCCCCACATTATCGACGGGCTCTCTACAACCATGGACATTAGTAGCAGCATGTGGGGGCCGGGGCAAGGATCGGCTACGCCACCCAACGAAAGCACAAGCGGCCCAGGAACGGGCGCAGGTCATCAAGACGGCAGAACATTTGGGCTCCCCTGATTCTTCTCCTAGACAGGATTCGGACTCTGATGCCCTTATGGACCGCACGTTGCAGCTCACGACCTCGCAGATCGAGGCGTTGACGGGGGCGGCCCGGCCCTCACCCCACAAACAGCAGAGGCATTGGGCTGATGACACCGAGCTCAGAATTGTTCTCCGTTTTAATGGCCTGTCAGCCTACACACGCCTGCTGAGTGCCAGACTGAGTCACGGGAGGCGGCAAGGGCACAGTACATGAACTCTGCAATACCCTCCCCAACGAGTGATAAGTAGCTGATATAGCAACTCATTTGTTTTCCTTTGGTTTATAATATAATTGGTGTATTATTAGACCTGCAATTTAGTGCGTATGGCCCATTGCCCGTTGGCAACCAGGCCTGGGGTGGGAAGTTGGGGAACCTCTGGTTATTATGTTGATCTCTTTCCATGTTTGCAAACCTCGAGGTCTGGTGCTAGACTATACTTGGTCAGGTCACATGGGGATGTAGGTGCAATAGAGGGGGTAAAGATTGTCAATCAATGTTGGGCTATATGCCGTGCTCTACCACACGAACATGTAAATGGCGCAAGGCGATTATTTTCTTTTGACCTGGAATGTGAGGGGGTTAGAGGGATGCGCTAAGCGACACAAAGCATATCAATACCTGCACAGTCATGGGATCACGTTTGCATTGCTGCAAGAGACACATCTCACTGCACTGACATTAGCGTCACTCCGTAAACGCTGGCGGGGCATGGTCCTGGGCACGACGTACTCTGGATACGCCAGAGGAGCGCTCATATGGGTTGCTCCGGGAACTCCACTACAAATTACGCATTCCAGGGTGGACACACAGGGCCGTTTTGTTACCATGGAGGGCCTGCTGAATGGATCCCCCCTGACATTAGGTTCCCTTTATGCTCCGAACTCGGGACAGTCCAACTTTTTACAAACACTCACACCATCCCTGATTACAGACTCCACAGTCCCCACGTATTGACGAGGCGAGTTTAATGGGGTATGGAATCTTGATTTAGTTCATTCCCGCCCTCCTCTTGTTGGGGCACAATCCATTAAACTAGCACACCATATGTCGGAATGGGCGTCTAACACACAGGTCCATGATGTATGGCGCAGGTTACATCCGCAGACACGCATTTACTCCCATTACTCGGCACTACATGATTTATACACACGGATAGACGTAGTGTTTTGCTCGGATAACGCTCTTCAAAGTGTAGTACATGCTGCTTATTTGGCGCGTGCGCTCTCTGATCATGCCCCGCTACAACTGAACCTGACTTGGGGCGTTAAGCGTCCCGAGATCTCGACTTGGCGCCTGCCCGGGGAAGCGCTTGCCGATTCATCCTATCGGGCCACCACATCTTACTTTAGGGAGAACGAGGGGACTGCCTCTTCATCAGGAGTAGAATGGGACGCCTTGAAGTCTGTCCTCAGAGGGCACACCATTAAGATCACGTATGGTGCACGCAAAACACTGACTGACGCGCATACAATGCACGAGTTAGCGATCCAGAGTTGCGAGCAGCGTATCCCCACTGACCCCCAGATTGGCCCCTCACTCGCCCAGGGTGGCTTAGCATATAGAAGCGCGATGGATGACTTATGTGCCTTAGATTATAGAATATATTTGGCGCGTAGACATAGGGAGGGAGATAAGGCGTGGAGGCTCCTGGCGTGGCTACAACGATCTGACACTGCCCAACCCCCTATTACTGCCATATACACGAATGATGGGATCCTAGTGAACACACAGGCTGCCATTAGTCAATCATTTTATGAATATTATACAACATTGTACACGGCTCTGGCCGCACAAGACCCTGCCTCCATTCAGGAATTTCTAGCGGGAATTCAGCTCCCACAGGTCACCCCAGCTCACTATGATGTTCTAGAGGATCCCATTGCGCTTGAAGAGATCACAGAAGCAATTAGACAGTTGGCAACGGGCAAGACACCGGGGACGGATGGGTGCCAGTGGAATTTTATTCCACCTTCTCTGCGCAGTTAGCGCCTAGGCTGGCCAAGGTGTACACTGAGGCCTTTGAGTCAGGTGAGTTACCGCCCACTATGAGGGAGGCGACGCTGGTTATTCTAACTAAACCAGGTCGAGACCCCCTCCAAATGGCCTTATATCAACCCCTATCGATGCTGAATGTAGATTATAAAGTCCTGGGGAAATTATTAGCAAATAGGTTAATCATCACTGTTCCCCTGCTGGTCCATGAGGACCAAAGTGGCTTCTTCCAGACCGCAACACAGGGCTGAATCTACGGCGGCTGTTTACACTACTGGATTGGGCACGAAGTGAGGAGGAGCAACCTTGGGTCGCCTCTCTAGACATAGAAAAGGCATTTGATACCTTAAGTTGGACGTACCTTGAGACTATACTGGCGGGGTTTGGCATTGGCCCTAATTTCTTAAAATGGATTAGGCTGCTGTACACTAGGCCACAGGCTAGGGTGAAGACAGGTCGCACCTTCTCACCGCTTTTATCGATAGCTAGGGGAATGCGCCAGGGCTGCCCCTTGTCGCCGATCCTTTTTGCCCTGGCCATGGAGCCATTGACATGCAAATTACGGCAACGGGTTAGAGACTGGGGCCTATGGGTAGATCAACGATGGCACATCGTATCATTATACGCGGATGACGCGTCAATATACTTAAACAGCAAAGTCAAGATACTGCGATCGATTATGGCCCTCTTAAATACATACGCAAACATCTCTGGACTTCAGGTTAATTGGACTAAGTCGTGGTGTTTCCAATGACACCAATGACACCGACACAAAGACAAATGGCGCCAACTACTCCATTGAAGTGGGCATTCGCCACTTTTAAATACCTGGGAGTCCAGATTTACCACCTAGAGTCAGATACGGTTGATGGGAACCTCAGCCGGGCTATAACGCGTGCCCGATCGAGCCTCCCGTTCTGGATGGGTCTTCCTCTGTCTCCGATGGGCCGGGTAGCCATATCCAAGATGTTAGTCCTCCCCCGTCTCTTGTATTTTTTCTGCACACTCCCATACCGCCTACCTCGGAGAATCTTCCGGGACATGGAGTCACTATTAGTATCTCTGATATTGGAAAACTCACGGGCCAGAGTGGCGCTCCATAAACTATATCTTCCATTGTCGGAGGGTGGCCTGGGCGCTCCAAACTATGAACGATATTATGCTGCAGTTCAACTGCAATGGCCGATGCGATGGCTCGCCAAAATCAACCTCGCTGAGATGAATGCTGGAGCCGTGTCCTGGGACTCCCCGACACTCCTGGAGTGGATGTCGGGAACAATTACCCCGACCCACAAGCGGCGAGGCAACTTATTAATGACAGCGGCCATATGGCACTGGACTAGTTATGTGAAGCCCAGGAATCGTCCTACGCCTTAAGCTCCAAGCCTGCCTTTGGAACTTCTCCCAGACACGTACTCCTGTCATGGACGCCCGGAACTGGGGGCGTGGAAGGAGAGCGGACTGGACACATGGGGGGACATGTATGCGGATTCACAACTACAAATATTTGAGGATTTAGTAGATACAAATGGAGTGCCACAGGGCTCCTTTCTACTGCATGCCTTGCTGACACGCCAATCCTTGCAAGCATGGAACACTGATCGGGTAGAGCCTATCACTTCACACCTACTTCACACACTGCTCACACATGGCCGCGGCCGACGAGCCATAACAGCCATATACACTTCCATCAGATTAGACGATCCTCCTGGATTGGCGACGCTGCGTGCGTACTGGGATAGCAAACTGTCAACTACCCTGACTGACAAGCAGTGGCTGCAATGTCTTAACCACCCTAAAATCATTTCAGCCAACGCTGGGGTAAAATATACTCAATTTAATTATCTTCACCACACGTACCTCACTCCCCACAGACTGGCACGCATGTACACTACTGCCATGGACATATGCCCCAGATGTCGAGATCAGGGAGCCACTTTTACACATATGGTATGGACTTGCGCTACCATTCAAACATTTTGGTCGGAGGTGGCCACTGTGCTCACAGAAGCAGCAGACGGGCGGGTAGAGGTGGAACCTCTCCACTTCCTGCTGGGAGTCACGAGACGCAATTCGTCCCGTAAGAACCTGAACAAATTTCTGGATCTCGCTCTAGGCTTGGCCAAGCGCAAAATTGCCATGACCTGGAAGGCACAAACAGGTCCCAAGATCAATGCATGGCTACTAGACCTTCGGAGGGCATTGGTCTCGGAACGTACAAATCAACAAGAGACAGTGGCACGGGCATCAGTCCCCCCGAGGCAAATCCCTATACAATTGCAGGGATATTTATCAGTGGTTGAAACTCAACTCTCTGCGGACACCCCTCCTTCCGAACTTTGCCTGCACTTGCGGTAGCCCATGGCTTTTCCTTTTTTCTGCTTCTCCCCCCACACGCCTACACCCCCCTCCTATTCTTATCCTTGAGGCATATGTCAGTACACGGCCCGTTGCACCCCTATGATTATACATACGTTACTTATTATTGCACCAGACCGACAAACGTATTGACGATGATACTTCCATGTAGAGATCGGTTCTCATTCTCTTTTTCTTTTTACTCATTAATTTGTTATCTTTATTCTTTGTTGTGTTTCTCTTGTTCAAGTTTATAATTTACTCTGCAAATGTATGCAATTCACCGTAGACCTGGATTTGAGGAACAATGACCAATTCTCTTTTCGGTATTTTTGTTATAATCTGATTGCGTTCGGCTGTGCGGCGCTGCGGAGTGAAGCAGCAAGCCAGCCAGAAAAATGGACACTAAATGTCACTTAAATGAGTGTCTTCTTATGCCCCTACCTATGCCATTCGATTTTATTGCTATTCTAGAATGTTAAAAGCAAGATTGAATCATCATGCAGATGTAATTGATGTTACTTTACTGAAATTAATAAAATTCATTAAAAAAAAAAAGTATTCAACCTCATCCCTATTTGGATAATTAATGAAATCAATAACTTTACTCATAGCACCATTTACTTATCCTTCCTCAACACTTAAATTTCTAACCAAAATTACTTTACAGTTTTTGCATACGCATAAACACTTTTCTAATCCTGCAGTCTTGGATACAGATTTCTCCAATGAATCCAATTTAGCTTGCAGCTTTCCACTTAGCAGTACTGTTACTCCTGGGTGTTTCATTTTGTCAATAGCCGTAAGTTCCAAAATGTCTTCTTTCTCCAGTTTAATAATTGTTCATTAAAATTGGAGCACTCTTCAAGTGTAGGCATTAAGCAGACTTAAAATTTGCCTTCAATGAAATTGAACATTAACTGGGCTGCTGTGTTCTTTGAAGAGAAAACGTTGCTGATAAGTTGACTTTCTAAGGTATGTTCCCCTCCTTTGTCAGAACACCTCCTCTAATGTCCTTCAGAATATTTCATACTCCATGTCAGATGCTTGACACATATTCCTCAGTAGTTTCTTGTATTCAAAGTTTACCCAAATGTTTACATTGCCTTGCAGATGTGGACTCCTTCTTGGATTGTACGTGTCTAACATATTTGATTTAAAAATCTCTGTACTTTCTGGGTCAAACTCTGTTAGGTACTGAATTTCTGGGAAAGACTTTAGCATTCCATTTTGTGTACTTGCTATGCCTAGACTTAGCCAAACAATTCCCCTTGACCTTGAGAACAAACTGGCCGAGCTCAACTGGTCATAGCACACATAGGATCCAATCTGTCGGTGTGAAAGCATTTTCAAGCTGAAGCTGTCCAATTTCTTAGCGAGAGTCTTTTCTGCAGAAATCTCCTCCTACATCTCCTCCATCTGTCTTCTCTAAGTTTGTGATGTAAGAAGTGACGTACGGAGCAACAGCGATGGAGTTTTCTGCAACAAACTGTAGATCAACATCTGCATTCCACATCTTGAGAATCAGATGGTTGTAGTCATTAATATACTTGGAAGCCTCTGTTCTCAGGTTGCATGAGTTTTTCAGTTATTTCTGTGTCAGTGTATGTATGACTGCAAACAAAAAGCTGTTCACTCTTCCTTGAGAAATCACAGGTCGTGGAATCCAAATCAAAATCTCATGTAAAAGTTTCCTTTGCATCTGTATTTCCGACAACAGTACTTCCCACATCTATGAGTTTAAAACCACAGAACTTGTTGCCCTTTTCACCACTGTCTTTTGGGATGGTGCATGTCACACACTGCTCTATGAAAGACATGACAGACTCATCACTGTCTGTTCCAAATTTCGGTGCAGCTTTTATCCATAACAGCATGTGAATATGAGGATCACCTCTTGCTTGGTACTGTTTTCACTAAAAGAGATCAGTTACTTCACCAAGAGGAGGATTTCTTTTGTTTCAGATGAAAGACATCATAGCTTGAAACCTGTGGTTAAAATATCTGCAAACATTAGCAAGATCCAAGGAGAAAAGTTCTCAGGCTGTCTTCACTTCAATGTCTTTAATGTTAGAGTTCGCTTCTCTCAAAAATTCAAGCAGGTCATCCCAGGTGTGCTCAGCACGACTGAGTGTCAGAAACCAAGTAGGTGCACATGGATTTCTCAACATACATTTCAGCTCTTCATGACAGCGATACCAATACTCGTTGGTGCCACATTGGCACGCCATCAAATTAATCAACTTGTACTCCAAGTTTTTGTCCTTGCCGTAAACTTTGCCAATGGATTCCTTTGCAGAGATATTTTGAAGATTAACTCCTGTCTTCAATATATGCTTAACAGCATATGAAAGTCCAGACAAGTCACTCTCAAACAGAAGATGGAATATGTAGGGAATACACTGCCGAAATCTTTGATCCTCTGAGAATAATCTGGTTGACCAGCATTCAGCTGCTGGTATCTGTACAGGGCGGTCATCAAAGCGGCCACCTCCTCCAGTGGGAAACAGTTGTGGAACACAGTGAGTTTCTAAACTTTTCTTTCACATACTCACAGGAGCTCCTTTTGCTTTCTTCATTTGAAAGAGAATAATAACATCACCAATTACTTTTTTAGAATGCAGAGGATGGTTGCTGCCGTGTTGGTAAATTTCTTCTGATTTGGATCGATTAACTTTTTCAATCTGTCTACTTTATGGTAATGTTTCACCTTCTACATATGTCACATCTCGAACAACATCAACATTCTTCGTAGGCACACCATTTACTAGATTGATAAGTGGTTCATGATCATGATCATCTCTGTGTACCCCAACAGTTTCAATATTCTGTTTAAAATCTAAAGGTAAGTAGACTACTCTTCCTTTAACGATGTTCTGAAGGTCAGTTGGTGGCAGCTTCCCAGTCTTTGGCTCCATATGAACTATAGCATGAAATGGGTGTACACATTGTGTGGGAATTGATTCATAAACACTTAATGTTCTTGTGGAATAGATACTAATTCTAACTTGTTATGCACTGCTCTAGGTGGCATTTTGTTTTCCTTTAACTTATCATAGCAGTACTTACATATAATCTATTGTGTAAAAAACTGAAACCGTTCATCTACAAATAAATAAATAGCAAATTCTAGCAACTTATCTCTAGTCTCCTGTTCAGTTTTTGAGAATGCATCTACATTGCGAGTTTGGCTTTTGTAGTGAGTGTGTTGACAACAAATACAAACACAGTTTGGTTTCTCATAAGAAAATGTGTTAAACTTCCTAATCTCTTCTGTAAAGTTATCAACACTAATACCTGTGCCCTGTTCCTCAACACCTGCACATACCAACTACTCATTTTCCCTACACTTCTATTCAGGACCAAAAAAAGAAACGGAACATCTTCACATACTTTTTAAACCTCTGCTACTGTACCATACAAAAGAGCTCTATTAATTTCTCCTAAACATAGGGCGGGAGTTTTGACATAGTAAAGCTTCCTTACTAAATTTCGCACTTTGGAGTGGTGAGCAACTAACATTTGGAAGTGATGAAAGCTGCTGTGGCACACATTCTTTGACAGACATTCCAGTGAATGTCCCTGTAAATCTGCATGCTTCCTTACTTTGCATGGATCTAATCCTTGCAAAATTCATATTTTCTGTTTCAGACTTTTGCATGGAAACATATGTAAGAAGCTTCTCAAAATATTAATTTATTCCTGACGAATTCTGCAAATACTGCTTACAGTTCCATTTCTATACAGGAGCCAGTCTACATCTTCCTTGTATCTCTTCAGCTATCACTTCCTCAACATTCCTAGGAACCATCCCCTCTTTTGGAATGGGAGTACCATCCTTCACCTCTTAACATCGACCATTTGTTTTAACTGCATACACTAACAAGTTCTCTTGGAAGTAGATTTCTTCATTAAAGAAAGGGTCAGTACTGGAGGAATGCTTCCATTCGCCACTGAAAACTTTGCAAAAATTACATCTAATCACAAGTCTTTTCTTTTGACTTCTTCTCCTCATTGACAACACCATTTTGTCCAGTGTTCTCATACTGTTCAGTATCAAAATAAATAGCTTCCTCTTCAGGGCAAATGCATCAACACGCTTCTTTTGTTTGACTGCTTTTCTTCTCATTTTATATGGTTTCATAGTTCGTGTGAGATTCTGAATTATCCTTTTACGGAACATTCTGACTCGAATTTCTTAAAACTGCCTCTGTCTCCTGGTTAAAGTATCTCCTTTATTATACGATTTATTAATCTTGCTGTCACTTACTTTTTTTCCTTTCTTAGCTGATTTGAGACTTCCCATTTTATTAACTTGGTTATGCTTACTTTGTAGTTTTCCACATACTATTTTAAGAAACATTTTAGTTTTCTTATCAGCAGCTCTTTTCTCTTTATCCGCGTTGTCCACATTCTGTCCCTTTTGTTTCTGTATTGTAAGGAGATAGAATCATTTCCTCTGTTTCTTTCTTCTTTGTGTTTTATTTGGCATTTTAAGTATCTTTTTTAAGTAGAAGTAGAACTCTGCAAACAAAAAAGAAATTAATATATTTAGCTTTTTATTATATTTTTACAAAATTACATAATTTAGCCATTTAACTTCCTATGTAAATACTTATAACACTATACAATAGCCACTGGAAGTCTGTTACTGTGTCACTGTATCAATAACTGTATCAATAACTGTGTATCTGTGCATCTTACTGTATGAATCAGTGTGCATCTGTTTAAGTATGAAACTCACAGGGTGGTTGGGAAACTGGGAAATTGGATCTATAACTGGGAGTATGGAACGTAAGTGCACATGTAACTCAGTGTAACTTAAAACCACATGTCTTAACTTTTGAAACACATACCACCCTACCCTATAGCCTACCTACATCCTACCTTAACGGTGACTTATATGTAGTAGAAAAGAAGTTAACGTCTGACATAGGGTTTTAAATCCCAGTCGACATAGCAGTAAAACTGTACAAACAGGCTCTGCAGTAGCAGGCCTGAGCCACATGTAAATAGCCACTTGTCTGGATGAGTGACTTTGTTGTGTCAGTACCTCAATATATATCTGCGTGATTGTATCAGTCTCTGTATGGGTGTGTGAGTGTTTCTGTAAGTATATCAGTATAAAAGTGTCTCTCTTAGTAACTCTATGAGTATCTAAATCTTTATGCAAGTGGCTGTACTGATAAGTTACTAGCTGTGTTAGTTAGTGTTAAAGTATCTAACTGTGAATGCAAATAGCTCTGGTACTGATGGATACATAAGTAGTGTGTGTGTGTGTTATTTGAAGTGTAGATGCCTCTGTCACTGTCTGACTGGATGTGTGAGTGTCTCTATACTTTGTAAATACATATCTGAGTTGCAGTATGAGTGAGACACTGCAGGTATAACTGGGCATATCTGTCTGTAAGTGTGAATGTAGCTTACTGAAACTTTAAACTTATGTGAATTATCTTTTAAGCTCATAGCACCTTGTCATATGCCTACCTACAGCTTACCTTAAAGGTTACTTATATTCAGCAGAAGAGTACTTTAAGACCTGGCAAAGGCTTCTAAATACCAAATCAACATGGCAGTAAAACTAGAAACAAAGGTTCTGCACTAGCATGCCTGAGAGACATGGAAACATCTACTTATCTGGATGGGTGAGTTGGCTGTCTCAGAGCTTGAGTACAAATCTGAGTGGAGTGACCATATCAGTCCCTTATTAACTCTATTGGTATGTAAATCTATATGCAGGTGGCTGCATGAATAGCTTAGTTAGTGTTGCCATATCTAACTGAACATGCAACTATCTCTGGTACTATTGCATATATAAGAGCTGCGTGAGTGTGTGACTGAATATGTAACTCCCTCTGTTGCTGTCTGACAGGATGTGTGACTGTCTTTGTGCTCTTAAAAATACATATGTGAGTTACAGTATGGGTGAGACACTGGATGTATAACTGGGCGTATATGTCTGTAAGTGGGCATGTAACTCACTGAAATTTTGAAATATATGTCTTACCTTTTAAGCACATAGCACCCGGTTCTATACCTAGCTACGACCTACCTTAAGGGTGACTGGTATGTAGTAGAAGCGTAGTTTAAGGCCTGACAAGGGGTTTTAATTCCCAGTCGACATGACAGTAAAACTGCACATACACGCTCAGCAGTAGCAGGCCAAGACACTTGTAAATGGCTACTTGTCTGGATGAGCGACTTGGTTGTGCAAGTACTTTAATACATATTTGAGTGACTGTATCAGTCCCTGTATGGTTGAGTGAGTGTTTATGTAACTATGTCAGAATAAGAGTGGCTTTCTTAGTAACTCTATGAGTTAATAAATTGAAATGCAAGTGGGTGTATGGATAGGCTAATTGCTGTGTTAGTGCTAGAGTATTTGTGTGTGCAACTAGCTCTATTACTACTGGATACATAACAGCTATATGTGTGTGGGAGTGAATGTTTAAGTGCCTCTGTCACTGTCTCACTGGGTGTATTAGTGGCTCTATCCTTTTATGCATAGGAAAGCCAGTTCCAGTATGGGTGGGAGACTGGATGTATAACTGGACATATGGGTCTGTAAGTCTGCATGTAACTCAATGAAACATCAAAGAACATGTCTTATCTTTTAAGCTCATAGCTCCCTGCCCTATGCCTATCTACAGGCTATCTTAGGGGTAACTTATATGTAGTAGAAGAGGAGTTTAAGACTTAGCAACGGGTTTTCAATGTCAAGTCGGGCTAGCAGAAAAACTGCATACACAGGTTCTACAGTAGCAAGCCCGAGGCATGTTTAAAGACCTACCCGTCTGGATGAGGGACTTGTTAGTGCAAGTTCTTCAGAACATATCAAAATGAGTGTCCCAGTCCCTTATGGGGGGTGTCATTGGATATGTAAATAAGTAAGTTGGCATATGCTGGCTGTCTTAATTACTCTATGGGTTTGTAAATGGGCTGCATGGATTGCTTACAGGCTGTGTTAGTGAGATTTGGGCATTTAACTGTGTGTGCAACTCCCTCCATTACTATTTGAAACATAAGAAACGTATGTGTGTGTGAATGAATGTTTAAGTACCTCTGTCACTGTCTGACTGGGTGTACTAGTGGCTCTAACCTTTTACACATAGGTGAGCAAGTTCCTGTATGGGTGGGAGACTGGATGTATAACTGGACATATGGGTTTGTAAGTGCGCTTGTAACTCAATGTAAATTCAAAGAACATGTCTTATCTTTTAAATCCACAGCTCCTTGCTCTATGGCCTACCTTCAGCCTATCTTAGGGGCGACTTATATGTAGTAAAAGAGGAGTTTAAGGTTTAGCAACGTATTTTAATGTCATGTCGGTCTAGCAGGAAAGCTGCATACACAGGCTCTACAGTAGCAGACCCGAGACATGTTTAAAGGTCTACTTGTCTGGATGGGTGACATGTTAATGTCAGTTCTTCTCTACATATTTAAATGAGTGTCTCATTTCCTATTTGGGTGTGTAATTGAATATGTAAGTAAGTGTGTTGGTATATGCCTAGCTATCTTAGTTACTCTATGTTTAAATTCCTACTTGTGTGGATGGGTGACTTGTTTGTGCAAGTTCTTCAGAACATATCAAAATGAGTGTCCCAGTCATTGATGGGGGTGTGTCATTGGATATGTAAGTAAGTGTGTTGGTATATGCCTAGCTATCTTAGGGCCAGAAGTATCAAGGGTTTTATCATTCGCAACCGTGTCGATTCACAGAATCGTCCCGTTTGCGAACGGTAAAAAGCCTTTTGGGATGTATCAACCCTAAAGGCATTCGCAAAATAGGTAATCGCAATTTTTGCAATTACCTATTTTGCAAATGCAGTTAGGGAATTGCAATTTGCGATTCCCTAAATGCAATGCAAGGAGCATTCTCAGAATGCGACTTTGCATTAAGGAATCGCAAATTACCACCAACTTCAAGTTGGTGGTAATTTGCAAATCCTTAGAAAAATCACAAAATTGCATTTTTCTAAGTGCCATGTGGCGCATACACATGCCCTTAGGGCATGTGTGTGCGCCACATGTGCACACTTACCTTTTGTGAGGGTGCATCAGGGGGGCCTTATGTCCCCCTGGCACCCTTGCAATTGCATTCGCAATTTGCGATTACCTATTTGGTAATCGCAAATTGCGAATGCCTTCCCGTTCAATCCTATGGGCCTCCAGGCCCATAGGAATGAATGGGAAGGCATTCCCTAATAGCGAAATGCAATGTGAGATTCGCTAATAGGGAATGTTAAGGATTCGCAAAAAAATTAGCAAATCCTACATACATTGCATTTTGCGATTCTAAAATAGCGAATCGGTAAAATTGGCTATTTAAGAATCGCAAAAGCAGTTCTTGATACATCTGGCCCTTAGTTACTCTCTTTTAAATTCATACTTGTATGGATGGGTGACTTGTTCGTGCAAGTTCTTCAGAGCATATAAAAATGAGTGCCCCAGTCATTTATGGGGGTATGTCATTGGATATGTAAATAAGTATGTTGGCATATGTCTGGCTATGTTATTTATTCTATGGGTCTCCAAATGTGTATGTAAGGGGCTGCATGGATTGCTTACCAGCTGTTTTAGTGAGTTTTGGAGTATTTAACTGTGTGTGCAACTCCCTCCATTACTACTGAAAACATAAGAGCTGTATATGTGTGTGAGTAAATGTATAAGTGCCTCTGTTACTGTCGCACTGTGTGTATTAGCGGCTGTCATTTCTAAATAGGTATCTCAGTAAGTGCATAGATAGATTAGTGGATGTATTTCTCGTTATATTGGTCTTTAAGTATATTTCTAACTCACTAAAAATTCAAACTACATGTTTTCCCTTTAAACACATACCTTCCTGCCCATTAGATACCTACAGCTTAACTTAGGGGTGATTTATATTTAATTAAAGGAAAGCTTAAGACTTTTCAAAGCATTGTAAATGTCAGTTCAACATAGCAGTATAAACTGCAGACACAGGCTTACACATATTTGAATTCCTTCTTCTCTGTGTTGCACAATCAGACATAGAATACGTCTACTAGTATAGAATTTACAGATCCTAGCATAGCTACAGCACTGAACTACAGCCTTACAAATAAATTAAATATAGGTATGAAACTATATCTCGGACAGAAGAAAAAAAATCACTTGACCACTAATAAAGTTTTCAGTCAGCTTATTCCAACTATATGACTCCGTACATAACTATATTTGCTAGTGACTGTTTCATTATCCAAACTCCTATATGTCAGACTGTTTACATGCATATATCAGTTACTGTTCAAATGGGTGACTACTTCCATAAGCACTTCGCTTCATATTTAATCTATTATTTCAGGCCCTTTTTAGGTATGTTACAGGATATGTAACTAATATTCAAACATTATTACATTTAACAGACACTTATACCTCAGTATATTTGTATATATACATTATCAATGTGTCCCATTATCAATATACCTGTAAATTCACTTTGATGATACTCAAATTTTAACACACTTTTACTTCAAATGTATTATCATGCCAAATGATAAGCATCACTCTCTGTAAGAAAGAACCAGTAATGGGAATTTTTCCCTCTCTTTTTTCCAGTGATACTGATGTACTTCATTTTTTTCTGTTGTTATTCCAGTTTTCATTGGTCAGTTTTTTAACCCTTTATTAGTCTCCTGATAAGAAGTCCAATCTGGTAGTGTCTGTGGGTGGGTTCATGACTCCGTCGTGAAGCCCAGCGCAGCCCCCGTGTAAATTTGCGATGGAATTGCAAATCCAAATGGGAGTAAATCATTTACAATAATACTGTTATCATTTTTCTTCTATAATTGATATTCTATGATGGCACTGAATTAGAACATTTGTATTTCATAATACATACTATCTCTAAACTACTCTGCTTTGTAGTTTGAAACTACAGTGTAGTCAGAACCCTTCTCCCACACTGCTTTACCTCAGCTCCCATAGCAACCTTCTTTCAAACAGTCTACTGTACCAGTAAGTCAAAAGTTCACTACATTTTCTAACAAGACCATACCAGCTTCAAGTTCAACTGTAGCAGGTGCAGTTGGCTGCTTAAAAATGTAAGTACATCCACAATAGCATAACTTCTCTTATATTTATCCAGAGCCAGACACAGATCTACTTACTTTACCTATTAAATCACTACCTATTTTCAGCTACCAAATAATTTACCCCATCCAAATACGTCATTTTCTTAAAGCATGTCCTGTCCTCCATTTTAATTGCCTTTCATTCTACCAACTGTCACATTCAGCTCCAGTCTTCTCCTGTGTGCTACTGCTCCTTCCTTCACAATGGTTAGAATGTGGATTGTGGGTCACAGCTATCTTTTTTGGGCCAGAGAGTGTGATAGAAAGAGTGGCATTGACAGGGACTTAGGTTTGTCTGATTTAGATATTACTTAATTGGCCAGAGAGGGTTGTAGTGGCAGCAATTGCTTTCTTTGGTTGAAAGCATTGTGGATTGCCAACATCCAGATCTCATGATTGTGCGCTGTGATAGCAATGACCTAGGCACTCTTACTGGAGTAGGATTGGAATCCTAATGAAGGATACCTTTGGTCAATTAATTACACTTTTTCCTTAAACTGCTTTGGTGTACTCTAACATTTCCATAAGACATAAATGGAAATGGTTAGACAGATTCTGCCCACAGATAGACAAAGCGAGGAAACAAGGTAATAAGACTATTTCTGCATTCCTCAGAGACCATAATATGAGCTCCATCTACAACAAAAATGTATGATTCAACATGGAGCATATATATATAGAAGCGATGGAGTTCATTTTTCAGAGAAAGGCAACTGGATATTCCTTAACTACTTGTATCCTGTTTTAAGTGAAGAAATCATTTACACACAATAAAACTAAAGTCTATTCTAAGAGCCACCCAATTTCCCCAAACACTAATTCATTTTAATTTTAAATCCCTTTTTTTTGGGAGTTACAAAACCGTCACGGGTCAGCAAAGCAAAAGCACCAAGTCAATGCACAACTGCACATTTACAATTTTTGACTCTGTACATGTGGCAATGGTTCTGTGAGTCATTTTATGAGTCTCTAAGTGTGTGTGTAAATGGGTGAGTAAGTCTCTCAGTGGGTCTCTGAGTGCATATGTCACTTTCTGAGTGGGTGTGTGAGTGGATGCAACAATATCAGTGGGTCTGTGAATGGGTGAATCAGTGTTTGAGTGGATGCATGAGTGGGTGCGTGTGTCTCTGAGTGGGACTGTGACTGGGTGTATGAGTCTCTGAGTGGGTGCATATGTGTCTGAGTGGGGTCTATGAGTGGGTCTGTGAGTGGGCGCAAAAGTATCTGACTAGGTCCGGAAGTGGGTACATAAGTGTCTGTGACTGGGTACATGCGTGTCTGATTGGGTCTGTGAGTGAGAGCATAAGTGACTGACTGGGTCTATGAGTGGATGCATGAGTGTCTGAATGGGTCTGTGAGTGTCTGCATCAGTGTCTGAGTGGGTCTGTGAGTGGGTGTGTTAATCTCTGAGTAAGTCTGTAAGTGGGTGCATGAGTGTCTGAGTGGGTCTATGAGAGGTGCGTGAGTATCTGAGTGGGCCTGTGAGTAGGTACATGAGAATATAGGTGGGTCTGTGAGTGGGTACAAGAGTATCTGAATGAATCTATGAGTGGGTGCATGAGTCTCTGAGTGGGTCTGTGAGTGGGTACATAAGTTTCTGATTTGGTCTGTGACTGGATGCATTACTTTCTGAGTGGGTGTAGGTGCATACGACTGAGTGGGTCTGTGAATGGATGCATGAGTGCCTAAGTGGGTAAGTTAATGAGTGCTTGCATGTCTGAGTGGGTCTGTCAGTGGGTGCGTGAATGCCTGAATGAATCTGTTAAGGGGTGTATGAGTGTCTGAATGGGTCTGTAAGTGGGTGTGGAAGTGTCTCAGTGGGTCTGTGAGTTGGTGTGTGAGTGTCTCAGTGGGTCTGTAAGTGGATACATGAGTGTCTAAGTAGGTCAGTGAATGGGTGCATGAGTCTGTGAGTGGGTGTGTAAGTATCTCAGTGGGTCTGCGAGTGGGTGTATAAGTGTCTCAGTGGGTCTGTGAGTGTCTGCATGAGCCTCTCAATGGATGAGTGAGTGGGTGCATGAGTATCTGAGTGGGTCTGTGAATGTATGTGCAAGTGTCTGAGTAGATCTGTGAGTGCGTGTGTGAGTCTCCGAGTAGGTCTATGAGTGGGTATATAAGTGTCTGAGTGGGTCTGTGAGTGGGTGCATGAGTGTCTGTGTGGGTCTGTGAATAGGTGCATGAGAATATGGTTGGGTCAGTGAGTGGGTTCATGAGTGTCTGAATGGGTCTGTGAGTGTGTGCATGAGTCTCTGAGTTTGTCTGTGAGTGGGTGCATGAGTGCCTGAGTGGGTCTGTGAGTGGATGTATGAGTGTCTGTGTTGGTCTCTGAGTGGGTGCATGAGTCTCATGAGTATGTCTGTGACTAGATGCATATGTGTTTCTGGTAGGGTCTGTGAGTGTCTGCAAAAGCATCTCAGTGGGTGACTGAGTGGGTGCATAAGTTTCTGAGTGGGTCTGTAAGTAGGTGCATGAGTGTCTGAGTGGGTCTGTGAGTGTGTGTGTGTTAGTCTCTGAGTAGGTCTGTGAATGAGTGCATGAGTGTCTGAGTGCATCTGTGCATGGATGTGTGAGTGTCTGAGTGGGTCTGTGAGTGGGAGCGTGAGAATATGAGTGGGTCTATGTGTGTGTGCGTAAGTTTCTGAGTAGGTCTGTGACTGGGTGTGTGAGTCTCTGAGTGGCTCTGAGAGTGAGTGAATGAATTTATATATTTTTTTAAATGTTGGCAAGGGTCTCGACTCTGCTGCGACACTACACAGGTGCCACACTGAGCATTGCAATGGGTCCGCTACTCCAACCACCGGCAAAGAAATGGTTTGCAGCATTTTAATACTCATAAGGGGCCCCTCAGACATCCCTACTATGCACCATAGGGTCAGGGTACCCCTATCCTGACCCTTTATATACTTTCTAACCTGTATTTCCATCCCCTGGGATCATGTCCCACTTTATAAAATGGTGGCCGCAACATTCCACACAGGTTGCGGTCAGCCAATAACAGTACTGCTCCTGCTTCGTGAACCTCAGCATAGGTGTCGCAAGGGATTCGAAGCCCTGACTACAAATTTGGATTTCTTTTAATAAGTCTAAAACTACTGAACAGATTTACACCAAATAACAAAAAGCACTCTTTCTGGACCAAGAGCTAGCTTTCTGCCAAATATGGTGTAATTCCAGCCAGTAGCTTGGGCTGTAGTCATGTTCAAAATCTCTATGGGAATTAACATGGGATTCCAAAAAATTAAGGGACTGGGAGCTAGGTTTGAATGAGGTCCTGCCCACAGGCTCCCGAAAGGGACTGAGAATCAGCAGGGTGTGCAGTTCCTAACTGGACGTGAGGGGAAAGGGGGGTCTTTCTTCGTGATGCCCTCACACACCCCGGAGGATGTCATGCTTCACCATTGGGCCTTGCTCCTCATCGGGCCGGCGCTGCAATGCCTGACGGGCTCCCGTAAACGGGGCTCTTTGTCGGAGATCTTTTGAAGAAGCCGTTGGGTGCGTGCGGGTGTGCGGGCTGGGTAGTGCACGGGTAGGTGAGATAAAATAGGTCAGGAGCAGTCCTACTCTGGTCTGGTTTATTGGCTTAGGTAGCTCGAGCCTGATTAAAAGACAGTGTGTGGGCCCTTACATGGATTTAATGTTCCTCAAGGGCTGCCAAAGTTAAGTGGGTCAACATGTTTCGTGCCTCTTAGCCCCTAACAGGTCTAGTGGCACTTCGTCAGGACCGGAAAAAACTAAAATGTGAGTGGTGCACTACCGTCTGGTTCTGCTATTATTATGGCTAGTAGCCAGAGACGGCAGGGAATACCCTAGTAGGCTTGTACTGGGGTAATAAGTAGACCCCTAGAACCCAAGCCTAGGGCTGGCGGGGGAGGCAGAGCACGTTGTTGCTCTGTAGAGTGGGATGCTGGCGACTTGCTTTTCTCCTAGAAAATATATATTTTTTTGTTTTTCAATGTTACTCCTCGCAAAGCCTCTCGCCCTATTGAGATAGTAGTGCACGCTCCAGGTGTGAGTGTCTGTCTCACATCTAACGACTTCTCACCAAATAATAGAGAAACAGTGTCCGTACTCAAGTGGTGAATTGCTGAAGAGTGTTTATTACACCGACGTCAATAAATCCAATGTGCTTCATAGAGTAATAAACAGTCTTCAGCAATTCACCACACAAGAGTGCACACAATTTTTTCTATATTATTTGGTGAGAACTCATTGGATATATATATATATATGTATGTATATATATATATATATATATATATATATATATACATATATCTTCCAAAAAGTGTCCAAAAACGAAACGCGCACTCCAACAGCGGATAACTTCAACAAAAGCTTTATTACTTGCAGGAGCATACGACTATGCTTTCATGCCAGGATCATCTTTCTGCCTGACGCGTTTCGAGCCTCCTGGCTCTTGTTCACAGGCTTGGACAAAAGCGGAGCAGAGTGATTTCCGGCAATTTATTCCCTTCAGTGGGATCACAGGTGAATTCCATATACCGCCATGCACTATGGGATTTGAAGTGCAGTAATTAATTTAACCCTCCAGTGGGTGTGTTCCGTTTGTCTTCATTCATTTAATTTGATTTTTGAGCCCTCCGGTGGGCCTCCAGGCATGAGAGCACAGTCCAATATCTTGTCCACTGTAGCTGCATTGGGGCGGTGAACAGTTCAGTGCCCCGGCGGCTCCAGATTAATTTTCCAGGCGGTGCGCATTTCACGGCGGGACAGCCGTTATCATATCTTCCAAAAAGTGTCCAAAAACGAAACGCGCACTCCAACAGCGGATAACTTCAACAAAAGCTTTATTACTTGCAGGAGCATACGACTATGCTTTCATGCCAGTATCATCTTTCTGCCTGACACGTTTCGAGCCTCCTGGCTCTTGTTCACAGGCTTGGACAAAAGCGGAGCAGAGTGATTTCCGGCAATTTATTCCCTTCAGTGGGATCACAGGTGAATTCCATATACCACCATGCACTATGGGATTTGAAGTGCAGTAATTAATTTAACCCTCCAGTGGGTGTGTTCCGTTTGTCTTCATTCATTTAATTTGATTTTTGAGCCCTCCGGTGGGCCTCCAGGCATGAGAGCACAGTCCAATATCTTGTCCACTGTGGCTGCATTGGGGCGGTGAACAGTTCAGTGCCCCGGCGGCTCCAGATTAATTTTCCAGGCGGTGCGCATTTCACGGCGGGACAGCCGTTATCATATCTTCCAAAAAGAGTCCAAAAACGAAACGCGCACTCCAACAGCGGATAACTTCAACAAAAGCTTTATTACTTGCAGGAGCATACGACTATGCTTACATGCCAGGATCATCTTTCTGCCTGACGCGTTTCGAGCCTCCTGGCTCTTGTTCACAGGCTTGGACAAAAGCGGAGCAGAGTGATTTCCGGCAATTTATTCCCTTCAGTGGGATCACAGGTGAATTCCATATACCGCCATGCACTATGGGATTTGAAGAGCAGTAATTAATTTAACCCTCCAGTGGGTGTGTTCCGTTTGTCTTCATTAATTTAATTTGATTTTTGAGCCCTCCGGTGGGCCTCCAGGCATGAGAGCACAGTCCAATATCTTGTCCACTGTGGCTGCATTGGGGCGATGAACAGTTCAGTGCCCCGGCGGCTCCAGATAAATTTTCCAGGCGGTGCGCATTTCACGGCGGGACAGCCGTTATCATATCTTCCAAAAAGTGTCCAAAAACGAAACGCGCACTCCAACAGCGGATAACTTCAACAAAAGCTTTATTACTTGCAGGAGCATACGACTATGCTTTCATGCCAGGATCATCTTTCTGCCTGACGCGTTTCGAGCCTCCTGGCTCTTGTTCACAGGCTTGGACAAAAGCAGAGCAGAGCGATTTCCGGCAATTTATTCCCTTCAGTGGGATCACAGGTGAATTCCATATACTGCCATGCACTATGGGATTTGAAGTGCAGTAATTAATTTAACCCTCCAGTGGGTGTGTTCCGTTTGTCTTCATTAATTTAATTTGATTTTTGAGCCCTCCGGTGGGCCTCCAGGCATGAGAGCACAGTCCAATATCTTGTCCACTGTGGCTGCATTGGGGCGGTGAACAGTTCAGTGCCCCGGCGGCTCCAGATTAATTTTCCAGGCGGTGCGCATTTCACGGCGGGACAGCCGTTATCATATCTTCCAAAAAGTGTCCAAAAACGAAACGCGCACTCCAACAGCGGATAACTTCAACAAAAGCTTTATTACTTGCAGGAGCATACGACTATGCTTTCATGCCAGGATCATCTTTCTGCCTGACGCGTTTCGAGCCTCCTGGCTCTTGTTCACAGGCTTGGACAAAAGCGGAGCAGAGTGATTTCCGGCAATTTATTCCCTTCAGTGGGATCACAGGTGAATTCCATATACCGCCATGCACTATGGGATTTGAAGTGCAGTAATTAATTTAACCCTCCAGTGGGTGTGTTCTGTTTGTCTTCATTAATTTAATTTGATTTTTGAGCCCTCCGGTGGGCCTCCAGGCATGAGAGCACAGTCCAATATCTTGTCCACTGTGGCTGCATTGGGGCGGTGAACAGGTCAGTGCCCCGGCGGCTCCAGATTAATTTTACAGGCGGTGCGCATTTCACGGCGGGACAGCCGTTATCATATCTTCCAAAAAGTGTCCAAAAACGAAACGCGCACTCCAACAGCGGATAACTTCAACAAAAGCTTTATTACTTGCAGGAGCATACGACTATGCTTTCATGCCAGGATCATCTTTCTGCATGACACGTTTCGAGCATCCTGGCTCTTGTTCACAGGCTTGGAAAAAAGCAGAGCAGAGTGATTTCCGGCAATTTATTCCCTTCAGTGGGATCACAGGTGAGTTCCATATACCGCCATGCACTATGGGATTTGAAGTGCAGTAATTAATTTAACCCTCCAGTGGGTGTGTTCCGTTTGTCTTCATTAATTTAATTTGATTTTTGAGCCCACCGGTGGGCCTCCAGGCATGAGAGCACAGTCCAATATCTTGTCCACTGTGGCTGCATTGGGGCGGTGAACAGTTCAGTGCCCCGGCGGCTCCAGATTAATTTTCCAGGTGGTGCGCATTTCACGGCGGGACAGCCATTATCATATCTTCCAAAAAGTGTCCAAAAACGAAACGTGCACTCCAACAGCGGATAACTTCAACAAAAGCTTTATTACTTGCAGGAGCATACGACTATGCTTTCATGCCAGGATCATCTTTCTGCCTGACGCGTTTCGAGCCTCCTGGCTCTTGTTCACAGGCTTGGACAAAAGCGGAGCAGAGTGATTTCCGGCAATTTATTCCCTTCAGTGGGATCACAGGTGAGTTCCGTATACCGCCATGCACTATGGGATTTGAAGTGCAGTAATTAATTTAACCCTCCAGTGGGTGAGTTCCGTTTGTCTTCATTAATTTAATTTGATTTTTGAGCCCTCCGGTGGGCCTCCAGGCATGAGAGCACAGTCCAATATCTTGTCCACTGTGGCTGCATTGGGGCGGTGAACAGTTCAGTGCCCCGGCGGCTCCAGATTAATTTTCCAGGTACCCACACATTAAAATTATTTCTGGGGAGGGGGGCCGCGTGGCCCCCCTCCCGGGCCACTACTTGCCCCGGAGACCCCATCTCCCGGGGCCTGGCCTCTGGTTGGGGACTGTGGGGGGGTCCCCAAACCCCCCACAGTCCCGCCGGCTCCCCGTGTCCTACGGGAGCCGGCATTGCTTTTACACATGGGGAGCAGCTAACATGCTGCTCCCCGTGTGGAAAGCAATTGTCTTTGGATATTGGAAGCGAGAGCAGGTTTCCCTGCTCTCTCTTCCAATATCCAAAGCAGTTTGCAATGACAGGACGGGAGCCGCGAGGCTCCCGTCCTGTCATTGCAAACAGCAGTGTCCCGGGGGTAGGCACCCCGGGACACTGCAGGAGCCGGCCCTGGGGGTGGCGGTCCCCAGGGCCACCACAGGCTCCAGGAGGGGAGCCGCGCGGCCCCCTCCCACATCAGCACAGCCCCGGGGAGGTGGTGGTCCCCGGGGCTTCGGGGTCCAAAACGGACCCCCATTTTAATTTGTTAGTGCCCCGGGAGGTGGTGGTCCCCGGGCGTGTGGGGGCTTGAGCCCCCCCCCACACAGGAAAAACAAAAAAAAAAGAAGCCCCGGGGAGGTGGTGGTCCCCGGGGCTGCTTGAGGGCTCAGAGCCCTCCCGCACCATTTTAAAAAGAAAGCCCCGGGGGGTGGCGGGCCCCGAGGCTTGGGGGCCCTTAGAGGCCCCCATACATAAAATAAACACCCCCCAGCATGCCCCCGGGACTTGGCCCACCCGGGGGCAAATTAACATCGAAGCGCGGAGACCGCGCTTCGATTTTTTTAATCGCAGGATCCGCGCACCCTGAGCGCATCCTGCCGATTTTTTAAAAAAAAAATGCTTTTTCTGCCCAGGGGTCCTTATGGGACCCCTGAGCAGACCTAGGGGGTCAGGGTGTTTCTACCCTGCCCCCTTTGTGCGCTTTGCGCACTTGTTTCTGTCCCTCGGTTCTACCGAGGGACAAAATGGCTGCCAACATTTCCTGAATCGGAATGTTGACAGCCAGCTGACAGCCAATTAACATGCAGCTCGTGATCGGGACGGTGCGCGCAGGGTGCGCTCAGGGTGCGCGGATCCTCCGTGCCCATAGATATATATGTACTTTTACTTTTGATTTTCTCAGCAACTACTAAACGGATTTACACCATTTAACAAAAGGGTTCTTTCTGAACCAAGAACTACCTCTTTGCCAAATTTGGTGTAATTCCGTTCAGCAGTTCGGGCTGTAGCCGTGTCTAAAGTTTCCTATGGAAAAATGAATGGGGAAAACGCGTTTTGGGACCCCCTTTTTCTCGGCCCCCGCTTGACGAATCACCCCGAGACTTTCAGGGTAGGAGCGGACCGGAGCGCCCCACAAAGTTTGAAAATTTTGCGAAGATACGTCAACCGGCAAGAGAGTTATTTCAAATAGAATGTCGCGGATTTCCTATGGAAAATAGGTTCTAACTATAACTATCTACTGGCGACCGCCAGTAGATAATATAATCGATATATATATATATAATATACATATATTTATATATAAATATAGTCAAATAAACACAAAGATTAAAGTGACTCTATACTTAGAAGACACAAACTACAGTTTAACAATGAAAATAACACTGAAGT
Organism: Calotriton arnoldi; assembly: GCA_963921515.1. Lineage (NCBI taxonomy): Eukaryota > Metazoa > Chordata > Amphibia > Caudata > Salamandridae > Calotriton > Calotriton arnoldi. The sequence continues at coordinate 2,676,539 of CAWUFW010000539.1, read as the reverse complement.
TCACAAGTTACAGTGTACTCCTAGAAAGATTAGAGGGAATGGGAATACAGGACACTGCCCTATCCTGGCTAAAATCCTTCTTAAATGACCGTACCTTCCAGGCTCACACTAACCAACGCAGGTCAAACTTTCACCCCTTAGCTTCAGACGTGCCTCAGGGATCCATATTGAGTCCACTGCTCTTCAACCTATATGTAAGACCATTAGCAGAGATAATGGAAAACAGTGGCCTCACACTTCTTTTGTACAGGGATGATACACAAATTGTAATATCTCTGTCATCCGAGGACCATCAGAATGCGAAGGCGCTTAGTTCTTGCCTCACCCAAATTTCATCATGGATGTGCACCAACTCCCTGAAATTAAATGGAGACAAGACTTAGGTCCTGTTGGTGGGCAATCTCCCTAACCCTTGGGGACCCCACATGTGGCCTGTGATCATTGGCAATCCCCCCAGTCCAGTGCCAATCATAAAGAACTTTGGAGTTTTGTTTAATGACAAACTTACCTTGAGCCATCAGATCAACAAGATGACAGCTACTTGTTTAGGCATCTTGAAATGGCTTAGAAAGATTTCTACTGTCTCCCTACCTCTGCCCAGAAAACTGTAGTCCAAGCCCTAGTTATTTCTATGCTGGACTACGGGATTGTGAAATACCTGGGGGCGGTAAAAACATTTTTTAAACGCCTCCAGATTGTACAAAACGCTGCTGCATGACTCTTGCTCCACCCTTCGAAATTCACCTCCACAGCCAGTAGGCTGCGAAACTTACATTGGTTACCGATCAAATGACGTGTGCAATTCAAGGCATTGTGCTACATGCACAAATGCCTATCGAACAGGGGACCTCTTTACCTTAGATCCTTGGTGTTGTTGTATTCACCCGCATGCTCGTTGCTTTCTAGTCATCTTAGGTTGGCCGTAATTGCTAAAATTAGGAAATGCCACCAAGGAGGCCGAGTGTTCTCTTTTCTTGGACCTAGACTCTGGAATGATCTGCCTCTAACATTGAGAAAGTACTAGTTACTCTCTTTGCTTCGCAAATCACTACAAACTTGGCTGTTTCAACCTCCAGAACAATCCTAATGCTGCATTCCTCTCAGATAGCACTCTGGTCTGACCCATAATCTGTAATAAGCATAGCACTGGGGAAACTTATTTAGGTAGCCACTCACTTTACAAAGTATGCATGATGATAATAATACTGAGGTAACTATAATTTGCGCCCACACCATGCATTGATTATGGCCTCACATATTATATCAATCGTGACATGTTAAAAGACATCATTGGCATTATTGATGACATCTCAAATGACACTATTTATGACATCACTGATAACATCATAGTCATAGACAGCATAGACTTACTGTGTGACCAGGTGTGGTTGCACAGAATGAAAGTAGTATTAGTCTTGGAGGCAAGTGTGGTTTTGCATGTTTAAATGTTTTCTGTGCACTATTTCCAAATCAGTAAGGATTGAGATGTAAGTACTACTGCATGTTAAACAAGGTAAAGGCTAAGTGCACCTAATGTGGGTTGTAGCTGTATATTTCAAAGTAGGTTGTGACTTAGAGCCAAAGCCTGTTGCAAAAAGTCTGAGACAAAAGTCAAAGCTTCTGTTGACAATAATATATCCACAAGTATAATATATCCACCAGTGGATGTTTTTGCTCGTGCCCATGTTAAATAGTTGTAACACACATGCAAATTATATGTAATGATGTTTATAAGGGTGTATGTTTATGTCCAGAGCTATGCTGAAGATTTTGAGGCATTGCAGATTGTTGAATAATGTAGAATGCAGGGTGGTTTAATTCACACTGGTGTTGTAAGCATGGATCTAAAGATGTATGCCGTTGTCCTCATCTTAGGAAAGTATTTAAGCAAACTATAAACGGTTGTTAATAGAGCCTGGCAGAAGGTGAATTGTCAATGGTAAATGCATACCAGCCAACATTTTGACTTAAAAAAGCGGGTCATTTGAAGTGTTTAAGAGGGTAATCAAGTAAAGGAGAAGAATGTAAAAACTATTTTTGGAGTGTGTTTAAGAATTTAAAATTGGTTGATGCATTAAGCTCTCTGGAGGCATTTTGCTTGCTAGGTGGGTGAATATAAGTAAAAAGAGGTTAACATCGACTAAATATAGGTGACTTGACAGATACGCTATCCATACAGCATGTGGACAAAGGTTATGTCCATTATCTCATGATTGGTGATATAAAATTGGACACGTGTATTGTGCTGAATTATTTCAAGTTCACAAACCCAATAGGATGCTGTCACAATTACTGGATGATGTCATCAGTGACTTCATCCCTGGTGTCATTTGAGATGTCATAAGCAGTTCATGGTGGGGGTGCTTCATATAGTTAGCATAGTAAACTATAACTGGTGAATTTCATTGTTTTTGATTTTTACACGTTTAGTTTTCATATTATTTCAAAACCTAACTATAACATCACTTCAACCTTAGTTTTTTCTGTTTTTCAGTTAAATATATATATCTTATATAAATATTTATTTATATAAGATATATATATTACATGCTAGCGGCTGCCAGAAGGTAGATATAGTTAGAACCTAGTTTCCATAGTAAAAGCGTTTTTTGACTTGCCTATATCTTGGGCGCCGTTTGCTGAATGTTCACAATGTTTTTTCAAAAAACGTATCAAGTCGAGTCTTGTTGTGCATGGAAAGTTTCGGGGCAATCTGTCAAGCAGGCGCCGAGAAAAAGGGGGGTCAAAAAAGTGTGTTTCCCATGTTAATTGAGAATCAGCTGGGTGTGCAGTTCCTAACTGGACGTGAGGGGAAAGGGGGGTCTTTCTTCGTGATGCCCTCACACACTGCGGAGGATGTCATGCTTCATCATTGGGCCTTGCTCCTCGTCGGGCCAGCGCTGCAATGCCTGACGGGCTCCCGTAAACGGGGCTCTTTGTCGGAGATCTTTTGAAGAAGCCGTTGGGTGCGTGCGGGTGTGCGGGCTGGGTAGTGCACGGGTAGGTGAGATAAAATAGGTCAGGAGCAGTCCTACTCTGGTCTGGTTTATTGGCTTAGGTAGCTCGAGCCTGATTAAAAGACAGTGTGTGGGCCCTTACGTGGATTTAATGTTCCTCAAGGGCTGCCAAAGTGAAGTGGGTCAACATGTTTCGTGCCTCTTTAGCCCCTAACGGGTCTAGTGGCACTTCGTCAGGACCGGAAAAAAATAAAATGTGAGTGGTGCACAACCGTCTGGTTCTGCTATTATTATGGCTAGTACCCAGAGACGGCAGGGAATACCCTATTAGGCTTGTACTGGGGTAATAAGTAGACCCCTAGAACGCAAGCCTAGGGCTGGCGGGGGAGGCAGAGCACGTTGTTGCTCTGTAGAGTGGGATGCTGGCGACTTGCTTTCCTAGGAGAAAAGCAAGTCGCCAGCATCCCACTGTCTCCATTTAATTTCAGGGAGTTGGTGCACATCCATGATGAAATTTGGGTGAGGCAAGAACTAAGCGCCTTCGCATTCTGATGGTCCTCGGATGACAGAGATATTACAATTTGTGTATCATCCCTGTACAAAAAAAGTGTGAGGCCACTGTTTTCCACTATCTCTGCTAATGGTCTTACATATAGGTTGAAGAGCAGTGGACTCAATATGGATCCCTGAGGCACGTCTGAAGCTAAGGGGTGAAAGTTTGACCTGCGTTGGTTAGTGTGAGCCTGGAAGGTACGGTCATTTAAGAAGGATTTTAGCCAGGATAGGGCAGTGTCCTGTATTCCCATTCCCTCTAATCTTTCTAGGAGTACACTGTAACTTGTGAACTTCAGTGTTATTTTCATTGTTAAACTGTAGTTTGTGTCTTCTAAGTATAGAGTCACTTTAATCTTTGTGTTTATTTGACTATACTTATATATAAATATATATATATATATATGTATATTATATATATATATATCGAATATATATATATATATATATATATATATATATATATATATATATATCTTCCAAAAAGTGTCCAAGAACGAAACGCGCACTCCAACAGCGGATAACTTCAACAAAAGCTTTATTACTTGCAGGAGCATACGACTATGCTTTCATGCCAGTATCATCTTTCTGCCTGACACGTTTCGAGCCTCCTGGCTCTTGTTCACAGGCTTGGACAAAAGCGGAGCAGAGTGATTTCCGGCAATTTATTCCCTTCAGTGGGATCACAGGTGAATTCCATATACCACCATGCACTATGGGATTTGAAGTGCAGTAATTAATTTAACCCTCCAGTGGGTGTGTTCCGTTTGTCTTCATTCATTTAATTTGATTTTTGAGCCCTCCGGTGGGCCTCCAGGCATGAGAGCACAGTCCAATATCTTGTCCACTGTGGCTGCATTGGGGCGGTGAACAGTCTCAGTGCCCCGGCGGCTCCAGATTAATTTTCCAGGCGGTGCGCATTTCACGGCGGGACAGCCGTTATCATATCTTCCAAAAAGAGTCCAAAAACGAAACGCGCACTCCAACAGCGGATAACTTCAACAAAAGCTTTATTACTAGCAGGAGCATACGACTATGCTTTCATGCCAGGATCATCTTTCTGCCTGACGCGTTTCGAGCCTCCTGGCTCTTGTTCACAGGCTTGGACAAAAGCGGAGCAGAGTGATTTCCGGCAATTTATTCCCTTCAGTGGGATCACAGGTGAATTCCATATACCGCCATACACTATGGGATTTGAAGTGCAGTAATTACTTTAACCCTCCAGTGGGTGTGTTCCGTTTGTCTTCATTAATTTAATTTGATTTTTGAGCCCTCCGGTGGGCCTCCAGGCATGAGAGCACAGTCCAATATCTTGTCCACTGTGGCTGCATTGGGGCGGTGAACAGTTCAGTGCCCCGGCGGCTCCAGATTAAATTTCCAGGCGGTGCGCATTTCACGGTGGGACAGCCGTTATCATATCTTCCAAAAAGTGTCCAAAAACGAAACGCGCACTCCAACAGCGGATAACTTCAACAAAAGCTTTATTACTTGCAGGAGCATACGACTATGCCTTCATGCCAGGATCATCTTTCTGCCTGACGCGTTTCGAGCCTCCTGGCTCTTGTTCACAGGCTTGGACAAAAGCGGAGCAGAGTGATTTCCGGCAATTTATTCCCTTCAGTGGGATCACAGGTGAATTCCATATACCACCATGCACTATGGGATTTGAAGTGCAGTAATTACTTTAACCCTCCAGTGGGTGTGTTCCGTTTGTCTTCATTAATTTAAATTGATTTTTGAGCCCTCCGGTGGGCCTCCAGGCATGAGAGCACAGTCCAATATCTTGTCCACTGTGGCTGCATTGGGGCGGTGAACAGTTCAGTGCCCCGGCGGCTCCAGATTAATTTTCCAGGCGGTGCGCATTTCACGGTGTGACAGCCGTTATCATATCTTCCAAAAAGTGTCCAAAAAACGAAACGCGCACTCCAACAGCGGATAACTTCAACAAAAGCTTTATTACTTGCAGGAGCATACGACTATGCATTCATGCCAGGATCATCTTTCTGCCTGACGCGTTTCGAGCCCCCTGGCTCTTGTTCACAGGCTTGGACAAAAGCGGAGCAGAGTTATTTCCGGCAATTTATTCCCTTCAGTGGGATCACAGGTGAATTCCATATACCGCCATACACTAAAAAAAAAAATAAGAATTAAATTAAAATAAAAAAAAATTGAAGGGAATTAAATCCCCTTCAATCCTGAGGGTCCCTGGGGGCCAACTAGCCCAACAGGTACATCCAGAAAGCGCCACAGAGCTGCGTTGCAGAGAGGTGTAAAAGGGGTGTGGCCCCTCTACACGTCTCTGCAACGCAGCCTCTGGCGCATACTGGAGGTTCATGGTGGGCTAGTTGGCCCCTAGGGACCCTCATGATTCAAGGGGACTTAATCCCCCAACTTAAAAACGCGCCACGGGGCGCGTTTGCACAGATGTCACCTCAGGCCCCGCCCCTACCTTCACCATTGTGCAAATATTCCTCTAAAATCTGCCGAACTACGAATTCGGATTTACTCACCTGTTATCAGGAGAGACCTCAGTGCTGCATCTTTCAGCCCAGTACTAATCCTGAAAAGTAATTTTAACCGTACTTACCAGTAACTTGAATTTCCTTCCATAGGATATCATTGCCTGCTTTTTGCTGAAAAAGTTTCTAAGTGTTGATTTTTGAAACATACAAATATTCCTCTAAAATCAGCCGAAATACGAATTCCGATTTACTCACCTGTTATCAGGAGAGACCTCAGTGCTGTATCTTTCAGCCCAGTACTGGTCCTGAAAAGTAATTTTAACCGTACTTACCAGTAACTTGAATTTCCTTCCATAGGCTAACATTGACTGGTTTCACTTGGAAATTCTTCTAAGTGTGGAGTTTTGGAACTTTAAAATATTCCTCTAAAATCAGCCGAAATACGAATTCCGATTTACTCACCTGTTATCAGGAGAGACGTCAGTGCTGCATCTTTCAGCCCAGTACTGATCCTCAAAAGTAATTTTAACCGTACTTACCAGTAACTTGAATTTCCTTCCATAGGATATCATTGTCTGCTTTTTGCTGAAAAAGTTTCTAAGTGTTGATTTTTGAAACATACAAATATTCCTCTAAAATCAGCCGAAATACAAATTCCGATTTACTCACCTGTTATCAGGAGAGACCTCAGTGCTGTATCTTTCAGCCCAGTACTGGTCGTGAAAAGTAATTTTAACCGTACTTACCAGTAACTTGAATTTCCTTTCATAGGCTAACATTGACTGTTTTCACTTGGAAATTCTTCTAAGTGTGGAGTTTTGGAACTTTAAAATATTCCTCTAAAATCAGCCGAAATACGAATTCCGATTTACTCACCTGTTATCAGGAGAGACCTCAGTGCTGCATCTTTTAGCCCAGCACTGACCCTGAAAAGTAATTTTAACCGTACTTACCAGTAACTTATATTTTCTTCCATAGGAATCCATTGTCTGGTTTTCAGCAGAAAAGTTTCAAAGTGTCGATTTTCACAAACTACAAATATTCCTTAAAAATCGCCTGTATGACTTAAACGCATTCTTTCAACTGTTTACAGGAGATGCACCAGTGCTGGATCCAGGATCCAACACTGAGTAAGAAAAAGTAATGATAACAGTTTTTACCTGCTAAGTGAATTTCCTTCCATAGGATAACATTGGTGATTCTATGAGAAAAAGTTTCAGTGTCAACTTTTAAAATACAATAATATTCCTTAAAAATCACTAATGTAACCAAAACGCTTTTACTCAACTGTTTACAGGAGATGTCCCAGGACTGAATCTAGGATCCAGTCCTGTGGTTAGAAAAGTAATCCATAAAGTAACTAATTGCATTTAACTAGAAATTCACATTGAGCTGAATGTTGCATTGTGTTTGAAAACGTGTTGCCCATTGCAACAACTTTAACTACTGTACTTAAAAGTCTATTGCCTATGTGCAAAGTATTTAAACTAAAGTAATTCATTCTGAGAAAGTATTTTTTGTAATGTATAATGTAATTACAATGTAATTTAAAAATAAAATATGTAAAAAAATTGTTTCTAAAAATGTAGTAAATCAGTATTAAAAAATAAATATAACAATTAATACATTTAAAAATTGTCATTTACAAAACCTTTGAAATTCACTGAAAAACCGTAGGTTTCAGACATGTTATAGTTAGGAATTAGCATTTAAAAACCTTTGAAATTCACTGAAAAAACCATAGGTTTCAGACACGTTATAGATAGAAATTAGCATTTAAAAACCTTTGAAATTCACTGAAAAAACCATAGGTTTCAGGCACGTTATAGTTAGAAATTTGCATTTAAAAAACCTTAAAAAATCACTGAAAAAACCATAAGGTTTTAGGGACAGTTATAGTTAGTTGGACATTGCACTCGTACAAAACCCGTGAAATTCCCCGTTATAGTTAGTTCAGGTAACTATAACTCGCGCCCCGCAATGCACTGCTGATGACGTCACATATTACATCACTCATGACATGGTCAGTGACATCACTGATGACATCACTGATGACATCTCAAATGACATCACTGATGACATCACTGATGACATCATCCATGTGAGAATTTAATGCATCTTCTCACACCCTAATATAAGTTTTGAAACACCCACTCTAAATTACAGACTGCCATTCTCAAAACCATACACACTCCAATACCAATAAGTACATACCCACTCACTGATTCTTAGGTCTACACACACACATCTACTCACTCACCCGTACAGTCACTCATACTTACAGTCACTCAGTACAGGACTATCATATGCACTCATACACCTATATAAACACTCACACAACGCAACTCATCCATAGAGGTACTCACACACCTAGTCAGTCATGCAAATAATTAATCACACTCCAATTTACTCACCTATACAGTTATACACACCTGCTCACTTACTCATAAAAATACTAGCACATTCTTACGCTCCTATGCAATCACTGATGCAAGCACACACTCATCCATATAGCCACTCTCACAATCACACACTCTCACTTATAGCCATTTATATACTCCAACACACATATATACTGCCTTTCACATATGTAGTTACTCACACATGTACCACTGAGATATACATTCAATCACTAACACACCCATACACACACTCACCCACCCATACAGTCCATCACAGATGCACTCTTGAAACCATGCACCCAGTGAATCACCCACTCACACATCTATGCACAGAGTCACACTCACCCCACCCACACAAACACTGAGGCACCCATTCAGATACTCAGAGAACCAATCCATAACCCATATAGACACTCATTTAGCTAGTCAGAAACCCATGCAGCTGCTTACACAACAACAGACAGACGGATACAGACATTCACACAGTTTAGTCACTCACCCATGCATCCAGTAAGATACGTTTAATCACTCACTTATAGACTCAGTCACGCACCTACTAAATCATCCATTCAGACACTTATACACCCACTCATTCTTCAATATGCCTTTTCCTATATATATTAAACATATTTAAACTTTACACAAACACACAGTCACTGGATGATGTCATCAGTGATGTCATCAGTGATGTCATTTGAGATGTCATCAGTGATGTCATCAGTGATGTCACTGACCATGTCATGAGTGATGTAATATGTGACGTCATCAGCAGTGCATTATGGGGCGCGAGTTATAGTTACCTGAACTAACTATAACGGGGGAATTTCACGGGTTTTGTACGAGTGCAATGTCCAACTAACTATAACTGTCCCTAAAACCTTATGGTTTTTTCAGTGATTTTTTAAGGTTTTTTAAATGCAAATTTCTAACTATAACGTGCCTGAAACCTATGGTTTTTTCAGTGAATATATATATATATATATATATATATATACATACATCTATATATTCACTGAAAAAACCATAGGTTTTAGGGACAGTTATAGTTAGTTGGACATTTCACTCGTACAAAACCCGTGAAATTCCCCCGTTATAGTTAGTTCAGCTAACTATAACTCGCGCCCCCGCAATGCACTGCTGATGACGTCACATATTACATCACTCATGACATGGTCAGTGACATCACTGATGACATCACTGATGACATCATGCAGTGACTGTGTGTTTCTGTAAAGTTAAAATATGTTTAATATATATAGGCAAAGGCGTATTGAAGAATGACTGGGTGTATAAGTGTCTCAATGGATGATTGAGTAGGTGCGTGACTGACTCTACAAGTGAGTGATTAAACGTATCTTACTGAATGCATGGGTTACTGACTAAACTGTGTGAATGTCTGTATCCGTCTGTCTGTTGGTGTATAAGTGGATGCATGGATTTGCGAATAGCTACATGAGTGTCTATATGGGTTATTGATTGGTTCTCTGAGTATCTGTATGGGTGCCTGTGTGTTTGTGTGGGTGGGGTGTGTGTGACTCTGTACATAGATGTGTGAGTGGGTGATTCACTGGGTGCATGATTTGAAGAGTGCATCTGTGATGGACTGCTTGGGTGGGTGAGTGTGTGTATGGGTGTGTTAGTGAGTGAATGTATATCTCAGTGGTACATGTGCGAGTAACTACATATGTAAAAGGCAGTATATATGTGTGTTAGAGTATTTAAAAGGCTATAAGTGAGAGTGTGTGATTGTGAGAGTGGCTGTATGGATGTGTGTGTGCTTGTATCAGTTATTGTATAAGAGCGTAAGAATGTGCTAGTATTTGTATGAGTAAGTGAGCTGGTGTGTGTATAACTGTATAGGTGAGTAAATGGGTGTGTGATTATTTTTTTGCATGACTGACTAGGTGTGTGAGTACCTCTATGGATGAGTGGCGGTGTGTGAGTGTTTATATAGCTGTATGAGTGCATATGATAGTCCTGTACTGAGTGACCGTAAGTATGAGTGACTGTACGGGTGAGTGAGTAGATGTGTGTGTGTGTAGACCTAAGAATCAGTGAGTGGGTATGTAGTTATTGGTATTGGAGTGTGTATGGTTTTGAGAATGGCAGTCTGTAATTTAGAGTGGGTGTATCAAAAGTTATATTAGGGTGTCAGAAGATGCATGAAATTATCACATGGATAATGTCATCAGTGATGTCATTTGAGATGTCATCAGTGATCTCACTGACCATGTCATGAGTGATGTAATATGTGACGTCATCAGCAGTGCATTGCGGGGGCGCGAGTTATAGTTAGCTGAACTAACTATAACGCAGGAATTTCACGGGTTTTGTACGAGTGAAATGTCCAACTAACTATAACTGTCCCTAAAACCTATGGTTTTTTCAGTGAATTTCAAAGGTTTTTTAAATGCTAATTTCTAACTATAACGTGTCTGAAACCTATGGTTTTTTCAGTGAATTTCAAAGGTTTTTTAAATGCTAATTTCTAACTATAACGTGCCTGAAACCTATGGTTTTTTCAGTAAATTTCAAAGGTTTTTTAAATGCTAATTTCAAACTATAACTTGCCTGAAACCTATGGTTTTTTCAGTGAATTTCAAAGGTTTTTCAAATGCTAGTTTGTAACTATGCCTACAGAAGTAGGACATGTTTAGAAAGAAGAAAAAACGCACAGAAAGAAGCAAAAGAAATGTCGAAAGAAACAGAAGTCCACAAAGACGAAGAAAAATCCAGGAAGAAGCAAGACATGTGCAGAAAGAACCAACAGAGGAGCAGAAAGAGGCCTTGTTGCAAAATCATCCTGTGCCCACAACTTTTCCAGACGTGTACTGGTGGTAACTGACTCTGACTAACCAGGCCTAGAGCCAGTGCTATGGTAAAAGACACTTAGAATACAGTTAAAACACCTACATACACTAGGGAACACTATGCGTTGGGGTACCCCTGTGATTAGCATGACCTCCTCTGTAACTCCCTAGTACATAATAGGGCAGGGGGATTAAAACTACCTCTTAAAACGCGCTACAAGGCGCGTTTGCACAGTGGTGAAGGGAGGGTGGCCTAAGGTGACATGTGTGCAAACGCGCCCGTGGCGCGTTTTAATTTGCAAGATTAAGTCCCCTTGAATCCTGAGGGTCTCTAAGCCCAACTAGCCCCCAGGTACCTACAGTTAGGACCACAGAGCTGAGTTGCAGAGAGGCGTTCCGAGGCCACGCACCTTTTTTCACCTCTCTGCAACGCAACTCTGTTGTGCTTACTGGAGGTACCTGGTGGGCTAGTTGGCCCCCAGGGTCCCTCAGGATTCAAGGGGAATTAATTCCCCAACTTAAAACGCACCACAGGGCGTGTTTGTGCATATGTCACCTGAGGCCCCGCCCCCTCCCTTCACCACTGTGCAAACGCGCACCGTGGTGCGTTTTAAGTTGGGGGGTTAGGTCACCTTGAATCCTGAGGGTCCCTGGGGCCCAAATAGCCCACCAGGTACTTCCAGTAAGCACCACAGGCCTGCGTTGCAGAGAGGTGGTCCGAGGCCACGCCCCTTTTACACCTCTCTGTAACGCAGCTCTGTTGTGCTTACTGGAGGTACCTGGTGGGCTAGTTGGACCCCAGGGACCCTCAGGATTCAAGGGGACTTAATACCCAAACTTAAAACACGCCACAGGGCGTGTTTGCACAAATGTCACCTCAGGCCCCACCCCCTCCCTTCACCACTGTGCAAATGCGCCCCGTGGCGCGTTTTAATTTACAGGATTAGGTCACCTTGAATCCTGAGGGTCCCTGGGGCCCAACTAGCCCACCAGGTACTTCCAGTAAGCGCCGCAGCCCTGCCTTGCAGAGAGGTGGTTCGAGGCCACGCCCCTTTTTACACCTCTCTGCAACGCAGCTCTGTGACGCTTACTGGAGGTACCTGGTGGGCTAGTTGGACCCCAGGGACCCTCAGGATTCAAGGGGACTTAATCCCCCATCTTAAAACACGCCACAGGGCGTGTTTGCACACATGTCACCTCAGGCCCCGCCCCCTCCCTTCACCACTGTGCAAATGCGCCCCGTGGCACGTTTTAAGTCGGGGGATTAACTCCCCTTGAATCCTGAGGGTCCCTGGGGTGCAACTAGACCACCAGCTACCTCCATTAAGCGCCACAGAGCTGTGTTGCAAAGAGCTGTAAAAAGGGGCGTGGCCTCAGAACACCTCTCTGCAACGCAGCCCCCTGGCGCATACTGGAGGTTCCTGGTGGGCTAGTTGGCCCCCAGGGACCCCCAGTATTCAAGGGGAATTCATTCCCCCTCTGCAAATGCGCCAGGTGGCGCGTTTGCAGAGTGCTGCCAAGGAGGGGGCGTGGCATCCGGCGCGATACCGGATATATATTTTTTTAATTGTTTTTTTTAAAAGGGGGCTGTGTGGCCCCCCTTCTTTTTAATTATTTTGGGCCCTGGGGACCCCATCCCCCAGGGCCTGACCCCATTTTATTTATTTTTTCAAAAATGGAACGGGAAGGGGACCGCGTGGGCCCCCCTCCTGTGGCCAATTTCGGCCCAGGGACCCCATCCCCCGGGTCATTGGCACATTTTTTATTTTTAAAATTTTCATGGAGGGGGGCTGCGTTGCCCCCTCCTCAGGCCTCCTTAGGCCCCGGGGACCCCATCCCCCGGGGCCGGCCTTTTTTTTTTGCATAATTTGGGGAGGGGGGCCGCGTGGCCCCCCTCCCAGGCCACTACTTGCACCGGGGACCCCATCCCCCGGGGCTGGCCCTATCCTTTGGGGACCGTGGGGGGACCCCAACTCCCCCACGGTCCCGCCGGCTCCCCGCGTCCTGCGGGAGCCGGCATTGCTTTTCCACATGGGGAGCTGCTAAGATGCAGCTCCCCGTGTGGAAAGCAATTTGCTTTGAATTTTGGAAGAAGAGCAGGTTTCCTGCTCTCTCTTCCAAAATCCAAAGCAGCTTGCTATGACAGGACGGAGCCGCGAGGCTCCCGTCCTGTCATAGCAAACTACAGTGTCCCGGGGGTCGGCACCCGGGACACTGCAGGAGCCGGCCCTGGGGGTGGCGGTCTCCAGGGCCACCACAGGCTCCAGGAGCCCCCTCCCAACATCTACAAAGCCCCGGGAGGTGGTGGTCCCCGGGCTTCGGGGTCCGAAACGGACCCCCACATTTGTTTAATTAGTGCCCCGGGGAGGTGGCGGTCTCCAGGGCGTGGGGGCTCAAGCCCCCACACAGGTAATTTAATTTTTTTAAAAAGAAGCTTCGGGGGTGGCGGTCCCCGGGGCTGCGGAGGGCCCAGTGCCCTCCCGCACAATTTAAAATTCAAAGCCCCAGGGGTGGCGGTCCTCGGGCTTGGGGGCCTTAGAGGCCCCCAAACCATTTTTTATTAACCCCCCGCATGCCCCCAGGACTTGGTCCACCCGGGGGCCAAATAACAAAGAAGCGCGGGACCCCGCGCTTCGTTTTTTTTTTTATCGGCAGGGTTCGTGCACCCAGCGTGTTTTTGCCGATTTTTAAAAAAAATAAAATAATTTTTTTGGGCCCTGAGCAGGCCTAGGGGGTCAGGGTGTTTCTACCCTGCCCCCTTTTTGCGTTTTTTGCGTCTGTTTTCGTCTTTTCTTGTGCCTCGGTTCTACCGAGGAACAAGATGGCTGCCAACACTTCCTGGTTTGGAGTGTTGACAGCCAATTAGCATACAGCTCGTGATCGGGAGGGTGCGCGGATCCGCCGCGGCAATAGATATCGAAACTTTTATTTTGGATTTTCTCAGCAACTACTAAACGGATTTACACCATTTTTGAAAAGGGTGCTTTCTGAACCAAGCACTACCTTTTTGCTAAATTTGGTGTAATTCCGTTCAGCAGTTTTGGCTGTAGCCTTGCATAAAGTTTCCTATGGGAAATTGATTTTTTCACTCTTATTTTTTGAATTTCTCCGCAACTACTGAACGGATTTACACCATTTAAAAAAAAGGTCGCTGTCTGAACCAAGCGCTACCTTTTTGCAAAATTTGGTGTAATTCCGTTCAGCAGTTCGGGCTGTAGCCGTGTCTAAAATTTCCTATGGGAATTAACATGGAGAAAACACGTTTTGGGACCCCCCTTTCTTTTCGGCCCCCGCTTGATGAATCACCCCGAAACTTTCAAGACAGGAGCTGACCGGAGCGCCCCACTAGTTTTGAAAATTGCGCGATGATTCGTCAAACGACGCCAAAGTTATTGGGAATAGAATGTTACGAATTTCCTATGGATAATAGGTCCAAACTATAACTATCTACTGGCGACCGCCAGTAGATAATATATATATATATATCCAATGAGTTCTCACCAAATAACATAGAAAAAAATTGTGTGCACTCTTGTGTGGTGAATTGCTGAAGACTGTTTATTACTCTATGAAGCACATTGGATTTATTGACGTCGGTGTAATAAACACTCTTCAGCAATTCACCACTTGAGTACGCACACTGTTTCTCCATTATTTGGTGAGAAGTCGTTAGATGTGTGACAGACACTCACACCTGGAGCGTGCAAAACTATCTCAATAGGGTGAGAGGCTTTGCGAGGAGTAACATTGAAAAACAAAAAAATATATATATATTCAGTGAAAAAAACAAAAGTTAAAGTGATGTTATAATTAGGTGAATATATGTCAGTGACAACATTAACATTTGAACTCAAACACCACAGAAATTCCCCAGTTATAGTTAGCAGAGCTAAGTATAACTTGCGCCTCTGCCATGTACCACTCATGACCTCACATATTACATCACTCATGACATGTTCTATGATATCATTGATGACATCACTGATCACATCACTGATCACATCATCCAAGCTTCTTTTGTGCCCATTAGCCTATAAACTAGTATGCTATTAGAGGCCTGAAACTAAGTACAAAATAGTTAGGAATAATATGAAGCATCATTAATGCCATCATAGACACAACTCCCTTAGGTGTAGCAAGCATGTGTTATATGCAACATTGACCCTATACCATATACTTCACAGGAAGCCTAGTTCACATTAAGAATCACCCACAGATATATGGGAAACCCTTATTGCACATGGTGTTCGATATGTATACAACTGTTCAGAGAAAGTCAAGTTCCTCAAGATACTCAATGTCTGTTTCAAAATGAATGCCCTATTACGGACAGCTTTTATCTATATCAAACCACTCACAGTCACTGAACCTACATTGAGAAATGAAGTTGATATAAGCAGAAAAGTGGGTACTGTATACAGTGTTTACTCTATGGAGAGAGTTTAGTCTATAGCACACTGTGTGTAGACAGTGAAACTCTCATGAGAAATACCCCTCAGAGTAGTGAAAAGTATTTACTAAGAACAGTGTACACTCTATGCAACACTTGTCAAAAAAGACACTATTCTCTTAAAATAACCATGGTCTGAAGGTGCTAAAGATCATACTACCTGCAGCCTTCATACTGTAGTGAAAACTTTACAGATAGCCCATATTCTGAAGCAAAACAAGCACAAGTACATAGGTTATTATGTTATGTAGAAATTGTCACGCTGAGACGACTCTGTCTAATAACTCAAGCTGCTTACAATGCTTAGTATTTATTATGTAGAACATTTGCCCTGTTGGAAACTTTTTCAGCAGAACCAAAACACTTGTGTGGAACACACTAGACACACTTCGTCAACTGTCATCTGCACACAGAGTAACTCTTCACTACAAGATTTGTAATGTGTTTAAACTTCTACACACCTATGATGCATTAGGGGCACATGCATTTTGTAAACACTTACATCCATTAGCTAGACCCAGGCTATACAAAATTAGATAGAAAGGTAATATGATAGTTACCCGTCACTATGTAAACTATAAAACAAACTGACACGCTCACAGGATGATGTAATCAGCGATGTCATCAATGATGTAATTTGAGATGCCATCAATGATGTCATAGAACATGTCATAAGTGATGTATTATGTGAGGTCATAAGCAGCGCATGGCGGAGGCACCAGTTATAGTTAGCTTTGCTAACTATAACAGGAATTTCTGTGTTTTTTTGGTTCAAAAAGCTAATGTTGTCACTGACATATTCAACTTCATATGTCACTTTAAGCGTTATTTTTATTCAGTGATTTCTAAGGGTTTTTAAGCAAAAGCAGATCTTTTTATCGCACCTAACTATAACATTACTTTAACCTTTGTTTTTCTCAGTGAATTTCTAATGTTTTTTAAAAACAAAAACAGATATTTTTATCACACCTAACTATAATGTTACTTTAACCTTTGGTTTTGTCTAGTGCATACTCTACACTGCAGTTGCATAAAGGACCTTGAGGTAGTGTCTCCAGTGACCTTCTGTACATGTAATTTTGGCAATGCAATTGTTCCTCTAGCGTCTTCATTCAGAAACAGTGACAAAATAAATCCCAGTATAGAGAAGATGACTAGACTACAGACAAAGAATTGAATCTCCACCAAACAAGGGTAATGCCTCTTTATTATATGAAGTAAGTGCTTCTTTGTTTGGAGGGGATGTCCTCATATTACTGTGCATCAAGTACTCACCATCAAAATTGGCGGCAAACACGTCAAGTTACTTTGGCAAGTTGAGCTGTCCATCAGCCTGGAAAATGGTGTTAATACAGTTGCATACTACTAATGTGGAAGAGTCAGGACCAAATGAGTGAGCTTGTAGGTGACTTTGCACATTCTCATACTCGGCAGTAATTAAAAGGGAGAACCATGTACTCTTCTCTCAGAGCAGGAGATGACAAGAAAAAACCCATGATGTTTTTTTTAAATTCAGGACAGGGGACTAAGTCCCCAAGTTCTGTACTGGTTGCCATCAACATTCTTCTCATGTTGCTGGCAGCCAATCAGAGCACTCAGTCCCATTGGAGATGGCCCAAGTTAGAAAGCTCCATTGGCCAATCAGAATGCCCTATTTTATAAAATTGTGTTTGAGGGACTTTCGCAAGAGACCCTCAAACCCAACTAACCAGATATATAGGTATTTTTTAACTTCAGTTTTTCAAAAACTACTGAACATATTTACACCAAATCATAAAAGTACAATCTGTGGACCAGATTCTAGTTTCCTGACAAATTTAGTGTAATTCCATTCAGCAGTTGTTGCTGTAGCCCCACCCAAAGAAGACTATGAAAAATGCATGGGGATTTTGCATCTTAGTTCACCCCCTTTTTTATTGAACCCACTTAATGGATCACCCTGAAACTTTCAATGCACAAACTAGGCAAAAGAACACTTTTTTGAAAAGTTGCGTGGAGATTCATCAAAGTGCGTAAATGCCTCTAGAATCTCAGCATCCCATGTGGTAATTGCCCGATAGCAGGTTGCACTCGACAAGAGAAGTGCAAAGCGCATGCTCCAGATGGTGTGTCAAGTGTGTGTCCAATGTCAATAATAATACTCAAACCGACCGCTGTGAGTTAAAGCTATAAATAAGCACCAAAACTCGCAAATGGCTAGAGCTAAAATTTTTAATAAAATGTAGCAATGCTAAGGTAGTATGCTAAGCCTCTTGCATGCATGCAGGATGATGTCCTTCAATAGGACAAATATTACATTGTGCCAAACAAGTCCAAGAGTTACAGCTGCACGACATGAGGTAACCCCCACACGGGAGCCACTAAGATGATACAGCCCAAGTGGGCAAAACCAGACTATAGTTACAAGAATCATCCGAACAGGACTGAGAAAACCAAGAACGCATGTTGCCTAACATCTCAAGGAGCTGAACACCTGCTAGTTTGTATGCCATGCACACAACCAAGGGATGCATAATGAAGCCCAGTTGGGCTAAAGAAAGGGCAGCACACCACACTTTGTGGAAGTCAGCAAAGCACCTCATTTGCAGTCGCTAAGAAATAATGCCAGCCCAAAATTGAATATAACTAAGAAATATAAGTGCGAAAAATTGCAAACAGTGCGTGAAGAAAAGGGCAGGGTGCCCTGGCCGGGGCCTCCTCTTGAACCCAGCACACCAGGTGGGAGTCCCTTCCTCTCCTCCCTGAAAAAAACAGAAAAAACAGGTATCACAAAGAGCAGAGAAAGTCAAAGTACAAGACATAACATTAAAACATTAACATAGAATTACTTTGATTTAAATAAAAACCAGCGTACAGCATGGAAATCATTGTGATGGGTTCAAAGCTTCTTTCCAGATAGGCATATAACTCTTCATTCAAGTTCAGACCATAAGGAGTTCATATCTTAAGCTCAATAATGAGTCAGGATTCACGTTTCCTAAGTGCAGCAATCCCATCTCCACCCCGGGGATCTAACCTGATATGCTCGATACCAAGGAATTTGAGTTTTTTCCTGCCACTATAGTGATGTGTTTTGAAGTGACGAGCTACCGTGTGGTGTTTGTCCTGGTTGATGATAGCCCTGGTGTGCTCCAGAATTCTTTAGTGTAGTGGGTTTCCATTCCCCTCATGTGGCTGCCCCGTGAGGGTCTGGGGCTTCCTATTGACTGAAATGTGGTGAAGGATATTGCCAAAAGGGAAGCCTAATCTACCAGTAGTATCGGAGGCTAAAAGAAGGGTACTAACCAGGATATGCCTTGAAACTATTGATAGGGGCGACACAAGGAAAAATTTGTTTTTCCATGTGGATTTCATGAAAAACAATTTGATATGGATGACAACAGTGGCAGGAGAGTTACAATATTGACTTGTCAGAAATATCATATTACGCATTGTGTGGTGCAACATCAAACTAATGGCACTGTGAAAAGACTGCCTGATATCCATTCACAGGTCAGAAGCAATATTGATAATTTACACTTTGCACTGCTTGTGAATGCCACAACTTGAATAATTAGAAAAAAGACAAAAAAAACTGAATTCATTTGAGTCTTTTTTCTTATAGGTGGTCTCCTTTAAAAGCGGAAAATGTAATTGACAACACTGATCTATGATTAAGGCTTCAGGAAGAGCCGAAACAAATCATATAATGGCATCCTGCTGCCTGCCTGAATTGTGAATAAAATGCTTCTGGAATTTGACATACAGTGTTTTTTTCTTTTAGAAAAGTGACAGACAAATTGTTTAGCAGGTTTCTGTTCCCCACTCGCTGTGGCCGCCCCGTAAGTGTTTGGGGCTTTCTATTGCTAGAAACGTGGTGAACGATAAATTCTACCTTCCTATTTATGTGATACCATGGACTTCCTGGATAAGATCAATGACATTTCATGGAAAGAAAATTATGTGATGGCAACTATTGATGTTACATCACTTTATACATCAATTCGATATGAGGATGGCATATTGGCAGTCAAACAATTCTTGCAAGCAAGATCCATCCGTTTCCTTGAGCATTCAAAGATGTTGCTGGATATGCTGTCATTTTGCTTAACCCATAATTTTTTTTGTTTAATCAAGAATATTTTTTACAGACGCAGGGAACGGCTATGGGGACTTCTTTTGCCCCTACATACTCCAACCTCCGTATGGAATTTTGGGAGGTGGAAGTTGTATGGAGAGAAGAAAATTAAAACACATTGGAACACATTAGAACACATTGTCCTTTGGACAAGATTTATTGATAATCTTTTTGTAATTTGGGAAGGAGACACTGGTAAGTTAGAGGAATTCATAAATTCACTTGATAACAACAACTATATCCTTTCCCTCACATCCACATTTAGGAAGGAATTTGCCACCTTCCTAGATGCAGATGTTTTTGTAAAAAACATGAAATTGTGTAAAAAGATTAATCGGAGACCAACCTCTTGCAACAGTATCCTCCATGCAAACAGCGGCCACCTGAAAAACCTTAAGTGAAGCATTCCATATGTCGAAATTTTAAGAGCTAAAGGGAATTGCTCAGAAACGATTGATATGAAAGAGCAGCTGGAAGAAATGAGTGCTATATTTCTGGCAAGAGGCTACCCCCATGGAGGTGGTAGCAACTGCAAAGGAACGAGTAAAGAGACAACCAAGAGAGGAATTATTATCCATTCATGGAGAAAACTCAAGAAACGAATTTGAAAAAATGTGCATGATCATGGATTTTAATAATGGAAACAAATAATTGAAAGAAATATTTCAGCGGAATTGGAGAATTCTCAGTTCATGTCGACCTGGATAAACACACCAGGATTTTGGAAATGTACCAAATGTTGAGCTTGCGAACATGAAAGGAACATGTCATCTTAAAAACTCTGGAATGAAAATCAGAAAAGATCAAGGAACACATCATATGTGAATCCAAATTTGTGTTATATGTTTTAGAGTGTCACTGTGGAAAACAATATGTAGCGAGCACGATTATTAAATTGAAGCTTAGGATTTTACAGCATTCATGTACAATTAAGAATTGTGACTTCTCCTATCTGATAGCTAAACACTCCGCTGAACATCATGAGAGTGATAATAAACAGCTTCAATATTTTGGAATAACACATATCAGAGTGGCTTAACGAGGAGGAGACATAATCTTATCCCTAAGACGGATGGAATCACGTCTAATTATAGCACTGGGGACTGAAATTCCACATGGACATAATTTGGATGCAAAATTACATATACATTTGGGATAACAATGACGTCAAATGAGATTATTTAATGATGACAGATTGTGATGGTGATTTTATGACTTTGTATTATACTAGAGACCTGCCACTCTTGTTTCCCATATGTTATTATTCACATTATTTATGATCTCTCCCTCTGCACTTTATTTCATGAATGAATTGATTTTTAGGTCAATAGAGGAATGAAAGGTTGTATAGAAAGGGCTATTTACAGAAGGACAGGATGAAGTGTTCATTTAGATAAACTCCATTTTAGATAATCTTTTCGATAAAACATAATGAAAAGTAAGGCACTGGCACTTTCAAAATACACTTAGGGGCCGATTAAGATGCCGTCCGGAAAGGCTCCGAACGGGATTCGGATCCCGCGAATCCGATTCGGAACCTATGTGTCCAACCGAATCGGACACCTTTCCGGACGACCGATTACGATGCAAGGAAACTGTTCGGGCTGCCCGAATCGGTTACGCAAGGCATTTGGACAGCCTGAGTTGTCCGGAGCCGATTTGTACAGCTCCATGGACACAGTTTCCGAACGAGCGATCACAATGACCGATTCAGACAGCCATTCCGATTCGTTCTGCCTGTCACGAAACGGCTGTCAGAATCTGACTTCGGGGGCCCATAGCAGGTCCCCATTCACCCGTGAGCCTCCGGTTGGGGCCTGTGGGGTTCCCAAGGGGCCCCTCTTACCAACCATGCACAGTGTGGCAGGCACCATAGGGTGCCCATCACAGGGTGCATGGTTTTCCCCAACCACCCCTTTTTTCAATGGGAGCTTGCGTTCTCGTTCGGAACACAGGCTCCCATTGAAGTCAATGCGAGTCCGACCGAACAATGTTCGGAAGCATTGTAATCGGTCGGCTGGACTCACAGAACCCGAGTCAGTCGGAAACGATTCTGTAACCGATTTGGTCGAAAGAGTTTCCTAACAAACATTGTAATCAACCCCTTAGTTGGTTAGGAAGCACAAGCTTTTTAGGCATGTTAGATCTAGTCAGTTAAAACAACAACATAATTTGAAGATGTTTCTAGTGAGAATTGTATAAGGGGCTGAGGAACTGTAAAAAACATATTTTCTTCATAAGTTTGATGTCCAAATTGCACCCTAATTGAATGCACACAATTGGGGCAAAAATGGACTAATGGATATGGCTATAGATAATAGATTACTTTAGTGCGTGAGAGGCACAAAGGAAAAAGATTCATACCCTCTCCTTCTATTCTTCATCTCAATGGAGAGAAGACAAAAAGAATAAATGCATAATGTACTTTACTTGAACTTAGGTTGAAATCTTATTTTAATAATATGGAGAGAGTTTGAAGAAATTAGAACAGTAGATCTGGAATAGCCAAATTCAAGATTGGATGTGGAGGATAAAACTGAATAGAATGAAAAGTTTTATCTAGGAAAAATTTATTCCATTTTTAGATATATCTTTTTATTTCAGGAAGGTGAAATTCATCAAAAGGGGTTAGAATTTTTTATTTTTTTATTTTTTTATTTTTTTATTTTATCTTTCTTGGCCCTCCTCCATTTTCTCTTTTTAGACATATCTAAAAATAAAATGTTATTATCTGTTCAAGCCAAAAAATTGTGAATCTATTACTAAGGAAGGATTGGTAGAAGATATTTAAGAATAGAATTTATCCATCTTGGATTCTTATTGGATATATAGAAAAACCTAAATAAGAAGGAAAATAATGATAAAAACTGTGGGTAAAGAAAGAGAATAGAATGCATTATGACAACATTTTAACCCCAAATATTTTGCACATAAACAGCCCAACCAACAAAATGTTGTTTATATATATTTCTATGAAAAAGATTAACATCTCTATCATATAAAATAAAATATATCTCTGACTCTATTTGCACTTATCTAGTACTCGCACTTTATAGATCAATTGATGGGTGCTGAAGCGCATAGACCTTCCTTCCGTTTTTTTTCACTGATGGTGTTTTGAAACAAAAATAAAAAAGAATTGGAATTGTTCCTGAGTTTGCAGTGCTGTGTGTTCTTGTCGGAGCAGCGAGACAGAGAGGAGCATATATATAGACAACAGATGACCGTTTGCTTGCAGGCTCCTAACCATCAGCAGTGCTCAATAAATGGTGTGACCACCATCAATGCCATAAATAATTTGGTACTCTTTAGCAATCTAAAGAGAGGCTGGCATTCCTGAAGTCATTCAGTAAATCAAGGTGCTAACATCAATGCATTTCGGCTAGCTCCAGTCTTGGTCATGATGAGTGACGCCATATTCTCAGACGTATTTACAGCATTACGTGCAGCATCAATCATAGATATAAGAAACATACTTCCCGCTCCAATTAACATACAAATAAATCAACATTTACATTTTATCATTTCAGTAATTCATTATTCAATTATTTTAATATTAACATGCGTATCTTTCGGTGCCAAAATATTAAGCCACCAGTCTGATGTAACATGAGCATGTGTACATAAAAAATGGATTAAAGAGCACGTAACTCCCAAGTCACTGAGCCAATTACTTATTGCCAAGTTCCCACATGTATTTTGGGCTCTAAGAAACAAAATAACTCAAATGTCAACACATTCAGAAAAATAATAAAAAAATATATATCATTGATGTAATTGTGTGTATGGAAGACTTCTGGGGCATAAACTGGGTCTAGGACAATGCTACTAGCTTACAGTTTTTAACAGTGTGTTTAAATGTTCATTACTTTTTGACCCTGTTTCTTTAATTTCTGGCTATGCTGACTAGTTGTACTCACTCGCTTAGCCACTCATTTAGATCGCTGCTAGCACAGTCATATTGGTCAGCGCACTAGTTGCTGGGCTTGGCTTCAATTAGCAGACCTTCTGGCAACTACTTAAAGCAGCTCACAGGGCATCTTTGTAGCTATAACAAGTGCTCAGGTTTATTTGCTCCTTGTTATTTACACACACGTGATTGATAATTTTTAGCACTCCTTAATTAGCATTGTTACTTTGGACCATTTCATCTCAGGGACGTGGAGGCATGGTTTGCCTCATTGCTTAATTTGTAAAAGAATAAATTCTGGGACCTAAAGCTTTGCTCCAAAGTCCACAAGCAGAGCCACAGGGTGTCAGTGTGCTGAATACCAAGGCTGCATAGTCTTGACTACACATCATGCCCCTTTAATCCACCACCACACACAGCTTGCTCTTTTATCTCAATCTTGCAGGTTCTTTTTCTCTACCTGCTTTTTCCCTTTGTCGTGGTTTTTCCTTCTTTACTCCTTCTGTGTTTTTCCTCTTTTGCTCTGGGTTAAAGTCTGATAAGGAAAATTAAGTGTCGGCCATTAAGAATGACTGCTCAGTGTCTCATTTGCAACCAACAGCTCCAATTAAGCACAGGTTTGCCTTCTTCCTCTAAGATCATTCTGAGCCAGTTATGTTACCACATTTCCACTCAACCTGCTCCTATGGTGCAGCTTTATAGGACTGCTTGTCCTGTATGCCTTTTGAGATTTACATAAAACTGTTTGCAGAGCTGCTAAGAGCATTTGTCTACTTTGTAGTCTCCAATGCACATGATATGTCTCTGGTAGTGGGGTCGACCCAATTAGCACCTAGCTCAACATCCAACTTGAGCAAATGTCTGGTAGGCATTCAACAATAGGTCGGCCATAACATTTTGAAATTAAAAGCCAACAAAATGGAGCTTTTGCTGGTAAGCAAGTAAAATAATGCTGGCATGACAGGTTCTGGCCATCACCCCTGGTAATCTCCTTCACCACACACCAAAGCTACCTCCTTAGGAGACCGCTTTTAAAGTACAAATCAATGAGGTCACTTCCACCTATTGCTATGAACAGCATCTATAAGGAATGGTCATATGATTCTTCTCAACAATATTCCATTTGAGGTAGTCACAGTCTGTGAGCTCGCTAGTATTGTGAACTACAAAATACTTTTTTGGGCCTTTTAGAGGATGCTCTTACCACACTGCAGAAAATCCAACATTGTTTGGTCTAGAGAGTAGCATAGTTGAATACTTTTGAGCCTATGGCAGAAACATGCAGAGATTTCCATTGGCTTCCTGTGACACTGAGGGTCAGACTCAAGGCTCCCTGTTTAATACCTAGGTTTTACCACAGCATTGGTCATTGTAATTGCATTATATAGCGCTTACTATCCCTGAAGAGTAAATATGCAAGCACTTTCTCATCATAAAACATCAAGACATCTATGCACCAGCTCTTCTCTGTTCTTACATATTTCCTGGGTTAGATGCTCAGGCAGGACCAGACTTACCTTTTATTTCACTGGGCATTTCCCTGGTGGTCAGGTGCCACTGGAGGCTGGTTATGAAAGATCAGGACCACAGCTGGTGCCTTTGTTATATTTTTCAGCTCCCAGAGATTAATTGCAGCAGGCAGAGGGAGCATGATCAGAGAGGGGGAAAGAGGGAAAGCAAGAAATTGAGTGATCAGAGAGGGAGAAGAGAGGGATGAGGCGAATGGATGGAAAGAGAGAGCTAGAGCGGGGAGAGGAAGGCAGTGGGCTAGTTTAACCTTTTTTGCTAGGGCTGCTTTTGGTTCCCCAATCTGACCCTGTGCTCAGGGTAGGGGGTGAAGAGAGGTAAGGTTCTCTCAGCGTTCTAGGTCCAAAGCTTTGTAATGACCCCTGATCCAAACTAGAAACATCCAAAAATACTTTACCACATCATGAATGCTTAAGACTATTTTTTATGAAAATGAAGAAAATAAAAGGGCAGAAAACAAAGCAGAAAACTGCAAATTAAAAGCATAGTTTACACATCACTATCATCGCCTACAAAGCCAATGAGCAATTAACAGGAATATAAATGGCAGGGATACATTATCGCACTGAGAAATACACCTCATCGTCAAGGAAAATTAAGATACAATTTCAATAAAACATTTTAAATCCTGAGGGAATACCTTTGGCAACTCCCAGTGCTAAAAGGTCATGCAGTTAGCTCTCTGCAATAATTAAAATGTCAAGTTATCTTTAAATGGACCTCAATTAACATCATCCATAGGGGCCTATTCACAAACTACATTTATATAGCACATTTAGGTGTACTAAAGTAGAACTACTCAGGGACTACTAAAATGCTATTTGTATACCTATGTGCGGTGGTTCCGCTTCTGCCTCCTACCCTGACCGTGGAGCCCACACAAATAAGAATACATTTTAATAGTAAATGTGGGAGGGACACAAAGAAGTGGCTGGAAAATGAGGAATACACACTACTAAAGGGGAGGGGTTAAGGGAGAAGTAAGGAATTATCCACTCACAAAAAAGTAAGCCTATTCTTACTGCATTTCTATAGTTACTACAGTCATGAAGGACCCAAAGCAGTCATAAATGTACTCCAGGTCAGAGCTGGCGTAAAACCAACACCACCCATGGTATCTTACAGGCACTACAAAACCCACCATAGAAAACAATGGAGGGAGGGACTTACAATAAAGCCCCTCAGGAATTTAAATTTAATTATTAATTAAATTAAAAAATATAATTACATGCTATTTAAAGTTAAAACATTATAAAAATAAAACATAATTCTTAACTTCTTTTAACATATTTTATTAACCTTTATTAAATTGAAAGAATAATGTAACATTAATATTTATTAAACATAATTAAATGCTGTTAATTATTTCAATACATTACTTTTAATCATTTTAAATACATAATAAAAACATATATATATTTTTACTCCAGGTGGCAATTTGTTTAATTAAACTTCAGAAAAAAATGAACTTTTTAGATTTAATAAATTCCAAGTAATTACATTTTTAACTGAAAATGAAGTTAGTAATGCTGTAACATTTTATTATATTATTCTACATTTAAAATAAATATATAAAATTAATTAAAATTAATAGTTAAACTAAAAATATTTTATGTAAATTAGAATTTTAACCAACGTTTTAACTTTTTCCTATACTTTACCATGCGGAGATCTCTGCCCCAATAGCGGCAGTCTCTGCCAACTGTGTGGAACATCAAATACGGTTGCAAAGTCACTTCTATTAGTACTTTATGGTCGTATTTGATGTTTTTTTTCCCATCCCCTTTTTCAGTGGGTTGGGACATGCAAGTCAACACTTTTGAGTAACTTTATACTTCGAAATGGTGGATAGTCCATAGTAGTAAAGTTTTTCAAAAGTGTAAGAGCAAACTTACAAGTGCAGATTGACCCATGCGTAATGTTACCTTTGTGAATAGACACATAAATGGCCTAACATAGCTATCGGTGTCGTTAATTAAATTACATAATAAATCAACATGAACACACAGTGGTATAAAAAGGGTGGCTGTGGCCCTAATAAAAACAAGTGAAAATGGCCCTCTCTACCACTGGTTAGTAAAACAAATATACTTGGATGCAGGGGATGCCTCATGTCCATAGCCCCTGGTTCACTGTACAAGCTGTGTACACCTGTAAAACTTGCGAGGAAGAGGTCATTACCGCAGTTTCAAGTAAATAAAATGTTCTAATGATTTAATAGATTTTGCCATCAGAGTAATGTCTACATCAGCTCCGACCAGTGATGTGGGCGATACTGTATATGATGCTGTAGTAACAGTCAAACATTGTTCGCATTGCTTCAACCAGACTTTAGTGAGGCAAACTCACCCTGAGCGTCAGATGTACTGTATGTTGAGTGCAGACCCATGGACATGTATTTTCATTTCAAATTCATTTTAGCATTGACTTATCGGGCACGTGGTGAATGCCTCCTTGTTCAAAGTCCACTGTAGAATATGCTCCGAATATTGTTGAAGAATTATTATTGCTGCATTACATTTGCTAAGAATGTGAATACAATTGACAATAAACTAAACTGTGAATCAGAGTAAAGTGAATTGGACGCAGGGAGGTCACCTCTGCACTTCACAGTGGTAGTGGAATTAGGAAAACCCTACTGCTTGCCCTGCTACATACACACAGAAACACAGACACCACAGCAGCAGCTCTTGCCAGGATGATATACTGCAGGTTTCCTCAAAATGCCTCCTGTTGACCAGTCACTAGATGCTGCATCTACAGCTGTGCTTTCTCAATGTCACGAGCACATAGCTTGCCTTAGCAAAATCTACCATATACAACCCCAAGTGCAGGCAATAAAGTTTGATTTCCTCCAAGATTGCTTTCTTTTTTTAACTTCTGTATTACTTATATCCAGACATGCCTTGGTGCCACACAAGATTTAAATGCATCAGACAGTATTTTCATATCTCCTGTGAAATATATTTTCTCCTGTTTTTAGATTTCGATTGCGTTTCAGATTTCATTTTTATGTGTTTTCGAGCTGTGGGATAATATATCCTGGCATAAGACAGGCATACTTGCAAGAGAGCTGCTTTCCTTCTGTGCCAGGGACAGATTAATGTTTAGGCCATCGGCCCTGACGCCATGTCACATTAAGACTAAATGCTGCTCGTTTACATGGTTTACTATTCCTGTTCCCATATGTAAATGTCCCAAATAGTGCTGATTAGCTAACAGAACAGAACATGATTACTTGACTGAAAAATATGGAAGTAGATCTAAGTTGACATGTTATGGGATATCGAAATGTGCGACTTGTAAAAAACATTCCACCCACTAGTCTATTGAAAAACCCAACTTTATTCAACATTAAAAAAATGGTGGGGCATATTATCAACGGCCAGCGATAATTATCGCTGGCCGTGCTTAGCAACAGATTCCCTATCGCAGGCTATCTCTGGAATTTATCGCCCTGGTAGCGCGTTATTAACAACGCGCTTCTCCAGGGCGATAAAAATTCCAGAGATAGCGAGGTCATCGCCGTTTTGCAGGGAACATTGCTGGTTTTCCAGCGATGTTCCCTGCAAAACGGCGATAACCTTGCTGATACGACCCTGTGGTCGTATCAGCAGAATCCACCCCCTATGTTAGGGATGGCTAAGTCAGGATTTTAGCAGACGTTAGATTTTGGGGAAAACGGCAGTTTTCGCCGAAATCTAACCTCTGCTAAAATCATGTGGGCTGCCTTGTAAATATCGCGATGTGGACATCAGCGATATTTGCAACGTAGTCCATCTGGGGTACGCCCACTTTGCATCTCATTAGAGATGCAAA
Source organism: Calotriton arnoldi (assembly GCA_963921515.1). NCBI lineage: Eukaryota > Metazoa > Chordata > Amphibia > Caudata > Salamandridae > Calotriton > Calotriton arnoldi. The sequence goes on along the minus strand of CAWUFW010000539.1, from coordinate 2,647,533 downwards.
GATGGGCGTTGGGGGAAAGGGCGATAATGGAAGGATTCACGCGATAGCGTGACCTTGCTGATTAGGCGATAAAATTATCGCTGCTTTTCGTCCGAAAACGGACGCAAAAGCGGCGATAATTGTTTATCGCCTCGTTGCTAATATGCCCCGGTGTTCCATCTAAGAGAGAATGTAACTCCATTTGCTGGCAAATAGTATTGTTCGAAGTAATTACCATGATAAGGACACGTTTTCTTTCTCACATGGGTGCTAAGCATGAATTGTTAGTACCGTTCTCTTGTCCACATGTATCAGGAATACTAGGTGTATGGTTCATTTCAGAAAATCGTGTGGGAGTAAGATGTGTGAATGGAATAATATGATGCAAGAAGAGACATGTGATTGTGTACTAAAGTAAACTGGGGGAAATACGTGAAAAGTTTGTGCGTGGAGGAAGTGGACAAAGAACTCTTTAGGCATAGTGTGAGCCAGGAGAAGTATGTGTGGACACCAGTTCCTTCCGAGGGGAAAGAACATGTACAAGAGAGAGAATTGGAGATCATAGAAAAATATGCTTCATAACATACTGTAGTCAGTGTTGTCATTCATGGGACTATACAAATTCCCAGAGGGGATTCTACACGGTTCACATGCAAGGCTAAGGAGGAACATTCTCCATCCAGATTTTCGTCTATGATGACACTATTATTTACAAGGCCTCATTGACACTGACTACGTTTTTTAATACATTTTGATCGATGGCCCTATAATCAGCCATGACAACAGAAAGAGTTTGGTCCTTAATGCATTCTAGTATTTCAAACCCACTTTCATTTACAATGGCAGCAAGGTATAGGAAGCTTCCAAATTTGAGAATTTTAGTTTCCACTTGCTCTTTCTAAAATCAGTTTAAGGGCTAAACATCCTGTGATTATGTGATCATACAATGTGTCAGTAAAACTTAGATTTGCTGACAGATTGTGACATCACACCATTAATCCTTTTATGGATGTCTACATATTTCAAGCAATGCTGGCTGTCCTTGAAGTTGCAGAACTCTAGGGACATGGAGACAGTACATAAACAAAGCATGATAGAAAAGTATTTCCACAAGAAGCTGACATTCCCCTATGAGAGCATTCCATGCTGGCTCTATATTTGGAAGCATTTCAGCTCCCAATATTGCTCTTGACCAGAACCTGGCCAAGGACAAACCTTGTACCATTGGGGGGCTCTTTAGGTGATGTTTCATTTTTATAGGTATAAGCGCTGGCGTTTGTTCAGTACAGTAGTGCATGATCTTGAGTTCCATTATCAAATCTGCATGAGATGAATTGGCTAACTGCAACTGCATGTTAGAAATGAGCCGTTGATTTCCAAATTCAAAGTGCGTGGAGCCAAAGACTAGGGGGCTATTTACAAGCCCCTTGCGCTGCCGGTGTGTCACTTCTTATCACATAAAAAGTGACGCACTGGTGGTGCAAGGGGCTTTTAAATAAGCCCCTAAGGGCCTTATATAGAGTTTGGCAGACGGGTTACTGTGTCACAAACGTGACGGATATCCTACCTGCCTTATTACAAGTACCACACGATATAACACACTTGTTATGTATGGCTTTCTTCACTGCTGTGTCAGGCTAGGCTGACATAGCTCTCTGAGAGCCTGTTAGTCCAGTGCTGCTTATATGCTATGACTGAAAGCAGAAAGCACAGCTGTAGGAGTGGGAAGGAAACAGAGAAGGTGGTAGGGGCTAGTTTAAGGATGGTAGGTAAGGTATTTATTTTTCACATTTGGGTCAGGGAAGCGAGGGTATGTCATGTATAGCTACCCCATGACTCCTCTGGTGCTACACAGCAATTGACAGCAGGCACAGATAATTTTAGGGGCCATACATAACATCAATTTATAGATGGGTAAAAAGTGAATTACCGGGATGTATATCACCTAGGGGTTCTGAGTGACATCATAGACAACACAAGGTTCACTCTTATTCTCTATTTGATGTAATTTAGAACCCCTAGGTAAAAAATATGCCCGTAATCACCGCTAATCATCTATAATTCTATATGTAATAAAGTGGAAAGGCTATCTGTCAAATTTGTGGCGGAGTAACCCTTCCTCCACACTCTAAAATCAGGCACCAAGGGCCACATGTACGACCATTTCCGTTTGCGACTCGCAGTTTGTGAATTTTAGCAACTCACAATTTGCAAGTCACAAAAGGAAATGTACTAATGAGTCTCAAACACATTTTGCGATTCCCAATGGGGTCGCAAATGACCTGCCTCATTAGTATTCATGAGGCAGGGTGCAATTTGCGACCAATTGGGATTGGGCAATAACACAGGGATGATGGCCTGCTGGGGACAGCACTGCCTGCTCTCAAAAAATGTTTTAGCTGCCAATCACAAAGGGGAAGGGGTCATCTGGGGACCCCTTCCTGTTTGCGAGTGGCGTACCACCTACTTGAAGTAGGCAGTAAACTGCAATTGTTTTGCAGCCGCATTCTGGTCGCAAAACAATCATACATTCCCCTGTGACTCGCTATTGGGAAGGGGCGCCCTTGGCACGCTCCTTCCTAAGAGCGACTCGCAAACCCTATTTTGCGAGTCGGTAACAGGTTACAGACTCACAAAATAGGGTTGATACATGCTACAACCCTTTTGGCGGTCACAAATGGCCCGAATCTCCGTTTGCGACTGCTAATGATGGTCGTACATGTGGCCCCAGATGTTAAATCTAAGTAAGGCATCATGAGTCCTGAAAGTAGAATAGAAGTGCTTGGGATGGCCAATTTTTCCTGACTGCATTGTGGTCCACTTTACACAGAGGAATGTATTGAGTACAAAGGTGTGCATTCCACCATCCATATTGATCCACTTTACACTTGCGACACAATTAATTCAGGTAATCCTATTTAATGTGCCTAAACTTTGACATTATGATTTATTTGATTGCATTCCTTTCTAAGAATTGGATTTTCCTTATTGTGACCTTGAAAGGTAATCAGAAAGATATATGTTTTCTTGTTGAGCATTGCATTTTTCATTTGTGATTTTTTAGCCGTTCGTGTTATGTCCCCATAATGCTGTTACATGTTGTTGCGTTTTGTACCTTGAAGTTTATAACCTCACTACTTGCTGTTGTTAATGGTTATATATTATGTGCTAAACCACTAAGAAAGCCTTATTGCAATTCGAATAATTGTGCTGTATTAGCTAATTTGCACATTGTACATGTATGTTTTTATTTTGTATTGCAGTTCTTTGGCCCAAATCGAACACATTGCCTGGCTGGTATCACAGCTAATGTTCGTCAAAAAGAATATTTTGATTTCATATATGTATGTTAAGTCAGATGTATCTTTGTCCTTGCTGGCTCAAATATCTCCGAATTCTAGCTCTCACTATATTCCATGTAAATACATTTGATAATAACTTGGCAGCAATTCCTGTACAAGTATATTTGAACTTTTATTCAACAGAAATGGTGGCATGAGGTGCTGGAACTAGTGGTACGAGTGGTGTTACAACAGCCCCACATCAGAAGAGATTTCAAAGGAAGGAGCAATAATCAGCCCTTTGAAGGTGAAACCTACTAAACTGTGCATCTGCTGTCTGTTGCAAGAGATATTGTGGGCTTCCTAAGAACATACAGGGGATTGGTTACCATTTGTTGGTTTTCTTGTTACTCATTTCACTGCTTCTTATTTGTGTCCCAGCTTGTCAATCTTGTCTTTGCCCCATCAATGGAGCATAGCTTTTTAACCCCTCTTGTGACTGGCTTTCACTGCTTGCTTTTCAAGCATACTTTTTTTCCTTTTCTTTTTCGAATAAACACTCCACAAGAGTTCATTTGTTTTCCAGCTGTCTCCCTAGTGTACTTCCCCCCTTGCACTGTTTTGCTCTCTGTTGCCTGTGGGCTTTTCTCTGCCAACCTCCACTTTGTGCTCACTCTCGTTTGCCCCCTCTTGCTTTCTCACCCATGTACAACTCTCCCACCTGATCCACGTTGTCTCTTGATTGTTGCTTCTCTTTTCTACACCCATCCTCTTTGTGACTTCCCCCAGCGGCACCCTTCTCCTATCAGACCTGTTGCTACGCCTCCCCATGCCCTGTGTTGCTCCCGTCTCCCCGTTCTGTGCTTTGCTCCCCTCTATTTGTGCCCTCCTTCTAAATAGACAGGTGTTTATCCTCCCCATCCCCAGTAATGTTTTCCCCCAGCTGCACCCTCCGTATTACCCAACCAGCGTCCTCCATGTTGCTCTCTGACGCATGCACTCCATGTTGCTCCCCCCACCTGCGCTTCACCCATTTATTTATTTTTATTTTTGCAGTCCAACTCGGACAAGCAAATAAAAAGAAAATAAACACCCACATCATAAGCTATTCTTTCTTATTTAGCCATGCTCCACAGCATGACTTAAAACCATTGACAAATGGCAAAGCCAGTAGGTCTCAAAGGCTACAACTATTAGCTTTGCCAATGTATTGTTCTTGAAGCATTCACCATCTACCTAAGGCAACTTAAGGTCATTTGTAATTAAGCAAACCACTGCTTATTTTCTTATCGCTCAGGTCTATTTTACACCTGTCCAGATGTAAAAGAAGCATGCCTCATAATTTGAACCTTAGTGAAACTCTTGCTGGGGTCTTGAAGAAGTGATGGGGAAGAAGTGCAAGTTGCCCCAACACACAGAAATAGAAGAACACAATTCTATTTTGTCCTTTCTAAAGTTCACACATTTTTAAAATAAGATAGATTGGGCTTCTTAATGCTGAAATCAAGTAAATCAATAAATTAAAGGATTTATAGAGTGTACAGCTGCCACAAATGCGCCCCGGCACTAGAAGCAAGAAAGAAACGAACAACTAAGGGGCCGATTCCGATCTCGGTCGGAGGCGCACCCAATACCATTCGGTCGGGAAAAAAGCCATGCGAAAGCCTGTTTCCCGACCGAACCGTACGCGGGTCCGGCCGAGCGAGTACGATGCGAATTCGCCGACCGACTCGTCCGGGCGACCCGACCGCTCCGACCGACTCGTACCCGGATCATACCGCTCCGACCGACTCGGTCGGACCCGATCCGCACCGCGCAATGGAGACGTTTTCCGGCCGGGTAAGTACGATGCGCACCTCGACCGCTCCGACCGACTCGCGCCGTCCGACTCGAACTCGCTGTCGGAGCCGTACTTTGGGGGTCCGTGTCGGACCCCCCTGTACGCGTACCCGTGCGAGGCGCACACAGGGGGGACCCATGGGTCCCCCTACCTGTGCGTGTACGCCGCGGGCGCTCCGCGGCGTACTCGCTGTAGGGGGCGCCCTTGTCCGCCTCGCACCCATTGAGGCAATGGGAGCCCGCGTACGCGTTGTACGACCGGCTCCCATTGAGTTCAATGGGAGTCCGACCGACTCGTGTCCGATAACATACGGACGCATCGGACTCGTTCGGTCGGACTGCACGGGTCCGATTCGGTCGGAAATCTCTCCGGGTCCGGCTCGGTCGGAGAAATTTCCGGCCCGAATCGGAATCGACCCCTAAATGTTAATCACTATCAATGAGCCAAGTCTTCAGTTGGGACCTAAACTGGCTTTCAGTCTCCAAAAACTGAAGAGCCAAGGGTAAAGAATTCCAGGCCTTGGACGCCAAGATAGTAAAAGAGAGTCTGCCCCTGGTCATCAAGCAAAACCAAGGTCATTTTAAAAGTGAGGCCTTTCTCGATCTTAAAGAATGCCCAGGCTGATAATGACAGAGCCTGTTGCAGAGAAATCTAGGTGCCACCTGGTGAAAAGAATGGAAGGTGATGACTAAAGCTATGCAGGTGATATGCTTTTTCATAGGAAGCCTTTGAATATCTTTCAATCGGGGGGACCAATTGAGTTTTGGGCAGTCGTAATATCAGACTGGCTGCCACTTTTTGCACAGTTCTCAAGTGGTTTAGCAGGTAAGAAAATAATCCTAAATAGAGAGCATTAGTGTAGACCAGTCTGGATGTGATGGACACATGCACAATAATTTAAAATGTGTCCAAAGTAACAAATTCCAATGCTTTCTTTTAGGCTCGCAACAGTGAGAAACATGTCCCCACCACCGAGAAGATCTGGTGACCAAATGACAGCTTATTATCAAATTTAACCCCCAGGTTTCTAGCTATCAAAGCGGGGGGGGGGAGTCTCAACTCATTTTTAATAGGGTTGGTAAACTGAAAACTGTTACTTTTAATTTGTGTGATCTACTCAAGGATGAGACTACTTTAGTTTGTTATCCTTTTTATGACTCTCAACTTTTCAGTTACAATTATGGGACATTTAATTTGAGAATCATTGAGAATTTATGGAGGAAGTTATATGAAATGAGACCACCCCCTAGACCTGCTCAGTTTGAGACATTAAATACTTGGGAACACATAGCTCATCAAAAGGAGAAAGAAATATAACCGGGAATATATAGGAGAACCATAGATTATTATGCAGAAGCTAGATGGGATGCACAACAGAAAGTATGGAGAGCAGATGTTATTCAGGGAAAAAGAATGTTCCTTTTAATACCTGTCCTAGGAGAGATTAGGGGAAAATGAATGATGCTGAAACAGAAGCGATGTAGATAATGATCATTTAAATGACTTGTTGATGAATTATCCACCACCATACAATGAATCTAAAGTGAGAGTTTGACAGACATAAATACAGCTGAGATTCCAAATGCCCCTGTAATGACTGAAGTTCCAAAGGAGACAACACTTGGTTCTCCTGTAAGAGGGGGAACTGAAATACTAGCTCCATTGAGCCCATTTGATTCAAATGGTCCAGATTCTTTAACCATTCCTGTTACTATTGGTCCTGTTCGGCTGTATAAATCTGGGTCACAGATAAATACTGCCCATACTCTGACTATACCTGCAGGAGTAAATACTGCACAGGGCAATCCATTAGATTTGACAATAAGATCTTTGCTTCAGACGCCAATGGTCCCGAATCGAAGCAATACTATCTGTACTAAGAGTACAGGTTCCATTTTAAATCAGACACAATTTGATCCTAGAAGCAGAATGGTTCAGAGGTTTCTACCTTTTTACATCCCCAGAATGAGCGAGCCTCTTGCAATTAGTTACCATGCTTCTGAAATGACTGCCACCAATGGGAATTTCAGTTCCTGATATGTCCGCAATAAATATGCAACCTGGAGCAAGTAGAGATTTGACTAATGGAGATTTGCATTCAATTGTTACAAGAGAAACATCTGGATTTTCTCCACAAGAATTGGATGATTGGCTTAGAGGGTTTAGTTCCCCAATTAATAATCAAAGTTACAAAAATGTTCCAGTCCCAGTAATGGGAAAGGCATTAGATGTGGCCAAGCTAAAAGTAGAGTAAGAAGAAATGATTTTGGGAACTCTTAGTCCATCGTGATTAGCTACATACCAGGAGGAGGAACTATTGTTTCTCTGTAAAGGGGAGAGGATGTAGCCTTACGGCTAGAGCGGTCGACCTCAAAGCTGGGGAACTGAGTTCAAGTCTCGGCAATTACGCTCAACATCCTGTGATTCTGGGCAAATCACTTAATCTCCCTGTGCCTAACAAAAATGAATGTGTCCATCTGTAACGAAACTGGTGAACATGTAAAGCACTCTGATACCTGATATCTTCGGGTCTAGTTCGCACTATATAAAACTCCCAAAAAATAAAGACATTACCCGACGAGCTAGACAGACACATGAGAAGCTAGTTGAATTGGCTCAGAAATATGAACTAAATGCTCAGAGAGCAAAGGTTTTGCAAATGACATACAGATTAGACTTTAGCAACAGAGATTTTACTAACATGGGACCAGCTGGAATTAAATTACAGATTAATGAACTAATGACACTGATCAAGAAATGGAGTGAGAGAGAGAAATGTGAAGGTAAATGGTCGAAAAAGAAGGAAACACAGAGAGTTAGGATGCAGACACCTCCAGCTGTAACTGACAGAGGCGATGGAGAACTACAGATGCTTCCTATGAGGAAAGTACCCGGTGGAGGGTATGAACATGTGCCTTGGACTAGAGCTAATATTTTGTCATTCACAAATGAATTCCCACAAATTGAGAGATAATCCAGTCGAATGGCACAGACAAATTGAAAGGTTTGTAAAAATTTTGAAAGTTCTGTGGATAGATTTGAACACCATGTTTGACATTGTGGTTCCTGGAGATTTATGGACAGGGTGTAAAATTTCTATAGATTGGCACGAAACAGAACCAGAGAGGGATGCTAGAGTGGGTGTCCAATCTCAAGTGGTATTGAAGAAATATCAACAAGTGATTACTTTCCTGAAAACCAAGATTTCTTCTAAATAAATCGACTGGATAAAAATTGACAGAATGACTCAAGAACTTAAAGAATCAGTTCATGCCTATTATGAGAGGCTGATACAGGTTTTCAGACAGTATAGTGGGATAGAAAATGTGGCAGAAAAAGATATAGGACATTTTATTTACAGATTTGTGACTGGTTTGAGATCTGAAATTTCTTCTATGATACATCAGCATTTACTATGCTGGCAGAACAGACCGATTGACAAAAGTTTGCATTATGCAAAGTACCACAGAGACAATTTAGAGGTGAAATATAAGAAATTGAAGGAAAAAATGATGATAGCTCAGATGAAAGCAGTACAAAGAGGTCAGAATCCTTTGGGTTTGACAACACAGTTCCAGCACAGGGAGGATTTAATTTGGCCCCTATAATGGAGGGTGTTAATGGTTTTCAACAGCAGATTTTTCAGGCACAAGGTAGAGATCGTGGTATTCCAGTCGATTCTAGAATTGGTGTTGATATGTTAGCTTTAAAGAAAACAAATCCATGTCACGTGTGCGGAAAGTTTGGGCATCGGAAATGCGAGTGTAGATTTAATGTGAACAATCCTGGAAATCAAATACAGAATGGAGGCTATGCACAGTCTCAGGGAAATAACATGGTCCAGACTCAACATACACAAAGACAGAGAGTTCAAAATCCAAATACACCTCAAACAATGCAGATACCGCAAGCTCCAATGCCTCAACAGAATGTTCAGGTACAAAAGAACAGTATGAATCAGAGTCAGTAGACACACAGAAATTCTTTCCCAAATCAAAATACATCACAACAGTATTTGATTCAGACAGATGATTTCAACCAGGACCCATCAGACTGATGGTGCCAGGGGGGAGGACTGCATACTTGGCGCTGCCTTAGAGGTAGACCAGGGTGGTATATATGTGGATAGAGAGGTAAACAGGAGTCATGTCTCATTCCTTGTTGACATTGGTGCTGTCCGCTCTACTGTAAGAACAGCAGAGGTTCCTAACCTACCCCTTACGGAAGAAAGCATGCAAGTTGTAGGAGTTTCAAATAAAAAGTTGCCCACCCCAATTTCTGAAGCAGTTCCTGTTAAAATAGGGTCCTTTGAGGATCAACATAGATTTGTGGTGTGTGATTCAAGTCAAGTAAATCTACTTGGACCTGATTTATTGTGAAAGCTTAATTGTTCCATCTATTGCACTCCAAAAGGTATTGAATTTCATACCAATGATGAGGCTGTTATTTTTAAACTTGGCCGACAGAGATCAGACATGGAAATGTATCCAGCTCTGACCAAAGAAGATTTACCCATTGAATTGAGAGACACTGTTTTACCTAAAGTCTGGGAATTATGTGTAAAGACATCGGTCTAATCAAAGGTGTTGAACCAGTCCGAATCACAGTGAAACCAAATGCAGAACATCCAAGAATCCCACAGTACAATTTGACTCCAGATGCTATTGCCGTTATTCTCCATGAGATATAGGTAAGACACCCCTCTAGCAGGCCCTAGTCCTGAGACAGGGTACACTATATCTCCTGTGAAGGCATATTTGCATGAGCAGATATGCCCTGCAATATCCTGAATATTGTAAGTGACCATGGAAGCTATAGTAAGTATATGGGCTAGACACTTATGAGTTCCCCAGCTCCATGATGGCTTCTCTGAAATATGGAATGTTTTGTACTAAACATCTCAGCATAATAAACCTAAATGGATTCCAGTGTCAGATCTATTAAAAAGTGCCCACAGAGCACCCCTTAGTGGAGTCTCCTGAAACCTACCAATCCTTAGTGTGGTCACTGACTGGCCTGCTACCACCAGACAGTGTTCTGACCTCATGGGGAGAGTGCCAGAGCACTCTGAGGCTGAGAACAATGCCATTCCTGGGTGGAGTTGTTCACACCTCCCCCCGGTCAGGAAGAGCCATCCGTGGTGGGGAGCTTCAAAGGCCTTGCCGCCTTTGTATTGGGACCCCAGCCTCTACTGTCAGAGGGAGCAGGCCACCTTCCTGTACTCACCCCCTTTTTGGCGGGAGGGCAGGTGGGAAAACTTAGAAAGAATAGGAGATGTACCCCCCTCTGCTAACTCCACGCCTCAGGTGCTGGAGGCAAAGTGAAGTACACTTTTCAGTGTCCACCATCTTAAAGATGGTGGGACGTATCCAATCAGGGCTAGGTCTATGCCCCCTCCCACAGGAGGTGGGCATAATAGAGGGTGTAGGCACCCTAGGTTATGGGCCCAATGGCCACTACCTGTAACTCACTTGTAACACCCCTAAATCTAGCATTTAGGTGGCCTCCCCAGACCCTGAACTTCAGTTCCTCATGACCTAAGAAGAGCCTGACACTACAGAGTCGCACCAGCAGAGAAGACTTCAAACACCGACTGTCTTGGCCCCAGCCCTACCGGCCTGTCTGCAGCACTCGACGATCCTGCGACAAAAGATGACCCGTCCTGCAGCCAAGCAACCTCCAAAGCCTTGGGAGGACTGCCTGTCTTGGACAAAGATCAAGACTCCAGAGAACAGCAGACCTGTTCACCAAGCAACCATCTTCAAAGTAAAGACTCTGTGACCAGAAGAACCGTGAAGCCTGCCCCTGGTTCCACCTCTGCACCTGACACCTCTGGCCTGAGTCCAAGTGGCCCACCGGTTCCAGCGAGGTTTCCCAGTGCACCAGAGCACGAGTTCACCCTGAGCTTACCTCTCCTGGGGGTATATTCACAAGAACGTGTGCTAAACATCTCCAAAAAATGTTAACGCAACTTTACACATCGCAGCCTATTGCGGGAAAATAACCCCGTGTTAACCTGGAATTCACAACACGGCGGTACCATGCGATAGTCCGCCGAAAACGCGGCCAATGTCCGCGATACAACCACCTCGACGGAGATAAAAACACAAACCACAACACAAAAAAACGTGCGATGAGCCCATTCGCGATGAGGAAAGCAGCGATAAGCACTTCCAGGCCCTCGACACACACACGGCAGGCGGGAATAAGCACAACAAAAGCAGGAAAAAGAAAGACAAACCAAACAGAAAACAACAGCCAAGCACAATGGAGGCAACCGGAGCCAGTATACAAGCCCCATTGGCAACAAAACATTGTACATGGCAGGCCATCATGGACAAGGTCAATGCAGCCGGAGAGCGGAGGAGGACAATGGAAGAAAACCAGAACAATGCGAAACGCATAAAACAAGCAGAAATACGCCAACAACAAGAAGGCAGCAATGCACACCGGAGGTGGGAGTCCAGCGCCACACCAGGAGCTGGATGACATGGAGGAAATGGTGTCCACCACATCAGTCTGGAGATGGTGGCAGGACTCGGGGACCGGAAACTGCCCAAAACAACAGACACCACAGCAACAGGGAGAGGAACGACCAGGGACTGGAGGTACGGGGGGAGATGGGCACAATGGCACAATGGCACACATGCACAATTAAGCACAGCACAACTGCAGACAAACCATGCCCAAGAGCAGCCTCGCCACAGTCCCCCGCATCCGGAAAACGACCGCCGGCGGCAGATCCTTCTCCCACCTCGCCGCCAAGACCTGGAACACCCTCCCCACCAACCTCCGACAGACCCAAGACCTACTGGCCTTCAGAAGACTCCTCAAGACCTGGCTCTTCGATCAGTAGCAGCACCACCCCCTCTTCCCCAGCGCCTTGAGACCCTCGCGGGTATGTAGTGCGCTTTATAAGTGACATGATTGATTGAACCCGGCAATATCACACTACTGAACAAGCACAGAAGTGAAAACCACACTGCCTGAAAGGGAGAAGGGTGAGCCAAATCAGAGCTGAAGGGACATCTCTCACACACAATGCAGCACACACACATAGGAAGCAGAGCACCCCAACATCTAACACAATGTGGTACGAACAGCAACATTTGCACAACCCAACACAGGACACAAGTGCACCCGCTTGTGGCCAGTAAATGGCCATACGCATCTGGCAAAGCACGAAACAGGGATATGATAATGCACAAGTACCAACCCACAGCCCTGATGGGGTAGCAATGCACGTATGGCAGGGATCCAGAGAGTCCGTGACACACACATTGGCATACAAATCAAGACACAACACAGTTGGAGACAAGTGAAAGTGCAGAAACTTTATCAACAAGTGCGTGTCAGTACGGCCAAGAGGAGTGCCACGAAATGCAGACCAATGCAGCAGCATGTCTGAATGAGGAACGTAGGAAAGCGCCCATGTCCACCCCGGGGGAGTCCATCACCAACACAAGTCAGTGCCAACCCGCGTTGGTTGTCCGCGCATGGATCAGGAGTCCAGGCCAATTCAGCCATGTCCACTGTCCTCTTGGGACATGTGACCAGATTCCCAACATGCAACCAGGCGTCGGGACACGTGCAATGGGTCACATCCAGTTGTGGCTGCAGGTACCTTGTCACTCGTCCATGAACGCCAGTGCAGCAGTGTAGGCCAACATCTCCAATGAGAGATCGTTGTCCACTACATCTGACATGTCGTCGACGTAATCCATCAGCTGATCTGGACAGATGTGCTGACTCTAACCCCTGGCCCCAATGTGCACCAAAGCCCAATCGGGTAGCGGCTCAATGTGCTCGCTGCACACGACGACTCGTGCAATCTCCCAGGTCCAGTTGCCAGCATGCATGCCAAACATCCATGCATGCCATAAACGGGCATCACAGTGACACTCCTGGTCATGGGCCAACAGGGGGCGCACACACACGTCGAAATCTAGGTCAGCTACAGTCACTTTGGAGAGGCAGACATCCATGGGCCACTCGAATATGCACGAGCGACAATGCAACACAGGCTGAACGCAGGTGACGTTCGCAAGGCGGAAACTCAGTCGGTAACTTATCCGCAGCACTGCCAACAGCAGTGCCCCCAGTACATGCAGCAGACGTGCACGGTACAGGTCCACATGACTGGAGTCGAGCATGTGTCCTGGATGGTCTGCCATTGCGTCAGTGGCTCTGCTTGAAGCGGCACTGGCTTGCCCTGTGCCAGTCCTGTGGATGAAATGGCACAGCTCAGAGCAATGAGCAGTGTCTGTGTGCAACGGGTGCAGGCCTGGGGTGGGGTGGGAGTACGTGTGAAGGCCATCTCACGCACGCTAACTACGACCAAGGAATTCTGTGTGTGGGATGTGTACACGTTGGGCTCACGTCGGGCAGTGCGTAGTGTGGGAGTCACAAGTAAATGCTATCGTATCTGTCAGGGGGTGCTGGCCACATGCAAGTCCCAGCTCAGAGCTGCAGATGTGCCATCCGCCTGATAGTACAGACCCTTCATCCCTACAGTAACTTCACCATCTGCATGCATTCAGGAGATGTACAGAGGCCTGTCGTGGGTGTGGTGGGATGTCTTTGACCCTGGGAATCATGGATGATATGCCCAGCACGTGGCACATGAGCGGCCTCACTGTGTGTTATGTTGCCTCACAACTGCTCCTCCCTCCCATGAGCCCCCACACTTGTGTGCGCTGCGCGGTTGTATCATTTGCACTCCTACGGCACACCATTGTCATGCCTGTCCGCGCACGTACAGCGGCATGCCAACAACACCGTGACCCTGGCCTTTGAAGGTGTGCGGCCACGTGAGTGTAGGCCAATGGTCCGGACAGGGCGGACACAGGTGTACAGTCCATGGCTGGCTGTGATCGCACTGCGAATGAGGCTAGGCAACTGACTCATGCAGCCGCAGGACTAATACACATAACACCTGGCATGCATGTGCCAAGACCCCGAGCGGTCTTGCGCTCCTACATTTCCCCGTACGTGCGGGCCCACCCTCCTGGTGCATGCTACATTGCAACATCGACTACTGTGGCCCTGGTGGCAACAACACCCCAACACAGAGACACACTTACTGCACATCCTGCCCAAGGCCAGGTCCGAGCCACGCCCTCAATCAATCAATCAATCAATCAATCAGTCATTTGTAAAGCGCACTACATACCCGCGAGGGTCTCAAGGCGCTAGGGGGGGCCGCTACTGATCGAACATCCAGGTCTTGAGCATCCTCCTGAAGGTCAGCAGGTCTTGGGTCTGTCGTAGGCTCAGTGGGAGGGTGTTCCATGTCTTGACGGCGAGGTGGGAGAAGGATCTCCCGCCGGTGGTTGTTCTTTGGATGCGCGGGACGGTGGCGAGTGAGAGGTCGGCGGAGCGTAGCTGGCGGTTGGGGATGTAGAAGGAGAGCCGTCTGTTGAGGTAGGCTGGGCCGGTCTTGTGGAGTGCCTTGTGTGTGTGGATGAGGAGCTTGAAGGATATCCTCTTGCTGACGGGGAGCCAGTGCAGGTCCCTCAGGTGGGGGGTGATGTGGCCGTTGGGTGGTACTTCGAGGATCAGTCATACCGAGGCGTTTTGGATGCGTTGTAGTCGTTTGATGAGCTTGGTCGGGGCTCCCGCGTAGAGGGTGTTTCCATAGTCGAGTCTGCTGCTGACGAGGGCCTGGGTAACTGTCTTTCTTGTATCTGTCGGGATCCATCTGTAGATCTTGCGGAGCATGCGGAGCGTGTTGAAGCAGGAGAAGGAGACGGCGTAGACCTGCTTGATGATTGAGAGCGTTGAGTCGAGGATGATTCCCAGGTTGCGTGCGTGGTCGGTGGGTGTCGGGGCTGCTCCCAGTGCCGTCGGCCACCAGGAGTCATCCCAGGCTGAAGGGTTGGAGCCGAGGATGAGGACCTCTGTCTTGTCCGAGTTCAGCTTCAGACGGCTGGTCTTCATCCAGTCGGCGACGGCCTTCATTCCTTCGTGGAGGTTGGCTTTGGCGGTGATGGGGTCCTTGGTGAGGGAGAGGATCAGTTGAGTGTCGTCGGCGTAGGAGATTATGTTGAGGTCGTGCTGTCGGGCAACGTGTGCGAGCGGGGCCATGTAAATGTTGAACAGTGTCGGGCTGAGGGAGGATCCCTGGGGTACGCCGCAGATGATCTCGGAGGCTTCGGACCGGAATGGGGGAGGCGGACGCTCTGGGTTCTGCTGGAGAGGAAGGAGGTGGTCCATTCCAGAGCCTTGTCTCGGATCCCTGCGGCGTGGAGGCGTGCGCGTAGTGTGCGGTGGCAGACGGTGTCGAAGGCGGCGGAGAGGTCTAGGAGGATGAGTGCTGTGGTCTCGCCGTTGTCCAGCAGGGTCCTGATGTCATCGGTGGCGGCGATGAGGGCGGTCTCGGTGCTGTGGTTGCTGCGGAACCCTGACTGGGAAGGGTCCAGGATTCTGTTTTCTTCGAGGTATTGGGTTAGCTGTCTGTTGACGATTTTCTCGATGACCTTGGCTGGGAAGGGGAGCAGAGAGATGGGCCGGAAGTTCTTGAGGTCTTTTGGGTCAGCCTTGGGTTTTTTCAGTATGGCGTTGATCTCGGCATGTTTCCAGCTCTCTGGGAAGGTCGCGGTCTCGAGGGAGAGGTTGATGACATTGCGCAGGTGGGGTGCGATGGAGCTGCTTGCTTTGTTGTAGACGTGGAAGGGATCTGACGGAGAGCCGGAGTGGATTGTGCTCATGGTCTTTATGGTGTCATCGATGCTCACGCTGGCCCAGGCTAGCAGGGGGTTGTGGTCGATGGTGTGCGGAGGGTCTGTTGTGTTGCTGTCTGTTGGGTCTGTCTGGGTGTTGAAGCTGTCGTGGAT
The DNA here is from genome assembly GCA_963921515.1 of Calotriton arnoldi. Lineage (NCBI taxonomy): Eukaryota > Metazoa > Chordata > Amphibia > Caudata > Salamandridae > Calotriton > Calotriton arnoldi. Next base: position 2,631,598 of record CAWUFW010000539.1, on the reverse strand, counting down.
GTCTGCTATCTTGCGGTGGAAGAAGGTGGCGAGAGAGTCGCACAGGGCTTGTGACGGCGGGATGTCGTTGGTGTTGCAGCTGGGGTTGGAGAGTTCCTTCACGATGTTGAAGAGCTCCTTGCTATTGTGTGCGTTGTTGTCGAGGCGGTCTTTGAACGAGGTTCTCTTGGCGGCCCTGATGAGGTGGTGGTGGTTGCGGATGGCGTCCTTGTGTGCTGCGCGGTTGTCCGGAGTTTGTTCGCTGTGCCATTTCTTCTCTCGTTGCTGGCAAGCTTGCTTGGAGGCTAGGAGTTCTGGGGTGAACCAGCTGGCCCTCTTGCTGGTGTCTCTGTGGGGGGGTTTCTTCAGCGGGGCAAGGGTGTTGGCGCAGTCTTCGATCCAGCGTCTGAGGCTGTGGGCAGCGTCGTCGGTGTTGGAGGGTTCGGTGGGTGGGCTGAGAGCGAGGTTTGCATGTAGTTGGTCTTCGGTGATTTTGCTCCAGCAGCGGCGGGGGATCTGTTGGGTGCGGTGGTGTGTGGTGGGTTTCTGGAAGGTGAAGTGGATGCAGCGGTGGTTGGTCCAGAGGAGTTCGGTGGTGTGGCTGACGGAGACGTGGGGGCTTGAGGAGAAGACGGGGTCGAGCGTGTGGCCGGCGGAGTGGGTGGGTGTTGTGATGAGTTGCCCTGCTCCCCCTGCCGAATCAGCACACCCCTGCGCTGACCTGACGTACGCCGGACCAGCACACGCCGCTTGTGCATGCAGGGGGGGCGGGCGAAGCTACATGTCCAGGGTCACTGCCAACGCTGAGGTGACATGGTATCGTCCGCTGAAGACAACACACTGTGATGTTGCAGGGCCCGTGCCCATCATGCTGACACAATGACCACACGGACAAACTTTCTAAGATGGTGTGAATGGCTATGGGCACGTGCGCCCGGCCACATTTATTAGCAGGCACACATATCGAGTGACACCTGTGTTGGATGTGTGTGGGGTGTGTGCACACCAGCTGGCAAGGGCTGCCTGGTGCAGTCAGAAATCGACAACAGTGTACATCGTAAAGGACACAACCCTTCAACCGTAAAGGCCCCATGAATTGTGCTGCACAGAGTTAGTGGCCCCGAATGCACAGCGTCCTGCACGGGCCTACCGCCACGGACCGCTGACTTGCGGGGCACTGGGGCAGGGTCAAGAGAGCAGGGCAGGTTCCCGTAGATGACAAAGGGGCTTGTCGCGGAGTGTCTCGTGGACAGTGGAAGGTGTACCCCCAGGGCATGAGGCAGAGGGCAGAACCACACTGAAACAGTCACTATGGTGGAGATGAATGGAACAGACACATGTCAGACACCAAGTCCGGTCCAGCCAGATGAAGATGCAGAAAACCACCCGGCCATGGACTCAGACGCCACCAAAGTCCAACCAGAAAGTGTCCATGAGTCATTGCGCACAGAGTTAGTGGCACCAGTGCTGTTAGGGGATGCCGCCTGTGATGAGGCGTGTCCAATGGTGTGGACTCCTCCACATCTTACCCAAGACACAGTTCCACATGTGTGACCTACTGGACCGCAGTGTAGGCCTGAGGCAGCGGTCAGCACGGGCCATTCACCGAGTGTCGCCGGTTCAGGTTGGATGGCCCCACCAGCCTGCGTAGTTCAGGTTCAGTGGCACCACGGGACGCGGACATGCGGTGAACAGGGTTGATGGCACCAGGTCGGTTGTTGATAGTGTTCGATCATCTCCGTGACTCTGATCCGGCTTTCGTCCGGACTGAGCCGCATCTTCCTCTTACTCCTCTCCGTGTGTTCACTGGTGTGGACTCTGCCATTCATGATTCGCGACTAGGTGCTGGATGTGGGACCTACTGGTCCGCAGGGTAGGCCTGAGCCCTCATCCACGTGTCGCCGGCTTGCGTTGAACAGGGTTAGTGGCACCAAGTGTCACTGGCTTGCGATATGGAATTATGCCTCACTGATCGAAGGGAGTCTGGTGCTGTGGCCGCTGCCACGGACTTGGGGTCACTGCCATTCAAGACTCAGGACACAGTTCCACATGTTGGACCTACTGGGCCTAAGAGGATGCCGGTGGAGTATGTAAATAAGAAAGGAGTAATGTGGGCCAGCGTCGGGGGGGCCAGCGATGGTCTGCGGAGGCTGCAGAGGTCACGGGACTGGTGCTTGGAGCTTGCGCCGGCACGTGGTGGGCCCTCATCAACAAATGCTGGTGTAGGCAGGTGAGCGGAGCCTCGTTGGTGCGCTGGGGCTGGCATGACGGGTCGGGGTACCAGCGGCCCGGGGTGCAGGAGGCGCACAGGGACGCAGGCCCCGCCACGCTCAACACAGGACTCGTGGCGGGCCGAGAGGCGCCGCACTGGCAGACGCATTGTCCATTCCGAATGAGAACCACGCCCAGTGCGACGGGCTTTTTGTTCACACCCCTACGCAGGCCTGGCGTACGCAGGTCCAACCCACTACGCACACGCATGCAGGGGGGACGTAACGTGCGACATTTCCGCATTATGCCCCACAGCCTGTGGGGACATGTTAGCGTCCACTGGCCACTACACTCCATGCACCAGCAGTTGCTCTCCACATGGCCATTTCTGTGGTTTGCACTCTGTGGTCTGTCCGGCACCTCCACGCCACATCTGGCATTGGGTAGGTTCACATTCCTTGGTCACTTGCCGCTCTCGCACATGCCTGCTCCATGCCTCTCCTCGCATCCTGCTATTGTGTGTCTGTGGTGCCATACCGTGGCTGGGTTGTGGGCATGGCAAGGCCAGCTTCCCAATGGAGTCGTGTTGTCGTGTCTGGTCGGTTGGCATGTTGTGTGTCATGTTGAATGTAGTTGTGCTGCGTGCCCATTGCCAGTGTCGTGAGTTGCATGACTGTGGGCTGGAGGTGTGTGGTGTGTTCATTTTGGACTTACCAATGGGCACTGCATTTCCCTGGGTGCCATCCTGGGAGCGCTGGGTGATGATGGACTGTCGGGAGATGTGAGAATCATGCACTCTGCCTGGGGAGTTGGCCACGACATTGTTGAGGAGTCCCGGACGGTCCACTGTTGCCTGCACATTCATTATATGCGTGTGCTTTCTGTTGTGGTAGTTGTGTGCAGTGTCGGCAGGGGGCACGAGGGGTACATGTGTGCAGTTGATTGGCCCTGACACGTGAGGGAATCCAGCTATGGTGTAGGGGCCTTGCTTGGGCTCCAGCAGCTCCTGCGCAGTGTGGGTGAAGTGGAGTTGCTGGGGTACCAGGCTGTTGTTCGCATCCAGGACAGGTGTGATGACCTTGTATGGGGCTGGCTGTGTTACTCCTCCGACTCTGGCAGTTGTGGGTTGGATGGTACCAGAGGCCGACATGTGCTGCGCAGCCGGCAGCTTTATCTGCGGAGGGATGTTGGTAGTCCGCTGGGTTGGTACCGTCAGCAGGTGGGGAATGTGGGTCAGGATGCAGGGATGGTTGTCCTTTTGGGCCTGTAGTGGGCAATGTCCTCCTCTGGCGTTGGGTCTGGGTGGCAGGTGCGTTTCAGGTGGGTCCGCTGTCTTTGTGTATGCTGCCTCTGTGGTGTTCCCGGGGGGGGGGGTGGGACGGGTCCTGGGTGTGGTGGCGGGCCTGGGGTGGGTGGGGGTGGGTGTTGTGTCCCTCATGGGTCTCAGAGCTGCATGATCATTGTCTCCATGGCATCTGTGGGTCTTCAGATGTGGCTCTTGGCTGGGCTCCCTTTCATGCTGCAGGTAGTCATCCTGCTTAACACCAGCAGAAGGCAGGTGTTAAATCCCTGCTGCTACTGCGGCTTATCGCCTGTTTTTGGTTCGCATCGCAGATCTGGCAGTTCGTTGTGAAAGTGGTGTTGTGGTTTTTTCGTGTGTTTTTGCACGGGAACGCCTGCTCTGCATCTCATTAGGGTTACTTTGTGGTGTCCACCGTGGAGATAAATTTTGGGGCAGTTGTCGCGGGAATACTGGCGATGTCTGCAGTTTGCACCCGCTTGTGAATGGGGTGTTAAATCTATCTCCACTTTTGATGGGTTAAGGTGGGGATAAATCGGCGGTAGGTCCTTGTGAATATGCCTCTTGGACTCCTCGACGTCACCTGTAGCCTCTGCATGGAACCCTCCCAACTGTGACCTGCTGACCGATTGTCCCACATTAATTTGCATCTGGGGCCCAACCTCAAATTTGCACCCTACACCTGGCCGCCCCTGTGCCGCTGGTGGTGCACTGTTGGTGCTGAACCGAACCTTGCCCAATACTGATCGTAACTTCTGAAGACTGGTCTTGTAAGTCGATCTTATCCCTATGTATGCTGAACATTGCAAAGTTTGAAAATTGCACTGTGTCTATTTTTTAAACTGAAAACTATTTCTTTTGAAAAACGTATTCACTTATGACGAAGTTCTGTGGTTCTACAAAATAAATATAACCAAGTATTATTTTTATAAATTGGTCTGGGATTTATTCATTGAGTGTGTGTTTCATTTATTGCCACTGTGTGTACAACAAATGCTTAACACTATCCTCTGATAAGCCTAACTTCTTGCTCACACTACCATAAAAGAGAGCATTAGTTTGATCTACATTTGACTCTGTAAAACCTCTGAGGATCCATTGGACTCTCTGCACACTATACCTCTTTTTGGTATGGTATATAGCGAGCCAGCTTCCTACATGGTTCAACCCCAAATTCAGATCGATTGCTGAGAGCCTTTGTCAAAGATGTGTAGTGTATCAACAACAAAATGCTGGAAACAAACACCTGTTACAATGAGTCATGTTGGGAAATTAGCAGGTCCCTTTAACCGAATGCAAATAGACTTCATAGAGATGCCCCTTTGCAACGGTTTGAAATATGTTTTGGTCATTATTTACATTTTCTCAAAATCGGTGGAAGCTAATCCGACACGAAGAAATGACAGTCTCACCGTAGCAAAATTGTTGTTGAGAGAGTTGATTCCACAGTTCGGATTTCCGACTTCTCTTGAGTCAGACCAAAGATCTAATTTGAATAATGAAGTCCTGAAAATGTTATGTGCAGCGTTACAAGTTGAGCAGAAGCTCCATTGCAGTTACCGTCCAGATGCTTCTGGACTTGTAGAGCAGATAAACAGCACTTCGAAATCCAGATTGGTGAAGGTGTGTATTTCAACATCCTTGAAGTGGCCCGATGCATTGCCTCTTGCGTTGATGAGTCAGCCAGCTGTTCCTGCAAATGCTCTTGTCAACATTACAGATGACTTAATATTGTATTATTGCAAAGCTTTGGCTGATGTGGTAAGTTCTGTGTCTCACCAGGTTGAAGAGACTGCCCTTGCGACTCAACATGAACAGTGCCATGACCTCAGTCCTGGTGACTAGGTAATGGTGAAGAAGCACGTGCAGAAGTCATGCTTGGAACCCCGTTGGAGAGGGCCCTACCAGGTGATCCTGGTTACCAACACTTCTCTGAAGTGAGGAGGTCTTCCAAGTTGGATACACATCTCCCAAACTCACAGAGTCCCATGTCCCTTGATGATACAACAGCAGCTGTTTCTGATGTGCTGGTGGTTACAATGAGACAGAAGGAGAAGTTTAGTCAAGCTGTTGGGGACCAGCAAGCAGCTAGGTCAGCACTCGTACGGCCTGAGGGAGAAGTGGGAGAGTCAACTATTGTTGGTACCGAAGACTTCCAGAGTTGGCTACAAGAGATACAGATCCTAACGAAAGGCCTAGTGCACCAAGAAAGTGAATTGTTCCAGGAGGCTGTGGCCCAGAAGAGGTGAAATACTGAGAGACTGCCTAATTGAAGGATGAGTGTGAGTACCACAAACCATTCCTGAAAGTTCAGAACAGTCCGACCAGAGTGACAGTGACGATGAGCGAACAGCTGTTAGGAGATTGAAAAGAGCAAGAGTACCTAGCCAACAGTACCCATTTCCTGGCAGCAATGAATGGAAATGGGAGTTTTCTGACTTTTGCTTTAGTAATACAAGTCCACCTGAACCTCTTTAAAACAAAATTTGTTGTGGATTTGAATTTCAATCTTGGTGTACCTCTTGATGGACTGACACAATTTATCCTAAATATACTCATCAGTGAAGCTGATCTGCGCATTTCCCATACTGAACAGAACCACTGAACTGTGCTTTGGTATTTCTGTGCCGAACTTTGCTGAACTGCTCAAACCACTTGCGGCTAATTCAATTTTATTTTATTTAGTTAAACAGTCTGAATTGGGAGAAGCCATGAAGCCATGAAGCTTAAAACTGAAATCTCTCTTAGATGCAAATGTATATATGCAGGAATCTTTTCTATTATTACCTTTATATTAGTTGCATTGCTTATTGTTTTAAACTTATCATATTATGTACCCTTTGAAGATGTTAAGCTTACAACTTCTTTCAAAACTGTTCAAACTAATAGCGATGATTAAAATGCTTTGAACGACAACACTTTACATCTTGTTTTCCCAAAAACTGATCGTTCACTAAATGTCTACACTAGTTTACTAAATGAGTACATTGACACAATGGATGCTAGTTATTGCTACGTATGTATGCAACTACCTGCATCAGTTTCCGCGGTCTTTACTATCATAGTCTACCAGTAAAATATGGAATTTCTTAAACAGTATTGACTAGTTTGTTTTATGGTACTGATCACTTACAGTATTATTATTCAAATAAAGATCTGATCTTTTCTGAACTTCCGGTACTAAAAGGCCACATCCTAAAGTTTCACTAGCTGAAACTATGGGCTATGTATTTAGACCAACTCAATCTTTGGACATGGCTTATGGACATGGCAATAACCTAACATGTAAACTTGGGAGAGTTGAAAAGAAATTCATAGATTTAGCAGAAAGTAGATGAGGTAATGCGATAGTTAAAACTACTACACCTCCTAAACTAACTCTTTGGGATTTACTGGAAGTAGGACATAAAATAGTAGAAGGAATGACTACATTAGCTTTAGACTGTCAACATAAAGGAAAATTTGTATATGTAGAAAAAGACCAAATACTAACACAAAACTTGTAGGTTTTAGTGAATGTGAACATACATTTGGGGCCAGATGTACGACCGTTAAATTTTGCCGCTCGCAAATTGCGACAAATTGCGAGTCGCAATATTCAATGTACAACAGTGTCTCAGACACTGTTTGCGATTCCCAATGGGGTTGCAAATTGCATGCCTCATGAATATTAATGAGGCTGTCGCAATTTGAGACCCCATTGGGAATGGCTAGCACTCCCAGGGATCGTGGCCTGCTGGGGTCAGCAGACCACCATGTCTGGGACTGCTTTGTCAATAAAGCAGTTTTTTTCTTAAATGAAGCCCGTTTTCCATAACTTTTCTGTTTCATTTTTTAAGGGCAGGCAGTGGTCCCTGGGACCACTGCCTGCTCTTGAAAAATATCTGCGCACACATTCACAAAGGGGAAGGGGTCCCCTGGGGACCCCTTCCTCTTTGTGAATGGTTTGTCACCTACTTGAAGTAGGTGGTAAACTGCGAGTTTTTTGCGACCACAAATGCGGTCGCAAAACCCTCATACATGACATTTGCACTCGCTATTAGGAAGGGACGCCCCTTCCTAATAGCGAGTCGCTGACCCTATTTTGCAAGTCGCTAATAGATTAGCGACTCAAAAAATAGGGTTAGTACATTGTGCACCCATTTTGTGTGGTCGCAAACGAGCCAAATGCCCCTTTGCGTCGGCAATAAACGGTCGTACATCTGGCCCCAAATTTGTATGAGAATTGGGGAAGAGATTTAAAAGGAGTTCATCCTATCTTTCCTAGAGTTTCTTATATTTGTGGAAAGAATGCTTCTTATACATTTCTGAAAGGATGATATGGAAGTTGTAACATGGGAATTGTTTTTCCAAAAATGAATAATTTAAAACAAATTGAAGGAGAATTTAAAGAGCAGGACAGGAGAATGACGAAGGGTGTGAGTGCAAGTAAAATAGTGGGTGATATTTTTGGAGCTATAATACCTTTGGTAGGAGTAGCATTAAACACATAAAATTAGAAAGCTTTCTACTACAGTTGATAAATTAGCCACCAGTACAGCTGGAGGATTTTCTGTTGCAGATATGTGTTGGACCGGACCCTTTTTTCAGGGCTATCCCCAAGCTGTTTGTCTTGCTCCTCCTGTTTTTTCTGACCTGTTTTTGTAGGCTTTTATACTCTGGGCACTTTTCCACTGCTAACCAGTGCTAAAGTGCATATGCTGTCTGTATAAAATATATTGGTGATTAGTTTAACCATGATTAGCATTTTTGATTTCCTGGTAAGACCCTAGTAAAGTGCACAAGGTGTGCCCTGGGCCTGAAAATTAAAGGCTGCTAGTGGGCCTGCAGCACTGATTGTGCCCCCCACATGAGTAGCACTGCAAACATGCTTCAGGACTGCCACTGCAGTGTCTCTGTGTGCTGTTTTGAACTGCCATGGTGACCTGGCAAGTGCACCCCCTTGCCAGGCCCAAACATTCCCTTTTACTACATGTAAGGCACCGCTAAGGTAGGCCCAATGCAGCCACATGGGCAGGGTGCAGTGTATTTAAAAGGTAGGACATGCACTGGTGTGTTTTACATGTCACATAGTGAAATACTGCTAATTTAGTTTTTCACTTTTGCACGGACTATCTCTCCTATAGGTTATCATTGGAGCTGCCTTGTAACCTCTTACAGGTGTATCTTCCAATGAGGAAGAGATAGAGCTTTGGAGTTTGGGGTCCCTGAACTCACAATTTAAAAACACATATTTTAGTGAAGTTGGTTATGTATTTGGAAAATGCCACTTTTAGAAAGTGGGCATTTTCTTGATTTGCCATTCTGTGCCTCTGCCTGCCTGCGGAATCCACGTCTGAGGGAGGATGACAGTAGGGCTGTTTGTGCATTCACTCTAGAATGTCACACAAAGGGAGCTGAGGTGTGTCCTGCATATCCTAATGGCCCACCACCAGGCTGATGGGCCTCCTGAGGTAGAGTGGTAGGAGGTGTTGTCACTTACACCTGAATAGGGCTGTGCCTGTCCTCACACAAAGCTTTCTCTGCCTTACATACTGGATAAGTGCAAAGATTCAGAGAGCTATATTAAAAACATTATTGACTTAAATAAAGACTTGAAAGGGTTAAAATCTGTTCTTGCCTGTGAAATTATAGGAAAGGGATTGTCAACTGTTAGCAACTGGTTGGGTAACTTAGGTAATGGACTAGTGATTTCTATCTTGAGACCATTAGTGGTGATCTCTTTGTGCATAATGCTCATGATATTATCTATCAAATTCTGTAGGCATAAAAAGAATATCCAGGGAGTAAAAAGAACAAGATCTGGTCTTGAATTGGAAGATGAACAATGTAAATACTTTGATGAAATGAAATTTCTGGAAGAGTCCAGAAGAAAAAGGCTTAAGACAACAAAACAATAATTTGCGATGATCTGATGAGGAAATTTGTGATGGCTTGATTCACCATCAGAGGGGGGCTTGAGACAGCATAAAAGCTGATCATTCTTTACACGACACACAAACCGATTTTAACAACATAAACTCAAATGTGTACCTTGCACACGTCTAGAAAAAACAACCTAAAACTGAGAAAAGTTGAAGTACCAGTACCGTAAAAGAGTGCTTGGATAGGTAGCAATAGCAAGATTAATCAAACAATGAATTTAACATGTTTATTAACTGACTGCATTATATTTTTAACAAAGTAGTCATGAAAAATGAATGATGAAAGTTAGCATTTCTATTGACTTCATTATAAAGTGCCATAGCAATATAGAAAGTGGTGTAAATAATGTATGTAAATGCTTTATGACTGAAACTTTCAGTCAACATTATTAAGATCTTATAATTTTAGAAACAACTTTATTTTAATGATTTTATGAAATAGTTTACACATAAGTACTTTGGACATTTTGGTAGTAGGCCATAATTAGAGTTGAACAATTCTGAACCATCCTCATATGGATTCTTTAATTTAGAAATAGATTTATTTTGGCTAAATGTGTGGTTTTATATTTTGAGCTGTAAGATTCACTCATGACATAGCTTCTTAAACTGTTACTTCTATGGATTGATTTTAGATCCTTAATACAATAACCACATTATCTAAATGAATGTGTCTTTTATTGTGTCTTAATGTTCTTTCTACAGAAACTGTGCCTTCAATTTTCTGATTTCTAAATGCATGATAGAGAGAGTCATAGATTATTTTCCGAACATCAGGTTCTTTTGCTCTTGTTCTGTGTATCCACAGCAGAGCTCTTGGTTTGAATAATTCTTGTCCGACTGAACTTCATTAGGAGGTAGGATCTTCCAATTGCAATACTCTTCTGAGAGTAGTGTATTTGAAATACTGGTGCACTCTTCGATGTTATTTCTTTGAACTTTGTGATTCTGGAATTTCCACAGTTATGTTATGTTGTTATTGTAGGCCCTTTACTTCTATGTATTGATTGTTATGTATGGTATTTTGAGATCTGTGCAATAGATGCATAAACTCATTGAACTTCTACATCCTTATTTGGCTGTCACTGTGCTGATTAGAACTTCACTCCTCCCATCCCAGACAGTAGACAAACGTCATCCATGTAGCATGCACTACCCATAAGCTTGTTACCCTGGCACAAGGCCTGGGTTGATGGAAGTAGGATATGGAAAACACGTTCTTATCAAATTCAACACACTCTTAATAACTACAAATAATGAAATTGAAAGCTCTTTTTAAAAATACATCCTTCAAGCAGCTTTTCCAAACAACAAGACCATATTACCATTATTATGATAAGTAATTATTAGAAAGTGTGAACTCAAGCGTAGGTATCTCACACAAAATAATACAAATCGTTCAATTAGCATTTTCAATGGCAGATGCCACTACAGTGGTCAACAGGCTCATTCTGGCACCAACAGGTGCCACTAGACCAAGGTACAGGCTCGGAACTGCTCTGAGTTACTTTGTGTATTATCAGGAGCACAACTTAGCATACGGCCGCCCACTGTCAACAGTAGAACAATGAGAAACACTGCATTATGTGAAGCAGGGCTCTGTGCAAGCCTGGATTTTATGAGGAGAAGCAGGTCTTTGAAAGACTCTGGTTATTATCAAAAGTTAGTCTCTAAGTGAGTATGGGTAGTATCCAAAGGCGAACTCTGAATACATGTGTGTATTATCAATTGCGGAGCTCTGTGTTATCAACATCAGAACCTCAAAATGCCTTCACTTTTTACACAAGCAGAAGTCCAAGTGAGAGTGGGTATTATCAGTCAGAGAACACTGAGTGAGTCCGGGTAGCATCAAAAGCTTTGAATGCCTATGTATATTATAGCAGGGTTCTGACTGAGTCATTTTTCAAAATCAGAGTTCTGCATAGGTCTTTGCAGTACCAGTTGAATGTCTCTGAGTGGGTCTGGGTATTATAAAATGTGAAGCTCTTGAGTGATCTGAATATTAGAAGAAGCAGAACTCTGATTGAACCTTTCATCAAGAGAAGAATGATTCTGGGCCTTACAGTAGCAGAACCCTAATTGAGTCTCTGTATTGTTGCATGCAGATGTTTCAGTGAGGCTGCATATTATGAGAAGCCAAACTCTTATTGGATGTATTATAGGGAACTGGGCCCAGTGCTACTGTATATCATAAACAGCACCCCTCTGAAACAATGTGGGTATTATCAGAAGAAGATTTGTGAGTAAGCAAAGCTCCGAGTCACTATTGATCTCAACAGTCTACCTCCCTGGCATTCTAGGTATTACTACTTATAGAGCTTTTAATGATTCTTTGTAATCAGGAGCAGTGTTCTTACAAAAAAAAAATATTAAAAGCAGATATGTGTGACTTGGTATTAAGAAGACAGATCTGATTAATGCTGTGAAAATTTAGTAATAGAGCCCAGCAATCTGATTAATCTGGGCACTATCAAAAGCAGAGTTCTGAATGAGTCTGGGTATTACCATGGGCGGATTTCTTAGTGCCTGTCAATAATTTCAAGAGTAGCTCTTGAGGACTCTACATACTAGGTATGATTCTAGGTATATATCTCTGAATTAATTTGTATTATGAAGAGCAAAGCTTAGCTTATCAGGTGTTATCAATTGAGCAGAGCTCTATTTCAAATGAAAAGAGTTCTGAGCAGCAATGGAATTATCACGAATACATCTTTAAGTGAAATTGGGGATTACCAAGTCAGTGCTCTGTGTGATGGGAGGCTGAGATGTATCATCCAAACACACAGTGATGTAGGTATTATTAAATGTAGATCTCTATGGGACTGTATTTTTGATTTTATGTACAAAACTATATGTAAAAACCAGCTATGAGAAACTCTATTTAGTATCAAGAATAAATTTATTTTCCAGTTTCGTAACAAAAAAGAATCATAGCACACCAAACTCCGCTAACATAGACGAAACAATTATGCAGAAAGATAAAACCATTTTTGCATACCCTCACACAGAATGGCATTCTACAGTGCTACTGCAAAATGTTTTCATGTAACAAGTATATCCTGGTGAGGTTTTAGTTGCAAGTACCGACAAAAAAACAGCATGTGAGCCAAAAGCTATGAAGATGAGTCCATTGAACTGCACTCATTTTCTAGGCTACATTCTATGGTACAGTGACCTGTGGGTATAGTCTGCAACTAATATTGTGAGGACAATATCCCATCGCACAACACTACGATGGATAAGATTTCTATTGAGCATACAGTATCTTTGATAACAGCATTCCTAGCACTATACTCCTCTCAATATTTTGGACATTTTCTTTTTCATTTCAAAAGAGTTTTATTTTATTTCTTGAACAAACATACAAAAAAGTAATACGTATGATATAAAATCAAAATACATGCCAGAAAATGCAATAACAATAAATTCTGATTAATAACATGCAGTACTTCTTTATAGATACATTTGTCAGCTCTCTTAAAAGGAAGAGGGGAAAAGGAGTGGCCATGGGGCAATAGAACTCAGAAAATCTTGGTATGTTTAATAAGAAAACATATTTGTTGTGTGTAGTGATGTTTCTTTATGAAAATATTATAATATATGTCTCGGATATAGATTCAGAAATAGCTAGACAAATTGATAAATGTTGGAGTACCTAAGTGAAAATCCTCTTCTCAAAAGGCAACATTGTCAGACCATGTTGTGGGATCCACTGGGCAGTCAGAGGCTACTAGCATAGCTCTATCTATTTATGTGCGGAGACTCCACAGTCATAAAGACTTTGTGAATAGCAAAGAACCATAAACTCACACAATAGTGTAAGTTTACCTTTGTGAATCAGGCCCATGATGAATAAAGAAAGAGGGAGCTATGGGGCACATGCATCAAGCATTTTTGCCTTCGCAACTGGGCCGGTTCGCAGAATCGGCCTGTTTGCGAACGCAAAAATGCTTTTCAGATGCAGCAAACCCCAATTTCCGGTAACCTGTTACCGAATCGCAAAATGGGCTTGCAATTCAGTATTTGGAAGGAGCGTGTTTAGGGCGTCCCTTCCAAATACCGAATCCTAACGGTATGCATCAATGTTTTGTGACCGTGAATGCGGTCGCAAAACATTTGCATATTACCACCTACTTCAAGTATGTGGTAACCCATTCGCAAATGGGAAGGGGTCCCAAAGGGACCCTTTCCCCTTTGTGAATGGTTGTAAAAGCGTTTTTAAGAGCAGGCAGTGGTCCCACGGACCACTGCCTGGTCTTAAAAAATGAAAAGAAAACTTTTCATTTTACTTTTTGTAAAGCATCTCATTTTCCTTTAAGGAAAACGGGCAGCTTTACAAAAAAAAAAGATGGCTTTATTTAAAAGCAATCACGGACATCGTGATCTGCTGACCTCAGCAGACCACCATCCCCGTGATTTTTGCGATTCCTAGGGGGTCGCAAATTGCAATCTACCTCATTAATATTAATGAGGTAGAGCGATTTGAGACCCCCTAGGAATCGCAATCTGGAACTCTTTGACTTTCATGCATTGTAAATTGCGATTACCTAATTGCAATTCTCAGGAATTCCCAATTAGGTATTTGCAATTTACAATTTTGATGCACGTGTCCCTACGATCTCTATTCTGAAGACTATCAGAGCTCTAGAAACAATTATAGCACATAACTCGCCTAGTGCTATTTATACGAATTGCTAAAAGACAAGTTGTTTCGAGGTGTATGTATTTCAAAACCAAAGTTCAATAAACATCCAATAAGATTTTTGATGACTTTTTTATTAGTTTATGATTTCTTTTATTCTTCCAATACACAGCTGGCCAATACATGCTTCATAACCTTTACAATCATATGAGTTGTTTCTTCAGGGACAATGACTTTTTATTTTTTTAAACGCAAACTTGGGCGTGTTAAAAAAATAAAAGTGGGGTTCACAGTAAGACCTGTACAAGAAAAATGAGAGGAGCAATTGAGGGCATTCAAAAGCCCCAATGAAAAATACCAAATGTTTCTACATTTTAGAAACTCTGACTGTAATGATAAATTGGATGCTATACTCTTAGTTGTTATTGAAAGCATTCAGAAACACAGAAGATATGGAAATTATGTGCAGAAGTTGAAACATCTAAAAAGTCTTTGGCCTTGATGAAGCAACTTATATGACTGTACAGGTCGCGATAACCATATCGGCCAGTTGTGTTTGTGCTCTCTGTACCTTCACCAACACCTGTTCTAGGAGCCTCAGATGGTCTTCCCATGAATTACTGAAGATTGCAATGTTGTCCGGCTAGGTCACACAGAACTCTTGTAGCCCTGAGAGAACATAGATTACTAGGCACTGAAAAGTGGTAAGATCATTCTTGAGTCCAAAAGGCATGATCCTTAATTTGAACAGTTCCTCTGGCATAGAGAATATAGTCTTCTCTTTGCCATTAATGGAATCTGTCAGCATGATGCTAATGCAATCTTTTAGTTGCCACTAGTCAGATCAATGGTACCCAACCAGCAAGCAGCACTCAGCTTATCCACTAACTAATGAGCCCTGGGAATCAGGTGTGCATCCGTTTGATCACCTTATCAACTGCTTGGTATTCCACACAAAAATGTAAGTCTGTGGATTCTTCCTTGCCCATTACAAATAGAGAAGCCCAAGGACAATGGGAAGGCTCAATTACTTCCTCTTTCAACATCTTAGCAATTTCTGCCTAGATACACTCTTTAACTAGATCTGACACTCTATAAACCTTATTCTTTACTGGCAAGCTATCTCATGGATCTATGTCATGCGCACAAACTGGTATCAATCATGGAGAAAGCCGAAAGAGACAGGTATCAACCATAGAGAAAGCAGAAGGAGAAGGAAAAATTGTCTGAGCACCTCTCTACACTCTCTTTTCTGCTAAGGTATCAGTTCAAAGGCAAGTTGTACTTCCTCGACATAAACATCCTTCTCATCACTGTGCAACCCATCAGGAAGTGGTTTGCTTTCTTCTTCAGTCTACTATGCCATTGTCAAGATGTTCATTGTAAAGTCTGTTTGGAGTTATGGATTAATCCATTTGACATTAAATATCCTCTTTAGTTCTGTTTTGCACCTGTGTTCACCAGGTAGTTAACTTCAGATACCTTCTGCTCTACATTGTAAGGCCCACACCACTAATTCTCCAAATCACTTTGGCAAATGGGCTTCAGCACCAATATCTCCTAAGCCTCCTGGTACCCAGAGAGCATTGCTTTGTGGTCATACAACTCCTTCATCAGCTCTAGGCTTGCCTAAAGGTTAGCCTTCACCTAATTAATGTATTTCACCATTAGCTCCTCAAGGCCAATAATATTATGCACATCTTTTTGAGGTGATTCAGATGTTTTTTCTCACCCTTCTGTGACTAAGATGTGTGGACCACACATGGGGAGCCCAAACAGAAGATCAAAGGCATTAAAAACTCTTTTCTATAGAATTTCTCAGTAGGTGGATAAGAGACATGGGAGGAGGAGGAGGTCCCACTTCATCTTGAAGTGGGTATTAATGCAGCTGACTGCAATCAGGAGAATCCAAAACAAGAGCACATTGAAGAGTGAGAAATTCACACCTGGCTGTCATCAGCCTTCCTGAAGCACTATCAGAAATAGGCAAAATGGCAGGCTTTGCCTAGAAACTTCCTCACCTTGAAAAAAAGAAACTGCAGTCCCACCCACCCCATCTCTACCATCTATCAAATGCCAGTGCTCATGAAGCATTAATCAGCAGTCATTTGCTAACAAGGTCCTCATTGAATTTCTAAAGGCTGTCTTGTGATCATCTTCCCTCACTTCAGTGCCTGGACCTTCACCTTTAGCATCCACAGGAATGCAGTCAATACACTTCATCTTTCTTAGTATTCTGTACCACTCTCCATCTTGTACCATGCCACACCAGCAGTCATCCAAAATGGATCCCACTGATCAGTACTCAGAGTCATGCCACACGTAGTGCCCTACTACCACACATATGTTACACACTCACTACACATACACACACTCAACAATTATACGGAATGCCAGTGCAAGGTTCTGGGATTCACTAGACAGACAAAATATACCTGAGAGTAGTAAGCATACTGCCTGCTCTTTGGCAAAGAGAAAATATCTGATCTTACTACTAATTCACAAAGCTTGGTATGCTGCCACCACCACTTTTCCCATTTCACCCACGGCATAGACAGTAGCTCACCACACCTGATTAATAGGGCTATAAAAGGCCAAGGCTTAGGGCGTCTCAGCCCAGGCGTCGAGGCTAAGGGGGGAGAGGACAAGGGCAGTTGCCTGTTTGAGCCTGTTCGAGACTCGTCGGGACTAGGGCTAGAAATGCTGCCCATTTTCCCATTCAGTAATATCCAGCCCACACCATCCACATCCACAAACATAGTAACACACTCACACCAAATGTACACCACACACAACCCTATGCACAAATCAAAGTACCAGCATAAACAAAACCAACCAAACCACATCTATACACCCTTCTATCCCAACTACCACACATTTCCACCATCACCTACAAACAGTACACAACATTATCCTATACCACTAACCAATCCACTCATCACTAACACAACGCCATTCAGCACCATACATAACTACATCCCATCCAGACACACACTCCCTGCTCTAATTACTCCTAACAGACCACTTTTTATCACTAACAAACATATACTCAGCCTTCCATCATTTGTCCAACCAACACCCTACTCTTCTTTCTACCATAATAACACTAACGCACAATCCATACACTGCACGGCACCACACGTTTTAACTCTTGCAACAAACCAGGCTAAAACAAACACTCTTACCTCTACTTCATTCCCTTCTACACACAACATACACTCTACTCATAAACACATCACCACCCCTCTACCTTACAACCTCCTCTCACAAACAATACTATACAAACAAATCCATTGCATGAAACAAATACACCAGCACCCCTTTTCACTACTCCTCAAAAACAAAACATATCACACACACCAGCACAACAAGATCTTCAAAGTGCAACACCTCATAATACTTACCATCACAAAATACAAACATACACCCACCTTTCAAACCACACAGAGGAACAAACTCCAATGCCAAGCTTTCTATCTTCCACCATACCTAACACAGATACAGCAACACAGCAACTCTCTTCCAAACGCATCTCATCCATTGGACAATTTAGAACCTTACTACATGATCCACATGCTGCACCACCACCCCTGTCTCATACACCTTCCGCCCTAAACACACGCAAACAATATAAGCAACGTGCCACACCTCACAACTTCGCTTCCCCATGTCTACTGCACAACAATGTTACACCACGAAAACAACACAGCACACCAATTCACTCTCAAACACCATCTCCACCACATACACACGCAGACCCATCAAAATGCCTTCTTAGCATGCTGGATGAGGAACATGATACAGAACAGCTACACGATTACTATCCTAATACAGCTAATACCGGCACTAAAAACACACCTGCTACAAACCCACACAATACTGATCACTCTTCTACAAAACAAAGTCTCACTATCACCAAAGCCCATTCTCTAAACTGTCTACTAATAAATGCTCGATCCCTCTCTAAAAACAAACATCACATCTACGACCTCCTCACCGATGCAAAACCAGACATACTATTCATAACTGAATCATGGTTGGGAGATGATATGGCTCCAGTCCTGCATGAAGCCGTTCCTCTAGGCTATCAAACAATCACCCAAAATTGTATAGGCAAAAAAGTAGGTGGGCTAGTTGTTGCGTTCAGGCAAACATTACATATCACTAAAGTTGACAACATCATCATAAAGAATTGTGAGGCTCTTCTCACCAGATGCAATCCTACACCGTCTTCCTCCTGTAACCTCCTGCTCCTTTACAGACCTCCACCTAGCAAGGCGACATTCCCAGACGCACTTCTAGACACAGTTTCAAACCTGATAACAATACACTCCAACTTATGCATTCTAGGTGACCTCAACTTTTGGTTTGACAAACCCAATATGACCCATCCAAAAACAATAATCACTGGCCTAGACGCACTGAACCTGCATAAGATTGTCCACAAACCCACACACATCTCTGGACATATCCTAGATGTCATTTTTGCTAATACCGAACTAGTTACCTTTCAAACTATAACTCGGGTCACATGGTCAGACCACCACTTGCTTGCTTTCCAACATAAAACAACACTAAGCGACTCACCTAAAACTACCTTACATCCATCCACCTATCGGCCGTGGAACAAACTCAGTTTGGAACACTTAGAAACACAACTAACATCCAGTACAAATCTGGAAACAATAAATTCTGTTCAAAAACTATATGAGTGGCTACAGGAAGCTTTTGACATCCTGATACCACACAAAACCACACAACAGAACAAAAGAAAAAAAGCGCCTTGGAGAAGCATAGAGATAAAAGACATAAAACAACAAATTAAAAAGCTGCAACGTACCTGGCTCAAAACAAACGCCAAACAAGACAAACTTCACCTACAGAAAATTAACAGATTATACAAGTCAGCTATCAAAAAAGCTAAGAAAAGGTACTATTCAGACGGAATTTAAAATGCTAAATGTGCAAATAAAGAATTCTATAAAATACTCAATGAATTTCACAAACCAAATTGCCTACAAGGAACTCATCCTGTTACTCAAGATTTCACGGACAAACTGGCAAATCATTACACGAACAAAGCAGACACATTGGACTCATACTTAAAACAGAAACAAAGCACCAGCACTAACCCTTGTACAAAACAACAATCCAAGAATACTCTTACCCAGCCTCTCCGTTCCTTCCAACACATCTCACACGATGAATTTATGGGCCTGGTCAAGGCAAGCAGGCCTGCCGGCAGCCCTTCTGACCCGTGTCCACCACAAACTTTCAAGACAATTCTTTTAACAACCTCTGCTGCCACTCCAGTAAGAAGAATCATCAACGATTCCTTAACTACAGGAATTTTTCCAGAAGAACTCAAAAAGTCACACGTACGCCCTTTACTGAAGAAAACAAACTTGGACCCGCTGAACCCTGACAACCACAGACCCATTACAAATGGACCTTTCCTGGGCAAACTGATAGAAAGAGCATCGTTCGCCCAGATGTCACAATTCATTGAAGAGAATGACATACTTTCAGACTTCCAAACAGAATTCCGTCCGGGAAGAGGCACTGAATCTGCCCTCCTTGCCATCTGGGATGACCTGAAGAATACAGTAGACCGCAAAGGGGTTGCTGCGCCACTCCTCTTGGACCTCTCGGCTGCCTTTGACACAGTTGACCATGACAATCTGAAACAAAGACTCTATGAAGCCGGCATAGAGGGAACTGCTCTAGAGATCGCGTCCTACCTTCGAAACAGAACTAATGTCACCCATACCCCACCTTTCTCGTCCAAACCATACTCCACAAAAGCAGGGGTCCCTCAAGGCTCTATCATCTCGCCCATGCTTTTCAACATCTACATGAAGTCATTACCGGTACTGATCAATCAATTTCACGTGCTATAATTATGCAGATGAAACGCAAATACTCCTTCAACTAGAATGCCCCAAAGACATTGGAGAATCCCCAATTCTCAGTTGTCTCAGAGCCGTGGATCAGTGGATGACTTGGAGCCATCTCAAATTGAATGCTTCCAAAACAGAAATACTCATGTGTGGCGACTGGAAACATTATGACCCACTTGCCGCCTGGCCTGATGAACTGGGATCACCGCCTAAAGTATCTAAGGAAGTAAGAAACCTCAGAATGACCATGGACTCCAAGCAATCGATGAATGCCCAAGTGGACAAACTAGCAAGATCAAGCTTTGTCACTATAAAAACACTGCGACGAATTTTCCCTCATTTGGGATTTTCACACATGGTCCAAGCTACCATCTCCCTTGTTCTGTCTAAACTTGATTACGCCAATAGCCTCTGCCACGGATCACCTTTAACGACCATGGAAAGACTAACACGGATTCAGAACTCGGCTGCCAGACTACTCTTTCATATCAAACCACGAGACCACATCTCACCTGCCGTGAAAGCCCTGCATTGGTTACCGGTTGCCAGAAGATCCACGTTCAAGCTGCTTTGTATCACCCACAAAGCAATACATGGAATGGGACCGCTCTTCATCAGGAATAAAATCACCAAACACATTCAACAAAGGAACCTCCGCTCTAAAGGGGCACCTCACCTCAAAATCCCAAGATACAAGAAAAAAACCATGGGTGGCACATCCTTCTCTGTTCAAGCAGCCAAACTATGGAACTCTTTACCCCCCAACATAAGATCCACGGACAGCCTCCTTATCTTCAGAAAACTACTCAAAAATTGGCTCTTCCCCACTTAAGCACCATACGCAAACAGAAATTTACAGCATATTCCTCTGTATATAAGCATTTATTTTCACTATAGATATGTACCTATCTTTGTGTATTGCTTTGTAGAAACATGTAGAATAATTATGTTGTTAAAAAAAAAAATTTCAAAGTACAATAACACTTGAAAACCGGAGTTTATCTGGTGCATCTTTGGTCTACATGTACTTGCTTCCATTGTGCATCTATGTACCTTCCATGTACTTGGATCTGTGTGTTTGTTACTTTTCTCCTGAAAAAGCATATCCAATGCGCTACCCTATTTCTCATCCTGTACCTCTATCAATATCTTTAATCTACATATACTTACCTCCTTTATGCATCTATATACTTTCAATGTACTTATGGATCTATATATTTAGCATTTCTAATGCACTACCCTATTTCTCAGCCTATAGTTCTCTCAATATATCTTCTAGCCCAACTTTCTGACTCATCTCAAACTTCTTTCTACTACTCTTTCCAATGCACTACCCTATTCCTCACCCTATACATCTATCAATATATCCTCTACATCCACTCTCTCATTTATCCCAAACCCCATACCACTACTATGATCCCCAAAATAGCCCTTTCTAGACTCTCCCCTACTCTACCCCTCCTTGCATCATCTGACACCTCTTTTACTATACCGATCCCCCAAACAAACCTTTCTAAACTCTTCCCTCTGACTCTTCCCCTCCACAACCACTTTTTACTCATCCAAAAGCCTCCTCCTACTGCTATGACCTCCAACAACAAAAAAAATAAAATAATCTAAATCCTTCACTCTTCTATCCCACCACTATCCTTTTCAATCAAAATAACAGACTAACATGTTCACTTCTCAAATTTCATATTCCACTATACTAATTCACCACTAATCCTTTATGGGTTCCAGAGTAGCATGCTACTCGCCAATAAAGCGCTTCAACACCCCATCATGGTTACAAGCGCTATATAAATGCAAACCTTTTTCCCTTTTCTACCCCTCCCCAACCCTTCTCAATCCAAATAACTGACTAACAGAGCCACCACTCAAATTACTTTCATATTTCACTATACTAATTCAACACTAATCCTTATGGGTTCCAGAGTAGCGTGCTACTCGACAAAAAAGCGCTTCAAAACCCCATCAGGGATAGCAAGCGCTATATAAATACAAACCTCTTTCCATCTTCTATCCCGCCGCCTACCCCTCTCTATCCAAATAACTGAATAACATTTCCACCACTCAAATTACTTCATATTTCACTATACTAATTTTCAACACTAATCCTTTATGGGTTCCGGAGTAGCATGCTACTCTCCAGAAAAGCGCTTCAACACCCATCAGGGGTAACAGGTGCTATATGAATGCAAACCTTTCTTCCCCTTTTATCCCTCTGCTATCCTTCTCACTCCAAATAACTGACTAATATCCACCACTCAAATTACTTTCATATTTCACCATACTAATTCACCACTAATCCTTTATGGGTTTCCGGAGTAGCTTGCTACTCACCAAAAAAAGCGCTTTAACACCCCATCAGGGGTAACAAGCGCTATATAAATACAAACCTTTTTTCCTCTTCTATCCTTCTGCTAACCTTCCGAATCCAAATCACTGACTAACCTATCCACCACTTAAAATACTTTCATATTTCACTATACTAATTCAACACTAATCCTCTATGGGTCCCGGAGTAGCGTGCTACTCGCCGAAAAAGCGCTTCGATGCCTCGTCAGGGGTAGTAAGCGCTATATAAATGCAATTACAATACAATACATTATGAGGGTACTTTTTATGCACCCTTCCAGGTCACAGTTCAGGTTCTGGACTTTGCATTACCAGAGACACCCCTAGGCCTCTACTCACATGTTAGATTAGTGAGATGCCAGTGCTAAAAAACTGTTGGGATAGTAGTTTCACATTACAGTCGAATGCTCAGGGCAGAGCTACATGACCGTTTACTGTGCAGGAGACATTCCCATCCCAACAAACATTTTCAGTTTTTGCATTGCAAGAATTTTCCTTTCCATTGTTACAGAAACACATTCTGAAATACATGAGCTTGATTTATTTTTCCATAGGTATTATTGTTTTTATTGAAGCAGAAGATAAACATTCCAAAGCAGGGTAAGTTTTTGCAGTACAACAAACCTATTTACATACACAGATGAGCAGGAACTATCAATATATGCAACATTATGGCCTCGCCAGAATAATTGAAGAATAAAGTAAATGATGAAGCAGGTTTCTTTGTGTGTAATGACCAGGGTATCTATTCTAGAGGTTCCAAGGCAAATTCAACACATTTTGTTATAATTACTACTTCTGATTCTAGGCAAGTACAGCAAAGATCAAAGACCTTTTTCTTAAACAGGATGCTTTTTTAATAGGTGTATATGGCTGATACCAGTTATCTGATATTGCAAACTAAAGTTTGACCATAATGTCGCATGTATCCTTGTGGCTTTCACTTCAAGCTGCTGATTATACATTTTTTATCGCACAGAATATCTAGGAGCCAAGCCCTGTGGTTATCCATGTGTGTATTTGAAAGGGTGAGTAATAGAATTAGATTAGAGACCTAATGAATATGGGTGCCAAATATGAAAAAACTAAATTGTTGTCAAAGCCATTT
Organism: Calotriton arnoldi; assembly: GCA_963921515.1. Lineage (NCBI taxonomy): Eukaryota > Metazoa > Chordata > Amphibia > Caudata > Salamandridae > Calotriton > Calotriton arnoldi. Next base: position 2,608,176 of record CAWUFW010000539.1, on the reverse strand, counting down.
GTATCACATATGTCCCTGTGTGCCAACGTTTGACTGGCAGGACCAACACAGCCCATGTGAAGCCAGCATTCCTCTCTATGGATTAGATGATGGTCACAGTGATCTGTTCTCACATCACACCAAAAAATGGTTACTAAGAGGTGTGTGCACTTTGAGCATACACAAGGGGCCCGATTCACAGAACTAACTTCCGACAAAATCCTAAACTTACTACCATTTTGGTATTCACAGAATGAACTTACTCATTTTGGTATTCACAGAATAAACTTACTCATTTTGGTATTCACAGAAGACACTTACACATTTTGTGTAACTTACACATTTTGTGTAACTTACTCATTTTGTGTAACTTACACATTTTGTGTAACTTACACATTTTGTGTAACTTACACATTTTGTGTAACTTACACATTTGGTATTCACAGAAGGCACTTACTCATTGATGAGTAAGTGCCTCTGTGAATACCAAAATGAGCAAGTTAATTCTGTGAATACCAAAATTGTTGTAAGTTCATTCTGTGAATACCTAAATGTGTAAGTTAATTCTGTGAATACCAAAATTGTTGTAAGTTCATTCTGTGAATACCCAAATGTGTAAGTTCATTCTGTGAATACCAAAATTGTTGTAAGTTTATTCTGTGAATACCCAAATGTGTAAGTTCATTCTGTGAATACCCAAATGTGTAAGTTCATTCTGTGAATACCAAAATTGTTGTAAGTTTAGGATTTTGACGTAAGTTAGTTCTGTGAATCAGGCCCATTATGTGTAGACTAATGATGCAAGCTGGTTATTCATTGTTGGTCCTGTTTAATGCACAACTGCACCTCATGTGCAGCCACAAAGCAAATGAGAAGAGAAAAGATAAAAAGCACTACAAAGGATTCACCTCTTTGGACTTAGGCAAGAATTCTCCTTGCTCAATCATATTCTTCAACACTACTGTAACAAACACAAGGAGTCTAAGGGCATGATTTACAGTTCAGCAAAGTGGAATCTCCACCATACATTGATAGGACTTCTGGCTCATTTCAAGGTGAGGGGACCCCAGGGTTTCTGGCTCTGCCATCATAAGCTACTGACTCATAGTATGGGGCAAGTTGACTTATTTTCACCAACATTGAGGACATGGGCACCGAAAATAACAATGGCCCCAATGTCCATGAAGAAGAGCATTACACATGACCTTGTTCAGATATAACCTAAAACCATAGAGCACTATGAGCACACCCTTCAGTATTCGTAATCCACTCGGGTACTGGATAAGTCAAATAAATATTATTGTCCAATGTCACAAGTACACTTCTTCAGTAATCGATGTTATTTATGGTAATCCGACAGCATACAGAGTCCACAAACTCAAAATTTCTTCATTTGGTGATTTTATTCTTATGTTTCATATATCCAGCATGTAGTCTGCCAATATGCCAACACATGTTTCGTCTACCCGTAGACTTTTTCAAGGCGGTTAGCACGAAAATCTCTCGTTGTGCGATTTATGCTTGAGGTTGACTTCTATTGGAACTGTACACGTATCAACCAACTCATAAAAACGTCGACCAATTCCGCTGGAGTACGTGCTCCAGCGGAATTGAAGAGGTGGAGGACGCTCTTCGGCGGTCTCGACGATAGTGGAACTTATCATGGTTTCCACTCTTAACTGCATATATTATTGACTCCGAATACAGGGAGTTTCTCTTCGGAGTATGTACCTCTGTTTGGATAGTGGAAACTATCAGGGTTACCTGTGACATTCAAAACAACACGTACTCCACACATAGGGAGTTCCTGTTGGATTCGTTGTATCGTGGGTCGTATATGACCGCTAATGATTGCCGGTTGGGCCAGAACAGAAGTTCATTATTAAAGATTCTAAAGAACAACTTTTGTACGTACGTTTTTATGAGTTGGTTGATACGTTCCAATAGAAGTCAACCTCAAGCATAAATCGCACAACGAGAGATTTTCGTGCTAACCGCCTTGAAAAAGTCTACGGGTAGACGAAACACGTGTTGGCATATTGGCAGACTACATGCTGGATATATGAAACATAAGAATAAAATCACCAAATGAAGAAATTTTGAGTTTGTGGACTCTGTATGCTGTCGGATTACCATAAATAACATCGATTACTGAAGAAGTGTACTTGTGACATTGGACAATAATATTTATTTGACTTATCCAGTACCCGAGTGGATTACGAATACTGAAGAGTGTGCTCATAGTGCTCTATGGTCTTAGGTTGTATACACATTTGTTTTTTCATGTGTGTTTTTGGCATCTCTTGGTATTAGATGCAGTTGAGCCAAGCTAGCACCCCAACTTATCACTAGCAAGTGTTAAAAAATTATTTGTTCACACTCTACTACATTGGAAGGTGTTATATTTGTTACATTTTTCCTTGATTGTGCGGTTTTTCTCCATTTTTGGGAACCATTACTACCAACTAAGTTGTAATATTGTTCAGATATAAGTAGCGCTTCAAAAATCAATATCTTCGTTTCATTCTTTATATAGTCTAGGGCAAGTCCAAATATGACTTTCGTGTATGTTAGCCCTGTAGGGAAAATTAGATTGATCAAATTTGGATCATAGTTAGGTCAGAGTAAGGGAAAACCTATTTGTCAAGATTAATTTTCATTTAAAAAGTGTACAAAAATGTTTTCAATGTATAAACATTGGCTAAGAGGTTAAGAATGATTCTTGGTAAATCAGAACATTGGTATAGGGCGACAATTATTGGACGACAATAGAAGGACATATTTGTGAAAAAAATGTCAGCCTCTGTTTCTTGGTGGCAATAATGGACAGGATACAGAACATCATGGTTTGTGACCCCACCTAAAGTAGAATGAAGGACAGTGTTTGCACATTGACTGACTAGCACGCTATGTTACGAGCAGAAATACTCTCTCATTGAACATAGGTAAGAACTCATTTTACACGTAAGCATGATAGAAATTTAGAAAATGTGATAAAATCTAATGATAAATGATTACACTTTAATGAGAGCCACAAGAAGATAATTACTACTCTTTACCACATCTGCTGCAAATCATCAAAATGTGATCTGTGAACCTAAGAGCTACATGCTTGCTTCAAATGTATGTAACAATACTTATGTACCTGGACAAACAACTTGACTAAATTTCTAACATTTACCATTTAAACGTTAACACTTCCCGAACCTGTACTCATGTTGTATATTTTACGTTTACAGTTTTACCAAATATGCTCCTGTCAACGGGAAGTATATTAACTGAAAATCTACCTTCTGATCTACAAAAACAATATTTTTTACTCTAATGTAATTGTATCTGTATCAGAGAGTTCCAATAGGAAGCTCTGGCATTCCTCGTAAGGGAAAGAATTTGGAATTCAACAATGAATAGTCAGAGGCTATAATAGCAAGCTTTAGCTTCTGTTGCTCTACTAGCAAATGACCCTTTAACTTGAAACCGTTGGGGCATATTATTAAGGAGATGCGATAATTATCGCAAATCGCGCTTAGAGCGATTTACTCTATCGCTGGATTACATCGCCGTGTTAGCGACGTATTATCAACGTTTTGCTAACAGGCGATGTAATTCCAGCGATAGAGGCCGATTCCCAGGAATAGCGCGTGAAATCCAGCGATGATTTCATAGCGCTAAGGAGAGGCTTGCTGATAGGGGAGTGTGGACCTAACCTGGCAATCCACCTCCCATTATCAGTATGCCTAAGTCACTTTTAAAGCAGGCGTAACATTCCTGCGATAACCGCAGTTAGCGCGGTTATTTTTATCGCTGCGCGGGTCTGCTGCATGGCTTGCTAATATCGCGAAGCCGTGTTAGCATGGATTCCCATGTTGTTGTACTCGGGAACGCCTACTTTGCATGTCATTAGCGATATTGATCGCTGACATGCAAAGTCGCAAGGAAACACGCGCTAACACTTGTTAGCGTGTCCTTGACGATATTGAGATAAAAAAATCGCCGCTTTTTCGGCGCTATGTGCCGAAAAAGCGGCGATATTTCTCTTGATAATATGCCCCGTCATGTCTACAGAGGCATCGGTGTCTAGAGAATAAGAAGAGAAATTATTCTTCATTGAAGTTAATTCCATCACGCATTTTGTCTGGAATTCTCGGCCCTTGTCTTTGGGAAGGCAGTCTTTGTTGGTGTCGTCATTTTGTGTTCGTTTTGGGAGGAAGGGACATCGATTTTACACACCATCCTAGGGTGGTTGGGGTGTTTCTTTACTTCATGGCTGACAGTCGTCACCTAGTGCAAGGGGCAGAACGTCCAAAACACAGTTCAAGTTTAAGGTCCCACACGCAGAGGAAATGGCGTCTAGCAACTCTTTGTGTTGCACATCTTTTCCCACTTTGTGTAGAAATTCATTCACTGGCTTTCCACCCCCTAACATTATTTTTCTTCCTCCTTATTGCCCATTTGCTAAGTATACCTCTCTCTTTGTCGCTTCCTGGCACGCTCTACACTTCTCCAGGTGTTTCTGTGCCTGGTCCAGGATCCTCCAACTGGTGTTTTCCACCAATGTGTGTTAGTCACCTGTGACTCTGTACTGCTTTCTGGAGTTGTTTCTTCTGCCGTCTTCCTGCAGTAAATCCTGGCAAGCACATAACTTCATAATCAAATAGTAAATGTGGCTACATTTCAGGATGTTAACTTTCATGTAGTTTCTATTTGAGGGAAAAATAAAGGGGAGGGTCAAAAAAAGTATTAACTATTTTAACTCCCCAGGTTCTTTCCTCTTAGCTACAGAACAAAACACTAAACAGAATTACACCACTCTTGGCTCAAAACTATAACTTTGCTTTAAGGAGCTCCTTTGCTTGGCATGATATAAATCTTTTCTGTAGGCTCTGAAAAGTTAGAATGAGTAAAATGGGATCAGGTTGACTTTAAAGGGTTACATTTTAGAAAGAGCTTGATCGTGCTTGGAAATAGTTCATGAACACAAATTAAAAAAATAAAGGCATCCCATTGGAAAAGAGAGTCTTTTCTCATATCATTCATTTCAGGTTCAGAAACTCAAAACGGAGCCTGCAAACCTAAAGGCTTTGATTGTTTGGCCACAAAAGACACATTTCTGTTGTGATCAATATTACAGAAAGTGGGGCATAATCAGTGCCACTGGAATAATGCAGCAGGGGAGGGTCAAATTATATAGCAGGGTTGACTAAATTATGCAGCAGGATAAGGCAAATTATGCTGCCTAATGCGGCACATTTTGTGATAGTATTATTTCATTATTTTAACATTTTAACACTTGCTAGCACTCTCTGGGCATAGATTGCATTTCATTGTTGTCAGTCTGACACCTAAATACAGCAATAAGCAACAAAAAGGTGGCCAGCAACCTTTCCAAAGAGACTTCCACTGCGCGCCAACACGTGTCATTGCGTTATTCATAACTTTTAAACCATTTGGGCTAGAAACGAATGTTTCACTCAGTCCCACAGGAGGACTGCAGTATCCACAGTCTGGAAAAAAACTTTCATTTTAATCACTAGGAGCCTCTGGGTCCCTCACCCCACTCCACTAATGGCTGGGACTCAGAGTGTCCCTATCCTGCCCCCTTAAAATCTATTTTGTGTGTTTTTCAGTGCATGAGGACCCAGTCTCTGAGCCCTGTTATGGCCACCTCAACATTTTAGTAATTTGTTGCAGCTGGCCAATCAGGTTCTGAGGTACAATCCTGGAAGAAAAGGCTCCCTCAGCCTAAGTAATTCAGTTTTTCTAAATTTTTGGTACTGCTGGACACCCATTGGACTCCTGCAGTACATAATAGTCAAGATATCACTACATTTTCTGGAGATTAACCCCTTCATGACCACCCTGAGCACCTCTTTAAACACAAAACTCTCAAAAACTACTTAATGTATTACACCAAATAATGAAAAGCACACTTTCTGAGTAAAGTTCTAACTTTCTGTGACATTTGGTGTAATTCCATTCAGCCGTTTGTTCTATAATTAAGAGAAAGGTTTTGTATGGGAATTGAAATGGGAAATCAATGTTTTGGGAACCTCCTTTATTCTTGACCTCTTACTTGACAGATCAGTGCAAAACTTTCCATGAAGAAACCAATGAAGGTTTTTTTGGAAACTTTCTTGTAGACTCATCAAATGTCGCCATTGTTACTAAAGAAACATATAACTATATATATTTATATATATATATATATTCAAACAAAGGGATGTCGCACTCCAGTGTTGTTGCAATTAGAGGTATTTTATTTTACCACTGCCACCTTAGGTTTCAGTGGTAAAATAAAATACCTCTAATTGCAACAAGACTGGAGTGCGACATCCCTTTGTTTGAATATATATTATGGGACTAGATTCTACCCTTTGATGTCAGCACCGGATATATATATATATATATATATATATATATATATATATATATATATATATATATATATTCACTGAAAAAACCATAGGTTTTAGGGACAGTTATAGTTAGTTGGACATTTCACTCGGACAAAACCATAGAAATTCCCCGTTATAGTTAGTTCAGCTAACTATAACTCGCGCCCCCACAATGCACTGCTGATGACGTCACATATTACATCACTCATGACATGGTCAGTGACATCACTGATGACATCACTGATGACATCTCAAATGACATCACTGATGACATCATCCAGTGACTGTGTGTTTCTGTAAAGTTTAAATATGTTTAATATATATAGGGAAAGGTGTATTGAAGAATGAGTGGGTGTATAAGTGTCTGAATGGATGATTTAGTACGTGAGTGACTGACTCTACAAGTGAGTGATTAAATGTATCTTACTGAATGCATGGGTTAGTGACTAAACTGTGTGAATGTCTGTATCCGTCTGTCTGTTGGTTTGTAAGCGGCTGCATGGGCTTTCTGAATAGCTACATGAGTGTCTACATGGGTTATTGATTGATTGTCTGAGTATCTGTATGGGTGCCTGAGTGTTTGTGTGGGTGGGGTGTGTGTGACTCTGTGCATAGATGTGTGAGTTGGTGATTCACTGGGTGCATGGTTTCAAGAGTGCATCTGTGATGGACTGTATGGGTGGGTGAGTGTGTGTATGGGTGTGTTAGTGATTGAATGTATATCTCAGTGGTACATGTGTGAGTAACTACATATGTGAAAGGCAGTATATATGTGTGTTTTGTAGTATATAAATGGCTATAAGTGAGAGTGTGTGATTGTGAGAGTGGCTGTATGGATGAGTGTGTACTTGTATCAGTGATTGTATAAGAGCGTAAGAATGTGCTAGTATTTGTATGAGTAAGTGAGCTGGTGTGTGTATAACTGTATAGGTGAGTAAATGGGTGTGTGATTAAGTTTTTTGCATGACTGACTAGGTGTGTGAGTACCTCTATGGATGAGTGGCGGTGTGTGAGTGTTTATATAGGTGTATGAGTGCATATGATAGTCCTGTACTGAGTGACTAAGTATGAGTGACTGTACGGGTGAGTGAGTGGATGTGTGTGTAGACCTAAGAATCAGTGAGTGGGTATGTAGTTTTTGGTGTTGGAGTGTCTATGGTTTTGAGAATGGCAGTCTGTAATTTAGAGTGGGTGTATCAAAAGTTAAATTAGGGTGTGAGAAGATGCATGAAATTATCACATGGATGATGTCATCAGTGATGTCATTTGAGATGTCATCAGTGATGTCATCAGTGATGTCACTGACCATGTCATGAGTGATGTAATATGTGACGTCATCAGCAGTGCATTGCGGGGCGCGAGTTATAGTTAGCTGAACTAACTATAACGGGGGAATTTCTATGGTTTTGTACGAGTGAAATGTCCCCAACTAACTATAACTGTCCCTAAAACCTATGGTTTTTTCAGTGAATTTCAAAGGTTTTTTAAATGCTAATTTCTAACTATAACGTGTCTGAAATCTATGGTTTTTTCAGTGAATTTCAAAGGTTTTTAAATGCTAATTTCTAACTATAACGTGCCTGAAACCTATGATTTTTAAGTGAATTTCAAAGGTTTTTTAAATGCTAGTTTCTAACTATGCCTACAGAGGTAGGACATGTGAAGAAAGAAGAAAAAACGCACAGAAAGAAGCAAAAGATGTGCAGAAAGAACCAACAGAGGAGCAGAAAGAGGCCTTGTTGCAAAATCATCCTGTGCCCACAACTTTTTCAGACGGGTACTGGTGGTAACTGACTCTGACTAACCAGAGCCAGTGCTATGCTAAAAGACACTTAGAATACAGTGAAAACACCTACATACACTAGGGAACACTATGCGTTGGGGTACCCCTGTGATTAGCATGACCTCCTCTGCAAGTCCCTAGTACATAATAGGGCAGGGGATTAAAACTACTTCTTAAAACGCGCTACAGGGCGTGTTTGCACAGTGGTGAAGGGAGGGGGGCCTGAGGTGACATGTGTGCAAACGCACCCCGTGGCGCGTTTTAAGTTGCTGGATTAAGTCCCCTTGAATTCTGAGGGTCCCTGGGGCCCAACTAGCCCCCAGGTACCTACAGTTAGGACCACAGAGCTGAGTTGCAGAGAGGCGTTCCGAGGCCACGCACCTTTTTCACCTCTCTGCAACGCAACTCTGTTGTGCTTACTGAAGGTACCTGGTGGGCTAGTTGGCCCCAGGGTCCCTCAGGATTCAAGGGAATTAATTCCCCAACTTAAAACGCACCACAGGGCGTGTTTGCGCACATGTCACCTGAGGCCCCGCCCCTCCCTTCACCACTGTGCAAACGCGCCCCGTGGTGCGTTTTAAGTTGGGGGATTAGGTCACCTTGAATCCTGAGGGTCCCTGGGGCCCAACTAGCCCACTAGGTACTTCCAGTAAGCACCACAGGCCTGCGTTGCAACGCCTGTAACAAATTGTGCAGTTGTGTTTAGGTAGTGAAGAGGGTCGTGCTGGGGGTAGTGTTTTAGGGTTTAGGGTAGTGCAGTGGTGTTTGTGTAGTGTAGGGGGTCATGCTGGGGGTAGATTTAGGGTTTATCGTAGTGCAGTGGTGTTTGGGTAGTGTAGGGAGTCATGCTGGGGGAGTGTTTTAGGGTTTAGGGTAGTGCAGTGGTGTTTGGGTAGTGTAGGGGGTCGTGCTGGGGGTAGTGTTTTAGGGTTCAGGGTAGTGCAGTGGTGTTTGGGTAGTGTAGGGGGTCGTGTTGGGGGTAGTGATTTAGGGTAGTGCAGTGGTGTTTGGGTAGTGTAGGGGGTACTGCTGGGGGTAGTGTTTTAGGGTTTAGGTTAGTGCAGTGGTGTTTGGGTAGTGTAGGGGTACTGCTGGGGGTAGTGTTTTAGGGTTTAGGGTAGTGCAGTGGTGTTTGTGTAGTGTAGGGGGTAGTGTTTTAGGGTTTAGGGTAGTGCAGTGGTGTTTGTGTAGTGTAGGAGGTCATGTTTTAGGGTTTGGGGTAGTGCAGTGGTCTTTGGGTAGTGTAGGAAGTCGTGCGGGGGTAGTGTTTTAGGGTTTAGGGTAGTGTAGGGGGTCATGCGGGGGTAGTGTTTTAGGGATTAGGGTAGTGCATTGGTGTTTGGGTAGTGTAGGGGGTCGTGCGGGGGTAGTGTTTTAGGGTTTAGGGCAGTGCAGTGGTGTTTGGGTAGTGTAGGGGGTCTTGCTGGGGGAGTGTTTTAGGGTTTAGGGCAGTGCAGTGGTGTTTGGGTAGTGTAGGGGGTCGTGCTGGGGGTAGTGTTTGAGGGTTTAGGGCAGTGCAGTCGTGTTCGGGTAGTGTAGGGGGTTGTGCTGGGGGTAGTATTTTAGGGTTTAGGGCAGTGCAGTGGTGTTTGGGCAGTGTAGGGGGTAATGCTGGGGGTGGTGTTTTAGGGTTTAGGGCTGTGCAGTGGTGTTCGGGCAGTGTAGGGGGTCGTGCTGGGGGTGGTGTTTCAGGGTTTAGGGCAGTGCAGTGGTGTTTGGGCAGTGTAGGGGGTGGTGTTTCAGGGTTTAGGGCAGTGCAGTGGTGTTCGGGCAGTGTAGGGGGTCGTGCAGGGGGTGGTGTTTCAGGGTTTAGGGCAGTGGTGTTCGGGCAGTGTAGGGGGTCGTGCTGGGGGTGGTGTTTCAGGGTTTGGGGCAGTGCAGTGGTGTTCGAGCAGTAAAGGGGGTCGTGCTGGGGGTGGTGTTTCAGGGTTTAGGGCAGTGCAGTGGTGTTCGGGCAGTGTAGGGGGCGGTGCCGGGGGTGGTGTTTCAGGGTTTAGGGCAGTGCAGTGGTGTTCGGGCAGTGTAGGGGGTGCTGCAGGGGTGGTGTTTCAGGGTTTAGGGCAGTGCAGTGGTGTTCGGGCAGTGTAGGGGGTCATGCAGGGGGTGGTGTTTCAGGGTTTTGGGCAGTGCAGTGGTGTTCGGGCAGTGTAGGGGGTCGTGCTGGGGCTGGTGTTTCAGGGTTTAGGGCAGTATAGTGGTGTTCGGGCAGTGTAGGGGGTCGTGCTGGGGCTGGTGTTTCAGGGTTTAGGGCAGTGCAGTGGTGTTCGGGCAGTGTAGGGGGTCATGCTGGGGCTGGTGTTTCAGGGTTTAGGGCAGTGCAGTGGTGTTCGGGCAGTGTAGGTGGTCGTGCTGGGGCTGGTGTTTCAGGGTTTAGGGCAGTGCAGTGGTGTTCGGGCAGTGTAGGGGGTCATGCTGGGGCTGGTGTTTCAGGGTTTAGGGCAGTGCAGTGGTGTTCGGGCAGTGTAGGGGGTCGTGCTGGGGGTGGTGTTTCAGGGTTTAGGGCAGTGCAGTGGTGTTTGGGCAGTGTAGGGCGTCATGCTGGGGCTAGTGTTTCAGGATTTAGGGCAGAGCAATGGTGTTCAGGCAGTGTAGGGGGTTTTGCTGGAGGTGGTGTTTCAGGGTTTAGGGCAGTGCAGTGGTGTTCGTGCAGTGTAGGGGGTGGTGTTTCAGGGTTTAGGGCAGTGGTGTTCAGGCAGTGTAGGGGGTCTTGCTGGGGTTGATGTTTCAGGGTTTAGGGCAGTGCAGTGGTGTTCGGGCAGTGTAGGGGGTCGTGCTGGGGGTGGTGTTTCAGGGTTTAGGGCAGTGCAGTGGTGTTCCGGCAGTGTAGGAGGTCGTGCAGGGGGTGGTGTTTCAGGGTTTAGGGCAGTGCAGTGGTGTTCGGGCAGTGTAGGGGGTCATGCTGGGGGTGGTGTTTCAGGGTTTAGGGCAGTGCAGTGGTGTTCGGGCAGTGTAGGGGGTCGTGCAGGGGGTGGTGTTTCAGGGTTTAGGGCAGTGCAGTGGTGTTTGGGCAGTGTAGGGGGTCGTGCAGGGGGTGGTGTTTCAGGGTTTAGGGCAGTGCAATGGTGTTCGGCCAGTGTAGGTGGTCTTGCTGGGGGTGGTGTTTCAGGCTTTAGTGCAGTGGTGTTCGGGCAGTGTAGGGGGTCTTGCTGGGGGTGGTGTTTCAGGGTTTAGGGCAGTGCAGTGGTGTTCGGGCAGTGTAGGGGGTCTTGCTGGGGCTGGTGTTTCAGGGTGTAGGGCAGTGCAGTGGTGTTCGGGCAGTGTAGGGGGTCGTGCTGGGGCTGGTGTTTGAGGGTTTAGGGTAGTGCAGTGGTGTTCGGGCAGTGTAGGGGGTCGTGCTGGGGCTGGTGTTTCAGGGTTTAGGGCAGTGCAGTGGTTTTCGGGCAGTGTAGGCGGTCGTGCTGGGGCTGGTGTTTCAGGGTTTAGGGCAGTGCAGTGGTGTTCGGGCAGTGTACGGGGTCGTGCTGGGGCTGGTGTTTCAGGGTTTAGGGCAGTGCAGTGGTGTTCGGGCAGTGTAAGGGGTCGTGCTGGGGGTGGTGTTTCAGTGTTTAGGGCAGTGCAGTGGTATTCGGGCAGTGTAGGGGGTCGTGCTGGGGCTGGTGTTTCATGGTTTAGGGCAGTGCAGTGGTGTTCGGGCAGTGTAGGGGGTCGTGCTGGGGGTGGTGTTTCAGGGTTTAGGGCAGTGCAGTGGTGTTCGGGCAGTGTAGGGGGTCATGCTGGGGGTGGTGTTTCAGGGTTTAGGGCAGTGCAGTGGTGTACGGGCAGTGTAGGGGGTCTTGCTGGGGGTGGTGTTTCAGGGTTTAGGGCAGTGGTGTTCGGGCAGTGTAGGGGGTCTTGCTGGGGGTAGTGTTTTGGGGTTTAGGGCAGTGCAGTGGTGTTCGTGCAGTGTAGGGGGTCGTGCTGGGGGTGGTGTTTCAGGGTTTAGGGCAGTGCAGTAGTGTTCGGGCAGTGTAGGGGATCGTGCAGGGGGTGGTGTTTCAGGGTTTAGGGCAGTGCAGTGGTGTTCAGGCAGTGTAGGGGGTCGTGCTGGGGGTTGGTGTTTCAGGGTTTAGGGCAGTGCAGTGGTGTTCGGGCAGTGTAGGGGGTCGTGCAGGGGGTGGTGTTTCAGGGTTTAGGGCAGTGCAGTGGTGTTCGGGCAGTGTAGGGGTCGTGCTGGGGCTGGTGTTTCAGGGTTTAGGGCAGTGCAGTGGTGTTCGGGCAGTGTAGGGGGTCTTGCTGGGGCTGGTGTTTCAGGGTTTAGGGCAGTGGTGTTCGGGCAGTGTAGGGGGTCTTGCTGGGGGTGGTGTTTCAGGGTTTAGGGCAGTGCAGTGGTGTTCGGGCAGTGTAGGGGGCTTGCTGGGGGTAGTGTTTCAGGGTTTAGGGCAGTGCAGTGGTGTTCGTGCAGTGTAGGGGGTCGTGCTGGGGATGGTGTTTCAGGGTTTAGGGCAGTGCAGTAGTGTTTGGGCAGTGTAGGGGGTCGTGCAGGGGGTGGTGTTTCAGGGTTTAGGGCAGTGCAGTGGTGTTCGGACAGTGTAGGGGGTCGTGCTGGGGCTGGTGTTTCAGGGTGTAGGGCAGTGCAGTGGTGTTCGGGCAGTGTAGGGGGTCGTGCTGGGGGTGGTGTTTCAGGGTTTAGGGCAGTGGTGTTCGGGCAGTGTAGGGGGTCTTGCTGGGGGTGATGTTTCAGCGTTTAGGGCAGTGCAGTGGTGTTCGGGCAGTGTAGGAGGTCTTGCTGGGGGTAGTGTTTCAGGGTTTAGGGCAGTGCAGTGGTGTTCGGGCAGTGTAGGTGTCATGCTGGGGGTGGTGTTTCAGGGTTTAGGGCAGTGCAGTGGTGTTCGGGCAGTGTAGGGGGTCCTGAAGGGGTGGTGTTTCAGGGTTTAGGGCAGTGCAGTGGTGTTCGGGCAGTGTAGGGGGTCGTGCTAGGGTATGTGTTTCAGGGTTTAGGGCAGTGCAGTGGTGTTCAGGCAGTGTAGGGGGTCGTGCAGGGGCTGGTGTTTCAGGGTTTAGGGCAGTGCAGTGGTGTTCAGGCAGTGTAGGGGGTCGTGCTGGGGGTAGTGTTTTAGGGTTTAGGGTAGTGCAGTGGTGCTTGTGTAGTGTACGGGGGTCGTGCTGGGGGTAGTGTTTTAGAGTTTAGGGTAGTGCAGTGGTGTTTGTGTAGTGTAGGGGTCATGTTTTAGGGTAGTGCAGTGGTGTTTGGGTAGTGTAGGGGGTCGTGCTGGGGGTAGTGTTTTAGGATTTAGGTTAGTGCAGTGGTGTTTGGGTAGTGTAGGGGGTCGTGCTGGGGGTAGTGTTTTAGGGTTTAAGGTAGTGCAGTGGTGTTTGTGTAGTGTAGGGGGTCATGCTGGGGGTAGTGTTTTAGGGTTTAGGGTAGTGCAGTGGTGCTTGTGTAGTTTAGGGTGTCATGTTTTAGGGTAGTGCAGTGGTGTTTGGGTAGTGTAGGGGGTCGTGCTGGGGGTAGTGTTTTAGGATTTAGGTTAGTGCAGTGGTGTTGGGGTAGTGTTTTAGGGTTTAGGGTAGTGCAGTGGTGTTTGTGTAGTGTAGGGGGTCATGCTGGGGGTAGTGTTTTAGGGTTTAGGATAGTGCAGTGGTGCTTGTGTAGTGTAGGGGGTCGTGCTGGGGTAGTGTTTTAGGGTTTAGGGTAGTGCAGTGGTGTTTTTGTAGTGTAGGGGGTCATGTTTTAAGATGCAACGCTCCAATACCTGACCAGTCTGCACTACATAAAACTGCAAAAAAACTAAAAATAAAAAGTGTTTTGCACACTTTTGTCATTGGGCTATATGTGGGCTACATCTCGGTAATATTTGTGCTACATTTGGGCTCTTTTTTCACTGGTGGCCATCTTGGAAGATTTCTTTGTTATGAAGTTTCCTAATTTCCTCATTTACTGCAGTCTCCTCAGTAGGAAATGCTTTCAGTTTTTACTTTGATTCCATCAAGAAGGCATTCAGATGTGTCACACATTTGCCATAAATTCAGAATGTTATTACTCTAGTTGTTCATTAGATCACTGTAGTAAAGCTACTGCTCACCAAGGAGTTAACTGGAAGTCTACTGCTGGTATTGAAAGTGATTGTTTCAGTCTGCATGTCAGAATTTTCTAATGAAATAGAAGAGGATTTGAGATCTCACTTAAAACATGCACTAAATTTTCTTTTTGCAGCACTAACCATAATTTCTATGGCAAAATGAACCCCCTCATTTTGTTCCTTTTTAAATTAACTGTTTTAAGTGTTACCAGTTTATTCCAATCAAGATGGCTTCAGGTGTGCCATACTTTTGTCATAAGTAAGGCTGTTAGCGCTCTAGTTGTTCTTTAGAACACTCTGGGAAGCTGCAGTAGAACACAAAGGCATCAACTGACAGGCTGCTCCTGTTGAAATATAACAGGAATATATTTGAGATCTCACTTAAACATGTCCTAATTTTTCTTTCTACAGCACTAACCATAATTTCTATGGCAAAATGAACCCCCTCATTTTGTTCCTTTTTAAATTAAATGTTTTAAGTGTTACCAGTTTATTCCAATCAAGATGGCTTCAGGTGTGCCATACTTTTGTCATAAGTAAGACTGTTAGCGCTCTAGTTGTTCTTTAGAACACTCTGGGAAGCTGCAGTAGAACACAAAGGCATCAACTGACAGGCGGCTCCTTTTGAAATATAACAGGAAGATATTTGAGATCACACTTGAAACATGTCCTAATTTTTCTTTCCAGAGCACTAACCATAATTTCTATGACAAGATGAACCCCATCATTTTGTTCCTTTTTAAATTAAATGTTTTAAGTGTTACCAGTTTATTCCAATCAAGATGGCTTCAGGTGTGCCATACTTTTGTCATAAGTAAGGCTGTTAGCACTCTAGTTGTTCTTTAGAACACTCTGGGAAGCTGCAGTAGAACACAAAGGAATCAACTGACAGTCTCTGCCCTTGTTGGATGTACATGTTTTACTGAGAATGTCAGACTTCATTCTCACATGACTGAGAAAGATAATGTGAATTTACAGAAAATATGCTCTCATTTTAGCTTCTGGGGCACCTTCCAAAACTGTATGGGACAAGCATGTGAAAATAGTTTTCTCTCAAACATGATTCATGATATCCCAGCAGAAGGTTTTTCACAGGGTAAAATCACCTTAGAACACACCACAATTCCTGAAATTAGTATGGTACCATCAACAAATGAATTCTAATGTAACTAAAGTCTGTTATCACCCTTTATAGTTCTCCTTTTGGTAACCCTCAAAATCTTCGATTCACTACAATGCATTTCAAAGGGGTACTATCATTTATATTGGTCCCAAGATGGCTGCCAGCAATTCCAGGATGAAGTGCTGACAGCCAATCAGATCTCACGATGACATGTGTGGTTAGGCTCCGCCCAGATATATATGTGTTTTTACTTTTGATTTTCTCAGCAACTACTGAACGGATTTACACCATTTAACAAAAGGGTTCTTTTTGAACCAAGAACTACCTCTTTGCCAAATTTGGTGTAATTCCGTTCAGCAGTTCGGGCTGTAGCCTTGCATAAAGTTTCCTATGGGAAATTGATTTTTTGACTCTTATTTTTAATTTCTCCGCAACTACTGAACGGATTTACACCATTTAACAAAAGGGTTCTTTCTGAACCAAGAACTACCTCTTTGCCAAATTTGGTGTAATTCCGTTCAGCAGTTCGAGCTGTAACCGTGTCTAAAGTTTCCTATGGGAAAATGAATGGGGAAAACACGTTTTGGGACCCCCCTTTTTCTCGGCCCCCGCTTGACGAATCACCCTGAGACTTTCAGGGTAGGAGCGGACCGGAGCGGGCCATAAAGTTTGAAAATTTCGTGAAGATTCGTCAACCGACGCAAGAGTTATTTCAAATAGAATGTCGCGGATTTCCTATGGAAAATAGGTCCTAACTATAACTATCTACTGGCGACCGCCAGTAGATAATATATATATATATATATATATATATATATATATATATATATATATGTCTGCTCCAATACACCGTTGCAGGTGCACTCGCGGGCGGGTGCTTTGATCGCGGCGGTGTACCGCGAAAAATATCCAAGCTCCTTCTTCCCCACACCAATATACCAAGGAAGAGCACTCACGGGGTGATGTTAGAGTCTGTTTATTCAGAGAGCAAAACAGACGCGTTTCGGCAGTTGCCTTTCTCGATGTTCCGATGTTTTTGCACGCCGTACAAGACCATGTTTTTTTATATGCATTCAAAAACCATTAACCACGTGAGATATTCACAAACATAAATGATGGACTTTTCAAAAATTCATTATGGTCGCCATATTGGAGTGGTAATAGATATAACATTATACATCTATCACAAGGTGATATTCACCTTGTAATTGTTAACACATTTTCCTGTCTCTATGATAGAGACAGTGTTCTGACCAAAATCGGCCCCACTCACTTATCCTACTCTCAAATATAGAGCGCAACAACTTTACACAATTAATAATTACGCCGTGTATCGGCTAATATTTTAGATTGATCAGAGTTTGTTGGATCATCATCCCATCACAATTAAACATTATTCTGCCGTGTATCGGCTTGAATACATTAATCATCACGTGCATACTTAAATGTTCCTGTCCTACATAAAATATCACATCAAATTAAATATAACGTGCCCAAAATTGCATATTCACATTCCCTCCTTACAAATTCTTATTTACAGCTTAAAGAAATTGATTACTCCGTTCAGATTCTCTCATATGTTTAAAATCTTACAAGAAACACCTAGTCCCCAAGATGTATTGCCAATTCCTCCCACTATTCATTCCATTGGGCATCTTAGTTTGAAGGTCAATGATGTATCTTGATTCTAACCTCCTTAACTTTATAATTCTGTCTCCTCCTCTTTTGCCTACTGGTACTGAATCAATACCGAAATAGCATAACAGATCCCTGTTTGACTGATGTTTTTCAGCAAAATGTCTAGCAACAGGATATGTGACATCATTTTTTACTATGGCACGCATATGCTCCAATATCCTTACTTTCATAGGGTGGATAGTACTGCCTATGTATTTGAGCCCACATCGGAACATCGAGAAAGGCAACTGCCGAAACGCGTCTGTTTTGCTCTTGAATAAACAGACTCTAACATCACCCCCGTGAGTGCTCTTCCTTGGTATATTGGTGTGGGGAAGAAGGAGCTTGGATATATATATATATATATATATATATATATATATATATATTTTTTTTTTTTAACCAAAGTGCCCTGAAGCAGCGAGAAGGCATTCGACAGCATTCTGACATTAAGATGCATCCAGCCTTCCTTCTCCAACATTAATTAATCATCGCCAACGCGTTTCAAGGTCACAAGCCCCTTCTTCACAGGCTGCCACAGAAAACACACTGAAGCTCACCTTCATTACATTTCCGGCTTTATTTATTTTTCAATTCCGCCCCCAGTAGGCGTATGCTCAGTGCACAGTCTCTTGGTGCATACTGGGACATCGAGGCCATGATGTGAGCATTAAAATTCACTTTTAGTAAGTTCAATGTGCATTCTTCATTAAAAGCAATTTTGAATCCTTTAGTAGGTATCGGAGTTTTCAGGCGGGTTCATTACGCATATGGAATGCTGTGCCACTCTGGTGCCAATGAATTCGACACCAAAAAGCCTCTCCCAACTGGCGAACGTTTCCCTCCCAGCTGGTGATGGTGCTCTTTCTCCACGGCCAGGCTGCCGTATGTAAAGTGCCAACATTAATTAATCATCGCCATCCCAAATCATGGACTCCTCAATGTGGTAGAAATCCTGTTCTTGATACATACATTTTATCCATCAACAAACTCATCAAGGAATCAACACCTAAGAGGATTTTTGATAACATTACCCGAGAAGAGAGAAAAGCTCTCCACCTCCTTCAACAGAGAATGGATGTCATTATAAAACCGGCAGACAAAGGTGGTGCAGTGGTTGCCTTGAAAGTAAGTGATTATATTGAGGAAGGAATGAGACAACTAATGGATACCAACACTTACAAACCTTTAGAAACTGATCCCACAGAAGACTTAAACAAAGAAATTAAGAACATGGTTGTAAGGTACAGGAGCTTAAACCTCATTGATGAAACAACAGCAGATATACTTGTTCATCCCAAACCAAGACCTGGGAGATTTTATATGCTTCCCAAAATTCACAAAATGAACAATCCTGGCCGTCCCATCATCTCTGGCAATGACACAGCCACTGAGAGACTATCTTTATTTGTCGACCTGCACCTCCAGCCCATTGTACAGGAACTTCCATCATTTGTTAAAGATACCAGTCACTTCCTTCAGATTATTGAAAAATTAAACCAAACCTACACATTTGATGATGATACTCTTCTGGCTACATTTGATGTTACATCATTATACACCAATATACCACATGAGGATGGGCTTATGGCATTATCTGAAGCTCTTAATAAAAGAACTGTGAAAAAGCCATCAACAAATGTGCTTACCAACTTTGCAAGAGTTATCCTTAAATCCAACAATTTTACATTCAATGGTAAACACTATCTGCAGATACAAGGGACTTCCATGGGCACTCGGATGGCTCCATCCTATGCAAATATCTTCATGGGCAAACTAGAGAACTGTATACTTGCTACTTATAGCATCAAACCACTGGTATGGCTAAGATACATTGATGACATATTTATAATATGGAATGCAGGAAGTAGAGCATTGGAACAATTTACAGCTTATATCAACAATATCCATCCTACCATCAAATTTACCAGCAGCAATACTAAACAGAAGCATCATCTCCCTTTTCTGGATGTGCTACTCACCTATCATGAACAGAAAATTACAACTGATCTGTACCACAAGCCTACAGATGCTCATTTGTATCTAAACTTGACTTCATGTCACCCACACCACACTAAACTGAGCATCATCTACAGCCAAGCACTCAGAATAAGACGCATCTGCAGCAATGAGGAAACCTGTAAAGACCATCTACAGGAGCTTGCTACATTATTTAAAAGGCGAGGCTATCCTCTGCATATCATACAGCAACAAATTGACAAGTCTTTGCAGTTACCCAGAGAAGCACTTATTTGGAATACCAACGGCAGAAACAAAAGTGACAGAACTCCATTTGTGGTTGACTATCATCCATCAGCTCCCAACTACAGAAATATAATGCAAAAAACATTTCCCTTACTGTCTACTTGTGAAAAATTGCAAAAGGTTTTTCCAAAACCGCCAGTCATTGCTTACCGCAGAGCTCCAAATTTACGATCTCTTATTGTGAGAGCTGAACTCAAGCAAGTTGTAACAAATGCAGGGGTTCATTGCTGTGACTCTAAAAGGTGCATCACGTGTGAATACCTTTTACAAACATCATCAGTAACTAGTTCTGTTACAAGAAGGACCTATGGAATAAGACAGCATCTTACATGTCGCTCAACATGCATTATTTATGTGATTCAGTGCCAACGGCAAAGCTGTAAAAAACAATATGTAGGCCAAACAGTGAATGACCTCCGTACACGATTCAGGAACCACAAATCGGCAATAATTAATAAGAAAATTGACCAGCCTGTAGCCAATCATTTTAACCTTGTGGATCATTTACTATCAGATTTGAAGATTTTCCCCGTGGAACATGTCTCAAAGGAAGAACTACTGGACTCCAGAGAAAACTTCTGGATGTACCGTTTAAAATCACTGCATCCAGATGGACTGAACATTACTGATAATACAATCTGATTACTGCATATCTCAAGAGTTCTCAGGACTGCATTGATTCCACATTCCAAATGGAATCTTCACTCATGATGCTTTTTGAAAATTCAGCTGTGTCATCTGTGCAGCCACTGAGCAAACCATCTTGTACTACCTGAGGAAGGCGGAAGCTGAAACGTTGTAGTGGAAATATATTTTTGTTCTTTGGTGAATTTATCTGTTTGAGTCACTTCTTTCTTGGATATTTTATTTCTTTGTGACTCATTGTATCCTTTGGGATCCAGATTTTTGCCCTGGCTGGCTGTTGTTTTCTTGTGATCCTTCATCTTCAAGTATACTCTTTTTGGGATTACAAACCTGTATCCTCCCCGGATCCGACACTCAAGCCAGAAGCAACCACCATGTCAAGAACAAATCTACATCCTAGATATGCGCTGTTCATCCAGGAGAAAATCAGTAAGTGCCAATTTACAATAGCACATTTACAAATCTATAAAAAACTTAACATCTATCCTATGGGGTTGGAGGTTAAGTCTAAGCCACCTTTTAAACTAACTAGTTGTGAATGGTCCGCTACATGGAATATTTTACTGCATAACTCATCAATGGCCCTACTATTGGCATCTATTAAAGTAACCATTCAAAAAATGCAAATGCTTAAAGCCAAGCTACAAAAAGAACTGGAACTTTTAAAGAACACAAAAAGTGACTCTGAAGTGGCACACATACTACAGAGGGTTGCAGTAGTAAAAAGATGACTGCCAGGAATGCTATTGAAATTAAATCTGCAAAACTAAAAAGAGATATGTTAAGATTTCATATACCTCCTCTTCCAACTCACCACTTTCTAAATCATTCTGTTTTTGGAGATTTTCTTGTCAGTGTAAGCCCTGTGAGTAAACAGCATAAAAAAAACAGAAGATTTATAAGACAAAAGAAGCTGCATAGCATCAGCCAGCTACAACCCTTCCAGACATCCGACCCAGTTATTGACTTGACTGGAGGGCTCCTATCACCAGGTGAATTGAACCTCTTGAGCAAAGGCCTTTATTTCTGTCCTGTACCGAAGGACCATAATATGGCCAACATGATGAGAGACCTAAAAACCTTCGAGAGAAGATGCAGACTTGCAGAATACTTTTACAATAATTCTAATGTTGGTCTGCCAAGCTACCTTCCAGATCCATTTAAGAAGTTCCGCCATCCCAAATCATGGACTCCTCAATGTGGTAGAAATCCTGTTCTTGATACATACATTTTATCCATCAACAAACTCATCAAGGAATCAACACCTAAGAGGATTTTTGATAACATTACCCGAGAAGAGAGAAAAGCTCTCCACCTCCTTCAACAGAGAATGGATGTCATTATAAAACCGGCAGACAAAGGTGGTGCAGTGGTTGCCTTGAAAGTAAGTGATTATATTGAGGAAGGAATGAGACAACTAATGGATACCAACACTTACAAACCTTTAGAAACTGATCCCACAGAAGACTTAAACAAAGAAATTAAGAACATGGTTGTAAGGTACAGGAGCTTAAACCTCATTGATGAAACAACAGCAGATATACTTGTTCATCCCAAACCAAGACCTGGGAGATTTTATATGCTTCCCAAAATTCACAAAATGAACAATCCTGGCCGTCCCATCATCTCTGGCAATGACACAGCCACTGAGAGACTATCTTTATTTGTCGACCTGCACCTCCAGCCCATTGTACAGGAACTTCCATCATTTGTTAAAGATACCAGTCACTTCCTTCAGATTATTGAAAAATTAAACCAAACCTACACATTTGATGATGATACTCTTCTGGCTACATTTGATGTTACATCATTATACACCAATATACCACATGAGGATGGGCTTATGGCATTATCTGAAGCTCTTAATAAAAGAACTGTGAAAAAGCCATCAACAAATGTGCTTACCAACTTTGCAAGAGTTATCCTTAAATCCAACAATTTTACATTCAATGGTAAACACTATCTGCAGATACAAGGGACTTCCATGGGCACTCGGATGGCTCCATCCTATGCAAATATCTTCATGGGCAAACTAGAGAACTGTATACTTGCTACTTATAGCATCAAACCACTGGTATGGCTAAGATACATTGATGACATATTTATAATATGGAATGCAGGAAGTAGAGCATTGGAACAATTTACAGCTTATATCAACAATATCCATCCTACCATCAAATTTACCAGCAGCAATACTAAACAGAAGCATCATCTCCCTTTTCTGGATGTGCTACTCACCATTCATGAACAGAAAATTACAACTGATCTGTACCACAAGCCTACAGATGCTCATTTGTATCTAAACTGGACTTCATGTCACCCACACCACACTAAACTGAGCATCATCTACAGCCAAGCACTCAGAATAAGACGCATCTGCAGCAATGAGGAAACCTGTAAAGACCATCTACAGGAGCTTGCTACATTATTTAAAAGGCGAGGCTATCCTCTGCATATCATACAGCAACAAATTGACAAGTCTTTGCAGTTACCCAGAGAAGCACTTATTTGGAATACCAACGGCAGAAACAAAAGTGACAGAACTCCATTTGTGGTTGACTATCATCCATCAGCTCCCAACTACAGAAATATAATGCAAAAAACATTTCCCTTACTGTCTACTTGTGAAAAATTGCAAAAGGTTTTTCCAAAACCGCCAGTCATTGCTTACCGCAGAGCTCCAAATTTACGATCTCTTATTGTGAGAGCTGAACTCAAGCAAGTTGTAACAAATGCAGGGGTTCATTGCTGTGACTCTAAAAGGTGCATCACGTGTGAATACCTTTTACAAACATCATCAGTAACTAGTTCTGTTACAAGAAGGACCTATGGAATAAGACAGCATCTTACATGTCGCTCAACATGCATTATTTATGTGATTCAGTGCCAACGGCAAAGCTGTAAAAAACAATATGTAGGCCAAACAGTGAATGACCTCCGTACACGATTCAGGAACCACAAATCGGCAATAATTAATAAGAAAATTGACCAGCCTGTAGCCAATCATTTTAACCTTGTGGATCATTTACTATCAGATTTGAAGATTTTCCCCGTGGAACATGTCTCAAAGGAAGAACTACTGGACTCCAGAGAAAACTTCTGGATGTACCGTTTAAAATCACTGCATCCAGATGGACTGAACATTACTGATAATACAATCTGATTACTGCATATCTCAAGAGTTCTCAGGACTGCATTGATTCCACATTCCAAATGGAATCTTCACTCATGATGCTTTTTGAAAATTCAGCTGTGTCATCTGTGCAGCCACTGAGCAAACCATCTTGTACTACCTGAGGAAGGCGGAAGCTGAAACGTTGTAGTGGAAATATATTTTTGTTCTTTGGTGAATTTATCTGTTTGAGTCACTTCTTTCTTGGATATATATATATATATATATATATATATTAATATATATATATTCACTGAAAAAACCATAGGTTTCAGGGACATTATAGTTAGTTGGAGATTTCACTCGTACAAAACCAGAGAAATTCCACCGTTATAGTTAGTTCAGCTAACTATAACTCGCCCCCGCAATGCACTGCTGATGACGTCACATATTACATCATTCATGACATGGTCAGTGACATCACTGATGACATCACTGATGACATCTCAAATGACATCACTGATGACATCATCCACGTGACTGTGTGTTTCTTTAAAGTTTAAATATGTATTATATATATGCCAAGGTGTATTGAAGAATGAGTGGGTGTATAAGTGTCTGGAGGGAGGATTTAATAGGTGCGTGACTGACTGTTTAAGTGAGTGATTACATGTGTCTTACTGAATGCATGGGAGAGTTGGAGTATATAAATGACTAGACGTGAGAGTCAGTGATTGTGAGAGTGGCTGTATGGATGAGTGTGTACATGTATTAGTGATTGTATAAGAGAGTAAGTAGGCGTTTGTTTCTGTTTGAATAAGTGATCTTGTTTACGCAGTCTATGGGGTCTTTTTCCTGGTTCCTCCATTTTGCGGATCCGATGGTCCCCCTGATTGTTTCTTGCCACAGGTCAGCGCCCTTTACCTCCAGATTGAACATTCGCCCTTTGTTGACCCCCTCTGAGCCTCCGGTCTTGTTCGACTTACTTACTCTAACTTTGTTGGTATCCACGGATGTTCTCTTCGCCATGACCGGTCTTCCTGGACTCGATACGTATTCCTACCCCTGGCTTTTTCCCTTCTACCATCTGTACTTCTCAGGACTTGTCATCTATGTTATTTTTGCGCTACCAACGGATGTTATTTATTTCACACTGTCTTTCTTTACACTATGTTATGCTCTGCTCTAGAAACTACTGTAACTATGTAACAATGTTCTTTTGTAACCATTATCCTCATGTAAAGCGCTCTGATACCTCCGGGTCTAGCCAGCGCTATATAAAACTTAAAAAAAAAAAAAAAAGTGATGTGGTGTGTGTATAACTGTATAGGTGAGTAAATAGAAGTGTGATTGATTCTTTGCATGACTGACTAGGTGTGTGAGTAACTGTATGGATGAGTGACGGTGTGTGAGTGTCTGTATAGATATGTGAGTGTATATGATAGTGCGGTATTGATGGTAGACTGCATGTATGAGTGACTGTATGGGTGAATGAGTGGATGTGTGTGTAGACCTAGGAATCAGTGAGTGCGTATGTAGTAACTGGTATTGGAGTGTCTATGGTTTCGCAAATGGTAGTCTGTATTTTAGAGTGGGTGTATCAAAGGTTATATTAGGGTGTGACGAGGTGCATCAGATTATCACATGGATGATGTTACCAGTGATGTCATCAGTGATGTCATTTGAGATGTCATCAGTGATGTCATCAGTGATGTCACTGACCATGACATGAATGATGTAATATGTGACGTCATCAGCAGTGCATTGCGGGGGCGCGAGTTATAGTTAGCTGAACTAACTATAACGGTGGAATTTCTCTGGATTTGTACGAGTGAAATCTCCAACTAACTATAACGTCCCTGAAACCTATGGTTTTTTCAGTGAATTTCTAAGGTTTTTTAAATGCTAATTTCTAACTATAACGTGACTGAAACCTATGGTTTTTTCAGTGAATTTCAAAGGTTTTTTTTATGCTAATTTTTATCTATAACGTCCCTATTAAGTCCCCTTGAATCCTGAGGGTCCCTGGGGGCCAACTTGCCCACCAGGTACCTCCAGTAAGTGCCACAGAGCTGCGTTGCAGAGTGGTGTAAAAAGGGGCGTGGCCTCGGACCACCTCTCTGCAACGCAGCTCTGTGGCACTTACTGGAGGAACCTGGTGGGCTAGTTGGCCCTTAGAGACCCTCAGGATTGAACGCGACTTAATCCCCCAATTTACAATGCGCCAGGGGGCACATTTGCACAGTTGTTTTGTTAGGCCCCGCCCCTCCCTGCACCACTGTGCAAACGCGCCCCCTGGCACGTTGAAATGGGGGATTAATTCCCCTTGAGTCCTGAGGGTCCCTGGGGCCCAACTAGCCCACCAGGTACCTCCAGTAAGCGCCACAAGGCTGCGTTGCAGAGAGGTGGTCCGAGGCCATGCCCCTTTTTCCACCTCTCGGCAACGCAGCTCTGTGGCGCTTATTGGAGGTACCTGGTGGGCTAGTTGGCCCCCAGAGACCCTCAGGATTGAAGGGGACTTAATACCCCAAGTTACAACGCGCCAGGGGGGGCGTTTGCACACTTGCCATATCAGGCCCCGCCCCCTCCCTGCACCACTGTGCAAACGCACCCCCTGGCGCATTGTAACTTGGGAGATTAAGTCCCCTTGAATCCTGAGGGTCCCTGGGGGCCAACTAGCCCACCAGGTACCTCCAGTAAGCGCCACAGAACTGCGTTGCAGAGAGGTGTAAAAAGGGGCGTGTCCTCAAACCACTTCTCTGCAACGCAGCCCTGTGGCTCATACTGGAGGTACCTGGTGGGCTAGTTGGCCCCCAGGGACCCCTAGTATTCAAGGGGAATTAATTCCCCAACTTACAACGTGCCAGGGGGCGCGTTTGCTGAGTGCTGCAGGGAGGGGGCAGGGGCGGGGCCTCCGGCGTGATGCCGGCTTTTTTTTTTATTTTCTGTTTGTCGAAAGGGGGCTGTGTGGCCCCCCCTTTTTTTTTTTTACAATATTTTGGGCCCTGGGGACCCCATCCCCCAGGGCCTGACCCGTTTTTGTACTTAAAAAAAAAAAAACGGGAAAGGGGCCACGCGGCCCCCCTCCAGAGGCCAATTTCGGCCCCGGGGACCCCATCCCCGGGGCATTGCCACAATTTTATTTTTTATTTTTTAAGGAGGGGGGCTGCATGGCCCCCCTCCTGAGGCCTCTATTGGCCCCGGGGACCCTATCCCACGGGGCCGGTCTTTCCTTTTTTTTAAAAAAATTCCTGTTTTTATTACGGGGGAGGGGGGCCATGTGGCCCCCCTCCCAGGCCACTTCTGGCCCCGGGGACCCCATCCCCCGGGGCCTGACCTCTGTGATGGGGACTGTGGGGGGAGCCTCAATGCCCCCACGGTCCCGCCGGCTCCCCGCCTCCTGCGGGAGCCGGCATTGCTTTTCCACACGGGGAGCTGCTAACATGCAGCTCCCCTTGTGGAAAAGCAATCTGGTTTGGATTTTGAAAGCGAGAGCAGGTTTCCCTGCTCTCGCTTTCAAAATCCAAACCAGTGTTTGCTATGACAGGGCGGGAGCCGCACGGCTCCCGCCCTGTCATTAGCAAACAGCAGTGTCCCGGGGGTGGGCACCCCGGAACATTGCAAGAGCCGGCCCTGGCGGGTGGTGGTCCCCAGGGCCATCAAGGGCTCCAGGAGGGGGGCCGCGCGGCCCCCCTCCCCTTCAGTGCAAAGCCCCGGGGAGGTGGTGGTCCGTAACGGACCCCCACATTTGCATACGTAGTGCCCCGGGGAGGTGGTGGTCCCTGGGGTGTGTGGGAGGGCTCGAGCCCTCCCACACAGGTTCTTTTTTTTAAAAAATGATAGCCCCGGGGAGGTGGCGGTCCCCGGGGCTGCGGGGGGGCTGCGTGCCCCCCGTGTTTTTATTGGCAAAGCCCCGGGAAGGTGGTGGTCCCTGGGGCATGTGGGGGGGCTGGAGCCCCCCCACACAAGTTTTTTTTCAAAAAACAGGAGAGCCCCGGGGAGGTGGTGGTCCCCTGGGCTCCAGGGGGGGCTGCGTGCCCCCGCAAATAATGAAAAAAGCCCCAGGGAGGTGGCAGTCCCCGGGGCTGCGGGGGCCCCTGCGGGCCCCCGCTATACATTTTGGCATTGCCCCCGGGACCTGGCCCACCCGGGGGCTTAAAAATAACGAAGCGCGGGAGCCCGCGCTTCGTTTTTTAAAATTTTTTTGGCCGGATTCGCGCACCCAGCGCGAATTCGGCCGATTTTCAAAAAAAATAAATGCTTTCTTTGGCCCTGGGGGTCCCTGTGGGACCCCCACAGCAGGCCTAGGGGGTCAGGAGGTCTGTACCCTACCCCCTTTTCTTGTTTTTTCACTGTGTTTCACTGTTTTCTTGTGACTCGGTTCTACCGAGTCACAAGATGGCTGCCAACACTTCTTGGTTTGGAGTGTTGGCAGCCAATCACAGTGAAGCTCGCGCTCGGGAGGGTTCGTGAACCCACCGCTGCCCCAGATATCGATATTTATTCTTTTTCTAATTTCTCAGCAACTACTGAACGGATTTACACCATTTAACAAAAAGGACTCTTTCTGAACCAAGACCTACCTTTTTGCCAAATTTGGTGTAATTCCGTCCAGCAGTTCGGGCTGTAGCTTTGTCTAAAGTTTCCTATGGAAAAATACATGGGGAAAACACCTTTTGGGACCCCCCTTTTTTCTCGGCCCCCGCTTGGCGAATCACCCTGAAACTTTCAAGAAAGGAGCTGACCGGAGCTGATCACTAGTTTTGAAAATATCACGAAGATTCGTCAACCGGCGCCAAAGTTATTCGGAAAACAAAAAACGCTTTTCCTATTTAAACTAGGTCCTAACTATAACTACCTACTGGCGACCGCCAGTAGGTAATATATATATATACATACATACATACATACATACGTATGTATATATATATATATATATATATACTAGTTCAAGCATTGAAGGGTGCCCCATTAAAAAGGGGAACTAAAACGTGTTTATTTGCTGATTAACTTAGTATTATGTGACAAATCTGCACAACATTTCGCAGATGTTTGAAAGTATTGAATTTCTATTGATAGATCAATTTTTTACCAATTTATAATGGAGGGGAAAAGTTAAATGGGGAATTAAAACCTTGTTTTGCTCATATCGTTAGTGATGTTTGATGAACCTGCATCAAATGTGGAAGACAGTTAGCAAGTTACACTCAGTGGTGGTAATAAAGGTTTCATGCGGATTCAGTGGGGAATGTGGGGTGGGGTAGTTAAATGGGCATGTACAAAATTTGTTCGTTTGCTAATATGTTTGACACAGTTTAAGAAATTTGCACAAAAGTTGCCAAATTTAATTTTCTGTTGGTTATGTCATGTTTTGAGCATGTTGGGAGCAGATCTCTTAGAGGGCAGTAAAAATTAAATTCACAAATATCTTTGCCTCTATTTGATGAATCAGCATGAAATTTGGCAACATGTTTGCAGATTAGTCCTGTATAAGGCCAGATAGGCACTGTGACTAACTACCTCTGTGCCCAGAAAAATGAGGTTGGGCACCATGCCGTACACAGTGCAAAGTGGGTGTTAGGCAGGTGTACGTGTTACATCATTAAAAAAAAAACATGAAATTAACTGAAAAGCCACAGTTAAAAGTTAGTTATGGTTCACTTAACACAAAACTGAAAAAGCCCTGAAATTCGCAAGTTATGGTGTAAATGCACAACGCATGCCATAACTCACGTCTCCTGCCATTCTCAATAGACCCCTTTGCAGATGGCATGTAAAAAAATAAAAACTTGCTTGCAAAGAAGAAAACATGACAGAGATCTGAGTTATGGTATTTATTGTATGTTTTTATGTTTTTCACCATAAATGGCGAATATCAGGGCTTCTTCAGTTTTGTGTTTGTTGAATCATAATATGTTTCGTCAGACTTCTGCTTGTTCATATCTTCAGCACTACATTAAGTGAGTTTATATTCACAATTGACGAGCATTGGAACGATTAATGTTGCAGTGCCTCACATGAAGAGACTTTTAGCACAGCCCACACACCCTTCTAGCAACAATCTAAACATTGAATGTTCCATCTTGAACTGCATTACTGCACTTACCAATCTGAGTGAGAAACGCTGGCCCAAGTGCATGCCAAAGCAACCGGTATTGTCCCATAAAACCCTTTTGCTCCCAGCTTGTTTTTTTCAAATGCACGCAATGCTATAACAAAATGTGTCCATGTCTTCTTGAGCAGGGACACCAAGAGCCACTTTTTCTTTACGTGGGAACTTTTTTCAGCAATAGAACCCATTCTAGAACATAGCCAGTGACTACTGAGAAATATGAATAACATTGTAATAATCGGATAAAAATACATGGACGCACATTATCTAATAAATATTACAAATTACCCACAGCTATGTGATAGATGTGTCTAATGAACACATCTTCCCTATACATTTTTTTAAGGCCATGCAATTAAACATTATTAAAAGAATGGAGCAGCTACTACTGTTGCAGTGCTTGCCCTCCAGATTGCGTTCCAAGAGATGACAACCAGCATTTACAGTGGGAACATTGACTACTTCCCAACAGCAGTGAGATCTCGGACCCAGAAACGGCCATGTATGGTAGTGTACTTATATCTGGATGGGGTGCTTGTTCCAGGCCATGTGTCGGCTCGCAGGAAACTGCAATTCATCATTCAATTTTGTTTTGTTATAGAAGGCTTGCTTTTTGGCTCTTTTCTTGTCCACTCTGGAAGAATTAGTCAGGTTTCTCAAGTGAAATGAAAAACATTCCTGTACAACAGTGAGAACATCTGAACAGGAAAATGTTCCACCCACAAAAATTATCTTCAATAAAAGAAAGGAAGCCTTTGTAGTTGAACAGTCATATGATAAACAGCCATCTGGTTAATTTGAGAGAACAGGAAATAGACAGGAAAGAGCAATGTAACAACAATCAGCCAATCATTGAAACATACACAAGCTGGGATTTAAAAAAAAAAAACTGAGGAAAAAAATCACGAGACGTTTAAAATACTGGGGCAGATTTACAATGCCTGGCGCATCCCTGCAAATCAGCAGAGATGCACCAGGAAAGATGCGTCATGCAAGTTTACCCTTGCGCCACCACAGGTCCGCCGCATTTACTATGTGGTGCACCGTGGCGTAAAGATAAACAGATGCGTGTCGCATCTCCCGTCGGAAGGGTGGCGCATTGCTGGAGTCGTGTCGCAAGTGCGACGCAACTCCAGCAATGCTCGTGGGCCGCCCATCTCTAACGTGGTGCGCCACTCCTTATGCCTGCTTGAAGCAGGCGTAAGGATTTGTCGCAGCGGCGTCGGAAAAGTGACTCAGTGAAATCTTGTAGATTTCACTGCGTCACTTTTACGAGGCTTTCCTGCGACGGAACGCCCACATGAGACCTGACGCAGATTTCATGTGGCGCAGGGCTTTACAACGTGACGCATCTCCCTAGATGCGACACGTTGTAAATAAGGCGCAACGTGGTGCATGGTTTACGTCGCCGCTGCGTCACAAAAGTGACGCAACGGCGGCGCAAAAGTGGCGCAAGGGGCTTGTAAATCTGCCCCACTGTGTTTAAATACTAGGACGAGGCCAGTGCAGTGCACAGTAACTTCAAAGAGAGTTAGACTAGTGTGATACTCCAACAAGCACACAAAGAATATTGAAGCGCCAACAAGAAGCAGAGCCCCTTAAACAATGAGCACCCCATTACAAAGCTTTTTCCATTCTTAAATGTCCTTGCGCGTTGCAAAAACATTTCCACGTGCAAAAGCCATTGATGATTCGCACTCTTGCAGGCGGAGATGTCATAAATGTATGTATAAATAAATCAAAGTAGGAAGAACCTCATGTCATAAATGACAACTGGTAGTGTAGGAGTGGTATGCCCAACGCAATTTAAGGAATGCGTAAAGAAAAGCAAGGCTAATGAGGCAAGCACTCAAAAATTTGTACTTCATGAATATACATAAGCATTTGCAGTACTTGGTTTAAAAGTGCATCATCATTCCTATTTCTACAGAGAGTGTGGGCGAAGGAAGCGATTTTCATGAAAAATATTTTCCCCGGAAAAAAAGATTAAAACAATAAAATTCTAATTGTATGCATGATGAATTTTCGCAATGAGTTAACTCTGGAGAAGCAGTTTTAAGAACAGTAACAGTGTGCTAACTATTTATGTTCATAGCAGCAATGCTTAGTATGAAGAAAAAAATAAGTAGAGGAGAAATCCCAATGTTTTTCTTACAAGGCTGCCCTCCCTCTGGCACGGCTACATTCACAGATTGTTGAATATCAAGATCTTGATTTCACGTTATGCCTGTTTTTTCACTGATCTACATTCCCTGTTTCTTTATCTTTCATTTGCAGGTTCTTTACACCCCTACTTTCGTTTTCTACCTTTTTACTTCTGGCTTGACAGTGCAGCTCTCTGCTACACATGCTGTTATCCATTCTTTAAAATACACATAGGGGTATATTCACAAGAACGTGCGATAAACATCGCCAAAATAGCTTACTGCAACTTCTCACATCGCAGTCCATCGCGGGAAAATAACGCCGTGTCAACGTGGCATTCACAACACGGCGATACTGTGCGATAATCGCACGAGAACGCTGCAAATGTCCGCGAAACAACTACCGCGACGGCGATAAAAATGCAAACCCCAACGCGAAAAAAGTTGCGATGGGCCCAACCGCGATAAAATCTGTGTGATAACTAGCGAGAGGCCGGCAAGTCCCACGCGTCATGCGGGGAAAAGCACAAGAAAAACACCCAAAAAGATCACACCAAAAACAAGATGAACTGCGGAGCACCAAGGATGCACCCGGACCGAGTGCAGAGGACAACGTGAAACCCACAAGACCCACGGAGGCCCAGCCAGGAAGCCAGGTGTCGTGGAAGGGCAATGAGAAGAGGGAGAGGAAGACGGAGTACAGTCTGCAGGAAACCCGGATCCAAGTCACCGATGAGATAGAACACCACCACCAACTGTACGTCACCTCCAACGTGTCATTGGCAAAAAAGACGCTGAGATGGCAGACCATCTTGGACTATGAGAATGCCGTTGCCGCGCCGAGGCGGACAATGGAAGAGGACAAGAGGAGCTGGAATGATGCGAAGGGCAAACCCAAGAAGGAACTCGCTGCCAACATGAAAGCAGCAACGCACATTGGAGGTGGGGGGCCAGCAGAACACCAGGAGCAGCATGAAATGGAGAAAATGGTGGCCACAGTCATCAGTCGGGAGACGGTGACAGGATCAGAGGACCCGGACACTGCTCAACATGACCTGACACAACATCAATAGGGTGAGTACCTACCAGGGAGTGGGGGGACGGGGGGAGATGGGCACAATGGCACACATGCACAATTAAGCAGAGCACACTGCACACCCACAATGACTCCGGATCATGTCCCTGATCCCCCTGGAACACTGCAGCACACACACAAACACCAAGTAGACCCACCTCCACCATGTGCCCAAAGGGGCCCCCACCCAACACATCACCAATCACACAACCAACACATGCACACGTGCGAAACCCAGCGAAGATGCGTATCCATCAGCCACGCTGACAATGCAAGAGACACTACATGACGAGTAGCATTGCTGCAGTCCAACTATCATGTCAATGTGCAGGCCACGACACTGATGCGGCTGAGTGTGGGCCAGATCCGCAAAGGTGCAGGTCACACTCGGACACATCCATTTGCACAAAAAAACCTTACGTCAACTACACATCCGCCTACCGACCATGACCACGAGTCACAACACGACGAAGGGCACAAGTCACTCAAGTCAGCAACATCTCAGCACTGTAGATGCACAGAAGTGAAAGGCACACCGCCTGAAAGGGATGAGTGGCAGCCAATTCAGAGCTGCAGGGGCGACTCAGCCACAGTGCAACATACACACATAAGAATTTGAGCACCCCAACATTGTCAACAATGTGGTACATACTGCAACACTTCCACAACAGAACACAGGACACAACTCGTGCCGCATGCGGGCACAAAATGGCCAATCACATCTGGCATCGCAGGAATCTGTGACATGACAATGGACGAGTACAACCTGTAACCTGGATCAGTTTTATTTACACATGCAGTGCCAGTGGACAATTTGTACTGTCCCATCATTGTACAGGACGGACACAAAGTGACGTGCTCAGGTGAAGAAATTGGCAATGAGGGTGTTCCTATGGGCTATTCCTCCTGCAACTGCAGTGGGGTGTGGGCCACCTGCCCCATCGTCCTCATCATCGTCCGGTGCATCTGGCACTGGGATCCATGGGGCATTGGAGCGTACACAGATGTTGTGCAAAACACAACATGCAACGAACATCTTGCACACAATGTCTGGCCTGTACAGGAGCCTTCCGCCTGTGATGTCCAGGCACCTGAAACGTGACTTCAACACGCCAAATGTGCGTTCCACGATGACCCTGGTGCGTATGTGGGACGCATTGTATTGCCTCTGGGCATGTGTGTTCGGGTCTCGGAGGGGTGTCATCATCCAAGGGCAGAGTGCATATCCCTGATCACCTGCGACAGTGCAGAGAGAGATGAGTCAATAGGTGGTTCGGCATGATGTGTCGGCAGGCACACTAGTCCAGTGACGCCTGTGCTGGCTGTGCATGGGGTGAGTGTAAGACAGCCTCCAGGGATTGTCTGGTGCTTGCAACAACTACAACAGTCATCACTCAATCAGACGTTCAAAGTACAAACAGCAAGGGACCATGACTTGAGGTGCACAGAATTAGTGGCCCCGGATTCACAGCGGCCGGCACGGGCACACCGCCACGGGACGGTGACTTGCGATGCACTGGGTTAGGCCCATGAGAGCTGAGCGGGTCCTCATAGATGTCCAAGGCAACTGTCGCTGAGTGTATCCTGAGACAGTGGAAGGTGTTCCCCCAGGGCATGATGCAGAGGGCACAACCAAGCAGCAACAGGCAACATGGGTGATATGAATGCCACAGACTCATGCCAAACACCAAGTCCATACCTGCCAGGTGATGATGACGACAACCCCCAGGCCACAGACTCAGACACCACCAAAGTTCAACCAGAGAGTGACCATGACTCACGGGGCACGGAGTCAGTGGCGCCAGGGCTGCAAGGGGATGCAGTCTGCGATGAGGCGTGTACATTGGTGTAAACTCAGCCATTCAGAAATCAACTCCCAGTCACAAATGTGGGACCTACTTGACCGCAGTGTCGGCCGGTGGCAGCGGTGTGTGTGGGCCAACCGCAGTTCAGCCAGCTCCTCCTGGAACTCCCACACACGGCATTGGAATGTCATGTGGCGATGACGTGTGGCTCACGGAGGCTGAGGCACCAGAGCTGGGCATGTGTGCAGCCTGCAATGATGCCGTGCCCTGGCTGGTCCCGCCTTGATGTAATTGGTGTGAGGCCGGCTGGCCCGCAGTGCATGCCGGAGCCAGTAGTCTGCAGGGGCCCACAAACACGTGTTGTCGGCTTGCGTTGAACAGAGTTAGTGGCACCACGTGTCGCCGGCTTGCGTTGAACAGGGTTAGTGGCAGCACGTGTCGCCGGCTTGCATTGGACAGGGTTAGTGGCACCAGGTCAGTTGTTGCTAGTGTTCGGTCACCTCCGTAACGAGGATCCGGCTTACATCCGGACTGAATCGCATCTTCCTCTTACTCCTCTCCGTGCGTTCACTGGTATGGCCTCTGCCATTCATGAATCACGATTAAGTGCTGGATGTGGGAACTACTGGACCGCAGTGTGGTCCGTGGGCAGCGGTCGGCACGGGCCCACAGACACGTGTCGTGTGCTTGCGATGCAGACTTTGGCTTCACCGATCGAAGGGAGTATAGTGATAGGTATGCTGCCATAGTCATTTGGTCACTGCTATTCACAACTCAAGACTCAGTTCAATATGTGCCACCAACTACGCAGGGCCAACCCACTCCGCCCACGCCTACAGGGGGGGACGTAACGAGCGACATTTCCGCGTTCTACCCCACAGCCTGTGGTGACATGGTAGTGTCCACTGGCCACTACACTCCATGCACCAGCAGTTAATGTCCACATGGCCATTTCCGTGGTTTGCACACTCAAGTCTGTCCAGCACATCCACGCCACACTTGTCATTAGGTAGGTTCTCATTCATTAGTCACTTGCCTCCTTCGCACATGCCTGCTTCCAGCCTCTCCACACATTCTGCTATTGTATGGCTGTGGTGCCATGCCGTAGCTGGGTTGTGTACATGGCAAGCCCAGGTTCCCAATAGAGTTGTGTTGTCGTGTCTGGTCGGTGGGCATGTTGTGTGGCATGTTGCATGTAGTTTTGCTGCGTGCCCATTCCCAGAGTCGTGAGTTGCATGACTGTGGATTTGAGGTGTGCAGTAGCGGCCCGTGATGGGAGGGCTGCCAGGCGGTGATGCAGGGCGGGGGAGGGGCAGGGTGGGGGGTAGTAAACTACGAATTTCGGCCGCACTGAGGTAAGTAAACAAAAAAATAAATAAAACGAATTTCGTTGCGCGCTGCATTGCATTTGGCTCTCTGGCCGCACTCGTTCTGGGCTGTAAAACGCATGCGCGACACTCTGAACATTCCGGTAGTCGTTTGCGCATGCGTTGCTCAAAAACGACTAAACCGGATTGAAGCGCACGATCTCTTCGTTCCGATGACAACAGCCACACAGCGATCGCTTACATCAGGCAGTTTTATGCGGACAGCGGAAGTACGACGCAATATCAAAGCGGCTGGTACAGTTTCTATCGGCGCCCCAGGTGTAAATCATTTATAGGCTAATGAGTCAATTTACCACCGCACCGCTAATCATATATATACTGCGCTGCCTCCCCAAGCCTTTCACCAGCAGGGAAGCAGCGAGGAAGGACCTAGGAGCATCGCGAGGGTCGCACCTTGATATTGTAAGGGGATGAATGGATGTGTGATT
Source organism: Calotriton arnoldi (assembly GCA_963921515.1). Classification (NCBI taxonomy): domain Eukaryota; kingdom Metazoa; phylum Chordata; class Amphibia; order Caudata; family Salamandridae; genus Calotriton; species Calotriton arnoldi. Next base: position 2,572,246 of record CAWUFW010000539.1, on the reverse strand, counting down.
GAGCTACTTGGTGGAACAAGCAACCACTACAAATAAGAGTGAATGCAATTGTATGCATTCTTTTAATTTTCTCCAACTTAATTTGACATACAGAGTTTGACTACAGGAGTCCCTCTACTCCTCCCTTCCCATGTCACATCCCCATACCTCTAATAGGGTAAGAGTGTGAGCTGGTCTCACAACTATTTTTTGAGCACCACGTATGCAGTGACACGTGTGCTCACCACATGCACTTTAAATGTACCACGTGCATGTTGTTTCTTCGTCTGATTTCTTCCTGACCAGTATGAGTGTATTTAGAATTGTTTTACTTATACTGTGATATGTCATTGTCTTACAGGTGTTCCGAAAATGTTATGGTAGAGTTGGACTAGAGCCAACCTACATGAGTGGATTCGTCTTTGTCTCTTAGAGACAAGATAGGAGCCCTTCTCTCACTTACGCCCTGATGAATGCCATGGATCCTCCTGGCCGTAGTGGCAGAAATATGTAGGCAACACAGATGGAGATGGGGTACTAGACTCCCTTATCTCCACCATTATTTTTAATATCGAGCACACCCTGCACTATTAAAGCCTTCATGCAGGATCGTGCATCGATTTTTAACATCACTCACTCACTTTTTTCAGCACGGGCCCCCACTTAGTTATAGAAGTGCCTCCCTGTCTCCAGGTGTAGGCCCGCCCTTTATCAAACGTGGTTTTTAAAGGGCAAGGACAGCCGATGGTGAAGCATGACACCTGGTGGTGTGTGAGGCCAGTCCATACATTTTTTTGAGATGTCCAGCACCACCTACTCATCGGCCTAATGTGCCTCAACTTTTGGTAAGAATCAGACACTGAGTCAGGGTAGCTTCTTGTTGTGTGATATATGTTGGTTGGAGGCCAGCTTACCCTGCCTACCCCGCAGCCTCCCGTTCCCTCCCCCTTTTGAACAAAAGGGTTTTTGTGTATACGCAAAACAGGCCAACACAGCTTGTCTTCGAGTGTGAATGCCTCTCTGATTAAAGAATGGTTTTAAAAATTGTTTTCGTTCAAGTGTCAGTTTTTTACAGGTACAGAGTAAATGTAGCATGTCCTCCTGTGCTGTGCCACACAAACGGCAGGTGGAGTCGAATTGGGCCTTCAGCCAATGCAGAAAGTGCTTTGTGCATAGAAGAAGGCCAAGTCGATACTTTAAAAATTGGATTTTGGTTGATCTAGCATACCCCAAGGCTAAATATGTTTGAGCAGCAGGGGTGGAGTAGGTGCTCAGGGTCATCCAGTCGTGTGTCCTTTCAGATAAGGCTGCTTTATCCTCGATCCATGATAGGTGTTTTACTGTTTTCCATACTATTTTTTTTAAAAGGCAGTGATTTGTGGGTATTTCCCAAAGATCGGTTAGCCCCAGGGTAGTCAGACTTGTTTGTAGATATTTTGCAGCCAGTAATGATGTTTTGTGTTGTAACTCTAACCACAGGCGCCAGTTAAGAGTGCCTGGTCCAAATTTTCGTACCTTGTCCCAAAAGATGACATATGATACTTGTCTTGCCAGGGTCTGCTTTTGAACACCAAACTCAAGCCTGATCTGCGCAGGAGAGACATATTTTGGCAAACCAAAGATTATTCTGTACACTGTTGCAACCATCCTATCTAGTAGCTTGGAGTCCCTGCCCCTCTGTGCCTCACTCCCATAAGCTATTGTGGGTAAGAGTTTTGCCCGAGTTGCTTCGGCTAGTGGGAGGAGTGATGGGCCACTCAACTTGGAGTTGAGGGTTCTTAGTGAAACTGCCAGGGCTGTTCCCTTCCTCCTGATTGAATCCCTTTGAGCAGTGAAGTGACCGCCTTTGCTTGATGGACACTCCTAGGTATTTATATTCTAGTACAGAATCTATGCGGGTGCGCCCCCAGAACCAGGCCGATGTTTCCTTTAAGTTCTTTTTAATTGTCATTGTCTTAGTTTTCTCCAGATTGATGTTCAGACTGTTAGCTTCGGAATATTCAAATGTGGTAGTAAGGAGATGCTGCAGACCCACCTTCGTCTGCCTAATTAAGACTAAGTCATCTGCGCAGAGTAAACATGGTAACACTAGGTTCCCTAACCTTGGGGCGTGTGAACTACTAGCGTTTAGTAATGAGACAGGGTCTGCCAGGAACAGATTGAATAGGGTCAGTGCCAGCACACAGCCTTGCTTGAGACCTTTCGTTGTTGGTATCCATCTCGAAAGGGTTGACCCGTCGCCCAGTTTTATTTGGATCCAGGGGTCAGTGTGCAAGTTGATTAGCAGGTTAAGCAATGGCTGTGGAATGCCCCAGTTGGCCAGTTTTGCCCATAATTTGTTACGGTTTACATGGTCAAAGGCAGCCCGGTAGTCAATGTAGCATAAGTGTAATGGCATTTTTGTATACTCTGCCTTATCGATAAGCAGAGCCATGGTCGTGATATTTGTTACAGTTCCAACAGACTTAGAGAAGCCGGTCCGATTAAGAGGAGTGATCGAGTTATCTTCGGCCCATTGTTGTAGTTCGTCCAGGAGAGTTCCTGCAAAAATCTTTACCTCATTATCCAGAAGAGCAATTAAACAGTAATTCTTTGGCAGGGCTTTGTCTCCTGACTTGAAAATTGGCAAGATTATCGAGGTCCTCCAGGACGGGGGTAGTAAGCCTGTCTGCCTTATTTCAGTAAAGAGAGGGCTGAGTGCTTTTGCCCAGTAGTCTGCGTCTTGTTTGTATAGCACCGGCGGGATTCCATTGGGGCCCTGTGCCCCTTCTCTACTTCCCTTCCCTATTTGTTGTTTAATTGCTTGAAGATGGTCACTTGGGGATGTAGCTCCCGGCATTATGCCTTCTTCCCCTTCCAGTGCTATTGCACTTTCCTCGTCTGGTTGGTGCACAAGTGTGGTTTTTCTCGTAGTTGCGGCCAACCTAGCTCTTGTAGGCAGTGAGGTCTCATCTTGATGGAAGCGGTTCCCAAGGTAGGTTGCCCAGTCCTCTTCTGATATGTTGGATGATAGTCCCTCATGTACAGGGCGAATGAACCAGTTTATTGTCCCCCAGAATCTTGCGCTATCGCTCTGTTTGATGTTGGCGTGCAGTTTCGCCCACACCGCGTCCTCGGGGGCTCTCTTAGCCGCCCATGTTGCTTGCTTTAGTTGGATTTCTGCAGCCGTAATGCAGCTAGGTTTGCGAGGTCAGTTGGGTTTCATCAGAGGTGCCGCAGCGTAGGATTTCTTTTTTTATGGATCCTATCTTGATTTTTGCAGTTTTGTAAAATTAGTTGTGCTGCTATAGCTCGGCTGTGCTCTTGGTTTAATTGGGGTGGCAAAAGACTCCACCATTGAAGTTATAAAGTTCACCCATTTCTCTTTTTCATTGCCCCCTTCCTGTGCTTCAAATAAAAGTGTTGCAGTTTGCAAGAAGCTCCCTTGTGATGCTTGGACGAATTTTATTTTCCTATGGTTAATTGTGAAGTTTGTTCCTTGCGGGCTGATCAATTTTGAGAATTTAGGCATGTTTGTGTGAAGTGTGAGTTCCTGGGGCCGATGGTCGCTGTCCACTTTGTCGCCCATGCTAAACGTGGCAATTTCATTGAACAGGGTTAGGGATACAAAGGTATAATCTAGTGTCAAGTTTTTGGTTGATGAGTAGTGAGTGGTTGCCGGAGGATTATCACCTGTACTACCATTTACTGCTCTAAGATTGAGGTGTTCAAGGTCCTCTATAAGGCGCTGGCTGGCTTTTGTTGGCAGTTCTGATAAACTCTTCCTCTGTGGCTGGATATTCCATAACCGGTTGTGTATAGACACTTCCTCCGGTGTCGATGAGCCAATTAGGTGTAAGTTGAAGTCCCCTGTGAGTATCATGTCTGGTGTATTGACCTCACTTATACATAGCTCTAGGAAGTCAATCAGTTGTTTCGGAGCCTTGATTTTCCTGTTCAGGTGTATGTAAGCGTTTATTATTGCGATATCCTTGCACCCATTCCCTGGTAGCCCCCTCGGGGCAGATATTTTTATTGCAATTGATTCTGGTGCTGTCGGGCCAACTAAGCGGGCCGAGGCTGTACTTATGTTGTTCACGTAAATTGCGAGGCCTCCCTGGAGGTGTCCATATCTTGCTCCTTTGACCGCTGGTGCGAAAAAACGTAGATATCCTTGAAAATGGGGTGGATCAATCAGCCAAGTCTCCTGCAGTGCGATGATGTGAAATGACCTTTGGTATTTGATAAAATCCAAATCAGTCATCTTGCTGGACAGCCCGTTGATATTCCATGAGCATATCCGCAGCCGGTTAATTTCTCCTGTTAATGGTTGTTGACGGCTGATTTGTCAATTGTTACTTGCTTGGTTGTTGATTGTCCTAATGGGCCATCTTAGGTCTTCGAGTCGGGTTACTTGTTGTGCAGGTTCTAGGCAAATTCTGTGTGTCTCCTGTGGATGCCTGTTTGTAAAAGGAGAGCACCCTCTTGCTCCTTTTAATACAGACCTTATGGTGTTTTTCCGAGCTGTTGGTGCTTTATCTGTGTGCACCAGGGTCAGCGGAGTTGGATAGCCAGGTGCGGTAGTGGGGGTGATCTGTATCCCCTAGCTCTTGTGAAAACAAGACGAGGTGACAGCATTGATCTGGCGGTCCATTTTGAGTTCGGAGTCCAGGATGATTCCGAGGTTGCATGCGTGGTCCGTGGGTGGGGGTGGGTTCCCGAGGGCGGGGGGCCACCAGGTGTCATTCCAGGCTTTGGGATGTGGGCCTATGATGAGTTCTTCGATTTTGTCTGTGTTCAGTTGTAGGTAGCTGTTCTTCATCCACCTGGCGACAGCTTCCATTCCTTCTTGAAAGCTGTGTTTCGAGATGTTGGGTTTGTGGGATAGGGAGAGGATGAGTTGAGTGTCATCTGCGTACAATACGATGTTGAGTCCGTGTGATCTGACGATGGATGCGAGTGGCGCCATGTAGACGTTGAACAGGGTGGGGCTGATGGAGGATCCTTGGGGTACTCCGGAGGTGGTCGGTGTGGGTTCCGAGAGGAAAGGAGGGAGTCTGGCCTGCTGCGTTCTGCTGGAGAGCAATGAGCGGATCCAGTCGAGGGCTTTGTTCCGGACTCCTGCATTGTGGAGTCTCTGGGCTAGGGTGTGGTGTGAGACTGTGTCGAAGGTCGCGGAGAGGTCCAGGAGGATGAGGGCCACAGTCTCTCCTCTGTCGAGGAGGGAGCGGATGTCGTCTGTTGCTGCGATGAGGGCAGTTTTGGTGCTGTGGTTCTTCCTGAATTCTGATTGGGAGGAGTCGAGGATGTTGTTCTCGTCGATGAAGGAGGCGAGTTGGCTGTTGACAGCTTTCTCAATGACTTTTGCTGGGTAAGGAGATCGGTCTGAAGTTCTTGAGGTCGGTGGGGTCTGCCAAGGGTTTTTTCAGGAGAGGGTTGATCTTGGCGTGTTTCCAGTCATCAGGGAAGGAGGTGGTCTCGAAGGAGCGGTTGATGATTCTTTGTAGCTCAGGGGCGATGATGTCTGCGGCTCTGTGGTAAATGTGGTGGGGGCAGGAGTCCATGGGGGCCCCTGAGTGGGTGGTCTTCATAGTCTTTAGGGTGTCTTCGATGCTGAGGGTGGTCCAGCTGTCCAGTGTTGGCTGTGTGGTGCAGGAAGCGGTGGGTGTGGGTTCCTCGTGGAGGTTGTTGTCATCGAAGTGGTCATAGATGGTTTTGATTTTGTGATGGAAGAAGGCACTGAGTTTGTCGCAGAGGTCCTGGGAGGGTGGGATGTCGGTGGACTCACTGTTGGGTTGGTCAAACTCTTTGATGATGCCGAAGAGTTCTTTGCTGTTGTGTGCATGGGTGGAGATTCTGTCCTGGAGTGCTTTCTTCCTTGACTGTCTAATGAGTTTGTGGTGGGTGGTGGTGGCTGTTTTGTAGTTGTCGAGTTTTGGAGTTCCTCCATAGTTTTTCGAGGCGTCTGCAGGTTCGTCTGGATTCCCGGAGTTCAGTGGAGAACCACCTGGCCTTCTTGGTGTGAGGGTTGGAGGATTTCTTGAGGGGGACGACGGTGTTGGTGCAGTCGGTGATCCATTTGTGTAGGGTACGGGTGGCGGTGGTGGGGTCGTCGTCTGAGGTGGTGGGAGCGGAGCCACTGAGGGTGGCAGCAAGCTGGTCGTCGGAGATCTTGTTCCAATTCCTGCATTGGAGCTGGGGTGGGCGTCTGCGGGAGATGTTTGCTCTGTAGGTGAAGTGGACGCAGCGGTGGTCCGTACATGGGAGTTCAGAGTTGTGGCTGAAGGAGATGGAGTTTCCTGCTGTGAAGATGGGGTCGAGGGTGTGTCCTGCTGAGTGCGTTGGTCCTGGTACGATCTGATTGAGTCCGATGATGTGAAGGTTTTCCAGGAGGGAGGTGGAGTTGAGGTCTTTGCAGTTGTCGAGGTGGAAGTTGAGGGCTCCCAGCAAAGTGTAGTCGCTGGAGGTGATGGCATGCGGGGTGATGATGTCAGGGATGGAGTTGGAGAAAGGTGCGCGGGGTCCGGGAGGTCTGTAAATGAGGGTGCCTCAGAGGGTGGTGGTCGGGTTGACCTGTATCTTGAAGTGGAGGTGTTCCATTAGGTCTGTGGGCCTGTCGGTGTAGGTGCTCAGGCGGAGGTTGGCCTTGTGAGCGATGGCGATGCCACCTCTGGGGCGGTTTGGGCGGTTCTTCTGGGTGATTTTGTATCCTTTAGGGATGGCGATCGCAATCTCTGGTCCCGAGGTGGTGCTTGTCCAGGTTTCGGAACGAAAAGCGACGTCAGGAGTGGTGCTATCGAGGAGGTCCCAGATATCCGTGGCGTGTCTGTGGAGGGAGCGGACGTTGAGAAGGATGCATTGCAGGGTTTGGGCCGCTGTGGGGTTGTTGCTGGTCGGTGGAGGTGGGTCCTGGGTCTCCGCGAAGATGAGGGAGTGGCGGCAGTTTCAGCAGGTAAAAGGACCTTTGGTGTTGAGAGGTGAGGAGAGCTTGCAGTTGTTATTCTTGCCGACGTTGAGTGCGTGGAGAGCCATGGAGCTGTAGCGTTGGCAGGTTGGAGGACCAGGGTTCCTGGCACTGGTCGCGGTCGGGTCACGGGCAGGCGCAGACGAGCTTGCCTTTGGCGCGCCGGCAGCTCGCCTGCAGCGCGCATCCGCTGCGCGGCTGCTCAGCGGCCTTAATTAAGTAGAGGTCGGGGAGGGCAGGACAGTTGGGAGCGGGAAAACGCAGGACTGGGAGGGGCCAGCAGCGGCAGGAAAGCGGCAGAAGGGGCAGGATGCGGGGGAAGAGAGTAGAATGGAAAAATAAGTAGTAGAAGTAGAAGTAGGAAAACCAGTAGAATGGAAAAATAAGTAGAAAAACCAGAGGACGGTGTGATAGGGGGATGTGAAAGCAGACAAGGGAAAGAGAAAAGATAAAAAGAGTAACAGTCCAGGGGCGACGCATGGGCCCTTGAACTGCGGTCTGCGGCGATCAGAGACAGAGCACTGCCTGGGTGAGCTGCGGAGCTGTGCGCTGGGAGAGGAACCTAAGGGGTTTTCCTGGGCTAAAGTAGAGTAGTTACTGCTCTTATTTGATACTCGTTTAGTTTGGCAGCCATCTTCAGAATGTTACATATTTAATTAAATTTGCTGTGTACCATTTCAGTTTATTCTATCTAAAGTAAAACCATCAAACAATAAATTAGTTGGTTTCATGGATTTATGTTTGCGCACATATGTGTTAGAATGCCAAGGTGAGCACAGCATGATGATGTATACAAGTGCATTCTTCATCACGTAGGTACACATATGAGTCATAATATTTCTGTGGGTGCCATTTTTTCAATTTAATTTACCTTTTCAAGATGGCAGACATTCATATTGGAGTGATACATTAAAAACAATGTTAAATCTATGTGAAAGCATCTTAACTAGAAGGGCTCGGCCTAGCATCAATTGTTTCTAACAGATTATCGAAAACATTTTTTTAAAGAAAAGTTTAAAAAAGAAGGTGATGGGAAAAGGCATGGAGCAATGTTGGAGTGGGCAGGAGGGTGGTGGGTTCAAGTAAACGCTGCTGACCGGTAGTATCAATGGGGATGAGCATGTGTGGCCGTTCAATTAAGGATCAGTGTGGGTGGATTAAAAATGCCACAAAAAAGCGGGGCAGATCAAGGTGGGAAATGCCAAGCAATGGAAGATCTTCTTGGGGAGCAACACAGAGAACACGTCAAACACAAGGTCATGATGGACGGAGTGCTGAAACTTTTCAGACACTCACCCACAGTCACAGATCTGGGTTGAATTCTTCATCGTTCTTTAGCTCACTTCGCCACTCCAGTTCAGACACAGCTATATGCAAATCAGTCTTGACCCTGTGCCTCATGGGAACAGTCCAGCCCGAACTGCCAAGCCATGTCTTCCCTGGACCGGAAACAAGCATCCTGGGACCGGTTTCGGGCTAACAGCCCTCATCAGCCAGGCTAGCTTGATTCCAGTGGCAAAGTAAGCAAGGGACCCAAGTCTGGGCATACCTTGCCAACTTAGGGCAAACAAAGCAAACACAAGGAGATGATGGACGGAGTGCTGAAACTTTTCAGACACTCACCCCCAGTCACAGATCTGGGTTGAATCCATCATCGTTCTTTAGCTCACTTCGCCACCCCAGTTCAGACACAGCTATATGCAAATCAGTCTTGACCCTGTGCCTCATGGGAACAGTCCAGCCCGAACTGCCAAGCCATGTCTTCCCTGGACCGGAAAAAAGCATCCTGGGACCGGTTTTGGGCTAACAGCCCTCATCAGCCAGGCTAGCTTGAATCCAGTGGCAAAGTGAGCAAGGGACCCATGTCTGGGCATACCCTGCCAACTTAGGGCAAACAAAGCAAACACAAGAAGATGATGGACGGAGTGCTGAAACTTTTCAGACACTCACCCCCAGTCACAGATCTGGGTTGAATCCATCATCAATCTTTAGCTCACTTCGCCACCCCAGTTCAGACACAGCTATATGCAAATCAGTCTTGACCCTGTGCCTCATGGGAACAGTCCAGCCCCAACTGCCAAGCCATGTCTTCCCTGGACCAGAAACAAGCATCCTGGGACCGGTTTCGGGCTAACAGCCCTCATCAGCCAGGCTAGCTTGAATCCAGTGGCAAAGTGAGCAAAGGACCCACGTCTGGGCATTCCCTGCCAACTTAGGGCAAACAAAGCAAACACAAGGAGATGATGGACGGAGTGCTGAAACTTTTCAGACACTCACCCCCAGTCACAGATCTGGGTTGAATCCATCATCGTTCTTTCGGTCACTTCGCCACCCCAGTTCAGACACAGCTATATGCAAATCAGTCTTGACTCTGTGCCTCATGGGAACAGTCCAGCCCGAACTGCCAAGCCATGTCTTCCCTGGACCGGAAACAAGCATCCTGGGACCAGTTTCGGGCTAACAGCCCTCATCAGCCAGGCTAGCTTGAATCCAGTGGCAAAGTGACCAAGGGACCCACGTCTGGGCATACCCTGCCAACTTAGGGCAAACAAAGCAAACACAAGGAGATGATGGACGGAGTGCTGACACTTTTCAGACACTCACCCCCAGTCACATATCTGGGTTGAATCCATCATCGTTATTTAGCTCACTTCGCCACCCCAGTTCAGACACAGCTATATGCAAATCAGTCTTGACCCTGTGCCTCATGGGAACAGTCCAGCCCGAACTGCCAAGCCATGTCTTCCCTGGACCGGAAAAAAGCATCCTGGGACCGGTTTTGGGCTAACAGCCCTCATCAGCCAGGCTAGCTTGAATCCAGTGGCAAACTGAGCAAGGGACCCATGTCTGGGCATACCCTGCCAACTTAGGGCAAACAAAGCAAACACAAGGAGATGATGGACGGAGTGCTGAAACTTTTCAGACACTCACCCCCAGTCCCAGATCTGGGTTGAATCCATCATCAATCTTTAGCTCACTTCGCCTCCCCAGTTCAGACACAGCTATATGCAAATCAGTCTTGACCCTGTGCCTCATGGGAACAGTCCAGCCCCAACTGCCAAGCCATGTCTTCCCTGGACCGGAAACAAGCATCCTGGGACCGGTTTCGGGCTAACAGCCCTCATCAGCCAGGCTAGCTTGAATCCAGTGGCAAAGTGAGCAAGGGAACCACGTCTGGGCATTCCCTGCCAACTTAGGGCAAACAAAGCAAACACAAGGAGATGATGGACGGAGTGCTGAAACTTTTCAGACACTCACCCCCAGTCCCAGATCTGGGTTGAATCCATCATCAATCTTTAGCTCACTTCGCCTCCCCAGTTCAGACACAGCTATATGCAAATCAGTCTTGACCCTGTGCCTCATGGGAACAGTCCAGCCAGAACTGCCAAGCATGTCTTCCCTGGACCGGAAACAAGCATCCGGGACTGGTTTCGGGCTAACAGCTCTCATCAGCCAGGCTAGCTTGAATCCAGTGGCAAAGTGAGCAAGGGACCCACGTCTGGGCATACCCTGCCAACTTAGGGCAAACAAAGCAAACACAAGGAGATGATGGACGGAGTGCTGAAACTTTTCAGACACTCACCCCCAGTCACAGATCTGGGTTGAATCCATCATCGTTCTTTAGCTCACTTCGCCACCCCAGTTCAGACATAGCTATATGCAAATCAGTCTTGACCCTGTGCCTCATAGGAACAGTCCAGCCCGAACTGCCAAGCCATGTCTTCCCTGGACCGGAAACAAGCATCCTGGGACCGGTTTCGGGGAATCCAGTGGCAAAGTGAGCAAGAGACCTACGTCTGGGCATACCCTGCCAACTTAGGGCAAACAAAGCAAACACAAGGAGATGATGGATGGAGTGCTGAAACTTTTCAGACACTCACCCCCAGTCACAGATCTGGGTTGAATCCATCATCGTTCTTTAGCTCACTCCGCCACGCCAGTTCAGACACAGCTATATGCAAATCAGTCTTGACCCTGTGCCTCATGGGAACAGTCCAGCCCGAACTGCCAAGCCATGTCTTCCCTGGACCGGAAACAAGCATCCTGGGACCGGTTTTGGGCTAACAGCCCTCATCAGCCAGGCTAGCTTGAATCCAGTGGCAAAGTGAGCAAGGGACCCACGTCTGGGCATACCTTGCCAACTTAGGGCAAACAAAGCAAGCACAAGGAGATGATGGACGAAGTGCTGAAACTTTTCAGACACTCACTCCCAGTCACAGATCTGGGTTGAATCCATCATCGTTCTTTAGCTCACTTCACCACCCCAGTTCAGACACAGCTATATGCAAATCAGTCTTGACCCTGTGCCTCATGGGAACAGTCCAGCCAGAACTGCCAAGCCATGTCTTCCCTGGACCGGAAACAAGCATCCTGGGACCGGTTTCGGGCTAACAGCCCTCATCAGCCAGGCAACACAGAGAACACGTACCTGTGGGGATGTGAAGGGTGAAGCAGCACGTGGTGGAGTATTGAACGAAAAATAAAGAAGTAGTTCTCTGATGTGGAGCCTTGGAGGGATATGAAGGATATATGCCACCCACTCAAAACGATGCTATTGGACACAATAACTCTCCACAAAAAAAAGCTAAAAGCTGGCAATAGGCGAGACCTAAACATTGCACATTTCGTTAGAACCTCAGCCAGCCAAAGGCAAGCGTTCCATTTTCAATGCCTCCAGACATCTAAACAGCATCACAACCTGCCGAGAGTAAAGTTTGAATTTGCATATTTTTTCTGCCGATCTCTCTTTTCTCTAGTTCTGTATTGCATTTACACAGGCCTATCTTGATGCAATATAAGACTTGAAACTGCCAGACAGTAATTTTATAAAACTCATATTTTCTGTGAAATTTCTGTGTCCTTATTGGTTCGATTTTCTAAAAGTTTCAGATTACTCAACTTGATGTGTCTGCCAGCACTGGAATCAATTAACTGTGCATGAAGCGCCACATTTTCCAGAGAGTTGCTCTCTCTTCTTTCTACATCCTCTGAAATATATTGTGTACAGAATAGAGCCTGACGCCATATCGCATGAAACTTTTTTTTTCTCTTTCTGTACTTTGTTTATTATAGCTCACTATATAGATATGCACTGTTAATAGAACTGTTAAGCTAATCGAAAATGATTAATTGACTGGAAAGATACCAAAATCACAATAACCTTCTGAGTGTAAAAAGGGCAGATTGATTATCAGGCGTGTACTGTGGTGTCCACCCTCATAGAACACTCTCTAGTCAAGTATTGTAGTTACATGCGTTGAAAGTGCTTCTAGTATATCAAGAGCGCTGTGAAATAATCCTAAAGCTGGTGATTCCAGTGACAGAGTTTCATTTGGATCATCGCGTCCTCATAGAGGCTGAGTCTATGCACTTTATTCTGAGTCTATGCACTTTATTCTCATGAGTGAAAGCGCTGTAATACCCATCTAATTGTAACGTTAAATCAATACATATCAGTGAGTTGTTTCATAATAGTCTCTTCTCTTTGGGAACCAAGTTTAGGTACAGCCTGTTAACATTACAGGGAGCCATCTGGGCATCTGCTTTGTAAAATGCCTTTAGGGTGTTTTGCTTTATACCTATATTGATTCATTTACCTGCCACTGTGTCAACAAGGTAAGAGGGTGGAAAGATGGAAGTTTCTTCGTTAGTAGGTTTACAATAATCTATTGTCAAGAATTCTATGTCTATAAAGCCAACTGCCCTATAGGTCACACGGTTAACAGGCAGGTCGGAAGAGTTACCTATTCCAAACACTATCCGCCACCCACTCTCTCTTTGGCTCTTTCACACTCCGTGGGATTGATGGATACCTTTTATCTAGATTCTCCTGTGTTCAGAACAACACTCCTTCTACTAGTAGCAGTGGAGATAGTTACCCCTGAGGAGATGTTCAGTCTCGGTTAAGGAATAAGAGTAGGGGAAGAAACTCTGGTCATGTTGCATACTTGTGCCTTGCCCAATGTATCTTGTTTTTGGCATCTGCATATTTCTCTATGCCACTCTTTGTGTGCCCACAGCCAGAAGGCACTAGTCCTGCAATCTAATGTTTGCTTTATTGCATGCTGCTGCTAAGGCCAGAAGGGGTCTGATAAAGAATCTGCAGACTTCGCATGGATTCTGAGCTAAGTCAACAAACAATAGGGTCTCACTAACACAATCACCACTGCAACATTATTGAAGAGCCTGTATCCAGCAGAATAGACCTAGGCCTTGGAGTGACTTACTGGACACCACACCTTGGTAAGCAGCATAAGACAGGAGGCCCCTAACATATTTGCAAAGTTGGGGGTTGAGCTTTCACTTCATGGCCTCCTAGGAACTCAAATTCCAGTGTTCCCAGAAACCGCAGTGCATAATGGTATGAAGGAAGGGCTGGTGCAAGCTCAAAACATGGCACGTTGTAACCCTTAGCAAACAAGACACGGAGTGCCTGGAAGGTATGTCCTTTTGAGGCATAATAACAGGGATGTAGATAGGAGTGTGGTGGGATGAAGAGCAGTGAAGAAATTTTTCTCTTTTGCCATAACTTGAACTCAATGCAACCTACCAAAACTATGTTGAATCACAAATGTTGTTTTATCTGTTATTCACAGATCTCAATTAATTCCTAAGCTTCAGATCACAGGGCTCTTTCTGCACATGTGCCCTGCTTCACTACCTACTCCTAATTAGCATATTGATACAGCCTTCATGGTATTGCTTACAGTGGCAGCTGGTAATTTGGACAGATGGGGCGGGCAGACTACATACGCGCACACATACATACTCACACTTGCGCATCAACATGCACACTCACTCACATCCATGCATTCACAAGCACTCACACATACACCCACCATTCACAAGCACATGCACCTGCACACACCCATTCACAGCACATACGCAATAATACACATACATTCATATAATAAGAAAACGCATGCACATATGCAGCAAAGTTTAAAAAAAAAAGAAAGACTTACTGGGCTGCACCAGTGATCTCGGGTGGCGGGAGGGAAGCCTCTGTGGTCCCTGGAGGATTGGGACTGCCACATCCTCTCATTGGCACAAGTCCCTCACTCGTCACAATGTAGGATTGGGTGAGTGAGACTTCTGACACACCCTGCTCTTAGACACGTGGTCACTGATGGACACTTGGCCCTGAGCACTTCAGGGCTTAAAACTGAAATGCCCAGGTCAGAGTTTATCAGAAATGCACCTCCTCGTCATGAGGAGGATGACCTCAAAGCTCTTTGCTGGGCTGGAGAAGTCACGCCCACAGGGCTGTGAAATCCTCAGCTTGGCAAAATTCTGCTGAGGCAGTTCGGAGTCTGCGTATTTAGTGCATGTGTACTATCTGGCTGCCTGACCTGAACATGAACAGTGTCAAACACTCACCACCCAGTCAGAGATCTGGGCCTACATTTCTCATTTTTTTGCTCACCATTCAAGTTTGGACCCAGCCATATGCAAAATCAGTCTTGACCCTGCTCCCATGCTCGCCATGCTACTGGATTCAAGCTATCCTGGCTGATGAGGGTGATACCCCAAAAATGGTCCTAGGATACTTGATTCTGGTCCAGGGAGGACCTGATCTGGCAGTTCGGGCTGGAGTGTTCCCATGGCGGGCAGTGTTAAGACTGATTTGCATATGGCTGGGTCCAACCTGGTTGGCGTGTTGAGAAAAAAAGCAATGGATTTAGGCCAAGATCTCTGACCGGGGTGAGTGTTTGACGCCACAAGCCACTTACCATTGCCGTGAGGGGAACGGCCCATCAGTTGCTTTTTCTGTGGAGCGCATTTCCAGCCATGAGGGGAACGGCTTACAGGACTACGGTTCCCTGCAGCTCCCGCGGCGGCGCCAGCCTCTGACGCTGCAAACGGCGCCCGGAGGCGCGATAAAACTCCTGGTGGCCTCCCGCAGCGCGGGACGCCACAAGCCACGTACCATTGCCGTGAGGGGAACGGCCCAACAGTTGCTTTTTCTGTGGAGCGCATTTCCAGCCGTGAGGGGAACGGCTTACAGGACTACGGTTCCCTGCAGCTCCCGCGGCGGCGCCAGCCTCTGACGCTGCAAACGGCGCCCGGAGGCGCGATAAAACTCCTGGTGGCCTCCCGCAGCGCGCGGACGCGCGCAGGCTCGCCCGGGCGAAGCCCGGCCAAGTGCGGGCCCGTCCTTGCCCGTCATTGCCAGGAAGAGGCAGGGCTGGCCATTTTACTTTTAATTGCGATCAAGGTTTTTGACACAGGTACTGCTGTCCCTTTTCTGTGTTCCCAAAGTTTACTTGGTTGGCAGCATTGGCGTCTGATGGATAATGTGTGTTTGACCCGTTACACTTTAAACGTGTCTTTGTGAGAGTTTTTTGGACTTAAGATTTAAGACTCTGCTCTATTTTTGTCTGGATTTTGCACTGAACCTGTATTTTGTTCTATTTTTATTGTTGGACTGGTTTTAATGACATTGTTAATTAGCTTATATTGCAAATGGCTCCTTTCTGAGGACTATAGTTAAGGCCCCGAGGAGTCTGTGAGCCGTGTCCTGCACATTGTACTTTGCACATTGTATTTTGCACATTGTTTTAAGTATTTGGATAACTATTTTTAGATTGTATTTTACCCGGGCTTGGTGTATTTATTAAAAAGTGTGTTTATAGGTCGTTGGAAAATGAGTAAGCATAAAGCAAGTACGGGAAGAAATGTGGTTGGCACTTTAGATGCCTTCATTCTGAGAGCTGAATCTGCCCTCATTCATGAAATACAACTGACAGAACGTAGGTTATCCCTTGATCCACATTCCCCGTTAGGGAGACTTTCCCTAACTCCTACACTCCCTGATTCGTTGACGGCTGTGAATCACGATGCCCCCCCAGCTTGGTTGAGTCCGCCATTATTTGTAGCCCCAGTCATATTGATAAACTCTGACCCCTGCCCTCTTAAAGAGAATGAACCTATCCCTGTGCAATCTAAGGCGATTACTAGAGGGCAAAAAGCAAAGCTTAAATCGGATTGTAATAATGAATCTCACTCTACAAAAAGAAAGGCCCAAGTGCATACAAAAAAAAACAATGCACAGGAAATCTTATGAGGGTCAGTAGTAGTTGTCCCCCCCACAAGCGGTGCGAAAGTGGGTAATTCTACTTCTACGCCTCAGACTGTGCCAGTACAATTATGTGATAGCACCGCAGAGGGGAACTTTTGGAGCATGCTAGAAACTATGCTATCTACATTATTAGACCCGATGTTTCAAAAAATAAGTATGATAGAAGCTAGGTTGGCCAAATTAGAGGGGTCTACTGGCTGTATCCCCCCAGCCGGGCTGTTAGCTAGCTCATCCTCAAATATAGATGTTATAGCCGCAAGGAGCTCAAAAACTGTGGGGGAAGGTGCAGGGGGCGGGTCTACCGCTAGGATTGTAGTGAATGGAGCGGTACATGACAAAAATAGACCTATTGGGAGCAGGCCCAGTAGTCTCATTACCCCGGTTATCACGTGCCAGCAACCTAGCAGAGGAGAATCACGTTTGGATAGGGGGTCAGAGGGGAGGGTTCTCCAGTCTCGGAGTTTTCCAACTATAGATCTTCCACCAGAATCTACCCCTTATGTAGTGGTGCTGGGGAATATACCTCCTCTCCCCAAGGGGGCTGTGGAAAATTTTGTGCAGTTGAAAAACAAATTAAACCATTGGTTTACACACTCTATCTCCTGGGGCCATCGAGTAGCTAACAACATTCTCATGGCCCGTAGGGTTAATTGGATAGGGAGTTCCCGGAAAACGGATAATGGAGACTGTGTCATTGTAAACTTTGACAACCCCTTCACTGCGGGGTGTATTTTATCCAGGGAATCTAGCCTTACCCCGTTAACGGGTTCCGCAGTTAAGGTTATACCCCTGGGTTATTTTTACAAGTCAGCACTTAATAGGGAATTGCCTGAAAATAGTTATAGGGCCTCACAACGAAGAGGAGGGCTAAATAATCCAGATCTCAGGCAACACTCTCCCGCCCCTGCCCACTTGACCTTTGAGTCGGATGGGCAGTCAAGTAATACCCACGTATTAGCATTAGATCATAGATTCGCAGCCCTCTCTGGATTGGATAACTGCAATTGACTAAAGGCTCCTGTTTTCCCTGGAATTCAGTCAATTGCACTTTCTCAGTCCTCAGGGGAGGTTGCTATGAATCATATAGCTGCGAGGTCTAACAATTTTTTATCTTGGAACATTGCAGGATTGGCTAACAAGTTTTTGGACCCCCGGTGGGTATGCTTCATGAAGCAACACACTGTAATTAGTCTCCAGGAAACATGGTCGGTGGACTGTGATTTTCTTCTAGAAGGTTATAAGGCTTTTTTGTCCCGGCCATTCCCTCGGCGAGTGGAAGAGCAAGGGGTGGTTTAGTCACTTATATCTCTGTAGCTGTTGACTGTAAGTTACAGGTGATTCCATCCACACATCCGGGAATTCTGGCATTGTCAGTAACCAGGGGGACACTAGATGGGGAATCCTTAATTTTTATAACTCGGTGGTCAGTTCGCATGAGGCGGGTAACATCATTAGCTTGGGAGTTCTTATAAAACAACTTATGGGTCGTGGATTTTATAATTTTTTGGTGTCTGGTGATTTTAACATACACCCTTGTGGTAACCCTTCAACATCCTGTATCTCGGAGCTTGGGTGTCCCCTTATGAGGGGTTTTCATTTTGACCACAATCTCCAAGGAGAATTGTTGAATAACATGTTAAACGAATTGGATTTGGTGGTCACGATGTCTTTAACTGACCCTTATACCAAGTTCCCTGTACCAACGTTCAAAGGAAGTGGAAGAGGATCATTCATTGATTTTATTTTAATTTCCTCATCGCTGTTATCTGTTTTTAATGGTTTTAATATTACAGCTAGTGAATTTAGTGACCATAATCCTTTAATTGTTCAAATGTTGGACCCTTTATTGTCAAAAACTGGGAGGCTTCGTCCGGGGGCATTCTGAAACCAACGGATGGAAAGCGAAGGTTAAAATGGTCTCAGGTGTCCCCTGTTAGTTTCTATAATGAGGTAAAAACATCTTGTGCCAATGAGTTATCATTATGTGCGTCTGAGAGGTCCACCCCCGAAGAGATCCTTTGTGCCTATGAGACAATAGCGCATACAGTTGGTGAATTGTTAAGTGCACCGGCTAGAGGCACTGTCTTCTCCGGCCCCAGATGGTTTGACTCGGATTGCTCTAGATCAGCTAAGCGACTGAGGGCGGCTCTGGCAGCCAAACCGAGAATTCAAACTGAGATTTGTGCTTGTCGCAGGGAATACAAGATAGCCCTGGCCACACGCAAGGGAGCACTGAAGGAAGACGCCTGGAAGGAGCTGATCGACTCAAGTACTTTGAGGAACAGCTCGAGGTTTTGGAGTGTCGTGAATGGGCCCCTGTTTGTTAAGGATGGGGGGAGGGTCTCGTGGCTCATATCTTAGAGGATGAATGGGTACTTCATTTTAAAACCATGTTTGATTGTCCGTCCAAGCCTATTTGTAGTATACCCCAGAATAGGTTGGATGCTCCGATATGCTTTAATAGGAGCGAGATTTTGGAAGGAATCCGAGGGTTAACTATTAACAAAGCCCCAGGTCCAGATGGGATCCCCCGGACTTATTTAAGTCAGACCCCTTGTTCTGGGCCCCGATTTTAGAGTCACTATTTAACGCGGCAGCTAAGAAGGGGTGTCCTCAGTCTTGGGCCTCCTCAACTATAGTCCCAGTTTTTAAAAAGGGTGACAGAAATAGTACCCACTGCTATAGACCAATCTCGCTTATTGACTCAGTGGTCAAAGTGGTGGGTCGTGTCATATTACAGAGATTAACAACATGGGCAGATGAGAATGGGATTCTGTCGGACGTCCAGTATGGTTTTCGGCCGGGCGTTCCACAGTTGCACAGTGCCTTAACCTATTCATGATATTGAATAAATACACTGTTGCGCACCCCGGAACTATCCACCTTGCCTTCATGGACTTGTCATCTGCTTTTGATTGTGTAAATCGAGTTAAGCTATGGCAGTCCATGAGGGCAATGGGGGTAGAAAATTGTATTGTTAATTTTCTCGAGGACCTGCATTTCTCAACTAAAGCCAACATTAGGTTTGCACAAAATTTGCAGGTTTCCAGGGACTTCGAGATTAGGAAGGGGGTCCGGCAGGGTTGTATCTTGGCGCCATTTTTATTTAATTTTTATATTAATGAATTGGAAAGTGCGCTGAGGGCAACTGGAGCAGATTTCCCCTATGTAGGACGGCGGGGCATTCCCGTTTTGCTTTACGCGGATGACGCCATCCTAATATCTAGAACTGAATTGGGCCTACAATCTCTTTTAACGGCATTCTCTGATTTCATGACAGATCGGGACCTGACCATTAATAATTCTAAGTCCTATGTCATGAAGGTAGGGAAAAATACGAAGAGGAACTTTTTGTTTAGAACTGGTAATGACAAGATCCCACGTACGAATGTTTTCTCTTATTTAGGGGTCCTATTTGATGATCAACTCAGGTGGGACCCCTTAATCAAAAGAAAAAAATGGGAAGTGGTGCGGGTCAATGCTGCAATTTTTAATTTTGCCTCTAAAGTGGGAAAGAAACCGACAGGAGCTATGCTTCAGGTGTATCGAGCAAAAAGCTTAGCTATAGCAACTTATGGTAGTGAGATCTGGGGATACACGGTAGTGGAACCCCTCCAAGTTGTGGAAAATGGGTTTCTAAAAAGGTTATTATGTGTCCCGCAAGGAACCTCGAACTTGGTGGTACATGAGGAATTGGGGTTTCCTACCTAAGTGATACTATCGCCCTGCGTCCCTTGACTTTTTGGTTAACGTGTTGGTTAAATAAAGATTTAATCCTCACTCATTTGATTTTAAGAGAATGCCTGTCCCTAGATAACGTGGCTCGTATCCCCTGGCTTAATTATATCAAAAAGGATTTGAATGGATAGGGCGGGGAGTTTTATTCTCTAAACCAGATGTTATTGTAAGAAAGGACGTGGAAACAACCAAGGTAGCTTTTCTGAGCAGAAGGCAAGCCGAGCGGGAAGCAGAAGAGGCTCGGAAACCTAGTGTCCGGGCATATTTATTACTTAAATCGACTCCATTGACCGAACCATACCTCATGGGGTCCTTGTCGTCACACGAAAAATTTCTTTTAACTAGGTTCCGGATGAATCTCTTTCATCTCCTGTTAGCAAGACCCAAGGGGGCTTCTAGAGGTCAAGTGCTAGCTCCCTGCGGCTGCGACGGAAAGTCTCCGCAGGATTTGCTGCACTTTATGTTTTTTTGTTATCTATATGAAGTCCCCAGGAGGCATTTTTTAGTTCCGATTTTAAAGAAATTGCATTTTAATCAGGTTAGACCTGCACTAATGTATTTACAATTACTGAAGGATGAATGTATTATTTTTATTGCAGGGTTTTTAAAGGCATCTATGAATTCCAGGCACCTTATGGACATGTAGAGTCTATTTATTTAGACATGTTTTTAGATGATCTTTTGTGTGGTAGCGGAGTCTGATATGTTATAATTTGTTGCTTTTATGTATTGTATTTGTGTAACTTTTATGGTTTTACAAACAAAAACCGAATAAAGTTTGTTGACTGACTGAGTGTTTGACATTGTTCAGCATTCCATCCATCAATTGTTCTTTTTGCCAATAAATACTTGGGCCCAGATTTATCAAACTTTAATGCAACGTAATGCAGCAAGATATCTTGCAGTGCTGCATGAAAAGCAGAGGGCAGGAATGAACTGTATTTAACATTATATGGTGCATTCCTGTCCTCTCCTTGTGCTGGCGCACTTTTGGCTACCTATCGCCAATGAAGGAACACTTGCGTCATGGTGCAAGGGTATGCTTTTGTGCAGAAATGTTCACCATCCTGCACAAAAACAATCCTCTGAGGCTTTTTCCTCTTTCTACGTGTGCTGCAGAATGCAGAATTCAGCACACGTAGAAAGAGGAAAAATTAGGAAAATAAAGATATTTCTCCTTGTTACGCCTTCCTTGGGAAGGTGTAGCATTTTGAGGCATTCCCAGGTCTACAACTCATGGTAAATCTGGGAATGCGCCAAAATCCTTGGGTGAATGTGAGAGAACACCCACACTCATGGAACACTTCCCCAACACAGAGTAATGCAAAGCAGGAGCTTGCGTTGCCTTGCGTTACTCTAGATTTTCCAAGCTTGGTAAATCTGACTTTAGTGTTGCGTTGTCCTTGCGTTAACTTGCATGATGCAAGGACAGCACAATACTATTATAAATATGGCCCTTGGTTTGCCCTGAAAAGCTTCATAGCACCCCAGTCCATCGTTATTTTGCACACCATGTAATCTCAGTTTAGACCCAGTCATATGCAAATCAGTCTTGACCCTGCTCCAGTGGGAACAGTCTAGGTCGAATAGCCAGGCCATGTCCTCCTTGAACCGGAACACAAGCAACCCAAGACCAGTTTTTCCTTTATTGGGGCTCATCATTTGGGTATACCTTGACTCCAGTGGCATAGAGTACACAGAACCCACATCTAGACATACCAATCCCACTTAAGGCGTCACACTGAAGTATACAAAAAAGATCTCTAATCCATGCACCCCAATTCAGTGCTTAAGACATACATTCACAGCCGCTCAAACTATGGTTAGTAATACCACATTACTTTCACACAAACACATAGGACTTCTTCTGGATTTAACATGCTGCTGGTTCAAGTAAGAAGGCTAAGGGCAATGTCTGAGCTAAATTAAACATTGGTGCTGGCCTAACGAGAACATCACTAGAATACTGTTTGTCTCCTACCCACTGTGCTTCAGTCCTGCTGGGCCTACAGCCTGCCAAATTGACATCCCACTACATATGAACATAGCTCTCACTGATAGGGAAGTGCACAGCTATGTCCAGGGATCCTGTGGATCTCTACCCCTCCCCGCTCCCGCAACTCATTGGCCCAAGGCAGGAAATTTGAAGGAGTTCCATAGGTGGGAAGCACTGTTCTTTTGGCCTCTTGCCTCACATGAGAGTAGTGGGGTGGGTGGCAGGAAGCTGATGACACAAACTCCGAGTCAGTGATGGTCTTGGCATTGTGAGAGTCAATGAGTTTTTGTGCTCACCCTCCTTGCTCCTACGAGACCAGACAATGAGGAAGAATTTTGTATCAGTGCAAGGATTTTTGTGGCAGCACACATATTTTTTGAGCACACACAGGGATTGAGATCCTCCTCGACATGCTGGCACCCTCTGGTGCTCAGTGTCAGTGCTTCTGTGGCCCTTTTGCTGCCTTCCTGGACAGGGCAGCCTCTCTGTTTCCTTGCTGTTGAGTGGGCTTCCCACCATATTGTCCTAAAACACACTCGCTTTAAGATTGTGATGTGCCTCCCACCCTCAGATGTTTCTTGAGAGCATGCTGTGCACATTTGGGAGTGCATTGTTGTGGGCCAAGCTGTCCAAAAAGTCTCCATCTTTGGGGTGAGGGGGTGGACAGAGGACTCCCAGTAACATTGTGGTATCGGCTGGTATTGCTATATGTGTGTGGGAGTAGAACCCCAATATTCTAATGCTACCCAATATTTAGATCACCCCAAAATTTACCTCTGGTGGTTCCACTAAGGCACCCATGATTATGAGATAAAAGTCATCATCCTTCTCAACATCGGACCTCACATTGGTTTAGCAGAGTAATAAAATAATGAGTGGGACCACTCAAAAACTGAGTTCTAGATTATAGAAGAGTCAAAGAATTTTATTACAAAAATATAAAAATAGACAGAACAGAGAAATGCAAAGTATATGCCATGAAAGCTCAAACATAGGGTACATAGTCAGAAATCAGGATTATTCTAAGCCCCAATAAGCAGCAAAAACCATAAAAGTAACAGACAGAGACATTAGTAGAAAAGGAAAACCATCATCTGGCTCACCCCCAAAAGTAGGGGTTTTTTATGCACATTTTATGAATAGGTAATAAGCAAAAACAGCAAATTCAGCATGGCATGACTAGTGATATCACATAATGAGAAAATTGGAATTTAGATAGTGAGAAATAGACATATAACACTAACCCATTTTTAAGGATTGGAAAACGTCACCAACGTCTGCAGCAACAGTGCAGTCCAGAGTTTGTACAACACAATATTAAAATGTTTTCAGACAAAGACCCATACACTAGTGTATGCTAGCTGGTCCACATCAGAACGTCCTGTGGGAGTGTCCTTAGGATTGAAACATTTGGAACACAAAGAAAGGTTCATTCACAATACCTGGTTTCTAAGGAAAATAACCAGTTATGTCACAGTGTCTTGTGCTCTGCGAAGACTGTTGTGAGAGAAGACACGCAGGGGGACATTGATTGGGAGGGGTAATGAGCAGGAGCAAGAAGAATAGTATACCAAAATAGTATCCATATTAATAAAATGGTCACTCTGCAAAAATGCTGCACAGCTAATTACATTAATAAACACAATTCTAAACACCTAAGAAAAATTGTTTCAAGTGCAACATTAATAATTCATCAGTTATAACCAAATTTATCATGAATAATATTAGTATTCCAAAATACTTTGTCACCCAAAATTGCACATTTAGAAATTGCTACTACATCTGTTTGCTTGTAGCTTGTTGCCAGTAGTATTTGCCTCATTTGATTATTCATTTCGGTGGAGCTAATTCTTTCCTGCTTTCTTCTCTCACCTGGTTTCTTTCAGGTTGCTTGGTTGTTTTTTGCTTAACCCTGTTGGCCCAATGGAAGGCACTAGTAGCCAGGCTCACAAGAGAAAGGGTAGAGTTCCTTAGCTAACACACCTGTTAAGGTTCGTGTGAGTGAAGCTGGAGATGGGGATGAGTCCTATTTTAACTCTAACAGTGAGCCCGAGGTTCAAGTAATTGAGTGTCCAAGGAGGTCTGGGGTCTCATTTCATGCAGTTTTTCCCCCAGTCAAGTCGAGATCCAGGAAGCCAGCAGGTGGGCCCACAGTGGACACAGCAGGTATATTAGGTGCTCCCAGTTCCACATGGGTTAGCGAGGTTATAGACAGAGAGATGGGGGAGGCTCTATAATCTCCCGAGGTAGTTCAGGTCAGTGTGGGAATCAGCACCGGGTCCAACGTGATCAATCCCCATTGGTTCCCCTATTGCCAGACTGGCGGTTTCTACTGGGGTTGAGTCGGTAGCAGGGTCAGCTGGAGAGTCGGTGAGTGATCTTTTGGGCAGGCAGGGAGAAGTTATTAAGAGTAAAAAGGTGACAGTAGCTAGGTGTTTTAGAATTTTTTGTGAGATTAGCCAGAGTCTGAAAGGGCTCACCCAAGCACTTAAAAAAGGAGTCAGTTAACCCCTTCCGTGCGTCGGACGGCTGGGAGCCGTCCGACGTCACGGTGGGCGTGTGCGTCGGACGGCTCCCAGCGTCCTAGCACCCACCCACGGTGGAAGAGCTGGTGCTCCCCCCGTGGGCCGCCCTCCTACGTGCCTCTACCGGGGAAGGCAGGAGAAGCCCTTCCCCTGCCTCCCCCCGCACCCTGCCTCCTCGTCATCAATGACGTCAGCGCGCGAGGCGCGCTGACGTCATTGGAGGTTTCCCTTTCAGTTCCCGACGCGCTGGAAGCCATTTGCTTCCATCGCGTCGGGGAACAAAGGTGAGTTTTGGCTCTGGGGAGGGGGGGATTTAAACAAAAGAGGCATCGGGGGAAAGGAAAGGGTTTTCCTTTCCCCCGATGCCTCTTTTGTGTATTCCTGCTGCACGATCATGCGATGGTGCAGCAGGAATGCCCACTAGCGCCAGGGATTTTTTTTTTTTATAATTTAAATGCCTATACAGCGTGCAGGGAGCGGCCCCTTAGGCAAGGGTCACTCCCCTTTTGGGGCCCATATGTTTTGGTGGTCTGCCCCCCTGGGGGGGCAGATCTCACCAATAATTTAAAATTTAAAAGCCCACTAGACCACCAGGGACTAACTGTGGGGAGTGGCCCCTTGGGCAAGGGTCACTCCCCATTGGGGGCAATGTTTTTGGCTGTCTGCCCCCCTGGGGGGGCAGATCTCACCAATAATTAAAAATTTAAAAGCCCACTAGACCACCAGGGACTAACTGTGGGGAGTGGCCCCTTGGGCAAGGGTCACTCCCCACTGGGGGAAATGTTTTTGGCTGTCTGCCCCCCTGGGCGGGGCAGATTTCGCCATGCAATTTTGTTTGAGATGCCCACTAGACCACTAAGGACTAACTGGGGGCAGATCTCGCCACTTAATTTAATTTTAAAAGCCCACTAGACCACCATGGACTAACTGTGGGGAGTGGCCCCTTGGGCAAGGGTCACTCCCCATTGGGGGCAATGTTTTTGGCTGTCTGCCCCCCTGGGGGGGCAGATTTCACCATGTAATGTTATTTTAGATGCCCACTAGACCAGCAGGGACTAACTGGGGGCAGATCTCGCCACTTAATTTAATTTTAAAAGCCCACTAGACCACCAGGGAGTAACTGTGGGGAGTGGCCCCTTGGGCAAGGGTCACTCCCCATTGGGGGCAATGTTTTTGGCTGTCTGCCCCCAGATCTCGCCATGTAATGTTATTTTAGATGCCCACTAGACCACCAGGGACTAACTGTGGGGAGTGGCCCCTTGGGCAAGGGTTGCTCCCCTTTTACGGGGGTGAATATTTTATTTATACTCTTAGGCCCACCTATCCCTTAGCTTGGCTGGTGCATATTTGCATATGTGATTGTAATGTTTTTTCTCCTTTTTATTCTAGTGTAAAGCTTTTGATTCTTGTTTGCGGTTTCGGCAGTGGCTGTTCTGCAGTTTTGCGTAGTTGCATTTATTTGGTAAGAAAAACATTTTTGTTGTGTTTACTCCAAATGACTATTATTGTCATGCATGAATGAATTTTTTTGTAAGTGGTGTGATAATGGCAGCATATTTAGTTAGTGTTTTGAGCATGAAATTCTTTGCGATATGTTTTGCATTGCCTTATGTGTAATTTTCTTTTTTCTTTTTCATTTTTAGTGGGATATTGTTGATCCTTACTGTGTCTGTGCAGAGTAGGTGGTGGTGAGTCTAGCTGCTTCTGGCAAGTGAGTGGTATAGTTTTGGAGTATATAGGTCTTTGTGATAGACGCATTTTGTTTATTACTTATTTT
Organism: Calotriton arnoldi; assembly: GCA_963921515.1. NCBI lineage: Eukaryota > Metazoa > Chordata > Amphibia > Caudata > Salamandridae > Calotriton > Calotriton arnoldi. Next base: position 2,546,206 of record CAWUFW010000539.1, on the reverse strand, counting down.
ACAAAGTGTTTGTTGTTGTTGACTTGTTTGACCAGTTACCTTTATTAGTAAGGATTATGGCTAGCCGTAGAATTACTGCTCAGCAGGTGGTTGGTATGCTTTTTGAATCTTCCTCTGACCATGATTATGAGACTGACAGTGAGTCTGAGGGAGAGGAGGGAGGGGAAGATTCAGGCAGTGAGTTTTCTCTCCATGTGGAATCATCGGATGATGAAGCTACTCTCAGTGCGGATGAAGCTACTCTCGGTGTGGATGAAGCTACTCTCAGTGCAGATGAAGTGCCTGTTTTAGAGGAGGGCACTGATGTGCTGATGGTGCAAGAGGTATCTGCATTGCAGCCTGGGGCTGTAAGGCTTCCCATTGGTAGTGCTGGACTCTGGGTTGATCCAAACATGGTGCAGCCGGTGTTGCCTGCCTTTAGTGGTGATGCAGGGTGTAGAGTGAACTGTGATTTTTTTTTGCCTATACAGTTTTTTCAGTTGTTTATGGATGATGTATTTTTGGCTGAGATAGTTGAGCAGACTAATTTGTATGCTGAACAGTATTTGAGGGACAACAGTGCCAGACTTAGGCCCCGCTCTAGAGCTACCCGGTGGACTCCCACAAATCTGGATGAGATGAAGAAGTTTTTGGGTTTGACTTTTTTGATGGGCTTGATAAGGAAGCCGTCCCTGGCTTCATATTGGTCTACCAGTCCCTTGATGGCAACGGCCATATTTCCTGCAATTATGAGTCGTGATCGGTATTTACTTTTGCATCGGATGCTGCATTTTGTTGATAATGCTTTGGCGTTGCCACAAGATCACCCTGACTGTGACCGTCTTTTTAAGATTCGGCCTGTTCTTGATCACTTTGTAGAACGATTTTCAGAGATCTATACTCCAGGCAAAGAAATATCTATTGATGAGTCTTTGGTCCTGTTCAAGGGCCGTTTGGTTTTTAGGCAGTACATTCCTAGCAAGAGGGCACGTTATGGAATTAAGCTGTATATGTTGTCTGAGAGTAGGACAGGATATGTCTTTAAGTTCCGGGTGTACACTGGTAAGGATTCCACTATTGACCCCCTGGTTGTCCGTCCACTTTAGGAGTTTCAGAGAAAGTTGTGTGGGAACTTGCTAGAGGACTGTTTAACAGAGGTCACCATTTGTACCTTGATAACTTCTACACTGCTGTGCCATTGTTTAAGGAATTGTTAAAAGTGGACACTTTTGCTTGTGGCACAACCCGCTCTAACCGTAAAGGTTACCCAAAAGAGCTTGGGCCCGATTCACAGAACTAACTTAAGACAAAATCCTAAACTTACTACCATTTTGGTATTCACAGAAGGCACTTACTCATTTTGGTATTCACAGAAGGCACTTAATCATTGATGAGTAAGTGCCTTCTGTGAATACCAAAATGAGTAAGTGCCTTCTGTGAATACCAAAATGAGTAAGTGCCTTCTGTAAATACCAAAATGGTAGTAAGTTTAGGATTTTGTCTTAAGTTAGTTCTGTGAATCGGGCCCTAAGTTTGCAAAAAGCTTCAGAGGGGACAGTGCAGTGCCTTGCTTAGTGAGGAACTGCTAGCTGTGAAATTTGTGGACAGGAGGGATTTGTACATGCTGACTACCATCCATGATGAGAGTACTTCACCTGTGACTGTTTGGGGTCAGGTTGCTGAAGTGCGCAAACCTGTGTGCATTGTAGACTACAATAAGCACATGGGTGGTGTCGATAGAGTAGATTAGAGGTTGGAACCTTACACTGCTGTTCGTAAGGCTTACATTTGGTATAAGAAGTTGGCCATCCATCTCTACAATTTAGCAACTTTTAATGCTTTTGTTGTGTTCAAGGATTGTTCTCCTGCGTCAAAGATGACTTTTGTTCAGTTTCAGGAGTCTGTGATAGGCAGCCTTGTTGTTGTGGAACAGGCAAGTGTTCCTAGAGTTGGAGTGGTGGAGGATGTGGCTAGATTGAAAGATCTCCACTTTCCCGATTTAATTCCTCCCATGCCCAAAAAAACCCAATCCCTGTCAGAGATGTAGAGTCTGTTTGCGAAGAGGTATGCGGAAGGAGAGTCGTATGCACTGTGCTGATTGTCCTTCTAATCCTGGGCTGTGTGTGCCCACATGTTTCAGATTGTATCACACTCGAAAGAGTTTTTGGGAGCAACCGTGAGTCTAATAGTGTACTGCCTGGTCTGTATGGTTTTATATAGTTGTTGTTCAGTTTCACTGTTGGCATTAGAATGATGTCTTTAGTTACTGCTGTTGTTTTTGTAGTTATAGTTTTGTATCTAGTTGCACTTTGTTTGTGTTTTTATTCTTGTTAAAAAAAATTGATGACAGTATGCGTGGACTGGTGCTTGGCTGACTGTGTGCGTGGACTGACGCTTGGCTGACTGTGTGCGTGGACTGGTGCTTGGCTGACTGTGTGCGTGGACTGGTGCTTGGCTGGCGGGGTGCGTGGGCTGGCGCATGGCTGGCGGTGTGCGTGGGCTGGTGCTTAGCTGGCGGTATACGTGGGCTGGTGCTTGGCTGGCGGTATGCGTGGGCTGGTGCTTGGCTGGCGGTGTGCGTGGGCTGGTGCTTGGCTGGCGGTATGCGTGGGCTGGTGCTTGGCTGGTGGCGTGCGTGGACTGGCACTTGGCTGGCAGTGTGCATGGACTGGTGCTTGGCTGGCGGTGAGTGGACTGGTGCTTGGCTGGCGGTGTGCGTGGATGGGCGCTTGGCTGGCGGTGTGTGAGTAGTGACTTGCTGCTGGTCACTACACACACTGTTAGCCAAACACCACTCCATGCAATCCATGAGCTGGTGTGGTTGCTGTGTCAGGAATGTGGGCGTGTAAAAGTGATGGGCCCTTGAATGGCGCTGTCTGCTGGTGTGCGTGTTGTAATGTGCTGGGCCCGCGGCTGGCGGTGTGAATGGTTTTGTATGTGTCACACGTATGAAAGGTGTATGAATGGCCTGTAAAGCGGTTGGTGCCTTGTCGTGGCTTTACAGCTCACGAGCTGTGAGTCAATGGTTCAGTTTTTCGTCCTTTCAATTATTAACAGTGCATTTCATTTTTGTGAAATCTCTGGTTAATACAACTGTATATACTGAACCATCACTCACCCTCATGCCAAATCCAACCAGTATGTCTGTGTGCTTGAAGAATAGGTGGTTGTGCAGAAATATTTGTCTTTTCTGTGTTTCTCAAGCAGGGTGTACCTTGTCCCTTTTTGTGAATGTTGTAATGTGTTGGTTTCGTGCCTGGTGGTGTGAATGGTCTTGTGTGTATCACGTATGAAAGGTGTGTGAATGGCCTGTAAAGCGGTTGGTGCCTTGCCGTGGCTTTACAGCTCACGAGCTGCGAGTCACTGGTTCAGTTTTTACATGGTGATGTCTCGCTTGTGGATACCAACACGTTATCTTACCCACAATGTCCTGCAAACCTCAAAATGTCTGTCACATTTTCCTTGCATTATTGTGCCAAAATGTTCACACTGCAGAAAGAAATAACAAATTTCCTACCCCCCGCCTTTCTCCATGTATCCCAATAGAAATGGTACCTCACTCGTGTGGGAGGCCCAAGTACCCGCGACAGGCAAGGGCCCAAAACCTAGTGAGGCGACATCAAAATTGCCTATCACAAAACAACCTGGTTTTGCAAGGGGGGTCACCTGGGTTTTTGGCCATCTAGGGAAACCTACTAAAACCACACATTTCTGAAAACTAGACACACAGGGGATTCCAGGGAGGTGTGGCTTGCGTGGATCCCCCAACGTTTCCTTACCCAGAATCCCCTGCAAACCTCAAATTTAGCTGAAAAAAATCACTTTTTTCGCACATTTTTGTGTGGGAAAGTTGTGGCATCACCGGGCTGACACAAATTTCCTACCACCCAGCGTTCCCCCGGGTCTCCCGATAAAAATGGTGCCTCACTCATGTGGGAGGCCCAAGTACACGCAGCAGACAAGGGCCCAAAACGTATTGAGGCGACATCAAAATTGCCTATCTCAAAACGACCTGGTTTTGCAAGGGGGGGTCACCTGGGTTTTTGGCCCTGTGCTCGGCGGCCATCTAGGGAAACCTACCAAACCCACACATTTCTGAAAACTAGACACCCGGGGAATTCCAGGGAGGTATGGATTGCATGGATCCCCCAACGTTTCCTTACCCAGAATCCCCTGCAAACCTCAAATTTAGCTGAAAAAAAATCACTTTTTTTGCACATTTTTGTGTGGGAAAGTTGTGGCATCACCGGGCTGACACAAATTTCCTACCACCCAGCGTTCCCCCGGGTCTCCCGATAAAAATGGTGCCTCAATCGTGTGGGAGGCCGAAGTACACGCGACAGGCAAGGGCCCAAAATGTATTGAGGCGACCTCAAAATTGCCTATCTCAAAACGACCTGGTTTTGCAAGGGGGGGTCACCTTTGTTTTTGGCCCAGTGCTCGGCGGCCATCTAGGGAAACCTACCAAACCCACACATTTCTGAAAACTAGACACCCGGGGGATTCCAGGGAGGTATGGCTTGTGTGGATCCCCCAACGTTTCCTTACCCAGAATCCCCTGCAAACCTCAAATTGTGCATAAAAAGTCACTTTTTTCACACATTTTTGTGTGGGAAAGTTCTGGCATCACCGGGCTGACACAAATTTCCTACCACCCAGCGTTCCCCCGGGTCTCCCGATAAAAATGGTGCCTCACTCGTGTGGGAGGCCCAAGTACCCGCGACAGGCAAGGGCCCAAATGTATTGAGGCAACCTCAAAATTGCCTATCTCAAAACGACCTGGTTTTGCAAGTGGGGGTCCCCTTTGTTTTTGGCCCCGTGCTCGGCGGCCATCTAGGGCAACCTACCAAACTCACACATTTCTGAAAACTAGACACCCGGGGGATTCCAGGGAGGTATGGCTTACGTGGATCCCCCAACGTTTCCTTACCCAGAATCCCCTGCAAACCTCAAATTTTGCAGAAAAAGTCACTTTTTTCACACATTTTTGTGTGGGAAAGTTGTGGCATCACCGGGCTGACACAAATTTCCTACCACCCAGCGTTCCCCCGGGTCTCCCGATAAAAATGGTGCCTCACTCGTGTGGGAGGCCCAAGTACCCGCGACAGGCAAGGGCCCAAAACGTATTGAGGCAACATCAAAATTGCCTATTTCAAAACGACCTAGTTTTGCAAGGGAGGTCACCTGGGTTTTTTACTCCGTGCTTGGCGGCCATCTAGGGAAACATACCAAGCCCACACATTTCTGAAAACTAGACACCCGGGGGATTCCAGGGAGGTATGGCTTGTGTAACGATCCTGTCCAAGGACGGGCACTCCTCAGGATTCGTGCGGCGCTATAGGGGTTCCACCCTTTGACATCCCCAACTCCTACAATTATTGCACAGAGTTTTAGGGCGATCAAGTGAGGCAAGGGAAAGGTAGGGAACAGCAAGGAGTAGAATCTGTAAATACAAAGAACAGTATGATGAAAAAGATATATGCATGCAACACTACACTCAATGTGTCTCACTAGTTCATCCAGTACCTGAAATATTCCACCACTTGTTTCCTTCTCCCTAAACTCCTGCACCGCCCAATTTCGGTATTCAATTCATACACAGGGCCTTACAGAGCAGGGAATCTCTGAATACTGGATTACCGGTAGGATGAAGAAGGTGAGGCTACCAGTATACTGTCAACAGTCTCGATGTCCAAAATTACCCTAAGGGGTAATCACTCGTTAATTCACGAGTAGTTTTCCCAATTCCTTTCCCATAATAGTTCAGAAAAGAATAAGTCAGGCTCCTAAGTCGGAGCTATTTCTAGACAACCCTAAAATAAACAAGTCTTGTAATCCTGATGTGTTACATGCAAGGGTGGCGTAGCCGGTCCCTAGTTGTTGTATAGAAAGAACAAAACAAATCATAGAGGGAGTCACCAACTGAGGGAAAGGCAGAATCCAATGTCTTTCCTTCTTATTTGCCGTCCGCTGTTTTACCACTCTTACCTCAGAGCGCTGTAGGGGTCAATGCAGCGACAAGTTTTCTCTCATTCAAGCAACCCCGATGATACGAACAGAAGACCTTCCTCAGTCCTCTGTCTCCGGTGCGGTGATGACGCTCCTAGCTCCCGCTACGTCTCTTCTCCAGCCTTCAACTGCGCGGGCAGAAAACGCTCACTCCTGGTCGCAGCTCCTCGCTGCCAAAATACTGAAATGAAACACTCGGTCCATGAGCAGGGACGCAGCCGCGTCTCTGCCTCTCTTCGAAATCCAGGGTCTGAACGCAAACAGGCTCGCATCCAGTATAACGCACGCCTTCCAGGTGTTTTGCATTCTATTTAAGGACGTAGCTCCTCCTCCTCCCCTTTTCTCATAGCAGGGCTTTCTGGGACATGTAGTCCAAGGCAGGCGCAACGTTTGCCGTTCCTGACAGTAGATCCCCCCGCTGGGCGCCTCCTAGACCCAGGTTTATCGGGATGTTTGCGGTAGAAAGTGACGACAGCAGCCGGGGCATGTACATTGGTGCAAGGTTCCCACGAATCGTCTTCTGAGGTGTAGCCCTTCCATGACACCAAGAACCACAACTTCCCTCTCCTGTATTTGGAATCCAAAATGCTTTTTACCTCGTATTCCAGCCCACCGTTCTTGGCTATGGGAGGAGGGGCTCTTCGTCTTGCCCCCACTGCAGGCTTAAGAAGGCTGCAGTGGAAGACTGGATGAATCCGGAGGTAGCCTGGTAATCTCAACCGATATGCCACTGGATTATCCTTTTTACCACCGGGTAAGGGCCTATGTACTTAGGGTGAAACACGCTGCGCAATCTAAACCGGATGTTTTTCGTAGACAACCACACCATGTCCTCGTATGTAGGTCCATCGGTCCGGTGGCGATCTTCCCATCCTTTATAAGTCAATTTCGCTTGCAACAGCTGTTTCCTCACTTTCTTATGGACCTCCTGCAAAGCTTTGATATGATCACTAACAGAGGGCTGGTTAGCTACTTCTTCGGGCAAGTCAATGGGCAAGATGCGGGCACAGAAGCCATAATTGGCTGCGAACGGAGAGACACCCGTAGAGCTATGAGAAGCATTGTTGTAAGCCAACTCAGCCATCCATAACATGGAAGCCCATGATTCCTGTGCTTCATTGGCGTAACACCTCAGATATTTTTTCAATGTCTGGTTTAGCCTCTCCGTCTGCCCATCCGTCTGCAGATGGAAGCTCGTAGACACCGCAGACTCCACTTGCAAGGCTTAACACCAGATCCTCCAGAAACTCGCTATGAACTGCGGGCCCCTATCCGACACGATGACCTTTGGGGTTCCGTGTAACTTAACAATGTTCTGGAGCACCAGTTGTGCGGTTTGTCCGGCTGTGGGCAGGTTTTTGTAGGGAACGAAATGACCCATTTTGGTAAGGCTGTCCACCACCACCAGAAGCGCGGAATACCCCTGATCCATGGGTAGACCGGTGATAAAGTCCGAGCTGATATGCTGCCACGGCAAGTGAGGAGTGGGCATGGGAATCAGTTTCCCTTTCTTTTTTGTTGTAGCCCCTTTTCCTCGAGCACAACTCTCGCATCTTGAGACCCATCCCTTGATATCTTGGACCAACGAATCCCACCAGAAATATCTCTGTATCAACAGGATAGTTTTATGAACGCCGGGGTGTCCAGCCAACGGTGATTCGTGACACCAAGCATAGGCCTTCTTCCTTAACGGGACTGTAGGTAGATACAGCTTACTGTCCTGAAAAGGCAACCCATGCTTAATGGTTCGGGTGGATATAGTTTCGGCCTATTCCTCCCACTCTTGGGTGGTCTTGTAGCGCCGTACTTCATCCAGGTACTGTTCGGCCTTGAGAACGCACATCACCTTTGAGGGATCAATGATGGCGGCGGGAGGGACGATGGCCTGGTCGCCGTTGGAAATCATACGAGACAAGGAATCTGCTTTGCGGTTCTCCGTTCCCGGCCGGAACGTGATGATGAAGTCATACTCCTCAAAGAAGAGAATCCACCTCATCTGTCTTTGAGTCAGATGTCTAGCCGTCTTGATGTATTGGAGGTTCCGATGGTCGGAGTATACAGTGATGGGATACCGGGCTCCCCACAAATACGGAAGCCATTCCTGGAAGGCCCTTTTTATGGATAACAATTCCTTCTCCGCTATGTTGTAATTTCTTTCTGCCGGGTTAAGCTTCCTGGATAGATAAGCTACCGGATGTAGCTGTCCGGTATGTTTGTCTCTTTGGGAGAGGATAGCCCCTATTGCCTCATCGGAAGCATCGGCTTCTACGATAAAAGGAGCATCCAATTGGGGATGCCTGAGAACCGGCGCTGAGGTAAAAGCGTGTTTCAGGTATTTGAAGGCGTCTGCAGCTTCCTGTGTCCATTCGAAGGGTGCTCCTTTTCTGAGGAGCCTGGTGATTGGAATAGCCTTTTGTGAGAAGTCCTGAATAAACCTGCGGTAATAGTTGGCAAACCCTAGGAAGCTTTGCACACCTTTGACATTAGTTGGCACCGGCCATTCCTGTACAGCTGTACCTTCCTCTCAGCCATACCCAAACCCTCAGGACGGAGCATAACCCCCAAAAACTCTACCTCATGCACCCCAAACTCACACTTGCTTAACTTGCAGTATAATTGATGCTTCCTCAGGGCCTCCAGAACCTGTTTGACATGTCCCTGGTGTTCTTTCTCAGACTTCGAGTAAATCAGTATGTCGTCTATGTAGACGACTACTGTATGATCCACGTACTCTTTTAGTACGTCGTTCAGGAAGTACTGAAACGCCGCAGGGGCGTTACATAATCCGAACGGCATCACTGTGTACTCGAACAGACCATAGCGGGTTTTGAAGGCTGTCTTCCACTCGTCCCCTTCTCTAATGTGCACCAGATGGTACGCCCCTCTTAGATCTAGCCTGGTATAGACCTTTGCCTCCCGCACCTGGTCCAACAAGACGGGTATAAGGGGTAGTGGGTAGCGATTACGAATGGTGTTTTTATTTAGCATGCGATAGTCGCAGCAGGCTCTCAACTCACCACTTGCTTTAGCTATAAAGAACAGAGGGGAAGCTGCCGGGGAACGAGAGGGCCTGATGAATCCTATCTTCAGATACTGATCCAAATAGTTCCTTAGGTGTTGGGTCTCAGGCTCTGACACGGCATACACTCTGCAAGCGGGTATGGTGGCTCCCTCTACTAAGTCTATCTGGCAGTCATAACGTCTATGGGGCGGGAGGTTCTCCGCCTGGGTCTTGCTGAATACATCTGCATACGAAGTATATTCGCTCGGCAGGACCATCTCCTTCTCGGCGGCCGTGGCCACCAAAAACGGGTGCGCCAAAGTCATCGCACCGGAGGTAGGCTCGAGGGTTATGTGATCCCTACACTCTTCTGACAAGAATTGCACGGTCTTGTCTCTCCAGTTTATGGTGGGGTTATGGTGAAAGAACCATGGCATACCGAGTATCACCTCATACTGAGGGGCATTGATAATATTCAAGGACAGGTCCTCCCTATGCTGTCCCCCTCCTACTCCTACCGATAGCTGTATTGTCTCTGTTTGCTCCGTGATGAGTCCTGATTTTAGGTGTTTGCCATCCACGGCCAATACCTCCTCCGGGATTTCCAAGGGCAGCCTATGTATGTCTAGGTGTTCAACCAGACCGTTGTCTATGAAGTTCCCTGTAGCCCCTGAGTCTAACATAGCCTTTACCTGAAAGAGGTGTTGTTTATACTCTAGACCCATCAGGACCACTATATGGGATTCTGTAGTCTTCACCCGCGTGGTGGCCAAAGAAGGTATCCTCCATTCCTTATCCACCACCGGTCCTGAAGAAACAGCAGAAACACCGCCAAGGACGGTGCCAGTTGTCGATGCTATCGCCTTCTTGTTTCTATACGTACCCCCTGCTGTTTTGGGCCTAGCGGGGCACTCCCGAACGTAGTGCCCTTTCTTTCCACAGTACATACATAACCCCTGTGTACGTCTGCTTTCCCTCTCACTCCTGGAGAGTGGTGCCCGTAGGGCTCCGACTTCCATAGGTTCTGAGGAGGCTTCACTCCCTGGCGGGTCTCTCCTGAAGCTCCTATCCAGCGGGGACACTGGCTTTTCCCCCTTTCTATCAGCAATACGTCCATCCAGTCTTAACGCAAGACTGATGAGATCTGAACAAGATCGAGGCTGTGGATCTATCCTGGCTATGACGTCTTTCAGTTTGTCACAGAGACCCTGGTAGAAAAGGGACATCCTTTTTTCCTCTGGCCATCCTGCTTCTGCCACCAGTCTGTTAAAAGTGGTCAGGTAGGACACCAGATCGCGTCTCCCTTGTCTTAGCTCCAGGAGTTCTTTATCGGCGCTGAAGGTAGTGGTTCTTCTGTTGAAGACCCCCTCCAAAGCCGCTCGGAAAGCATCCCAGTCTGACAGGACAGGGTCGTTACTCCAGACCAGAGGAACCGCCCAATTAGCGGCATCCCCTATCAGGTACGATATAGCAAAAGCTACCCTCGAGTGATGGTTGGGAAACGATGAGGGCTTGCACGAGAAATGCATCATGATCTGGGTTAAGAACACCTGTATTTTAAGGGGGTCACCGGCATAGCGTTCAGGACTGGCTAATGGTATGGGGGGGAACGGTAACGTGTATTTGGGAATTCCCTGGAGCTATCTCAAATGGGTTTCTAGTGAGCTTTTCCACCCTTTCTCGCAGAGCTGCAGTCTCTGCTCTGGAGGCTGCCAACTCCTGCCGAACCAATGCCAGGGCCCCCAGAACCTCCTCCATATCAAGCCGTATTTGGCGCACGAACCGGGAGGAGCAGGTATCGTGGGTGCGTTATTCTGTAACGATCCTGTCCAAGGACGGGCACTCCTCAGGATTCGTGCGGCGCTATAGGGGTTCCACCCTTTGACATCCCCAACTCCTACAATTATTGCACAGAGTTTTAGGGCGATCAAGTGAGGGAAGGGAAAGGTAGGGAACAGCAAGGAGTAGAATCTGTAAATACAAAGAACAGTATGATGAAAAAGATATATGCATGCAACACTACACTCAATGTGTCTCACTAGTTCATCCAGTACCTGAAATATTCCACCACTTGTTGCCTTCTCCCTAAACTCCTGCACCGCCCAATTTCGGTATTCAATTCATACACAGGGCCTTACAGAGCAGGGAATCTCTGATACTGGATTACCGGTAGGATGAAGAAGGTGAGGCTACCAGTATACTGTCAACAGTCTCGATGTTCAAAATTACCCTAAGGGGTAATCACTCGTTAATTCACGAGTAGTTTTCCCAATTCCTTTCCCATAATAGTTCAGAAAAGAATAAGTCAGGCTCCTAAGTCGGAGCTATTTCTAGACAACCCTAAAATAAACAAGTCTTGTAATCCTGATGTGTTACATGCAAGGGTGGCGTAGCCGGTCCCTAGTTGTTGTATAGAAAGAACAAAACAAATCATAGAGGGAGTCACCAACTGAGGGAAAGGCAGAATCCAATGTCTTTCCTTCTTATTTGCCGTCCGCTGTTTTACCACTCTTACCTCAGAGCGCTGTAGGGGTCAATGCAGCGACAAGTTTTCTCCCATTCAAGCAACCCCGATGATACGAACGGAAGACCTTCCTCAGTCCTCTGTCTCCGGTGCGGTGATGACGCTCCTAGCTCCCGCTACGTCTCTTCTCCAGCCTTCAACTGCGCGGGCAGAAAACGCTCACTCCTGGTCGCAGCTCCTCGCTGCCAAAATACTGAAATGAAACACTCGGTCCATGAGCAGGGATGCAGCCGCGTCTCTGCCTCTCTTCGAAATCCGGGGTCTGAACGCAAACAGGCTCGCATCCAGTATAACGCACGCCTTCCAGGCGTTTTGCATTCTATTTAAGGACGTAGCTCCTCCTCCTCCCCTTTTCTCATAGCAGGGCTTTCTGGGACATGTAGTCCAAGGCAGGCGCAATGTTTGCCGTTCCTGACAGCTTGCGTGGATCCCCCAATGTTTCCTTACCCAGAATCCCCTGCAAACCTCAAATTTAGATGAAAAAATCACTTTTTTCACACATTTTTGTGTGGGAATGTTGTGGCATCACCGGGCTGACACAAATTTCCTACCACCCAGCGTTCCCCTGGGTCTCCCGATAAAAATGGTGCCTCGCTCGTGTGGGAGGCCCAAGTACCCGCGACAGGCAAGGGCCCAAAACGTATTGAGGCAACATCAAAATTGCCTATCTCAAAATGACCTGGTTTTGCAAGGGGGGTCACCTGGGTTTTTGGCCCTGTGCTCTGCGGGCATCTAGGGAAACCTACCAAACCCACACATTTCTAAAAACTAGACACCCGGGGGATTCCAGGGAGGTATGTCTTGCATGGATCCCCCAACGTTTCCTTACCCAGAATCCCCTGCAAACCTCAAATCTAGCTGAAAAAATCACTTTTTTCACATATTTTTGTGTGGGAAAGTTGTGGATTCACCGGGCTGACACAAATTTCCTACCACCCAGCGTTCCCCCGGGTCTCCCGATAAAAATGGTGCCTCACTTGTGTGGGAGGCCCAAGTTCCCGCGACAGGCAAGACTTTGGGAACGCGGGGTGGGTGGAAATTTGTGGATCCACGCAGATTCCAGAACTTTCCACCTCAGAAATGTGAGGAAAATGTGGTTTTTTTGACATTTTTTAGGTTTGCAAGGGATTCTGGGTAACAGAACCTGGTGAGAGCCAGTCAAGTCACCCCATCCTGGATTCCCCTGGGTGTCTAGTTTTCAAAAATGTATAGGTTTGCTAGGTTTCCCTAGGTGCCGACAGAGCTAGGGTTCAAAAACTACAGCTAGGCACTTTGCAAAAAAAGTGTAATTTTTCATTGTGAAAATGTGGTGTGTTCGCGTTGTGTTTTGAGCCGTTTCCTGTCGTGTGCACTATGCCTACCCACACAAGTGAGGTACCATTTTTATCGGGAGACTTAGGGTAATTCAGATTTGTAAAGCAACTGTTATTACCTATTGACTTTCAATGCATTTCTGCCTTCCAAATGAAAGACAATATGTAAAAAAGAAGTCATTTTGAAAAATGCCCGATAATTCTCATGCTAGTATGAGTATTCCCAATTTTGGAAATGTGCAAATATCTACTGTTTCTAAACTCTATATTTTGTTCCCATTTCAGAAATATATAGGTGTTTTTCATATCGATTTTTCCATGTATACATTTTCCCAGAATAATTGCTTTTTGGCTCTGGGTTCGTCGGGTTCTTGGTGAACCTACAAGTCCTATATATCCCCACAACCAGTAAGGTCCCGCGGATGTAACGGTATATTGCTTTCAAAGAGCTGTCATAATTAGAAGAAGTTACATGTGAAAACGTTACACAAAAGGCTGTTTTTTTCAACTAATTTTCAATTTTTCCTATATTTAACTGTTAGTTTCTATAAAGAAACCTTGAAGGATCTACACAAATGACCCCTTGCTGAATTCAGAATTGTGTCTACTTTACTAAAATGTATAGCTTTCCAGGATCCATTATTGCTTTCATGCCCATTTCTACCATTAACTGGAAGGAGGTTGAAAGCACAAAAAATAGCAAAAATAAGCTATGTCCCAGAAAAATGCCAAAACTGTGTACAAAATGTTGGTTTTCTGACAAAAGTCTGTCATTCCCTAAAAGCTGGGAAAATGGTGATTTCAGCCCCATAAACCTTTTTTTGATACCATTTGCAGGAAAAAACCCAGACGCTTTCATTTGCAGCCCTTTTTTCCCATTTTTCCCCCAAAAAACAAAATGTAGCTGTATTTTGGCTAATTTCTGGGTCCCCTCCAGGGGAATCCACAAAGCCTGGGTACCTTTAGAATCCCCATGATATTGGAAGAAAAGGACGCAAATTTGGCGTGGATACCTTATGTGGTCAAAAAGTTACAGGGGCCTAAGCGCGAACTACCCCAAATAGCCAAAAAAAGGCTTAGCACAGAGGGGGAAAAGGCCTAGCAGCGAAGGGGTTAATGCTGTAGGGATTGCCACACCAGACTACATGCCAGGTACTAACATTGTATGTGAGTCTTCTCTGGTAAAGGAGATGCAGGCTTCCCCAATCCACAGCCAACACCTCAAGAAAAGGTTCAGGTAGAAGGGACGTGGGCCAGTCAGAATTTTGGAGAAGACGCCTCCAATAGTACTTCAGTTGTCCTAAATCTATTGCTAAGTTGATCTCCCAGTTAGCGGGGAACTTGGGCAAGCCTTCTACCAGTAATTCCTGGGCTAGCCCATGGGAAGTGGTCAGTCACCTGCTGGGGAAGGCGCAGGATCCCCAGCTGAAGGAAAGGTTAAAAATTAAGAGGAGTCATCAAGGCAGGCTGATGCTGACTCCCAAAAGGGTATCGAGATCATACTTTCAAAACCTGGTAAGGCACTTCCCATGTGCCTGCGGATTTAAAAGAAAATATTTGGAAGAGCGGGACAAGAAGTGTTCCTGTTGGGCATTCAATAGAAAGCTGTGTAATGCCCGGCCCTGTAACTTTGATCATATATATCATATATGTTTCTTCTGTGGTTGCCCTTCACACCAGGAGTTCAAATGTGTCAAGATGGCCAAAGAGAAGGGAAAGGTAGCAAGAAAGCCTTCCAATTATGCGACTTTTCCCCACAACAGAAAGGCTAGATAAGCTTTTTCATTGACTCAATTTATACCATGCAGGAAAGCAGCACAAGCTTTGTAGTTAGATTTCTGTCAAGGTGTCGGGATACCAGAGTCCTCATTGTAATATATAATTATCAGTGCATCCTCATCTGAGGCTAGTGTGCAAAAAGCTTCAGAAAGAAAGGGCTTTTGGGAGGATTGCATGCCCCTTTGTAGAACCTCCTTTCCAGGGTTTTGTATAGCTTACTTTATGCATTCTCCCAAAAAAGAGCCTGGTCATTTCAGGATAATTTATAATCTCTGAGCTTTTGTTCAAGGACCCGGGATGTGGCAAATAACTTCCTGGTGAGGAAAGGAGTGGAGGTTTGGATTAGACCATCTGCCGGGAGGAATGATTCCAGGAGAGCCCTTGACATAAGAAAACTTTCTGCAGTTCTGTGTCACTTGCACAACGTGTGCAACACACCGTATGAGGTGGTACTGTTCGTTGCTGCCTTCGAGATAGACTTTTATGGGACATTTTGCATTGGGAAACTAGTGGGGAGGATGAACCACGATCAATTGGGTGGGTTGCAGTGGCAAGATGTGCAAGTGTCTGATGGGAAACTGGTCACCCAGTTGGCACAGTCAAAAACTGACGAGTTAGGAAAGGGTGCCATCATTAAATTGCTAGCTGCTCCCTCACCCTTCATTTGTCCACTTTCACAAATGCAGGCTTACTCAGCTTTACATGCTGTCCTGGGGGTTCCCACGCTGTTCAGTCATCAACATGGGGAGATTTTGTTGTGTTATCAATTCTCTGCAGTTTTTGTCGCTGCCCTTAAAGCAACCAGCATTTGCCCTGAAAATTATTCCTCCCACTCCTTCAGGATTGATGCAGCCTCTATGGCTTTAGTGGTGCAGAAACAAAGGCCCAGCACCTTCCTTTGCCAGCATCAATGAGAACAGACAGTGCGAGACCTTTGGCTTTGCACATAGTCCCTTGAGTGCAATCTGCAAGGAACTATGCACTGTGGCCCCCAGTAGTGAATTAGAAAGCTAAAAAGTAGCCCATGTTTGCAACCTGGGGCAATTTTGAACTTGGAAGGACATGCTGTATAAGCGTTTTGCAACGTAGTAGATTGTGTGGATTTGAACTTGCTGCAGGCAATGTTTGTTTAAATATCAATGAAATCAAGTGTAAAAATCGGCCCAGCAGACTATAAAACAGCCACATATACAGCCAAACAAGGGGACCACACACTGACCTGTCAGAATAGCCAGTCGGGCACTACCTGATTGCCCTACAGGCCAGTCCGACCCTGTATTTTAATACAAATCATTTTCAATCCAGTCCCTCTATTTATATTGATCTTAGCCTGGCTTTATTGAAGCATATATTTTAGTGCAGCATGCACTCCAACGCAACCATCTTGGTGCTATACAAGAGGGATCAGAGAAGCAGTACTAGAGCTGAAAGTTCTTTCTGGCCTGTGTTTTACAAGGCACGATTTCAAGACCTTTTGTCCCATGTTGAAGAATGCTTTGTTTACAGTTAAGAAAGCCTTGAACACAATATGTTTTCCGTTGGGATGAAACATGAACAAGATTCTTCAAACAGTATAATACTAGAGCTGTGGAATTTTGGATGTGCAAAACTCTAGAATGGATCTGGCTGGAAGACCCTGAAAGATGAATAACACAGTCTAGAGCAGGCTTCTCCAACGAGTAGCTCGTGAGGTACTGGTAGCTCTCCAGATACCTTTAAATAGCTTTCCTTTGTGTTATGTTACGTTATGCTATATTAGTTTTTTTTTTGTGATTTATAACGCGCGTGTCTACTCGAAAGAGTGTCCCGGCGCGAGCCCAAAAGAAAGCAGAAACAGAGTACAGAAGTAGTGGCAAAAGAAAACCCAGCTTAATTGAATAGGAAAGTTTTGATTTTTTTCCTAAACTGAGTAGGGTTTTGAAGACTACGGAGATCCGGGGGAAGAGAGTTCCAAGACTTTACAGCCAAATAGGCCAGGGAGCTGCCCCCCTTTCTTTTCAGATGAATTCTGGGTGTGGAAGCCAGGCACATGTTCGAGGAACGCAAGAGTCTGCCAGGGACATAAAACGAAAAACGGTTCCTCAAATATGCCGGGCCATACTTGTAGAGCGCTTCATGGGCCGTAACCAGAGCCTTGAACATGACACTAGCTTTTATCGGCAACCAATGCAAGTTGCGCAAATGCTGCCTAACACTAGTATGTTTGGGTAAGTCTAACAGCAGCCGCGCAGCGGCATTCTGCACAACCTGCAGCTTATCCATGAGGTAGCCAGGAAGACCCACATATAATGCATCGAGACGGGAGGTGACTAAGGCCCGAACTACCGTTTCTTTGGTAGAGAGAGGCAGCAGGGGCAAACATTTTCTGAGAAGCTTCAGGATACCAAAGCAGGTGCCTGTCAGTTTACTGATCTGGTTACCAAAACTGAGTTTTTCGTCAAACCAGATCCCAAGGTTTTTCACTGGGAGGCCCGAAGGGGAGGGCCGAGGGGCATCATCAGGCCAGCAGTCATGCCAAAACAGTGAAGGAAACTCCCCAAAGAACAGAATCTCTGTTTTGTCTTCGTTACATTTCAGCTGGGCAGACGTGAACCAGTTGAACACAGCAGACAGGCAGGCTCTAACATGGATGGTAGCTGTCTCATGCTTTTTCCAGGTAAATAAAAGCTGAGTATCATCAGCGTAAGCGACCACTTTAGCACCAAGGTCCTCGGCCAGCTGGATTAGAGGGGTCATATAAATATTGAACAACAAAGGGCTCAAAATGGATCCCTGAGGGACCCCTGTCTGAAGGGCTTGGGTAGTTGACGCAAAAGGGGGGATCCATAGTTGTTGTGTTCTACCGTCGAGAAAGGATTTTAACCATTTCCATGCGGCACCAATGATACCTAACCTCTGCAATCGGGCCAGGAGAAGAGCGTGGGGGGCAGTATCAAAGGCGGCAGATAGGTCCAACAGGACCAAAACTGCCCTGCCCCCATATTATGTTATGTTGATTTGTATAGCGCTCTAATCTCCCAAGAGGGTATCCAGGCAGGTGTGTAGGTGTGTGGTTCCCAAGGTGCCTATAAGAAGAGCCAGGTCTTCAGCTTCCTGTGGAACTCAAGAAGTCAGGAGGACGATCTAATGTTCTGATGGAGGTCATTCCCTGTCTTGGGTGCGATGTAGGAAAATGAGCGACCTCTAGTTTTGCTTTTGCAGATACGGGGAGTGTGTGCGATTGAGAGTGAGGCAGAGCTTAGGTGTCTGGTGGGTTGGTGAAATTGTATGCAGCTGTTTAGGTATTCTGGTCCTGTGTTGTGTAGGGCATTATGTATGAGTGTGTGAGAAGTTTGAATTGGCTGCGCTTGTGAATGGGGGCCAGTGAAGCTTCCAGAGGTATGGTGTGATATGGGTGCAGCATTGGAGGTTGAGTATAAGTCTTGCGGCGTTGTTCTGGATTTTCTGGAGTCTGTGTAGGAGTTGTTCGGAGATTCTGGCATAGAGAGTGTTGCATAGTCCAGCCTACTGATGATGAGTGCTTGTGTGACGGTCCATCTGGTGTCTGGAGGCAACCATTTGAAGATCTTTTGCAGCATGCGTAGGTTATGGAAGCAGGAGGTGCACACTGCACTGACTTTAGCTGTCATGTTGAGCTTGTCTTGTAGGAGGGTCCCTAGATTTCTTGCGTGGTCTGTGGGTAAGGCTGTTGGTTCTAGCTCCAACAGCCAACAGGTGGAGCCCCATGGGAAGGTCTTGTTGCCAAAGGCCAGTACCTTTGTCTTGTTGGAGTTGAGTTTCAGGCATTTGGTTTGCATCCAGTCTGCTACCATGGTCACGCAATTGATGAAGTTTGTTCTGGTGGTGGCTGTGGTTGTCTTTTTGTCAGGGAGAGGATGAGTTGGGTGTCATCGGCGTAGGATATGGCAGTGATGTCTTGTGATCGGATGATGTTGGCAAGCGGTGTCATGTATATATTGAAAAGGGTGGGGTTGAGGGACGATCCCTGTGGGACACCACATATCAGTTTCTTGGTCTGTGATGTGAAGGTTGGCAGCCTGACCCTTTTTGTTCTTCCAATGATGAAGGAACAGATCCATTTGAGAGTGGATCCTTGTATGTCAATCTCGTGGAGTCTTCTGATGAGGATGTTGTGGGAGACAGTGTTGAAGACTGTGGAGGGGTCGAGCAGGATGAGGCCTGCTGTTTCTCTTCGGTCCAGGGTGATTCAAATGTCGTTGGTGGCTGCAACGAGTGCTGTTTCGTTCTGTGGTTGTTTCTGAATCCTGATTGAGTGTTGTTTGAGGTGGGTTGTGAGTTGCTTGTTGATGGCCTTCTCAATCACTTTGGCTGGCTAGGGGAGCAGGAAGATGGATCGGACGTTGCTTAGTTGATTCGGTCAGCTGTGGTCTTCTTGAGGAGGGTGTTGATTTGTGCAAGTTTCTATTCCTCTGGGAAAGTGGCAGTCATGATGGAGCTGTTGGGTCAGGGTGGTGCTGATTGGTGATGTCCCCAGGCTGTGGATATGGTGGGGGAATGTAGTGTCAGGTGGGTGTGTAGGCGTTATTCATGCTTGAGGTTGTGTGTGTTGGTAGGGGGGAGTTGAGGGTGTTGCTAGCATTTGCGTGGAGAGATGTGGGTTGGTGGCTGCTGGAGACCCTGCAGTAGCTGCAGGTGAAAGCTCCTATTATGGTGTGTGGTGTGGCAGCATCTGGGGGAATGGCGTCCAAGGTCTAGTGACCTATGGAGTGCTGCAGAGTATAGCTGGGGGGGTGATCAGACCAGGGTTCCTGGCACTGGACGCAGTCCAGAAGCAGAAGGGCACAGAGGGGCTTGCCTTTTGTGCATCTTCAGTATGCCAGCGGCGTGCTCACTGCATGCATCTGCTGCAATTATATAGGTCCTGGGAGAGATGAGGAGCGCAGGGTGTCATTATGTTAGATCCTGTGCTGATGGGTGATGGGAAATGAAGTCCTCTTGCTTGGCTTCTTCTTTTAACTGCTTGGGTGCTAAGGACTTGCCTGACACTTCCTCAGCACTGGTACTCAGGTGCTAGAATGTCCAGCACATCCTAGCACCCCCCAATGGGGGAAGGGCTGGTGCACCACGTGGGCCCTCACCTCATATCCCCACCAGGGATGGAAGTGGAAGCACTTCTGCTGCCACACTTGACCCCTACCCTGGCGATCTGATGATGTTACGGTGCGCACAGTGCATCAACGTCATCAAAAGCTGCTGGGGAGGAGTCAGGTAAGTGTTTGGTCCTGGGAGGGATTGGGAGGGCAGAGAGACACATTAGGAAAGGAAATAGTTTTTCAATTTCCCTGGTGTCTCTCTGCAGTGCATTCCTGCTGTGGGATTGCGAGTGGGACAGTGATTGTGCAGGAGGAATTCACTCACTGTACACCAGCGATTTTTTGTTATTGTGGGAAGCAGCCGCTTGGGTAAGGGTTGTTCTCCATTACTTGGCAGATGTTTGGGCTATTTCCCGCCCTCCCAGAGGAAGATCAGCCATTTTGTAGGCTGATCTTCCCCTAAGGGAGGCAGAAAACTACTAGACAACAGGAAATAACATATTTGTGAATGTTGGGAAGAGTCGCTCCACTTCTTTGGCACATGTTTTGTCCATTCTCTGCCCATCCTGGGGACAGATCAGCCATTTTGTAGGCTGATCTGCCCCCAAGGGAAGCGTAAAACTAAACACCAGGGATTTTATTGTATATTCATGCTGGGGAGCGGCCCCTTGCCAAAGGGTCCCTCCCTATTTTTGGGGACATGTTTTGGCCATTTTCCAGCCCCCCCCCCGGGGGCAGATTGGCCATTTTTCAGACTGATCTGCCCCGAAGAAGAGAAGAACACCACTAGGTACCAGGGATTTTATTTTAATATGTTTATGTAACTTGGGGAGTAGTCCCTGGGGCATGGACCCCTCTCTATTTTTGGGGACTTGTTTTGGCTTCTTTCTGCCCCCTGCTCTGGGGGCACATTGGAAATTTGTTAGGCTGATCTGTCCGGGTTGGGGGGGGAAACAACCACTAGACACTGGGGATTTTATTTTTATATATGTTGGTGAAGCAGCTAATTGGCCAATATTGCCCACACATGTCCTTTGTTTTCTGCTCTCCCTTGGGGAGATCAGACTTTTCTTAGGCCAAAAGGCCCACGGGGGGTGTCTAGAAAACACTACACACCCAGGTAATATGTTTCTGTGTGTCTGTGTGTGTGTGTGAAGTGGCATTTGGCTGGTGGTGTGCGTGCACTGCCATTTGGCTGGTGGTGTGTGTGTGGACTGGCTTCTGGCTGGCAATGTATGTGACTGGCATTTGAATGGTGTGTGTGAACTGGTGTTTGATTTGTGTTTGACTGGTGGCTGGGGTTAGGGTCACTCACCTTTGGGGTGCCAATTTCTTGCCTATGCTTAGTGCCACCCTTGGGGGCAGATCAGATGTGTGAGATGCCTATCTGCCCCCAGGGGCAGACTTTATAGAGTTTTATAATGTTAACTGTTTTATTTCTTGTAATCATTTACATTTGTGATCTTAATATTTTATTCTCCTTTTATTGTAGTGCAAAGCTTTTGATTTCCTTGGTGGCAACTTCTGATTGCAGTTTCAGCACTGGTAGATCTACAGTTTGTGTAGTTGCACGTGGTTGGTAAGGAAATGTTTTTGTAATGTTTACTTCAAATGAGTATCATTGCTCTGTTTGACTTTATTTTTTTTTTTTTTAGTATAATATGCTACAGTTGTAATACTTGTAACATATTTAGCTCATCATTTTTTTTTCAAATTCACGTTTGGATTTGTGCAAGATTTGTACTGTGTTCTCTTGTGTGTAATGTATTTTTGTTTTTCCTTTCTAGTGGGATATCTTTGCTGCTTATTTTGTCTGTGCAGAGCAGGTGCAGTTGATCCTAATTCTAGCTGCTGTGGCAAGTGAGAGGTATCTTTGTTTAGTATCAAGTTCATTGTATGAATTGTAGATCATTAATGTCAATAGTTATAGTTCCTGTTTTATACAGCTGAGTTTGTTGAGTTCTAATTTGTGTGTTGTTGTTTCTTTGTTGTGCGAGTTTCATAAGTAAGCATTATGGCTGCCTAACAGCTGACCACCCAGGAGGTTGTAGGTTTGCTTTTTTAATCTGCCTCTGACCATGGCTCTGAGACTGACTCTGCATCTGAGGCAGAGGACCAAGTTGATTATTCTGGCAGTGAATTTTATGTTCAAGAGGAATCATCGGATGATAAATCCACTATTAATCCTGATGAAGTGTCTCTTTTAGAGGAGGACAGTGATATGCCGGTAGTACAGCAAGCGCAAGCTGGACTGCAACCAGGGGCTGCAAGGCTTCCCATTGGAAGTGCTGAACCCTGGGTTTCCCCTAACATAGTTCAGCCTGTTTTGCCTGCCTTTCATGGTGTTTTATGGTGTAGAGTCGATACAGAGAACTTTTTGCCTATCAATTTCTTCCAACTGTTTATTGATGATTTGTTTTGGATGATGTTGTTGAGCAGACAAATTTGTATGCAGAACTGTTTTTGAGGGACAACAGTGCCACAGTTAAGAACCACCCAGAGCTACCCAGTGGACTTCCACAAGTCTCAATGAGATCAAGCCATTCTGGGGTTTAACTTTCCTGATAAGATTGATAAGGAAGCAATCACTGTCTTTTTATTGGTCTACTAGTCCCTTGATGGCAAATGCTATATTTCCAGCAACTATGGGTTGAGATCGGTGTTTGCTTCTGCAGCGGATGCTGCATTTTGTGCATAGCGCTATAGCATTGCCAAGAGTTCACCCTGATTCTGACCGTGACTTCAAGATTTGGTCTGTCATTGTGCATTAGGAGATTGCTTTCCAGAGATCTATGTTCCAGGGAAAGAGATATCTGTGAATGAGTCTTTGGTCTCGTTCAAGGGTTGTTTGGTTTTCTGACAATACATTCCCAGTAAGAGAGCATATTATGGTATTAAGCTGTATATGCTGTGTGAAAGTGCCACTGGACATGCCTATAATTTCAGGGTATATACTGGTAGGGGTTCTTCAGTTGACCCACCTAATTGCCCTTCCACATTTGGAGTCAGTGAAAAAAATGTGTGGGAATGGGAACTTGCCAGCAGACTTTTAAATAAAGGTCACCATTTATACGTGGACAATTTCTACACAGGTGTGCAATTATTTAAGGAATTGTTCAAGGTGAACTCCGTGGCACGTGGCACAATCCGCGCTTACTGTAAAGGCTACCCAATAGAGCTTATGTGGAAAAACCTTCAAAGGGGACAGAGCAGTACCTTGCGTAGTAATGAACTTCTTGCTTTGAAATTTTCAGATAGAAGAGATGGCCACAAGCTCACAACTATTCATGATGGAATCACTTAACCTGTGTCTGTTTGGGGTCGGGGAACAGAAGTGCACAAACCTGCGTACATTTTAGACTATAACAAGCACACGGGGAGTAGATCAAAGATTGGAGCCTTTAAATGCTGCTCAGAAGTCATACATCTGGTATAAGACGTTGGCGGTTCATTTGTTTCATTTGGCATCCTTCAATGCTTACCTTTTTTTCTCAAACCAAAGGTATCAGAGCACTTTACATGAGCACCAGTTGCGTTACAGACAGACACATTCATTTTTATTAGGCATGGGGAGATTATATGATTTGCCCAGAATCACAGGATGTTGAGCGTATCTGCTGAGACATGAACCGCAGCAGTTTTATACAGCTTCAGCAGTCTGTAATAGGAAGCCTTTTTGCAGTGGAGCAGGCAAGTGTTCCGAGAGTCACAGTAATAGAGGATGTGAATAGATTTAAAGATCGCCACTTTCCTGAATGCATTCCACCAACACCCACAAAAGACTTTCCTTATCGAAGACGTAGAGTCTATGCTCGAAGAGGTGTACGAAAGGAAAGTGTCATGTACTGCCTTGAGTGTCCTTTTAATCCCTGCCTATGTGTGCCCACATGTTTTAAATTCTACCATATAAACTCAAGTATTGGGACCAACCATGACAGTAAAAGGGAACTGAATGTGGTCTGTGTTGCTACATATTTTCTGTTTAAATAACTGGTTGGCAGTAGTATTATGTGCTTAGTTACACCTGTTGTGTATGCAGTCAGATTGCATTTCATCTTCTTCCAATAGGTTGGTTCTTTCTATTTGAAAATAAAATGCTGATTTTAGTTGATTTTTTCTGTCTGTGCTTTGTGTGTGTGTAATCTGTTGATTGTGGGAGTGTTTTAGAAGTGAAAGTGGTGTGGAGCTTTATGGTGATGTCTGAGTGCATTTGGTTGGCAGTGTGTGTGGCTGGTGGTGTGTGTGGACTGGTGTTTGGCTGCCAGTGTGTGTGTAATTAGTGACCAGCAGCAAGTCACTACACACACACACTGCTAGTGAAATGCCAGTCCACACATTTTGCTAGCTTCCAGGTGGTGTGATTGTTGTGTCTGAACTGACATCTGGCTGGTGGTGTGTGTGGCTGGTCTCCAGCTGGTGCTGTGCATGAGCTGACATCTGGCTGGCACTGTGTATGTGTAGGGACTTTCTGCTGTTCACTGCACACATATTACCAGCCAAACACCAGTTCACACACTCCGTCAGCTGCCAGGCGATGTGATTGCTGTCTCAGTCCTGTGGGCATATGAAACTGATTGACCCTTGACTGGCACTGTTTACTGATGTGAGAGTTGTAATGTGCTAGGCCTGCGGCTGGCTGTGTGAATGGTTTTGTTTGTGTGACACATGAAAGGTGTGTTAATGGCCTATAAAGAGGTTTGTGCCTCGTTGTGGCTTTACAGCTCATGAGCTATGAGTCACTGGCTCAGTATTACATAAGTATCTTATTAACAGTGTTTTCTAAGTTTTCATTTTCGTGAAATCTTTTGTTATTAAAATTTACATTTGAACTTTTTACTCACCCTTGTGCCAAATCCAACTAGCATATGTGTGTACTTGAGTAGTAGATGGTTGTGCAGTAATATTTGTCTTTTCTGTTTTTCTCTGCCCGGGTGTACATTGTGTATAGAGAAAATCTACCAACTCTAGATATTTTTGTAAACTAGACACCAGGGGGGCTCCAGGGTGGCTCGCATGGATCCCGCAAGGTTTTTGTACCCAGAAGCCCTTGCAATCCTCAAACATAGGCTAAAAACGTATAATTTCTTCATATTTCTGTGACTCAAAGTACTGGAATCTGTGGGGAGTTGCAAATTTCCTGCCACCCAGAGTTCCCACATGTCTCCTGATCTAAATGGTACCTCTCTTGTGTGAGTGGTCCTAGCACCCGCAAAAGGGCGGGCTCCAAGACGCAATGTGGCAACATCAACAAAAGGGGTAGCTGCAGTTTTTGGGCCTGGGTTAGGCATGGGTTTCCTGTCGCAGGCACTATCCCTACCCACACAAATAAAGTACTATTTTTATCAATAGACTTGGGGGAATAGTAGTAGGTAGCAGTAAATTAGTTGCTCCCTGCTGATTTCAGAACTTTCCATTACAAAAATGTGAGGAAAATGTGTTTTTCAGTCAAAGTTTGAGGTTTGCAAGGGCTTCTGAAGAGGAAACCCTGGAGGGAGCTACATAAGTCACCCCACCCTGGATTCCCCTAGGTGTCTAGTTTTCACAAATATAATGGTTTTCTGGATTTCCCTAGGTGCTGGCTGACCTAGGGCCCAAAACCCACATCTAGGCACATTGCAAAAAATGATCAGTTTTCAGTGCAAAAATGTGGTGTCCATGTTGCATTTTGGACCCTTCCCTGTTGCAGGCACTAGCACTCCCCACACAAGTGACGTACTATTGTTATAGTGAGACTTGGGGAAATGTTAGGTGGTAGGAAATTAGATGCTCCCTACAGATTCCAGAACTTTCAATCACAGAAATGTGAAGAAAATGTGTTTTGGTCAAATTTTGTGGTTTGCAAGGGCTTCTGGGTATGAAAACCCTGGTGAGAGTCACACAAGTCACCACACCTTGAAGTCCTCTAGGTGTCTAATTTTAAAAAAATTTGCAGGTTTGCTAGGTTTCTCTAGATGCTGACTGACCTAGGACCAAAAATCCACAGCTAGTCACATTGCAAAAAAAGGGTGCATTTTCCGTGTAAAAATTTGATGTGTCCATGTTTAATTTTGGGGCCTTTCCTGTTGCAGGTACTAGCCCTACCCACACAAGTGAGGTACCATTTTTATTGGAAGTCTTAGGGGAGTGTCAGGAAATTAGTTTCTCCCTTCAGATTCTTTTCGTCACAGAAATGTGACCAACATGTGTTTTTTAGTCAAAGTTTGAGATTTGCAAGGGCTTCTTCAGTGGTGTAACAATAGCCCCCGCTACCCCTGCAATGCAGGGGGGCCCGAACTCCATTTTAAGGTGTAGTTCAGTTGTTGACTCTGCGTACCTCAGGTTCTTGGAAAACCTACAAACCCTATATATCTGTGAAACCAGAAGGGTCTAGCAAACATAATGGCATATTGCTTTTGTAAATCTGCCATTGTGACAAAAAGTACAAATGAAAATGTTGTCACAAATGGCTGTTTTTCCCTACTCATTTTTAATATTTGTTTGTGTCAACAGTTAGTTTCTTTGGGAAAACCTTAAAGGATCTACACAAGTGACCCCTTGTTGAACTCAGAATTCTGTTTGCTTTTCAGAAATCTATAGCTTGCCAGGAGCACCCATAGGTTTCACCCTGATTTATATCACTAACTGGAAGTGGTTTAAAAGCACAAAAAATTGGTAAATTGGCTACCTCTTTAAAAAATGCCAAAACTGTGGTAAAAACATAGGTGTTTTGATTCAGCTCTGTATGTTCCTGAAAGCCAGGAAAATGTTGACTTTAGCACAGGTAACCGTTTGTTGATGCAATTTTTAAGAAGAGCAACATACACTTTTTTGCAGAAAACTTTTTATCCCATTTTTCCCCCCAAAAACAAAATGTATCTATATTTTGGCAATTTTTTTCATTCCCCTCCAGGGGAATCATCAAAACCTGGTTACCTTTGGAATCCTCCAGATGTTGGAAAAAAGGATTCAAATTTAGTGTGGATACCTTATGTGGAAAAAGAAAGTTATGGAGGCGTAAGCGCGAACTGCCCCAAATAGCCAAAAAAGGGCTTAGTATTTTAAGGGGGAAAGGCTTATCAGATGAGAGGTTAAAAAAAGTTTTGGCGGGGAAACCTGTAATGCCATTTCCTGACCCGATGGATGATGGGAAATGGACTGATGTCACTTCCTGAACAGGTGAACGATGGGAGATCCAGTGATGTCACTTCCTGTGCTACTGGGTGATAGGAAATTAAGTCCTCTTGCTTGGCTTCTTCTATTAAAGTCCTGTCCAGCCTAATAAATCAGAAGCTTTTGATTGGCTGAATTAATGGCGGTATAACAGAATTAAAACATAGCCATAAAAAAGTGGAAGCAAAGCACAACTGCGGTTTTCATGTTCTATTCGCTTTGTCTTTTTGTTGAAACGTATTAACGAGCCTCTGACTTTGCCACAACAAGAAACTTGACAGCATTTAAAAGTTGGAAATTGTTTGCTGTGGGGTGTGTGTAAGAATATTAGAAACTAAAATCTATAGAGTTACCTATAGAAACAGTGTACTTTAAATAGAGTTACCACTGTGTTAGCGAACAGTCCAATCAAACGCAGCCGTTGATAAGATTTCACAATAGAAGAAAGAAGGGTACCATTACTTCCCAGCTACTGTCAAAACAGAAGACATTATTGTCAAAACTGTCAGAATGCGGTGTGGAGTGGAATATCACTTTGTGTCCTTGAGTATTTGTTTGATGTATTCTTGGAATAGTTGTCAAAAACACATCATGAACATTGAACAACCATTGTGTATCAAGCGGTGGTGATAAATGCAACCATACTATGTATTTTTATACTTTTGCTGAATAATTTTCATTTCACTTCCTCATGTTGAAGGCATCTGTTATAGTCAAGAGTATAATGTCCTAAATTACTCCCCTGGCATTTCTTTGCAAACCTACAATACTCCCTCACTATAAACCATTTCAGATTATTTATGTAGAGGTTCAATTATCCCTCCATATAAATTTTTTTACAGAAAGCGCTCTCGCCGAGGCAGGGGAGAGCACTTTTAGATAAACTGACAATGATCACCAACTCACCATACCAAGGCACCCCAGTAAACATTGTTTGTTCTTTATATAGGCAAACTACTTTAGCAGTGGTTAATTTCTGAAGTGGAAATAAAATAAGAAATGTCCCTCGGGGACATCTTAAGGATTTTGGTGGCCCTGGCCAAACGCAATTGGGGGGCCCCTGTTCGGAACAGTTTAGAATTTATGATCCAGTTTCATCTCTTTCTTGCCGTCTTTGGCCAGGTCACTGACAGTGCACAGGCGCACTTGTCCAAATTGTTAATGTGTTTCCATCTAATATTCAGAGACTGTAATGTGTGTTTTCAATATTGTAACACAGCAGCAGCTCACTAATGTTATTGAGGATAATCTCTGTGACCCCCTCCCATTTCGCATATGTGAGATGTGGCAACCGACACAAACAAGAAGTGGTGAGGCAGGTGGAGGAGGTGTGGGGGCGTGTGGAAGAGGGAGTGCAGTGGGGGGTTTAATTTAAAAAAAGACTTATCTGAAGCTGTCGGCCTCCTTGCCCCTCGGTTATCCTCTTGTTCCTGTTCCCAGCAAACACTGGGACAGCATCAGAGATTCCCTGTGCAATCCCAACAATGCTCTCATACTATGAGAGCAACGTGGGGATTGGCCTGGGTGGGCTAGTTTAACGCTTGCTCAGCGCACAGGGAGTCTGTGCTGTTTCTTCAAACCGGCTGTGCAATACAGCTGGGTTGGAAAAACCTAACTGCGCATGTCTGACACAGACATGCGCACTTATAAGTGTACTCCATTCCGCCCTCCCATGGCCCGGCCCTGCCCCTCTCTACACATGCTGGCTCAGACAGCAGGTGAATAATAAAGTGATAATAAAATATTGTATTATTTTTCGGCTGCTAGCTCTGAACCAGTGAGGCGATGCTCCTCCGCCATTATGGAGAAGCCGTTACTGTATGTGAGGTCCTATTTTGATCATAAAGAAACTTTTTTTTGATGAATGATGCATGAAACATAAACACAACATTTCTCTACAAAATTTGATGCAAGTTTTGCCATCGATTCTGTGTTTTTGTGGCACCTTGGGTAATCACAGTTCTTGCTCAGTTTCTGTGTTTCCTGAATGTCTGTGCAGTCAACATCTTTCCAAATTAGGGCTACATTCCAAGCCTTCAGAGTGCCTAAACACATCATAGAAAGATATTTGATGGCAGCTGAAATTCGTGGGTACGATTTAGAATAATGGAAATATAGATTCAACATTCTGTGCGTTACAAACCTTGGACACGAGTCATTCTTTCCCTTAACTGTAAGAAAGTTGATTCATGTGCCCATGGCCTTATTTAGAGTTTGGTGCTCCGGGCACTCTTTCGCAAATGTGACGGAGTACCCTCTCGCCAAACGCTTGGTCCACCTGCCTTATTAAGAAACAGGCGTAGCTTACGTATTCACTCAATGGACCCTCCATTGGCTCCATCAATGGAATGCTTCCTCGATGGATCAGCAGGGTAGGACAGGAAATTCCACACCTTACCAGATCTAATGACTTACAATGTCACACAACAATACGAATGCTGCTAAGATTCTTTGAGGGAGAACCCTGAACATTTTTAAGTCTTCTTATGTTGAAATATTGGCTGCGTTTCTTTGAGAACAATGAAACCCCATATCATGGTATTGTACCAGAAAAGTAATCTTGATTCAGCTCTGAAAATGACTCCACTCCGACTTTTCAAAGTGTTAGCTCCCCTCCCCTGAAGTTTGGGTCTAGTTGCGCCCCTGTCTGGCGGTACTGATTGGTCCACAATTATATAGCCTTCTGCAGGCAGACACTTCAACCTCACAGCTCCAAATAAAAGCGCTAAAAATATCAAGTTAGCTCAATAAAATATAACTCACAAGCTTTCATTCACAGTCTTTGTTATGAGAGCGGTACTGCTTTTAAAATATTTTTTTGTCTTTCTGATAAACATCGAACACACTTTTGATACCAGTTTTGCATATTCTGCTATATATATTTTTTTAAATATAGGACACTAAGCAACTAACATATTTTCACATTTAAAATTCTATATATTTCTGTTTTGAAGTGAAGGGTTTTAAAAGGTGTTAAATAGCAATTAAAAGAGGGATAAGTGCAACGTCTCCTAGATTCAGAAGAATGTTAAATACGTAAAACAAAGTGGTGTAAAGAAGCATTTATTATTTTAAACAAACATTAAGGTTGTGTAGCACAGAAGCTAACCATACTCCAACGGCTCTGCTTGTCCACACACTTCGGCTTAATTGTGCAACTCTGAAACTATCAGCAGCAGCAATTACAAGGTGTGTTACATCTCACCTTTCTGGAGCACAGAGAATATCAGATATGATGGGAACATGAGCCGACATGTTAGGGCCGATTACTTGCAGTTCACTTCACAGAGCCCTGATTGAGAGCTGGGAGAGGTGATCAGCGTGTGTTTGGATTGGCTCAGCCAGCTCGGCTTTCACGTCTCGTGCCAGGGTGGAATGATAATTGGGCGTTGATGAAACGCATCCATCATCATCTTATTGTGACTGGATCTTGGAGTATTATTATGAAGGTAAACTTGACAATGCAGTGAAGGAGTGTGGCGGAATTTGGAGGCTGACTTTAAGAGAAGTATCTCCACAGCTATAGGCAAAGCGTGACTCACCCCATGAGTCACGGATCTTCACCAAATCCTCGTGGATAAGCTCCAAAACGTTCACAGGGCACATATGACTAGGTAAATAATCACAGTCCTTTATAGGGTACCCTGGCTGCATCCTACTCAGTTTGAATATGGAGGGGATACTTTGATGACCTCAGCCCGAAAAAAAAGAGGAGGCTACCCCGCCAAAGACTACCCACCCTTCAAAATGACAGCCTGAAACCCAGTTTCTGTTGTTTTATTAGAGATATCACATCTAAGGCTGTATATATTTAGCTAAGCATAAATTAAAAAACTTGTAATAAACTCTACACAGCAATACTATTTACATAGTTGTAACATAATTTTGCCCCACAATGCAAAGACCGATAGACATCGAATCACCTGCAGCCCAATACCTCCTTGTGCATCAAAATATTCTGTGAACTCATGGTCTGCCCTTCAACCTGGTCATTCTGGCATCTCCGACCTTTATGGGCCCTCCAATGGCCCTCACCAAAGCATAAACAGGACAATCACTCTAACACAAATCCCTGCTCTTTATACTCATGCAGGAGGCCCATTCACCTTAGAGCAACCCTACCTGGGGCACCCCCAAGATCTGACAGAGAGTTAATCTGGGCAACCGGGGCATGTCTTGGTCTCCTGGTGCACACTGCACTCTTCCACTCCAAAGGGTCAATGTCCCATAGCTCCAATTCAAATGTGTGAAAGTTAGGAAAAAGGCAATGAAAGTGACCACCCAAATACCCTGCAAAATTGCAGGTTCTTTAATGAGTGCTGTTAGCATTACCATAACACTGTTGTTCTCTGAGTCTAAAATTCATGTGAGATGCCAAGAGGAGCCGCCAACCATGAACTCACCCCACCCTAATACTATAAAAGGCATTACAACAAATCATTTTCTGAAACAGAACAAGAGAATTAGAGACAACAATAAACTGGAACAGCTTTATGTCACTTGACATTAAAATCATGACCACACATAACATAAAAACTTAACACCTATCTAATGATGAATGAGTGACTGAGAAAAAAGATAATCCCACGCACAGCAGCTCCTGATCACACAGTGGGTCTTGCAGCGGCTGGAGGCAGCAGTACTTGCAGCAAACAATGTAGAAACAAAAAGTCCAAGCCCTAACTCACCGCACCTAGTGTTCGCTTTTGCCTGAGGTCACGCCCACTGCCACCTCCCGCCGCCACGAGATCTTCGTGCACCACTAGGAAGACACACAGGAACATGAAGATAGTGGGCCATAGCCAATGTAGGGGTATCGCCTGATGGCTCGACATCTTGCTGAGCCCAGACTCGACACACCCTCCATAACTGTCAGGAGGAGAGCCATAAGACATAGGGAAGGGATACATTGATGACCTCAGCACGAAAAAAAGGAGTGGGGTCATCGCTGCCAAATACTACCCACCCTTTACAATGACAGCCTGATACCCAGTTACTGTTGTTTGGTTAGAGATACTACATCTGAGGCCTTATTTATTTAGGTAAGCTTAAATTCAAAAACATATAATAAACACTACTCTGCATTCCTATTTACCTGTATGTAACATAATTTTGCTCCACAATACATAGACCGCTAGACATTGAAACATCTACAACCCAATACCTCTTTCCATATCAAAACATTCTGTGAACTCATGATTTGGCATCCAACCCTATACCACTGGCACCTCTGATATGATCTGATAAACAGGGCAATTGCTGTTATTCAAATCCTTGCTCTTTATACTCGTGCAGGAGACTCACCACAGAGCAACCTACCTGCGACACCCCCAACATCTGCCAGATAGAAGTCTGGGCAACCGGGCCACAACTTGGTTTCCTGGCACAGACTGCATCCTCCAACCCCCAAAGAGTCAATATTCCATAGTGCCAATGCATGTGCATGAAAGGTGGGTAAAGGGCCATGAAAGTGACCGCCCCACCCCTTCCAAAATTGCTGATTTTTAAACATATGCTGCAAGCACCCTGTTTGAGGTCCATGTGACACTAGTGGTCTCTATTGCTAAAATTCAAGTGAAATGGCATTGCAACCTAAAGTGTCCCGACAACTATGAACTCCCCCTACCATGGGCCAGCATGGTTCACCTACCATCTGGACTCCCCACAGGCTGTAAGAGATATTGACAGGCAAATGTGAATAAATTAACAGAAATGTTGTTACCCCCGCATGACAAGGTGAACCCCCATCAGGGAGAAAAAAATGAATCCACATTAAAACTATGGGGTATGCACCCTAGCCTAGGTGACTTCAGGAGCTTAGATGTTTTTCTGTTCAGGCGCTTCGTGGATTTGTTAAGCACCCGAACAGACAACCCTCCTCACAATTCCTGCCTTAACACTATGTGTGGCCAGGCAATCATTGCCTCTGGGAAACGCTTCATCAACCACATTACTTCTACAGCTAGTTAATCAAACAGGTCTCTGCACCCTTGCTCCACTAAATCATGCCCCCCCCCCAAATGCAATCCTGAAATTCTTGACACGCAGACCTTCTTGGCCATACCACCTCATGATGAAACCCTCTTTCCTGGCACACTCGGTGAAGTCACCCATCTGGTACACTTCACAAGCTCTGCACATGTAAGAGTGGCCCAACACCAATACTTTGTGAGTAGACATAATATCTGATGCACATACAAGAGGCAAGTCGTAGTAAGAACAGCGTGTCACTTTAGGTTCACCATCAGATCATGTGAAGACCTACATAATGTTTATAGTATAGATTGGTTGACGGGTGGTTCCAAAAGTGGTGACATGGGGGAGGTTGATGCTTTCAAGTGATTGTTTTGCAACACAATTTATATATATATATTTTATTATTCTGTGTTCGTACTATTGTGGTGGATATATAGAACCACATAGGGAATGCAATATTGGGTAAATCAGATGAAGGATTGGTTATATGGGTGAGGTAGTTTAAATGATTGGTGACATGACACCAACCTTACCCACATCGCAGCACACATGCTCAGCGCGTTTTCACGTCCAGCAACAGAGTCAATTCTGACCATGTGTCACAGCTCACCTGGACCAACCACTACAGAGTCCACTTCACCATCTCAGGATCTAGCAACACTAGCACCTTTCCCCCCAGCTCCAAGCGCAGAAACTGGAAAAAGATATCAGAAGACCAGTGTAACAACGCTCTCAACTCCCAACTCCCAGACACAACCTCCAACCCAGAGCAAGCTGCAAAGAACTTCTCCCTGTGGATCACAAAATGCGCCAACACAATCTCCCGATCCAAACCAGCCAAGTTCAAAGGACCTGCCAGAAGAGCCAGCTGGTGCACCACAGAGCTGAAATCCACCAAATGCAACTGCTGGCAACTAGAAAGGAAGTGGCGCACCAGCAAAGAGACAGGAGACCATACCACCTTCAAGACAGCACTCAACCAATACCACCTTCTCCTGAAACAAATCTAAGAAGAACACCCTAGCAGACTGCATAGAAGCCAGCACAAACTACAGCAAGGAGCTCTTTGCTATCATGAAGGAGTTCTCCAACCCTTCAGCTGCTGAGAATGGCATCACCTATTACCAAGAACTGTGTGACCTGGCAGATGTGTTCCATGGCAAGATCTCAGTCATCTACAAAAACTTCAAACCCAAACCCCTCACCGCTGACATCATCAGCCTGCTCACCCACATGAACACAAACCCCAAACAACTGCTCACCCATTGTTACCCTCTCACACCTCAAGCCACAATCTCCATCATGAACTTTGTGCATTCAGGAGCATCCACAGACCCCTGTCCCCATCACATCTTCAAACTCAGGAGCAAAACAATTGGCGACGAGCTCAGGAAAGTCCTGAACAACTCATCAACACAGCCTCCTTACCTGGGAAATGTAAACATGCTGAAGTGAAGCCCTCCATAAGAAACCGTCCGCCGACCCAGCAGAATCGTAGAACTACTGGCCCATCTCCCTCCAGTGAAGGTTCTCGAGAAGGCAATCAACCAGCAACTCACCAAACACCTGGAACACAACAACCTCATGAACCCCTCTCAATATGGAATTCGAGCCAACCACAGCACTGATGCAGCCCTGATTATAGCCACAGACGACATCACAGCCCTCCTAGACTGCAGGGAAATGGCAGAACTCATCTTCTGGACCTGTCAGAAGCCTTCAACACCATCTCTCACCACATCTTGATCAACAAACTCCACCATTTTGGAATCCAGGGAGACGCCCTCAAATGGATCACTTCATACCTCACAGGAAGAACCCAGAGAATCTGTCTCCCACCGGTCATATTGGAACCCAAGCAGATCATCTGTGGCCCAAGGAGTGTCCCTCAGCCCCACCCTCATATTTGGGAACAACACCTTGCCATGGAATGATGCATGGTGGCCTGCTGAACTCAGGCCATCTTTCGCCCTGACAGACCACGCCCGCAACCTCGGCATCATCTTTGACAGCAAGCTATCTATGAAGAAACAGGTAAACTCAGTCTCAACATGGCTTCCACACCCTACGGATGCTCCGCAAGATCTTTAGGTGGCTACCAGTCAAAACCAGAAGGAATGTTACTCAGCCCCTAGTCACCAGCAGGCAGGACCTAGGACACACACGACCCATCTTCTGTCTGCCTTACACTGGCTTCCGGTTCGGAAACGAATCCATTTCAAAGCATTGGTTTTGGTCTTTAAAGCCTTTCATAAGATAGGGGCCACTTACCTCAGGGAAAGATTTCAACACTATACACCTCAACGTACCTTGAGGTTATCTGCACTGCTTTTGACCTCTACTCCTAAGGCCCTGCTGTCCCGGGTAGGGGGAAGGTCCTTTTCAGTGGTGGCCTCTCGTTTGTGGAATAGCCTACCTCTCTCTCTTAGACAGGTACAGGACCTCATCACCTTCAGGAGGAAATTAAAAACTTGGCTTTTCCAACTTTAGGTCCTGGCCGGCTTTCTGCTTTGGGTGTTTTTCTGTTATCTGTTACGTAGTTTTTTCTCTTAGCGCCGGGACACTCCTGGGAGAAGCTGCGCGCTTTATAAATACCAAATAACATAACATAACACACTCTACATAGGAACCACCACATGCCTTCTGTAGAGACTACAGACAATACACAACTCAGCAGCAAGACTCATTCTCGACCTCCCCAGATGGACCCACATCACACCCCACCTCAAGAAGCTACACTGGCTCACAATCCAGAACAGATGGCAGTTCAAGATGTTGAACCACGCTTACAAAGCCCTGCACAACAAAGGACCAGCATCCGTCAACAAATGCATGACCTTCCACCAACTGAGCAGACACCTACGAACCACCTCCCTCTCCCTTGCAGACACCCCCTGGACCCGCCAAAGCAAAAGCAGAGGACGCTCCTTCTCACACCTGGCAGCCAAAGCTTGGAACAAACTTCCTCTGCACCACAGGACTTCGTCATCACTCCAGCAATTCAGGAAAGGACTCAAGACCTGGATATTCGATTGAACAGATCACCAAGAAGAAGTGAGCAACTTCAGTGCCTTGAAACCCTCCTGTGTGAATTGATGTGATTATAAATCCTTGATTGATTGACTAGATTACAATATGGGGGGTTGTCTGTGGAAGGATGAATTAGATTGTTAATTAAGTAAGTTTGGTTGGGCTGTGCCTATCATCTATATTGGGATGAAACTCTTCCTGCTGCCCTGCTGCATTATTAAGGAGACCAGCATTGCCTTTCATTGCCTGACTCATTGTCAGTGAAATTGCTCTCCCTCCTTCACAGCTCCACCATTAAGTGAGGCCTTCCCCGAGCCCCTGCACTCTCGAGTGTTGGTGTTCGAGGCCCTCCTCCACCCGCAGGTTTTACCTGCGCCTCATCCCTGGTGGTCCAGTGGACCTCTGTCTCCTTTCTCTCGCTCCGCTTTTTCTCTCCGTTTTCACTTCTTTTTCCCTCATTTTAATCTCCCCCTTTCACTCTCCTTCTGTGTCTTACCTCCGTTTTCACTCGTTTTCCCCTCATTTCAATCTCCCCCTTTCACTCTCCTACTGTGTCTTTCCTCCGTTTTAACTTGCTTTTCCCTCATTTCAATCTCCTCCTTTCACTCTCCTTCTGTGTCTTTCCTCCGTTTTCACTCGCTTTTCCCTCATTTCAATGTCCCCCTTTCACTCCCCTTCTGTGTCTTTCCTCAACTTTTCTTGCACTTTTTCTGCCCTAGTCCACTCTTTCCTCTTTTTTTTCCGGCCATTTTCTGCCCGTTTTTTTCCCTGCCGCTGCTGACCCCACGGCTCCCCCCTGCACGACCAGCCCATTCCAGTTCCCCTCCCCGCTCCCGCCTCCAAGCTGTCCAGCCCTCCCCGACCCCTACTTAATGGCGGCCGCTGCGGGGACAGGCGAGCAAGACCACTGACTCATTGTCAGTGAAATTGCTCTCCCTCCCTCGCAGCTCCATCATTAAGTGAGGCCTTCCCCCGAGCCCCTGCACTCTCGAGTGTTGGTGTTCGAGGCCCTCCCCCACCCGCAGGTTTTACCTGCGCCTCATCCCTGGTGGTCCAGTGGACCTCTGTCTCCTTTCTCTCGCTCTGCTTTTTCTCTCCATTTTCACTCGTTTTTCCCTCATTTCAATCTCCCCCTTTCACTCTCCTTCTGTGTCTTTCCTCCGTTTTCACTTGCTTTTCTCTCATTTCAATCTCCCCCTTTCACTCTCCTTCTGTGTCTTTCCTCCGTTTTCACTCGCTTTTCCCTCATTTCAATCTCCCCCTTTCACTCTCCTTCTGTGTCTTTCCTCCACTTTTCTTGCACTTTTTCTGCCCTATTCCACTCTTTCCTCTTTTTTTTTTTTTCAGCCCTTTTCCGCCCGTTTTTTTCCCCGCTGCTGCTGCCCCCGCGGCCCCCCTCCTGCACACCCGGCCCATTCCAGTTCCCCTCCCCGCTCCTGCTTCCCAGCTGTCCAGCCCTCCCCGACCCCTACTTAATGGCGGCCGCGCCGCTGGCACGCCAAAGGCAAGCCCGTCTGTGCCCGTCCGCGACCCGATCGTGACCAGCGCCAGGAACCCTGGACCTCCGCACTGCCAATGCTACGACCCAGTGGCACTCCACGCACTCAACCCAGGCCGCAACAACAACTGCAAGCTAGCATCACCGGCTGACACCCATGGCCCCTTCAGCTGTCACCGCTGCCGGCACACCTACAGCACCGCCAAGAACATGGACCCAGCACAACCCGCCCACAAGAACACAACCGAACCGAAGACCCTATAATGCATCCTCCTCGAACGTCCGATCCCTCCACAAACACGCCACCGAATTCTGGGACCTCCTCGACAGCACCACCCCGGACGTAGCGTTCTTCACCGAAACCTGGACCAACACCACCTCGGGACCGGACATCGCCATCGCCATCCCCCAAGGATACAAGATCTCCAGGAAGGACCGCCCCACCCGCCCAGGAGGAGGAATCGCCATCGTCCACAAATCCACCCTCCGCCTGAGCACACTCCCCGACGAGCCCACAGACCTGATGGAACACCTTCACTTCAAGATACTGGCCAGCCCTACCACCACCCTCCGAGGAACCCTCATCTACCAACCCCCTGGACCCCGCGGACCTTTCGCCAACTCCATCACGGACATCATCTCTCCGCATGCCATCGCATCCATCAACCACACCCTGCTGGGAGACCTCAACTTCCACCTCAACAACCAACTGGACCCCAACACCACATCCCTCCTGGACAACCTCCACAACATTGGACTCCGCCAGATTGTGACCAAACCCACGCACTCAGCAGGACACACTCTCGACCCCCTCTTCATAACAGGAAACTCCATCACCTTCAGCCACACCACCGAACTCCCATGGACTGACCATCGATGCGTCCACTTCACCTTCAGAACACCCACCATCCACAGACACCAGCACCTGCTCCCACGAAGAAACTGGACCAGAATCACCGATGACCAGCTCACCTCCTCACTCAGCAACTCCACCCCAACCATCGCGGAAAACGACGACCCCAACACCGCAGCCTGAACCCTGCACAGATGGATCTCCGACAGCGCCAACACCATAGCCCCCCTCAAGAAAAACAACAACACCCACGCCAAGAAAGCCAGATGGTTTACCACCAAACTTCGAGAGTCCAGACGCACTTGCCACCGCCTCGAAAAGGCCTGGAGGAACACCAAATCCACAGAAGCCCACAACAACTTCAGAGCCGCCACCAACTCATCAGAAAAACGAGGAAAAAAGCGATTGAAGACAGAATCTCCACACACGCGCGCAACAGCAAAGAACTCTTCAACATCATCAAGGAGTTCGCCCAACCCACCAGCGAGTCTACTGACATCCCTCCCTCACAAGACCTCTGCGACAAACTCAGCACCTTTTTCCACCACAAAATCAAGAGCATCTACGACAACTTCGACGAAGACAACCAACCTACTGAACCCTCACCAACAACCCCCGACACCCTGAAGCCAGCGATTGACAACTGGACAGCTCTCACCACCGAAGACACACTGAAGACAATGAAGTCTACCCACTCCGTGGCCTCCACGGACCCCTGCCCCCACCACATCTTCAACAGAGCCGCCGACACCATCGCACCCATGCTCCGCCACACCATCAACCGCTCCCTGGCGACCACCTTGTTCCCCGACGACTGGAAACACGCCAAGGTCAACCCCCTCCTGAAGAAACCCTCGGTGGACCCCACTGACCTCAAAAACTACAGACCCATCCCCCTGCTCCCGTTCCTAGCGAAAGTCATCGAGAAAGCCATCAACAGCCAACTCGCCACATTCATCAAAGAGCACAACATCCTCGACTCCTCCAAATCCGGCTTCAGAAAAGACCACAGTACGGAAACCACCCTCCTCGCCGCAACAGACGACATCCGCACCTTACTGGAAAAAGGAGAAACAGTAGCCCTCATCCTCCTCGACCGCTCAGGGGCGTTTGACACAGTCTCTCACCGCACACTAATATGCAGACTCCACGACGCAGGGATCCAGGACCAGGACCTCGACTGGATCCGCTCCTTCCTCTCTGGCAGAACGCAGCGGGTCAGACTCTCCCCTTTCCTCTCGGACCCTACACCAACCACCTGCGGAGTCCCCCAGGGGTCCTCCCTCAGCCCTGAGCTCTTCAACATATAGATGGCTCCGCTCGCCCCCATCGTCAGAACCTACGGACTCATCATTGTATCATACGCAGACGACACCCAACTCATCCTCTCCCTGTCCAACGAACCCAACACCGCCAGACACAAATTTCGAGAAGGCATGGAAGCCGTCGCCAAATGGATGAAAAACAGCTGCCTACAACTAAACACCAACAAAACAGAAGTACTCATCATGGGCCCAAACCCCGACGCCTGGAACGACACCTGGTGGCCCCCCGCCCTCGGAAGCCCGCCCACACCCACGGACCACGCATGCAACCTGGGAATCATCTTGGACTCCGAGCTCAAAATGGACCGCCAGATCAACTCCGTCTCGTCCTCCTGCTTCCACACCCTCCGCCTCCTACGTAAGACCTTCAAATGGATCCCCCTCGAACACAGAAAGACCGTCTCTCACGCCCTGGTCACCAGCAGACTCGACAACGGCAACACACTCTACACCGGAATAAACAAAAACCTCACCCGCAAGCTACAGAACATCCAGAACGCCGCCGCAAGACTGGTCCTCAACCTGCCAAGATACTGCCACATCTCCCAGCACCTGCGCACACTCCACTGGCTCCCCATCAAGGCTAGAGTCTTCTTCAAGATGCTCACCCACGCACACAAGGCCCTCCACGACACCGGACCAGCATACCTGAACAGCCGACTCAAATTCCACGCACCCCAAAGGACCCTACGATCAGCCCAGCTCTCCTACGCCGTGGTCCACCGCACCAGAAAGACCAGATCGGGTGGCCGCTCCTTCTCCTTCCTCACAGCCAGAGCCTGGAACGCCCTTCTGCTCCACCTCAGACAGACAACATCGCTCCCCATCTTCGCAAGAAACCTCAAAACCTGGCTCTTCGACAGATCCCCTCCTTGATGGACTGGAACCTGCACCCCCCCTACCCCCTACCCCCAGCGCCTTGAGACCATTACGGGTGAGTAGTCGCGCTCAACAAACGCCTGATTGATTGATTGATTTCAGTGACACTGGACATCGTCACTTCACGGGGAAAGATGCTGTGGGACTACCTGTGGCTGCTGGAGACTGCAAGTCCCACAACTCCCTGCGTCTGTAATCACCTGAGGCTCATCTACCCGGCACTATTTCTGGCTTGCTGCAGTCCTGTAGCGTGGGACTGTGTCTGTCCTCTATACTGGGGGCAAGACTCTTCCTGCTGCCCTTATTAAGGAGACCCTCATTGCCTTTCAGTGACTCTTTACATTGTCACTTCACTGGGATAGCCTCTGCGGGAGTATCCGCGGCCGCTGGGGACTGCAAGTCCCACAACTCCCTGCATCTGTAATTACCCGAGTCTCATCTGGTCAGTGCTACTACTGACGCACCGCAGTCTGGTAGCGTAGGACTGTGCCTGTCATCTATACTGGGGGTAAGCCTCTTCCTGCGGCCCTGCTTCTGTTATTAAGAAGACCTGCATTCCCTTTCAGTGGCTAGTCACTTCACAGGGATAGCCGCTGCAGGAGTATTCACAGCTACTGGGGACTGCAAGTCCCACAAGTCCCTGCATCTGTAATCACCTAGGCTCATCTGGCCGATGCTACTTCTGGTGCGCTGCAGTTTTGCAGTGCGGGATGCGCAGAGACTACACCTAGGCAAAGTCCGTGTCAAAACAGGCCCGTACATGCCCGTCAGAGCCAGGAGGAGGCTGAGCCCCACCAACATCTCTTGTAATTCAAGGCACTGCTGCTCTCTGTTCAGCATTCTGCGTGCACAGTGAAATCATTACTGAGGCCTCCACAAGCGATGTCATGTGTTTCCTTTATTTAATTGGCTCTTCTATCTAGCATGTTCATTGACATCTAAAAGCCATTCTCTAGTATGGGGAAGCATAAAGCCTCTGAGGTATCTAAACCCCCAGTCTGTGCAAAAAAAAACCCAAGAAAGTCCCTGGGGAAAGCAGTGGGTGTGTCTTTCCCCACTAGCAGGGACCATACTCTTGATGCTATTGATCATCTTATTGAAGAAGTCAAATCCTTATTGAACACCGACAATACCATATGCAGTGATAAACCTCCCAAAGTCCCTGATATGTTCAAAAACACTAAGACTGAAACTAATGATGCTGCTAGTATTACCACTGGTCTGCGCAGATCTACTACATGCAATACGGATTTTATTGGAGCCCCTGGTTTGGTTCCTGTAGAATCTGCTACCAATATCGAACCAAGTCCCAGTGTCTGCATCTCGCCACCCACAGTTCCTTTCTCTCCCAAAGTGAATATTATTTCAAGCATCCCCTGCTCCTGCAGATTTCTTCCTTAAACTACACTGAGGTTACGACCCAGCCCTCTTCTCCTTGTGCTATTTAACCTTTAGCCGGATTGGATTC
The DNA here is from genome assembly GCA_963921515.1 of Calotriton arnoldi. Lineage (NCBI taxonomy): Eukaryota > Metazoa > Chordata > Amphibia > Caudata > Salamandridae > Calotriton > Calotriton arnoldi. The sequence goes on along the minus strand of CAWUFW010000539.1, from coordinate 2,504,369 downwards.
CAGTTGTGACTCTGCCCTTAATCTACTTCTGCCAACTAGTAGTATTGACTGTGTGTTACTCCATCACAAATTGGACAACCTAAAGAGTCTCCTTAGGTTTGCGCTTGTACAAGTTACAGAGCTGTGAAGATAAAATTGCTGCTGCAGGAGTAATTGTGTTACGGGCATCAAACGGAGAGAAAATCTGCCACCTGCCAGGGGCAATTTCACTAGACTGGAGCCTTCATTAAGGCTTTCTGACTCCCAGTTGGGGTGTCCTGGTTCAAAGGTTTCTAATCAGCACCCCAGATTTCTTACCAAGGAGATTTGCAGCTCGGACTATAAACTGAGATCTTTACAACCAAAGCTGCCTATCCTTATGGTTACCCAATCCCTCCATTCATACTGAACGACTAACCTTTAACTATTCCCGCACTGGAGGCCGCGTGAAACGTAGAAGGCATCTTCAGCAACAGAACCCAGGCCATAGGGGGCTTTCGTCACTGACTGATCAAATTGCCAATTCAGAAAGTACTATCTACATGACTCAAGTGCCTAAACTCTTGCCAGGCACTTTTGAGGACATTAACTCATTGACAATGTAATCTATTGGTTTAGGTCCAAGCACAGTTGTTTTTCAATAATTAGGTCTGATATTGTTTTTTTGCAAGGCGTTGTTCATTTGATTCTGCTACCTATGATCATATCCATTTAACTTTGCATAACGGTTGGCTGGTCGAACATTTGATTACCTTTAAACTACGTACCTGCCACCTTGATAATATGCCAAAGACCAATATTAAGTTGAAATGATCCCCTCCTGACATGAATACTTTTTTGACCCATTCTGAGAATTCCTGTAATCGACGCCAACAGAACCTACCTCATACTGCCTTACCAGAGGAGTCCAAGTCGAGCTTGTCACACGGCGGATTGCCTTGTGTCAAAAAATCCTCCATCTGTCACCACTCACGGTCATTGTAGTGACATTAACACTGTCACAAATACTAAGGTTGGGACTCCAGGGCTAAAGAAGAGGATCAGTAGCGATTGTCCATCTGCTGGCAATTGGATTGATAACTCACTTGTATCTATTGCAGAGTGCTCCTGTAACGGTTGTGCCCCTCAAACTGATATTACTATCATTTCCTGGAATCTGGCTAGTAATATGTCTAAACTGAATGACCTTGACTGGTTGTCGTATGTTAATAATTCTGATGTTTACTTATTCCAAGACTTGGGCTGCTACTAAAGTGCATGTGGTTGGTTTTGTATCCTATAGTATGGAATCCCACCAATCGAGGAAATTTGGAGGGGCTATTGGTGGGCTGTTGATTTTGGTCAAAAATGATTGCTTTCAGTAATTTTTTCCTTTCTGTCATGAACTTTGGACATACACAGAGAATATGTGTCAAAGATTCTTGTTTATATTTACACAATCGACAATCTTGGTTTCGAAACTGGTCTTTCCAGGTAGGGATTAAAGCCTTTGTTTCCCACAAGCCGAAGCGAAATTGCATGAACTGTTGTTTTAAGGCCATTGGGAAGTGAGCTGATAAGTATTCCTGAGGCTTCAAGTTAATATATGAATTGATCACTGTCCAAGAATTACGTCTTTGTAATAGAATGATCACATCTGTGGAATAAGACAGGTATTTAGTGGTTAACTTAATTGCTTCATTAAAGGCCTCTTTCCCAACGCTGGCTTTCCATATATCTTGCACGCGAAGATCCTCGATAACCTGGTTTAGATAGAAACCCCAGGAGCCTTTTATGTTGTTCTGTTTTTGTACCTCAATTTCTTTCCAGCATAGGTTATCAATAGATCCTTTTTTCGGATGCTCATAGCCTCCCGCATAATTTAATGAATGCACATTTGCTCAGTCTACTAATCAAACTACTTTTGTCTTCTTCAGATTTGGTTCTAGTCCTTGCTTATCTATGTATTTCCCTAATGCACTCATACTGCATTGTAATCCTATTGGGGTTTGGCTAAGTAGCACAATATCATTGACGTACTGAAGGCATCCTATTTCCTCTTTGGCAAGCGTTGGTGGCTGACTATTTACTTTCGGGAGAGAGTCTTCGAGGTCGGCTAAATATAAGTTGAAAAGACTCAGGGCTAGCAGACACCTGTTTTAATCCATTACTTGTGTCGATTTTATTTGTCACACGACTGCCATTCCCAATTTTTACCTGAGCCCATGTTCCTGTGTGTAGTTCTCTGTTTGCGTACAGTAAGTTACTTGGGATTCCCCATTTCACCATTTTTTCCCATAAGCATGTTCTGGGCACCCGGAAGCAGGCTTGAGCTCCACAAAATAGGTGAAAAGCCGCATGTTATTATTTTTGACATTTTCTGCTAGGAGTGTTAATGCGGTGAGATTTGTTAATGTTCCCGCACCGACCATAAACCCTGTTTTGGCCTGAGGGATGAGTTTGTTTACTTCTGACCATTTGTTAAGATGCTCAAGTAGACAGGCTGCATAAAGCTTAGTCTCTATGTCTATTAATGCTATGAGTCTGTAATTTGTTGACAATAACGGATTCCTACTTTTGAAGATTATCTGAAAAATATTACCCTTCCAGGACTCTGGGATCCGATTTGTGCAGAACAACTCATTGAAGAGTGGCATAAAATAATGTGCACAGTATGTTAATTCTCCCTTGAAGTGAGCGTTTGGGATACCATTCGGTCCCGCTGCGCCTTCCGATTTTAATTTCCTTCTGATTTTGGTTAATTGATCTATGTCAGTTGCCTCAGAGATGTTTTTATTCGAATGAGCAATGTGCATATTGTTCTCTTCATGGACCGCATGGAGCATCTGAGTTACTGGAGGGGAGCCGGCCCTCCATTTGATTACTCCGCCTTGATTGTCTGTTTTTAGGTCTCGGCCTGCACCAGCGCTTGCGCTGGTCTGGCCGAGAGTTTTAGTAAGCGGGTTTTGGAAGTGCAAACCCACTGGCTTTCGGCTGGCGACCAGCTTGCGTTCACGAAGGCGTGCACGCGCGCAGCTGCCATCTGGGTTTCCTATCTCTTCCTCATTTCCTCGTCATGGCTCATTAACTCTCTGGACTCTGATGTTTCAATCGCAGCAGCAGCTCACATTACCAACTGAGGGCCCTGGACTACAGTCACATGAAAAACAACAGCGATTAGCATTGAAATGCAAGCTTTTTTTTGTCTAGTTAGAAATATTGCTTCGGTGGGTTGATTTCACCTTATATCGCTATTTGTTTTATATTGGGAGTCACAGCCTAATTACCAGTATTTTTGTCTCACTCTGATTTTTTAATTATATTTATTTGCGCAAAGCACAAAGCTATATTTAAGGTTACTTTTTCCGCGTCACTTCTTCACTCTATTTAAACTCCACACCCCCACTCTTATTGTCTCTCTCTCCCCTCTCTAATTCTCTCTCTACTTAATTAACTCTCCCCTCTCTATCTTTTTTAGCCTTTCATTCTCACCCCTTTATCTGTTTCTCTTTCAAACTCCTTCATTCACTCGCTCTCCCCTTCTTTCTCTCTCTCTATCCCGCTCCACTCTTTATTCTATGTACACCCTTTCTCTCTCTTTCTCTCTAACCACCCTCTCTAATTGGGCATTATATCTTCATTCTATCTCTCACTCGGCAACATCACAGCATCACTCAGCATCACCACAGCATCACTCAGCATCACCACAGCATCACTCAGCGCAACCACAGCATCAATCAGAGCCAGCACAGCATCAATCAGAGCCAGCACAGCATCACTCAGCACCAACACAACATCTCTCAACGCCATCACAGCATCACTCAACGCCATCACAGCATCACTCAGTGCAACCACAGCATCACTCAGTGCAACCACAGCATTACTCAGCACAACCACAGCATCACTTAGCGCCACAACAGCATCACTCAGCGCCACCACAGCATCACTCAGCGCCACCACAGCATTACTCAGCAGCACCACAACATCACTCCGCGCCACCACAGCATCACTCAGCACCACCATAGCTTCACTCAGCGACACCACATCATCACTCAGGGCCAACACTGCATCACTCAGCACCACCACAGGATCACTCAGCACCACCACAGGATCACTCGGCACCACCACAGGATGACTCCGCACCACCACAGCATCGCTCAGCACCACCACAGCATCGCTCGGCGCCACCACAGCATCGCTCGGCGCCACCACAGCATCGCTCGGCGCCACAACAGCATCGCTCGGCGCCACCACAGCATCGCTCGGCGCCACCACAGCATCGCTCGGCGCCACCACAGCATCGCTCAGCGCCACCACAGCATCGCTCAGCACCGCCACAGAATCGCTCAGCGCCGCCACAGCATCGCTCAGCGCTGCCACAGCATTGCTCAGTGCCGCCACAGCATCGCTCAGCACCGCCACTGCATAGCTCAGCGCCGCCACTGCATCACTCAGGGCCACGACAGCATTACTCAGGGCTACCACAGCATCACTCAGTGCCACCACAGCATCACTCAGCGCCACCACAGCATCACTCAGCACCACCACAGCAACACTCAGAACTACCACAGCATCACCACAGCATCACTCAGTGCCACAACAATATCACTCAGCGCAACCACAGCATCACTCAGCGCCACCACAGCATCACTCAGCGCCACCACAGCATCACTCAGCGCCACCACATCATCACTCAGCGCCGCCACAGCATCACTCAGCGCCGCCACAGCATCATTTAGCGCCGCCACAGCATCGCTCAGCGCCGCAACAGCATCGCTCAGCGCCGCCACAGCATCGCTCAGCACCGCAACAGCATCGCTCAGTGCCGCCACAGCATCACTCAGGGCCACCACAGCATCACTCAGCGCCACCACAGCATCACTCAGCCCCACCTCAGCATCGTCTCCGCAACAGACACCACCACCACCACCACCACTACCACCTCAGCATCACTCAGCACCACCTCAGCCTGCTCTCGGAATCTGGCATCTGTTGATTCTCCCCTAGCGTCTGGCCGCTGCTAGTGTTATAATACAGGTACTAGTTCCCAACCTTCACCCTCCGATTGTTTATGCCCCCTCAAAAAAAAAGCTTTAACAAACAACCATTGCAATAGGCAGAAACAAGTTGCCAGCATTGCAAGAACAAAAGAAAACTGAGGACATATTTTATTGTAAATACTTTTTTTAATATGGTCGTTCAGTTTTACATAATGCCTTCTTGGTCATATATAAAGTAACAAAAATGCTTCCGACACTTTTTTATTATAACTTTTCAGCATGCTGCACAGCAGCCACACTTCTCTACAGCACAGCTTGAAGACATTGGCAAAGTCAATAGCTCTGGCTAAACACTTATAAGGCCCCAAAGGCGAGACCTATTGGCTATGCCAATGCTTGTTTCTGTGGGCACTGGTTCTGTGTACATTACGCGGACATGTGCCTCCCATGTGGCTGCGCTGATCCCTGTATTTTGTTCTCTGGTCTTCCCGAGAATGTGTCCATTAATCAGCTGCCAGAATATTTTGCTATTCGGTTGTTTGCTTGCCAAGAGGAGTTTGTTCCAGATGACGACATGATGACTTATTTTTGCTTCACGACAGTTTTTTTTGTATTTAGTTCTCAATTTTTGTAGTCTAAATTTGTCTGGTCTATGTCCTTGTTTTAACAGATTTGCAATTGTTCTTATTTCTCATAATATACAAAGTTTTTGCTTGCGTAATTCGGGACTGTACCAAGGTTGTTTACCAGTGTTCCCATTATGTTTCCTACAGAAGTTGTACTTAGATGACTTATTTTTAACTGGCAATTTTTCGAGCATGATGGTTTTTTGTATTTTCCCAAGCCTTTCCCTGCTCACCTTCTTCAAGTTGAATGATTACATGTTTTGCTGATTCATTTGTCATTGCTTCTTTGGTCCCTAAATGAAGGTAGACCTCTGCCATCACTTTCTCTATTCTCGTTCCCCGCTATTACAGACTTTTTAAATTGTGTGCACGGGGAGCCAAAATGAATTCCTTGGATGTCGGCATCAAATTAAACCTGTACGCTATTTGAATTGTTTAGGGAAGGTGATCACTCCGTGATTGAGATTATTTGAAATTTACGCATCTATAGTACTACATGCTCGTTTACTAGCGTATGATCAATAGTTGGGCTCTTTTTCCCACATAAAAAGGTGATTGATGCTGGTGAATCCTCTTTTGTAATCCTGTTCAAATGCCTTAGCCCTAATTTTTCCAACTGACTTCCAAATCTGTTCCCACTTTGATGGAATTTCTTCTGATTCTTTCACAAATTTGTATTGAAGTCTCCTGTGATTATAAACTGCGCCTGAAGATATTGCCTCTGCATTGTTTTAATTATTTAATGCAGGATTTTCATATGCTCCTCTTTTGTCTCTTTTCTAGGATGAATGTAGGCATTTATTAAGATAATTATCATCGTGCTGTACTTGTATTTGGATTTCCAGCTTTGTTATGAGAAGCCAATTTATCCCTGTTTCTAACTTTTCTATTGACCATTTAAATTTTGTCACAAAAAATATGGATAGGCCTCCCTTGGGGTGACCGAATTTTGATGACTTTATTGCCGTTTCGTGATAATCAATGTAACCTGTAATGTGTGGTGGAGTTATGCACCATGTTTCTTGTGACATGATAATACCATAGTTGTGGAAGAATTCCATGACCTTGTTATTTTGTAGCAGATTTTCTAGCCCGTGGGTGTTCCAAGAGCAAATATTGATATTTGTTAGACTCTCTTCTGATCTTTTACACGTTATCAGGACTGCAGATGGACTTGGAATTTGTGAGGCCATGTTCCTTCTTGATTTGTTGCCAGGTTGCACTGATTATACTCCTGAGAGTTCTAGCCCAGAGGGTCCTTACTCAAAAACATAACAATTTTTACATTTTGAAAGTTTTTTGGTTGATTCCAACACCAATGGCACCCATTAGGACTGATCTCCCTCTTTCTTTTGACAGAAGTAGAGGTCCTGGATAACATGGAGGGTCGATCTTTTGTAACTCGATCCCCTAGGACTTGAACTTTTGATGATTTGTCAGTATATGGTCTACTATCTCTGAAGAGGTCCAGTTAGTTACTGTTGCCTTTCTGTTGTTCATAAATGGATGAGGATTAAATTCAACTGATAACAAGTTGGAGGATTCAATGTAAGCAATATCCCGTATTTCCTAGATCAATTTTATGTTCGGACCTGTGTTTAAAGTATCAAAAAGCCTTCTCGAAGTATAGTTTGGGATTAACAAAAAATTATTTGACTGGCTTCCATTTATTGTGTGCTGTATTTCTAGGTCAATCTTCGTTAAAGTGTAGATGACTGGTTGATGCCTGCGATTTTCCGATTGCCATTTAGTATTTTGCTCTTGTACTGGCAGTATCCATCTTCATGTTGTACTTGAATGTGTCTTTGCTTCGGATACGCATATGGATTCACCTTGTTCGCTGGATCCATAGGTTCTAATACTCTGCTTGAGTCGTATTTTTCCAGTCTTTGTTGTGGGATATCCGAACTCTCATACTCCTTTATTTGTTGCATGATGATGGCACTTTCCTGGAAGACTGAAGTCGAAGCCTGTTGATTCTTCATGTTAACTAAGGAGTTTGGGCCTGTTATTGGTATTTTTCCTTTGGATTTGATCACTGATGTTTCTACCTGTTGGACTTCAGGTTCTAGTTCTGTCTTATTTGAATTCTCCGGTACCGATGATGTTGCATTCTTATGTTGGGAAGACAATTGACATATTTTGTTTTGTTGAGTTGTTTTCAATTTATTATGCATTTTTCTTAACCTCTCTTTTTCTTTTTTAGAGACCACCGGCTCAACTTCACATATTTCTTTAGCTTCACATTTTATTTTTTGACTACTTGCATTGAGGTTGACTTGCCAACTAGGAGTGCTATCCTTTGCTCTTATTGCTTGGTTACTTTCCAAAGGAGGAGTTTGATTGATGGAGACGTTAGCCTTCATTTTTTGTGGCGATTCTAGTATATCGTTTGTATTTATTGACTCTTTTCCCTCGTATTCATGGACTCTTTGCCTCATGAGTGGCCTTAATGCTTGAGCTCTTACTTCCATCAGTGTATCCGACAAGATTGAAGATAATGTTTACGGATTGTCACCTGCCATTGTGCACTGGCAGTTGACTTGCTGTGTATACTTGTTCTTTTGAGCTCTCATGATCAGGTCATTAAGTTCCTGTTGCTTCTATGTCGATACCCACTATATAGGTTGCCATGATTTTTAAAAGGTCCACCTGGAGGTCGTGTTTGTCTGCTTGGTGGGAGATTGTTGTAGAAATTATATCCAGTGTGCATAAGAGTACACCCATGTGATGGATGGGACTCGATCATCTGCATCCTTGATTTCATTGAGAGTTTTAGGGGAGGATCGACTATTGGATACTGACTCTTGTTCCTCTAATGAGAACAGTTTGATTTCAGTTTTCCTTATTAAAGTGGATGGGGATGTGTTCCCAAAGATTAGTAATTTTTTGTCTGATGTGAGGCTACCTCCAGCGACAAGTGGACTTGACCCAGTTATTGTTTTATCCAATTAGATCCCGCCCTTTCCCTGCGCAGTTAGTAATGAGGCGCATGGATGATTGATCAATAGTTGGCTCATCTTGTGTGGGAGTGGTATTGTTTCTAATGCTTTTGATTAGGGGTTTTTCAGGGAATTCCCGGGGTTTAAATGGGTCCTGTTGCTGCTTTAGCTTAACCCTTGGGCTCGGATCCTCCCAGCGGCTGAGGTTTAATGGAAAGAGGGAATCTCTTGGACTTGAATTATAAACTTCTACTTCTGTTGTTAGTGTTTTAGGTATGGTTGGACTTTGCAAACTTAGACCATAATCTTAATCTTCTTGACCATGACTTCTGATCCAGGTGGCACAGTCACTTTCAGCTGAGCTTTACCATCTGTTTCCAGATCCGATTGCGCAGTTGTTGCAAAGTCTCCTTGGATTGCCGTTTATATATCTAATGGGATTTAACTTGTCCTTTTGTTGTTACAAAGTCTGTTATCTTATACCCCTCTTCCCTTTTTATTTCAACTGTCCTTGCTTTTTTCATGGCTGCTGTTTGAGGGGGGATGTCTTTTCATTTGCATCGTCCAAACATACAACTGGTTGTATTTCCAGCTGTCGTGCGGCGGAGCACTTCGCTGGTAGCGCATTTTGAACGCGTTTTTGAACTGCATAGTTTGCTTTTACTATTTTACAGACCTTTTTACAGTTTTAACCCCCCCTTTTACTGTGTACTGGTCATTACCTTTGTGTCCTTCCCCAGCTTACTTCTCGCATCCTCTGCACTGTTCGCTGTTTCCACGCCCCGGTCCACCGCAGCCTTTGGCTGATTGTTCTGGAGGGTGTTAGGAAACGCTTCTTTCCGCTGAGACCCTCACTTCCGGTCGGCCTTCTTCTGCCGCCATTTGGGCGGTTAGCGGTCCAGTTGATCGTGCCTATTAACATCGCCAGTATTTATACGGGGCATGGCGCGGGAGCGCAGCGGACGCGCGCAGCGGGCACGCCGGCGGCGCGCCGAAGGCGCGCCAAAGGCAAGCCCGTCTGCGCCCGTCCGTGCCTGTACGTCGCCTCTCGCCAGGAACTCTGGCCGGAGTCCTGTGGGACGGCGCACTTATTCTACTGCGGAGTTATTGGCAGTTAACTCGCGGGTGGAAGGATGTAATGGACCTCGGCTGGGTCCCTTGGAAGGGCCCTTTGGTTGCCTCTGTTGTAGGTACATCTCTCCTATACCAGAGCTCCCTCTATCCCTTCCTCCTCAGTCTGGGTCACCAGTAAGAGTACTCCACTTGAATGTGCGGTCTCTAGCCAAACATTATCTGGAAGTTTATGACTTAGTACTGGAGGAAGCACCGGATGTGTTTTTTCTAACTGAGACTTGGCTTAATGATGATATGGTAGCTGAACCTAACCTAGCGCTACCTCCTGGCTATTCGATTTCTACCATCAACCGAGAGTCCAGGGGGGGCGGTATTGCCGTTATTTTTAAATCTTGCTACTCGTGCTTATTTGTTAAAGAAGCTATGGAGGGCTGTGAATGTGCGCGTTTTAGTGTTACTCTCAGTGCCCATCTGACCATCTCAGGGCTGTTAGTATATCGCCCTCCGGGGCCTATTGCAAATTTTAAATCGGCCCTGCTGGAATATACTTCCACGCTTGCTATGAATACAGCTAACTTTAGCATTTTTGGTGACCTTAACCTACATTTTGATCTGGTGCAAGATACCGCAGTTAGTAGTTTACTTGCGGACTTGGCAGCTTGCCAACTAATTCAATTGGTCCCTGGCCCCACCCACTTAGCTGGCCATCTGTTGGACCCTGTTTTCTCCAATATTTTTCTTGCTATGGTGGAGACCCCTAAGCCTGTCGCTTGGTCTGACCACTTTTTGATCTCTATGTCTTTCTCGGCCCCTGAGCCCCTTAATAAGACTGTTTTTCCCTCTGTTTTTAAACGCCCTTGGCGGAAATTGAGATTGGAGGACTTTCATGCGCTTCTTGCTGTCAATCTGCCGGCTCCACATAATGATGCAGATGAGGGCTACAGAGCCTTTTGTAACTGGATTATCCAAGTGTTGGATTCCCTTATTCCAGCGAAATGGCTGAAGGGCCGCACTTTGAACCCTAGCCCATGGTACAATGACACTTTGACTGCACTTCGGAAAGCCTGCAAGAAACTTGAGCGTGCATGGAGGAAAGGTTATGACTCGGTGGCAAAAAAATGCTATTTGTCCGCTATAAAAAACTATCATAGAACCATTTGTACGGTTCGAGCTGCTTTTTATGCTAACGAAATAAGGCTTAGCTCTAATCCGGCCAAATGTATTTTTAAAATTCTTAAGGACCTCAGAGTAAGGAGTAACTCCTCTGTTTCTATGATTACTTCTGAGCAACAGTGCGAAGACTTAGCGACGTTTTTTGTGGATAAAGTTAATACCATCTATCGGTCCTTTCCGCAAGGGTCTCTCCCTCCAGCCGCTCGGCAGGAGTCCTCTCCTTTACATTTTCTGCCAGCTATTCCCAGTATAACGCAGGAAGAATTTTCTTTACTGAGCAGGAAAATCAAATCTGGCTCTCCGGCCGATCCTTTAAAACCTGCCCAGTTCAGGGATTCATTGTCTCTTTTCCTGACACCTTTGTGCCATGTTGTTAATACCTCTTTTACTACAGCTGTGGTACCCGTTCCATGGAAACAGGCGAGGGTGTCCCCCATTCTTAAAAAACCCTCACTTGACCCAGCAAAGTTGGAAAACTTCCGGCCTATATCGCTCCTTCCTTGGGTAGCCAAGATTGCTGAGGCCCATGTTAATAATATTTTAACGGAATATCTCACTACTAATAACATCTTGGATCCTTCTCAAAATGGTTTCCGCCCTGGTCACAGTACAGAGACGGCTCTTCTGGCGGTGACAGAACATCTGCGGACCCTTCTTGATTCGGGTCATACGGCGGCACTGATTTTACTCGATCTGAGTGCCGCATTTGACACGGTTTCACATGGAATTCTGTTACAGCGCCTGGAGGATGCCGGGGTTGTGGGCCTGGCACTAGAATGGTTTAGATCATTCCTGAAAGAGAGATCTTTCCGAGTGTCGGCCCCCATTTCTTTCTCAGGCTCATTCCATCGGGCAGGGGGTACCACAGGGCTCTGCATTGAGCCCTATATTGTTCAATCTTTATGTTCAACCTCTGGCTAGAGTGGCTAGGAACATGGGCCTCACTATGGTCTCGTATGCAGATGATACACAGCTGGTGGTGGCCCTGTCCGATGGTTCCACTCTAGATGCTTCTAGGTTTCGGAGCGGCTTGACCGCTGTGGCTGAGTGGATGACTTTAAACTGTCTTCAGTTGAATGCGACTAAGACAGAGTTATTGTTGATGGGGAGGGACAGAAGCCTCTGGAGTGAACAATGGTGGCCCAACTTACTTGGTAGCTCTCCCACACCTAAGTTGGTGGTAAAAAATTTGGGGGTATGGATGGACGATACCCTTAGTTTTCAAGAACATACCAAAAGAGTTGCAGGTACCTGTTTTGGCCTCCTCCGGGGACTTAAGCCCCTGTTGAAATTCTTTGATTCATCCACTCGCCAAGTGATTGTTCAATCAGCCATTTTATCCAGATTGGACTATGCTAATTCGCTCCTTTTGGGAGCTAATCAGGCTGAGATACTGCGATTGCAGCGCGTTCAAAACGCTGCCGCCAGAGCCTTGGTGGGGCTCCCACGTAACTGTCCTTCCAGTGGGGCCATCAGGAGGTTACATTGGCTTCCAGTGGCCAAAAGGATCCAATTTAAGGCTCTCTGCCTTTCTTTTAAGGTCTTGAAGCTCGCCTCGCCCAGTCTCCTGACTAATTTGCTAACCTTGTATGTCCCCACTCGCCAGCTGCGTTCTCTGGGACAGCATTTGGTAACTGTCCCCCATGTGAAGCGCCTTCGGGTGGGAGGTCGGTCCTTCCGCTATTTAGCTGCTAAGTTGTGGAACTCCCTGCCCCCTCAGATTCGCAGCTTGGATCGTATGGTGGACTTCAGGAAAGCAATCAAAACGTTTCTCTTTCCTTCTGTCTAGTCCTTCTTGGTTCTGTCTGTTCCCTTTGCCTACTTGTTGTGTTCTTGGCCTTGTTCCTTCTGACGCTGGTAGCGCCGGGACGCCTCTTTGCTGGGGCAGCTGTGCGCTTTATAAACTCGGATAACATAACATAACATAACAACTGAGTCCAGTAGGGAGTACGCTTGGGGAATTCTTGCCTTGATCTCTTCGTTTGTTTCTTTTTTCCCTGACCCGGCGCTCCTCTGTTTTTCCCTGAGCACATTGTATCTCCTTTCTCTCGTTCCTCCTTCGAGGTTCCCTTTATACCGGATGCACTGTAGCAGACCTTTAATGACACCTCTCGCCCAGGTTATATGGGGAAACCTCCCTTCTGGGTTGAGATGACGAGTGGGATCTCCTGCAGACTGTTATTACTGCCTATTTTCTCTGGTCACAATGCAGCTGCTTCTGCTGCCACTTGCCCCGACTTCCACCACCTGCTTGATTGTCCTGTGCTGGCTGCAAGGAGTTTGGCTTAGCAGGCCCAGCGAAAACGCACCGGACCGCCCTCAGACCCCACCCAGCCTATCTGGGTCGATCCCATGGGAGGTCCCGAGCCTGACCTCTGCAAAAGGTAACTGGCTACCACCACAGTCAGGCTTCCCTGCCTTAATCCCAACTCCCTGCTCTTCAGCCTCCTCTGTTTTACTTAATGTGCGGGCAGCACCTCAGCTCGGCTCCTCAGCCATTCACTAGCTTTACCTGGGAGAATCAGGTAGGAACTAACGGCAGTAGGCACAAGAGGCACCACACTGGGCAGGGCTGAGCGGGGCTCGCAGTGGCCTCCACAAGCCGCACCCAGACCTAGCTGGGCCGCATCTGGAGATTCCTTAGGGCCCTCTCTTGGCAGTGGCTCACTAAGGCCACCGCACTCACGCCTCACACCACTCACCTCTGCCCTGTCGGCCTCCTCCCTAAGGGGAGGGAATGGTGAGTAAATGGGAGAATGGCGCGAACAACAGCAATCAATGTCCAGGATTGGCATGGATCGGGACAGCCCTGCCCCGCTAGGTACGTCAGGATCGTTGAAGCCGACGGGCACCTGAACCGAGGCTTACCCAGTGAAGTTCCGATGTAGGGCTTCTGAGCTCCCCCGGATCCCTTGACCTTTGCTGTACAGGTCCCAGGCTTCTTGCTAGTTTCGGCCGGACCTCTGCTGAGGCAGCCGCCTACGCTCCTCGCTCCTTGCTCCTATACTCCGCCTTCCACCTTCCGCTTCAGCGTCAATCCCTAAACATCCAGTGATCATAATTCGGTGTCTGCAACCTTACACGGTGAATCCCTAAACAGAGTTCCAACAGGCTGCCAGACTATAGTACCAGAACCATATATTGCTAATAATCACAGACAATCTCCTGACCTCATATCTTGGCGAGTCAGAAACTTCACATTGAAGTCTTTTGCTTGTTTGTGAGCTTTCTATCACAATATGAAAATCTCCCCTGCTGTGAGATCCCTATCTCAAATATACACAACCAGTTTTCTCTTAAACTGCAAAGTATTTTTTATAGGGACGTTACCTTTAAACAATCAGTGAACGTGAAGGCAGCTAAATGGTATAACTCTGATTGCAAGCAAACCAAACTGGCACTAAGAAGAGCAATCATGAGTTGCAAATGGCCCGAGATTATAGAGGCCAAAAGAAATTATAATGCTGCCTTAAAGCAAGCTAAAGCTACCTATGAAGGCTAGACCAAATGACAATAGATCTTTCTGGTCCAGCACAGGTCTGCTCCTGTATAGGAGAATGCAATCCCATTCAGTTACACCTGCCTTAGATGTTTATCGCGTGAAGGCACAAAGTGATGCACTTTACGGCGATACCCGCCAGCTTGCTATTGCAGAGAATAACTTTGATAGAGCATTAGTCTTAGTCCCAGCTAGCAACCCTCTAATCCCACTCATTTTTTACTTGGACATAAGTAGGATCTCTGACTCCGCCTCCTTGAAACCTTTAGTTTATTGGGTCCGTCTCTGGCCTGCACCAGAGTTAAAAAATGTATAGAGATTCTCTTGGCTAAAATGTTTTTGATTGGTTTAAAAGATTGGGGCTATTATGATTCAGGGACGATTATGCATCCCTTTCCAAAGTTGAAATTGGTGATCTAAAATCCCAACACTGGGCATTCGTTTATGACCAGTATGTTGTTAGTACCTCCAATGGGTCTTTAAATAACTTGTTCCTTGAGATGAAATCTGGTCCCTGTTTTGAGCCCTTTCTGAACTGTATAGCTCCCCTTATCTCTAAGAGTCTTTATGTACACTTCCGGTTTGGTTGTCTTACATTGAGATCTTTTACAAACAAATGAAACAAAGACTCATCTACCAATCAGTGTCCCGCCTGTTGCTCTATCTCTGAGGCACTTGAACACATTTTACCTCTATGCCCTGAATATTTAGGGTACCAAAGGAAGTGGTTGCAAACGTTATGTTTAAACGTGGGGGTAACTCACTTTTCAACAGCCCTTAGGATTATGAAGAGCGATGCCTCATCCCCATTTGTGTTTGCAATTATCCAATTTCTGACAAATGTTTGGTTTAAATGCCAAAGGTTTTTGTCCCTGGATGCCCCTGAATATGGGACTGATTGGAATATCCAATACCCATGCATTGCATTAATCTGATTGAAGACGTTTTGTAATGGTTTTGCTGGGAATATAGCCAGGAAATGTCTAATTCTTACTTGCATTCTTGCACATTTTTAAGTTGTATATGTTTCTGAGTTTATAATTTTAATTCACTGTGTGTCACGCAAGAGTCCCAAACCAAGTCCTTCTATCTGCTGAGACTAGTGATGTGACCCCATTGTACAGTTTCTCATTATGATGTTTTATACATTGATCTAAGGATATGATTTATGTAGTCACAAAGGTAAGTTACTTCTTGTAAATGAAGACTTTTATTCTAAGTTTACCTTTCTAAATACCGAAAAGTAGTAAAGTTAGACTTCTGGTCTAAGTTTACCTTTGTGAATACCGAAAACCAGTAAAGTTAGACTTTTGGTGTAAGTTTACCTTTGTGAATACCGAAAAGTAATAAACTTGCACATAAGTGTAAGTTCACCTTTGTGAATCAGGCCCACTGACTCCTGTGTATTAATGGACTGAAGGAAGAATCATCATTCCAATGTAATGTTTCATATGTTCCATACTATTTAGATAAGAGCGATGATAAATTATATGTTGCTTGTGTGATATTGAAAGCGCTCTCCTTGTAAGTTTGTATATTGTTAATAGTACCCCGATCTCCACCTCCCAATGCTTTGGACAATGTGACCATCCAAACCTGACCCAGCAGCAGATATGGCTGCCCCTATTCAAAAAGAGTGAGAGCTAAAATAGCCCAGATCGATTCCTGCTGTTCCCAAGACCAATTTAAACACTTTTGTGAACTGGAATCTGGACAGTGGAGCTCCAGCAGCATGAAGGAAGAATGCCCTTTCCTTCCCCTGTAGGCGAATGGTAATGTACTCCTTCACGGCCCTGATGGGACAGCAGTGAGATCCAGGAGCTCTGTTGAGTATAATCTGCTCCCCCTGCCTCCCATCTGTTTTTAGAAAGGCAAGGTCACTGCCAGTGACCCAAAAGGCCAGTTCATTCCCCCTATACAAAGATCCCCATGGATGTCCTTTTTGGATCTCACAACCAGCGCTCCTACCTTGAAAGCCCCATTAAAAGCCAAAAGAAAGCTGTCCTGAAAAGCAGAGCTTTAATCACAGGCCACAATAATGCCCAGCTTAACCACATCACCTGGTTACCTAGAATCCTGCCTACTTCCCTTGAACCTTTGCCAACCCCTCAATGCCTGCTTAATAGGAAAAGAACTGACTTAGTCTTTATGACCCCCAAAACGGATAATGCCACCTGGTGTTGCCTCACATAAGCCGCAGTTCGGTCCTATTGCCTCAGTAGAGTAAGAAATGCAACCCATGATGCCTCAGAAAAGACTTCGTCTTCATCTCCTTGACCCACAAAAGACAGATAGCATAGAAATACCCCTTCATAGGTTATTATGGACCTGGGAGCTATGCTGGCTGCCATGAGGTATGGGAAGAAGGGGCACCAACTTTCCATAGATGATCTGGGAGTGGTGCAGGTAGTTCTGCAGTCTCTGGGTGGAAGAGCCTGAATTCCTTAAGCTTCATGCGAGATAGAGATTCAGCAGCATTATTCAACATCACTGATACATTTCCAGGCTTGGACAAAAATCTAGGGACAGGCGTAACTCGATTAATTTTGTTTAGCTTAATCACATGGAATTACCTGAGAATTCCGCAAGATTGCGCAGAATTATGAGAGAAGAGGACTTTCTGCCACAGAACACATATAGCAAGCACGAGCAGCTACTCGCGCTCTCTAAATGTGCTTATGGGGTACGGGTTTTCCCCATTTTATTCCTGGCATTAAGCGCTAATATTTAGAAATAGCGCTAAATGCAGCTGAAAACGAATAGCACACATCCACTCGGGCTCGCTAAATGTGCTCTCACTGTAGGGCTTTTTCCCCCAAATTACATGAGTAGGAGTAATCGTGCAATTATCAGTAATTCCACTTCAAAGAGTAATGTGAAATTACTGAAATTACTCAAATTACTTTGGTGTAATTGAAATTCTGCCCAGGCCTGCAAACATTTTAATTATGCCGGAGTAATTTCAGTAATTTGACATTATTCTTTTGATGCAAAGCTACCAAAAATTATTCAATTATGCCTGTTCGCATAATTATGAGTAATTCCGCACCAACATTCTAATGCAGTAGCACAGGAACAACTAATTTAGTGAGTGTGAGTGGCTGCTTGTTACTGCTGTTCATGTTATGTCTCATCTAGCTCTATTTTCTTGGCACAAAATCCATCCTCAGGTCCGTTTCGGATGCTAGGGTGCATTTTTGCTGAGAAAATAGTGCTTAATGCTGGGTCACACTCCTCACGCAAATCTGCACAATTACGGTAAAGAAAATTATGCAAGTTATGCCACACCCCTAATTTCATGACGTAAATGTGACATTAATCTTCAGGCACAGTAAAGTTATCTCTTTCAGCCACCAAAGCACCGTTTTACAGCCAGCCATCACTTTGGAGTCCACCACAGCCATGTTGTATGACTAGAATATTACTGACTGATCACAAAATTGGGCAGGCCACACAGTCAATGCTACCAAGATGGGAAACTACTCCAAAAAGGCTATGTTGTTCATCAAGCCAGACTCAAACCATGCAGTGAGCCATAGCTTCGCCCACAACTCTGTGCCCAAAATCGCACTAAAACTTACACTCCTGGCTACATCCATAAACAAGCCGAGTTCCTGGATGCACATGGAGGGAAGGGGAAGATGGCCATACCACAGATCCATTGAACTGCTGTACGAAGGCATCCCAAATTCACAGATCCTGCCTCACCTCCCCTGACGGCCTTGTTCGGTGATAGTTTTGTTTTTGGTCAGCCATCACCTGCACAATGGATCTAGAAAATTGGCATCCCATGGAAATGATGAGGATTGCAAAACTGAACTGCCCTCCAAGGACCTGAAGTTGGAGATTGGAAAGTCACTTTCCTAGCAGCCAAACATTCCCTTACAAATTTTTCTTTTAACAATTCCGTCTTTTCCTGGGGAAGCCTGTACACACCTGCAACAGAATCCAATTCTATACCCAATAAAGTAGCATTTGTGTCGGGGCCACATTGTTTGCCTTGTGCTAAAAGAACCCCAAACTGGCCAAGGACTCTCACAACCCCTTACAAGGCATCCTTGCAATGTGAGGATGCTGGGGACCCCAGAAATTAAAAATCATGAAGATAGCCCAAAACCAAGGGGGAACCTGCCACTTTCTTAAATACCCACTCCAGGAATGAACATAAAACTTCACATGATATTGAGCACCCCATTGGCATTCACTTGTCAAATTAGAATGAGTCCTCAAACTGGAATGTTAGCAGGTAGGAAACTTCTGGGTGGACAATCAACAACCTGAAAGCTGCCTGAATGTCTGCTTTGGCCAATAATTTCCCAGGGACCAAATCTTGCAGGATGGCGATTACCTGATTCATGGAAGCATAGTTCTATAGGCATAAGCCATAACCAATTGCTTCAATAATGGAATTCCCCTGTGGGGCAGATAAATTGGGGATAAGGTGAAATTCCCTAGGCTCATTCTTGGGTAGCAGCACCAGTGGTAAACAAATAAAATCATCCAATAGCACCATGCTGAAGAGGTATGTCACTCAGTCCATATCCTTTCTTTCACAGTTTTATGTCTAGCTGCCTACCTCCTGGTTTGTCTGAAAGGACTGTTGGTTTTGCAAAATTGGACCCCCACTGTGCCCTGCGCTGGCAATCTAAAGCTGCACTAAAGCCATCATAGAGCACTTTCCCTGCATGCGTGCCATAACTGTTCAGCCACGGGATCAAAGTCAGCAAATTTACCAGAGAATGAGCATTTTGAAGGGGAAGTGCTTTCTAGTGCTTCTATTGACGCATATCCCTTTCTTTCTTGTAGCATTTGAATTTGAGGTGAGAAGGCATACATTAAAAGCTGCAAGTCCCTGACAGCTGGTTGCATATTTTTTTATTGCGTTCCCAGCATGACCCTCTACACTCTCCTGTACTTTCTGCACTGAGCTAAAGGGATGGTGGGTGCTGGAATAAGGCTTATTAAGCATCATATGAAACAATTAGTTCCGAGATGTGGCTTCTAGTTTTGATAACAGGTCTCTACTTGCAGAATTTCTCCATCAAAGGTGCATGGAAAATCGCGAACCCCTTCACCCAATTCACTGGGGTTTCATGAACTTTTGCTTGTGCTGAGTGTGTGAGCAATCCCTGGAATGTGAGTACTGCTTGCAGTGTTTTACCTCCTCCCTTCATAGTGATTCCAGGATAAAATCTAATATTTCAACCAAAGTATCCTTCCAAATCTTTTCTATCATCTCTGCTGACAAATGGACACCTAATTGATCCTGCTGTGACTGCACAGATCCCAGCCCCATACCAGGCAAGAGTACAACAGTACTTGACGGGCCGGGCTCCTTGGTCATGGCTGCTGAGGCTGAAGCCCCCCCTCCAACCACCTGAACTCTGGCTGATGAGCCCGCACCCCGGTCACCACCCCATTGTTAGGTACTGTCGACTGGGCAGTGGTACTGGGACTGGCCGTGTCCCAGACGTGGTGCTATTCTGGGGTGCAACTTGTATTGAAACATCCTGAACTTGTTCACCACTCCCAAACAGAGCCAGAAACCTTCTTGCTTTAGCTAGTCTACCCTCCTCAGGTGCTCCCAAAACTATGCCCCCTGTAAAGACGGTAAACAACCCACCTATCTTGGAAAGTCATGGCATGACACTAATTACATTAGCTACCACGCCCTGACATTGGCCCCAGCTGCTGCTCTACCATCCTACACCCTGCTGCAGGAGGAAGGACAGCCTAACTTACAGCCATGCAGTTGTTTCTACTCTGCACAATAAGATCAATAACTGCAGTCCTTTCCCCAGAAACCTATGAGGTCTGTTCACTCACCCGCATTTGACTAGAGTTGGAAACATGGGGCCCCCCTCTAAGCCCTGTAAGGCTGGGGCAAACTCGCTTGCCCATTCTCCGATGCCCCGTCATAGGCTTTTATCGAACTGAAGGAAAGGTGGACTTTGGTATGAACTCAGATCTCTTTGTCTGCTCCAGAACCTCTGCCAGTGCTTCAACCCCTTCTCTAGCAAGGATTGGCAGGAGTAGGAATGCCAGTAATTTCTTCATGGAATCAAGCCTGCTTGCTAAATATCTTTCAGTTTGATAAGTGCAACTCTCACACTCATTGGATGAGGTCACCAGTGATGTCATCAATTCTGGCATTTGTGATTCCATCACGGACATCATCAATGATGTCATTGAATATGTCATGAGAAATGTAATATGTGAGATCATAAGCAACGCATGGCGGGCGCAAGTTATAGTTAGCTCTCTGAACTATAACTGGTTTATTTCAGTGTTTTTTTGGTTTCTAAAATTTAACTAATTTCAACACCTAACTATAAGGTTACTTTAACCTTTGTGGGTTGTTTTGAGTACATTTCTAGTTTTTTTTAACATAAGCTAAGATCTTATTAACAGTACCATACCTAACTATAGCACCACTTTAACCATTGATTTTTTTCAGTTAAATTCAGACTTTTTTTTCATGATAGGAAAGATCATATTAGCATACCTGGCTAAAAATGCCTAGTTAACCTTTGTTTTTTTCACTAATTTCTGAGTTTTTTTTTAACATATTCAGCCAACACATCCACTGCGCACAGCCTTCAGCCATTCACAACAGGTAAACCCCCCTGAACTTGCCTTCTGTGATCAGCTGACCTTGCCCCTGCTAGAATCCTGCTTCCCCTGTGTTCTCCATCTGAGTGCCCGGGCCCCCACCTCCTGTCCTCCATGGTGGGCTTGTTCCCCTGGCCCTGTCCTACCTGCCTTCCGTTCTCTGTCTGCATGCCTGGCCCCCCACCTGCCCTTGAT
Organism: Calotriton arnoldi; assembly: GCA_963921515.1. Classification (NCBI taxonomy): domain Eukaryota; kingdom Metazoa; phylum Chordata; class Amphibia; order Caudata; family Salamandridae; genus Calotriton; species Calotriton arnoldi. The sequence goes on along the minus strand of CAWUFW010000539.1, from coordinate 2,483,290 downwards.
AGTCAGTGTACTGGCCCTGCCCTCTCCCCCCTGCCCTTCATTCCCCATGTATGTGCCCCTGTCCCTCTTGCCTGCCCTCTATGGGTCATTTAGCTGCCTGCCCTTGCTAGCCTGCATCTGTAGTCAACTTGATAAACCTGCCCCACTCCTTATTTTCCATTCTCATTGTGGATGCCCATACACTTCCCTTTTGTCCTCCATGGTCCATGGTGCTGATGCTGCCCATGCTGGCCTGCTCACAATGGTCAGATTGCTTTCCCTGCCCCCTCTTCTGCCTACCCTCTGTTCACCACTTGCATGTTCCTGCTCCATCCTGCCAACCCTCTTTAAGCAGCTTACTGCCCCTCCATCCTACCCAATGTGGTCAGCTTGCTGCCCCTGCTCCTGCCCCCCTCATCTCTGCCCTTCATTCTCTTTGTGCTGCCCCTCCCTCCTGCCCTACATGTTGCATTGTGCTGCTCCTGCCATGCTCAACTTGCTGCCCCTAGCCCCTCCTCCCTGCCCATCATTGTTCGAGTCTGTGCCCTGTCCCTTCCCTCCTGCCGTATGCTGCCTTTTGTGCTGCTACTGCCCCCTCGCTTGCCCTCTGTGATTAGCTTGTTGACCCTGCCCCTAACCTCCTTCCTCTGCCCTCCATTGTACAACCTATGCCCCTGACCCCTCACTCCAGCCCTGAGTGGTCAGTTGTGGTGCCACTGCCCTTCTCGCCAGCCCTGCATGGTTAGCTTGCTGACTCTACTCTGCTCCACCATGCCCTTTGTTGTCTGTGTAAATGTGTGCATCTGCCCCTTATATCTGCCCTCTATGGTCCGCTGCGTTGCTATTGCCCCTCCTGTCTGCATGGTCTGTTGTGCTACCACTGATCTGCCTGCACTCCCTGTGTGGTCGGTTTTCTGTCCCTGCTCCTACACCCCCCCCTCATAAAAAAAACATGTCCCAAATTTGCTTTCTACAACACTAACCATAATTTCTATGGCAAACTGATCCCCCTCATTTTGTTAATTTATAAAGGAAATGTTTTAAGGTTTACAGCTTTTATTCCATTAAGATGGCTTCTGGTTGCCAACTTTTATCAAAAATAAAAATATTAGCAATCTAGTGGTTCATTCAAACATTGTGGGAGGCTGCAGTATAACACTGGAAATCAACTGAAAGTCTGCTGCTGTTGGAAGTACGTTTTACTTCGCATGTCAGACTTTATTTTCACATGGTTGAGGAAGATAGCATGAATTTACAGAAACTATCCTCTCATTTTAGCTTTTGAAGCACCTTCCATAACCTCTGTGAGAAGTATGAGAGAAAACTGTTTTCTCTCAGACATGGTTCATCAAGTCTCAGCAGAGGGTCAGCATTTTACACATGGTAAAATCTCATTGGAATACACCACAATTCCTACAGCTAGTACGGTACCACCAGCAAATGATTTATATTTTGACTAAAAGCTGTCATCCTCTATATGTGCTCCTTCTTGTGACCCTCAAAGACAGACTGTCTACAATGCATTTCAATGGGGATCAAGTCCCAGAGTCCTGTAACGTCTGCCATAACAGGTTTTCCATGTTTTGACCAGCTAATCAAGGGACGTCCCTTTGGGAACAGTTTACTCTCTCTAGACACCCAAGCGTCATTAGGTGGCCAAGGCCCTACTATACACAGCCTTCACCCTGTGCATAACTCTTCATGGAGAGGCACTCCCTTCAGACACCTAAGCCCCATTAGGTCACTAAGCCCCTACAATATGCAGCCATCAACCGGTGCTTAACTTTTCACAGAGAGCCCACAACTACAGACTCTCAAACCCTGTTAGTTGTTGCAGCCCCTACTATGCGCAGCCTTTGCCCTGAGAGCAGCACTTAACGAAGAGCCCACACCATCAACACATGCAAGCCCCATTAGGAGGACAAGCATGCTGCAAAAGCTTACACTCATTAGCAGTACAGAGCTATAGATGTAGCTCACTTAATACCTTTCAGTGTCAGAAGTGTATAGCAAACTGACACACTGATCGGATGATGCCATCAATGATGGCACTTAACATGTCATCAGTGATGTAATCAATGATTCAATTGAACATGCCAAGAATGATGTAGTATTACAGGTCATAAGCAGTGCATTGTAGGGTGCAAGTTATAGTGAGCTTTCTGAACTATAACTGGCTTATTTCAGTGGTTTTTCAAATTTAAAGCATCATATTGTGACTGACATTGCTACCTAACTATAATGTCCCTTTAACCTTTGGGATTTTTTGTGTGAATGTCTACAGTTTTTTTTAAACATACATTATTGTTTTTTTTACCTAGCTATAAAGCCACTTTAAACTTTGTTTATCTCAGTGAATTTCAGTTTTTTTTTAATGTAAGCTATATGCTGATTTGTATAACTACATATAACCTTACTTTGTTACTATTAGTGAATTTCTAGGTTTATTGTTTAAAGTAATAAAAATTTGGGAACTGCAAGTATGTTTTAGTTCCCTGTTCTGGCTCCCCTGGAGTCTTGCAAGAGCACCAAAATTCTTCAAAGAATTTGAGTTTTGTATGGAAGAAAGTTTTCTTTTTAATTTAAATTTGAGATTTGAAGTTTAATAACTGGCTCAGTTAATGAGGGTATCTTGAATTTTATTGTGTAAACATTGATTTATTTTTATCCCTCAAGAGTTTTGCAAGAGTCTCTTGAGAGTCCTGCAGGAGTGATGTCATACACATGAAATATATCTGATTGGTTGAAATCAATGCCTTGCTACATTTATAGGAAGTTCCCATCCTTTCAACCTCATTTCAGTTTGCACTTTGATGAGACAATATCTTGTGCTGGCCTACTCCTATATTGTTGAGTTTTTTGTTGTCTGGTTCAACATAGCATCAGGGGATCAGAGGGCGCAGGAGTTCCAGAAAGAGGAGGAGAACTGTCCGCAAACCTTGAAAGAATCGAAAATGTGACAATTCTTCACAGTTCCAGAAGGATTTAAGGAGGTTTCATCCCAATTCATCACTTGCATCATTTGTAAGAAACAGTTTTCAAGGTGATTTGACAAAATGTACAGTTATGGCACAGTAGGAATGTGAAGGTACATGAGATGTATGCAGTGAGTTTGCCAGGCTCTTGTGAAGTAACAACAGCATGATGCTTAGGCCTCCACTTCAACATCTGGACACTCTCTTGAACCAGGCGATACTGTGTTACAAGACCTGATCCAAGCACACTCTGACTTGAAGTTGGCATAAACTAACATGACAACCTATTGTTGGATGTGCTCCAAAGTTCTTGGGAGTGAGGAGCACAGCACCACTGTTCTCAACAAGTTGGTAAAGGAACATAAATGCGCAAAGAAGATTTTTTTTTCTAATTTCGTTTCAATGCCTTTTTCCTCTTTTTTTTATTATTTTGAACCCAATCATACATTTATAAAGAATTTGTATCAGGTTTGCATTACTTTTTTAATGCAAACCTGATACATTTTTTTTTACTCTTTGTTTTTCCTCTTAGCATGTGTGCTGCATTCTACAGTACATATACATAGAGGAAATTGCCTTGAACGATAGTTTTATTGCAGAGAGGTACTGCTTTCTGCGTAAAAGCTATCCTAACCAGAATGCAGACACTGTTGAAGTACAGTGGAAGGATGCCTGCTTTAGTGGAAGTCTGCACAAGGTGTGCCAGGTGTAGTGTGTTGTGAGTTAGCAGTGATGGAACCCTTTTTGCTCCTGATGGACTCCGTAGAGCTGTGATGTATGTGTTAGAAGGGAATGAAATGAAGGCTTGTTTAGAATGTTGAGTTTGCAAATACACGCAGACAAATAAAAACGTGTAATACTAAACTCGTGTGTGGTGTAATAATTGGCGGGGATGCTACAACTGGCAATGTGATATGATATAAGTAACCCAAAGATCGCCAGTGCTCTCCAGAGAGTTTGCCGTAGTCCAAGCAAACTGCTTGTGTGTGCCACGTGTCCCTTTGTCGAACTATGGAATCAATGCTTCATGCATGTGGTGTCAAAGCACAACTCCAGTCGCTGTGAAACAGTTGAAGATAATGAAAGCATTGCAGAAAATCTACAAGACTGTCAGGGACTGTCCGGGACTATGTCGGGAACACAGTCAGGGACTTGGGCAAGGACTGGGAATGGGGTAGAAAACGTACACAGAGAGAGGAGTACAGTGCTGCCCAGGATCAGACAGGAAGTCAGAGGAGAAAAGGGATCCAAAGGGGAAGCCTGTACAAAGGAACAAGATAGCTAAGACTCAGAAAGGAAGGGCACTCACAAGGCAATTTAGCATTCAGGCTAACTACACCCAGGACGGACGTGCAAGACATATATATAATACAACATTAACAATAAAGGGAATGTGGGGTAAAGCACTCAGGAGCTCCACACGGTAAGACTGAAGCTCAGTAAGTTCCTCACCCACAATTGCTGTTACAGATACTGACTGAAAATACCCACATATAGGATATGTATGCAAAGGCAGGGTCTGTGGAGCTTATACCTATGGTGATGTTATAACAGTAACTCAAAGACAATACTCACAGTGAACAAGAAACATCACCTAGGTAGTTAGCTGTGCCCACGGATCCTGGCGATCAAACAGGAACACGCAAGGCAGTAACAGCAAAGGGGTAGAACTAAACACAAGCACAATAGACAAGGAGCTAGCAAGGAGGAGTGCTTAACATGAAAGGAAGGAAATCACAGGGCACACTTGGCAGAAAGCAGGTAACAAACATACAAGGTAACAGAAGCAAGACAGCAGAATAGAAAGACAGCAAACTAGAACTGAAACCAAGGAAATGGGAAGAAAGGCAGGGACTGGAAAAGGATATACAGAAGGGGGGGCTACAAGAGTATACTAGAATAGTGCAGGTTTAGGAATCAAGAAAACAAAAGTAGCATAGAAGGCAGTGCTGGGGCAGGAACAAGAACTGAGCAAACGCTCAGGAGTCAAAGTAGCACTGCAGGCAGTACTGGTTCAAGGAAACAGGAAATAGCTACAGCTCAGGAAACAAGGAGTCAAGAGAGCAGTGCAAGCAGTGCAAATCAGGAACAAGAAATAGCTGAAGCCCAGGAACAGGAATAAAGAATAACTATAGCTCAGGAACTCAGGAAACAAGGTAGCACTGCAGGCAGTGCTAATTCAGGCACAAGGATTAGCTATAGCTCAGGAACTCAGGAAACAAGGTAGCACTGCAGGCAGTGCTAATTCAGGCACAAGGAATAACTATAGCTCAGGAATCAAGGTAGCACTGCAGGCAGTGCTAATTCAGGCACAAGGAATAGCTATAGCTCAGGTACTCAGGAAACAAGGTAGCACTGCAGGCAGTGCTAATTCAGGCACAAGGAATAGCTATAGCTCAGGAATCAAGGACCAAGGATTAACTATAGCTCAGGAATCAAGGAATATCAAAAGCTCAGGAAACATTGGAAACAGGGGTATCAAAAGCTCAGGAAACACTGGAAACAAGGATCGGCCTCACCGGTATACAGCTACAATGACCAACACTGGGCTGAAGGGAGCTGGGGCTTAAAAGAGCTCAGAGTAATCACATGCAGCAGGTGTGAGCAGGCCAGCAGCAGCCAGCCACAGGTGAGCTGAATTCCTCCACCCATCCTTGGCCTGCAGGGCTGGAGACAAAGCAGTGAGCAGGGAATTCTAGATAGTGGAGTTCCAAACATGAGCAGGCTGGCTTCAAGTATGAGCAGGCTGGCTTTTACAAAACCCGGCATGGATTGGGAATGGATGTCAAATCCCAAATAGTGTCCAAATGGCTGGAAGTCAGTATATACATGAAGGGGAGGGTCTGGAAGCTTATTAGAACACTGGAGAGTCCCACAGTTCAGCCCCCTGGTGGTGGGCACGAGAACGCAGGGAGCAAGTCGTGACAGTACACCCCCTCCAAGGACCGTCTCCCGGAATCTGGAACTGGATTCAAAGCCTTTGCTCCTAAGAAGTAAGTTAATTTCCATCAGAGATGCAGTACAAGATACCAGAGGACTGCAGGAAAACTGTGATGTTCTGGAGGGTAGGATAATAGGCTGAAAATTAACAGCAGCATCCAAAGCAGAACATTGAGGAGGGAAGCACTCTGAAAACAAAGGAAGATTGACTGTAGGGTCAAAAGCAGATAACGGATTGGCAGGAGGCACAGAGGTCAAAGGCAAACTGGCTGAAGCCAAAGGAGGTGACAGGAAGCAGACCTGAAGTTCTGGCCCTAAAGGAAAACATACAGAAGACTCACATGCAGGCGACTCTGGAAGCAGGTATGCAGGAGACCCAGGCCCTTGAGGCTTACATGTTGAGAGTTTTGTCTCTGATGCTGGAGATTCAGTATCTGAATGTATACGTACTGAGACCTCTGAAGGCTGGCAAACTGGAAGCACAGGTTCAAAAAGTAGGCAAGATAGAGGCTCAAGGCCAGAAGGCAGGGGGCCTGGAAGCTCTGGTGCTGAAGGCAGGGGGCCTGGAAGCTCTGGTGCTGAAGGCAGGGGGCCTGGAAGCTCTGGTGCTGAAGGCAGGGGGCCTGGAAGCTCTGGTGCTGAAGGCAGGGGGCCTGGAAGCTCTGGTGCTGAAGGCAGGGGGCCTGGAAGCTCTGGTGCTAAAGGCAGGCAGCCTGGAAGCTCTGGTGCTGAAGGCAGGCAGCCTGGAAGCTCTGGTGCTGAAGGCAGGCAGACTGGATGCTCTGGTGCTGAAGGCAGGCAGCCTGGAAGCTCTGGTGCTGAAGTCAGGCAGCCTGGAAGCTCTGGTGCTGAAGTCAGGCAGCCTGGAAGCTCTGGTGCTGAAGGCAGGCAGCCTGGAAGCTCTGGTGCTGAAGGCAGGCAGCCTGGAAGCTCTGGTTCTGCTGAAGGCAGACAGGCTGGAAGTTCTGGCTCTGAAGTCAGACAGGCTGGAGACTCTGACTTACTAGGCAGGTGAGCAGAGGGCTTGGGCTCTGAATGCAGGCAGTCTGGAGGCTCCGGTACTAATGGCAGGCAGGCTGCAGGCTCACGCTCAGATGGCAGACAGGCTGCAGGCTCGCGCTCAGATGGCAGGAAGGCTGCAGGCTCGGGCACAGATGGCAGGCATGCTGCAGGCTCGGGCACAGATGGTAGGCAGGCTGCAAGCTGAAGTTCAGGAGGCAGCAGGCCGGCTGAGGACTCTGGAAACTCTGAAAGCAGCAGGCCGGCTGAGGACTCTGGAAACTCTGAAAGCAGCAGGCCAGCTGAGGACTCTGGAAACTCTGAAAGCAGACTAGCTGATGGCAGAGAGGCACAAGGATGACAGACTTTAAATTCTGGGAATGGCAATAGCTTGTGAGCAGTAGATTCCCTGTTGTCAATAGTGAAATCTTCACAGTTCCTTGGCTCCTTAAAACACACTGAAGCGCTTTCTTCGGGATGGCTAAGATTACTGCTTGTCTTAGAGTCTCTGATGACCAGACTCCCTTTACCATTTGGCAGTTCACATGTCTTAGTCAGAGGAAACAGGTCAGAGATCACTTGGTCTTTGGACATTATTTCATTTTCTTCTGCATTACTAGGTGGTAAAGGTGCATCAGAGCAGAAAGTATCATTTCCTGACTTTTCAATATGTGGTGTGCTTGAAGGCAAAACAGCAAACAAGGGGTCAGGATTTTGTTTCTTATCAGCGAGGAGGTTGACTTCAGTCACAGCAGTTAAATCAAGCGCGAAGTCTGAGTCACAAGATATTGTCACACCAGGGATTATGTGGGGCACTGGTTCAGATTTTATCTGTATGTCAATGGCCTGTCTATGGGTTATCTCTGAGAAAGAACTGACCTCACTACCAGGAAAAGAAAGCAAAGAGATGTTTTTTGTTTTGCCTGGCATTTGGGGTTCCTGAAAAGTGGCGGGACACATCTCAGATGTAGCGCCTAGGTGTAATTTCGCACTAGAAGACAAAACAGCAGCGGAGTTAGAAAATTCAGACTTCAAACACATACTTTCATTAACTGCACTGTGAGACAAGGTACTATGGCTTTTCTGCATGGAATCCGAGTTATCAGCCACAGTATTATTCACACAATTGCTGGACCAGCTCTGAGGTGAACGCAAAAGAGAGTGCAAGGCTTCATTCTCCATTTCTAAGGAGGCTAACATAGAGGTGGAAAAGTTGTTTTCTATAGGGGTTTTGGATTCCCACTTGAACTCTGGGTTATAATTTTTTAGCAGAGTCTGAAACATTTTATTCTCTCGTAATTCAAGAATCTTAGATGTAATTATATCCTGTGAAGACTGCAGATCTTTCTCTACAAGGACAGTGGTAGACTTGGCAACTTCACAACAAGCAACAGAGCTATAACTTGGATTTTGTTCAAAGTGGCTATTAGCCGCCTGTGTTCTAGTAGGTCTTTTCTCTCTTTTGTTAAACTGATTATGGTTTACTTTGAATGTGGTATTTAACGAGGTCCCTTTAGTATCCGGGACTGTGCTCTTTACTGGACTACAAGACTGGGTAACATTTTTTGAATGGAGACCAGAGGTTATAAAATGCATCTGCTCTTTCTTTGGTTGTGTGGTTGAATTCTGTATTTTACAACCACTTACAGCAGACATGCGAGATTCAGAATTCTTGTTCAGCAAACTGAGTAAGGTAGCATTCTCCTTATGCAATGCTGACACAGACATTGAATCAGGATCAGAATAGAAGATTAAGTCCGGATCTGGCAAAGAGGTGTTTGAGAGCCAATGAGTAAAATATTCAGAACGTAAATGTCCATTTCTCATAAGAGGATTCATTGTTTCAGGACTAGGGTGAACAAACTGTAAAGTAGACACTAAATGCCTCTCGTTGTTGGGCACTGGGGAATTGTCCTGCACAAACCTAAAGGATGTACTGGTGTGTTTCTTTCTTAAACCTCTCATTAGGACACACCTTCAATATTTTCACACAAATGTAACAGAAAAATGGTAGTTAACTGAACGCAAAGAAACCTCACAAGTAACCCTGGAAATGTGGGTTGGTCATTCTGTCAGGGACTGTCCGGGACTATGTCGGGAACACAGTCAGGGACTTGGGCAAGGACTGGGAATGGGGTAGAAAACCTACACAGAGAGGAGTACAGTGCTGCCCAGGATCACACAGGAAGTCAGAGGAGAAAAGGGATCCAAAGGGGAAGCCTGTACAAAGGAACAAGATAGCTAAGACTCAGAAAGGAAGGGCACTTACAAGGCAATTTAGCATTCAGGCTAACTACACCCAGGACGGACGTGCAAGACATATATATAATACAACATTAACAATAAAGGGAATGTGGGGTAAAGCACTCAGGAGCTCCACACGGTAAGACTGAAGCTCAGTAAGTTCCTCACCCACAATTGCTGTTACAGATACTGACTGAAAATACCCACATATAGGATATGTATGCAAAGGCAGGGTCTGAGGAGCTTATACCTATGGTGATGTTATAACAGTAACTCAAAGACAATACTCACAGTGAACAAGAAACATCACCTAGGTAGTTAGCTGTGCCCACGGATCCTGGCGATCAACAAGGAACACGCAAGGCAGTAACAGCAAAGGGGTAGAACTAAACACAAGCACAATAGACAAGGAGCTAGCAAGGAGGAGTGCTTAACAGGAAAGGAAGGAAATCACAGGGCACACTTGGCAGAAAGCAGGTAACAAACATACAAGGTAACAGAAGCAAGACAGCAGAATAGAAAGACAGCAAACTAGAACTGGAACCAAGGAAATGGGAAGAGAAAGGCAGGGACTGGAAAAGGATATACAGAAGGGGAGGCTACAAGAGTATACTAGAATAGTGCAGGTTTAGTAATCAAGAAAACAAAGTAGCATAGGAGGCAGTGCTGGGGCAGGAACAAGAATTGAGCAAAAGCTCAGGAGTCAAAGTAGCACTGCAGGCAGTACTGGTTCAAGGAAACAGGAAATAGCTACAGCTCAGGAAACAAGGAGTCAAGAGAGCACTGCAAGCAGTGCAAATCAGGAACAAGAAATAGCTGAAGCCCAGGAACAGGAATAAAGAATAACTATAGCTCAGGAACTCAGGAAACAAGGTAGCACTGCAGGCAGTGCTAATTCAGGCACAAGGATTAGCTATAGCTCAGGAACTCAGGAAACAAGGTAGCACTGCGGGCAGTGCTAATTCAGGCACAAGGAATAACTATAGCTCAGGAATCAAGGTAGCACTGCAGGCAGTGCTAATTCAGGCACAAGGAATAGCTATAGCTCAGGAATCAAGGAACAAGGATTAACTATAGCTCAGGAATCAAGGAATATCAAAAGCTCAGGAAACACTGGAAACAGGGGTATCAAAAGCTCAGGAAACACTGGAAACAAGGATCGGCCTCACCGGTATACAGCTACAATGACCAACACTGGGCTGAAGGGAGCTGGGGCTTAAAAGAGCTCAGAGTAATCACATGCAGCAGGTGTGAGCAGGCCAGCAGCAGCCAGCCACAAGTGAGCTGAATTCCTCCACCCATCCTTGGCCTGCAGGGGTGGAGACAAAGCAGTGAGCAGGGAATTCTAGGTAGTGGAGTTCCAAACATGAGCAGGCTGGCTTCAAGTATGAGCAGGCTGGCTTTTACAAAACCCGGCATGGATTGGGAATGGATGTCAAATCCCAAATAGTGTCCAAATGGCTGGAAGTCAGTATACACATGAAGTTGAGGGTCTGGAAGCTTATTAGAACACTGGAGAGTCCCACAGTTCAGCCCCCTGGTGGTGGGCACGAGAACGCAGGGAGCAAGTCGTGACAGTACACCCCCTCCAAGGACCGTCTCCCGGAATCTGGAACTGGATTCAAAGCCTTTGCTCCTAAGAAGTAAGTTAATTTCCATCAGAGATGCAGTACAAGATACCAGAGGACTGCAGGAAAACTGTGATGTTCTGGAGGGTAGGACAATAGGCTGAAAATTAACAGCAGCATCCAAAGCAGAACATTGAGGAGGGAAGCACTCTGAAAACAAAGGAAGATTGACTGTAGGGTCAAAAGCAGATAACGGATTGGTAGGAGGCACAGAGGTCAAAGGCAAACTGGCTGAAGCCAAAGGAGGTGACAGGAAGCAGACCTGAAGTTCTGGCCCTAAAGGAAAACGTACAGAAGACTCACATGCAGGCGACTCTGGAAGCAGGTATGCAGGAGACCCAGGCCCTTGAGGCTTACATGTTGAGAGTTTTGTCTCTGATGCTGGAGATTCAGTCTCTTAATGTATGTGTACTGAGACCTCTGAAGGCTGGCAAACTGGAAGCACAGGGTCAAAAAGTAGGCAAGATAGAGGCTCAAGGCCAGAAGGCAGGGGGCCTGGAAGCTCTGGTGCTGAAGGCAGGGGGCCTGGAAGCTCTGGTGCTGAAGGCAGGGGGCCTGGAAGCTCTGGTGCTAAAGGCAGGCAGCCTGGAAGCTCTGGTGCTATAGGCAGGCAGCCTGGAAGCTCTGGTGCTAAAGGCAGGCAGCCTGGAAGCTCTGGTGCTGAAGGCAGGCAGCCTGGAAGCTCTGGTTCTGATAAAGGCAGACAGGCTGGAAGTTCTGGCTCTGAAGTCAGACAGGCTGGAGACTCTGACTTACTAGGCAGGTGAGCGGAGGGCTTGTGCTCTGAATGCAGGCAGTCTGGAGGCTCCGGTACTAATGGCAGGCAGGCTGCAGGCTCACGCTCAGATGGCAGACAGGCTGCAAGCTCGCGCTCAGATGGCAGGAAGGCTGCAGGCTCGGGCACAGATGGCAGGCAGGCTGCAGGCTCGGGCACAGATGGTAGGCAGGCTGCAAGCTGAAGTTCAGGAGGCAGCAGGAAGCAGCAGGCCGGCTGAGGACTCTGGAAACTCTGAAAGCAGCAGGCCGGCTGAGGACTCTGGAAACTCTGAAAGCAGCAGGCCGGCTGAGGACTCTGGAAACTCTGAAAGCAGACTAGCTGATGGCAGAGAGGCACAAGGATGACAGACTTTAAATTCTGGGAATGGCAATAGCTTGTGAGCAGTAGATTCCCTGTTGTCAATAGTGAAATCTTCACAGTTCCTTGGCTCCTTAAAACACACTGGAGCGCTTTCTTCGGGATGGCTAAGATTACTGCTTGTCTTAGAGTCTCTGATGACCAGACTCCCTTTACCATTTGGCAGTTCACATGTCTTAGTCAGAGGAAACAGGTCAGAGATCACTTGGTCTTTGGACATTATTTCATTTTCTTCTGCATTACTAGGTGGTAAAGGTGCATCAGAGCAGAAAGTATAATTTCCTGACTTTTCAATATGTGGTGTGCTTGAAGGCAAAACAGCAAACAAGGGGTCAGGATTTTGTTTCTTATCAGCGAGGAGGTTGACTTCAGTCACAGCAGTTAAATCAAGAGCGAAGTCTGAGTCACAAGATATTGTCACATCAGGGATTATGTGGGGCACTGGTTCAGATTTTATCTGTATGTCAATGGCCTGTCTATGGGTTATCTCTGAGAAAGAACTGACCTCACTACCAGGAAAAGAAAGCAAAGAGATGTTTTTTGTTTTGCCTGGCATTTGGGGTTCCTGAAAAGTGGCGGGACCCATCTCAGATGTAGCGCCTAGGTGTAATTTAGCACTAGAAGACAAAACACCAGAGGAGTTAGAAAATTCAGACTTCAAACACATACTTTCATTAACTGCACTGTGAGACAAGGTACTGTGGCTTTTCTGCATGGAATCCGAGTGATCAGCCACAGTATTATTCACACAATTGCTGGACCAGCTCTGAGGTGAACGCAAAAGAGAGCGCAAGGCTTCATTCTCCATTTCTAAGGAGGCTAACATAGAGGTGGAAAAGTTGTTTTCTATAGGGGTTTTAGATTCCCACTTGAACTCTGGGTTATAATTTTTAGCAGAGTCTGAAACATTTTATTCTCTCATAATTCAAGAATCTTAGATGTAATTATATCCTGTGAAGACTGCAGATCTTTCTCTACAAGGACAGTGGTAGACTTGGCAACTTCACAACAAGCAACAGAGCTATACCTTGGATTTTGTTCAAAGTGGCTATTAGCCGCCTGTGTTCTAGTAGGTCTTTTCTCTCTTTTGTTAAACTGATTATGGTTTACTTTGAATGTGGTATTTAACGAGGTCCCTTTAGTATCCGGGACTGTGCTCTTTACTGGACTACAAGACTGGGTAACATTTTTTGAATGGAGACCAGAGGTTATAAAATGCATCTGCTCTTTCTTTGGTTGTGTGGTTGAATACTGTATTTTACAACCACTTACAGCAGACATGCAAGATTCAGAATTCTTGTTCAGCAAACTGAGTAAGGTAGCATTCTCCTTATGCAATGCTGACACAGACATTGAATCTGGATCAGAATAGAAGATTAAGTCCGGATCTGGCAAAGAGGTGTTTGAGAGCCAATGAGTAAAATATTCAGAACGTAAATGTCCATTTCTCATAAGAGGATTCATTGTTTCAGGACTAGGGTGAACAAACTGTAAAGTAGACACTAAATGCCTCTCGTTGTTGGGCACTGGGGAATTGTCCTGCACAAACCTAAATGATGTACTGGTGTGTTTCTTTCTTAAACCTCTCATTAGGACACACCTTCAATATTTTCACACACAAATGTAACAGAAAAATGGTAGTTAACTGAATGCAAAGAAACCTCACAAGTAACCCTGGAAATGTGGGTTGGTCATTCTGTCAGGGACTGTCCGGGACTATGTCGGGAACACAGTCAGGGACTTGGGCAAGGACTGGGAACGGGGTAGAAAACGTACACAGAGAGAGGAGTACAGTGCTGCCCAGGATCACACAGGAAGTCAGAGGAGAAAAGGGATCCAAAGGGGAAGCCTGTACAAAGGAACAAGATAGCTAAGACTCAGAAAGGAAGGGCACTCACAAGGCAATTTAGCATTCAGGCTAACTACACCCAGGACGGACGTGCAAGACATATATATAATACAACATTAACAATAAAGGGAATGTGGGGTAAAGCACTCAGGAGCTCCACACGGTAAGACTGAAGCTCAGTAAGTTCCTCACCCACAATTGCTGTTACAGATACTGACTGAAAATACCCACATATAGGATATGTATGCAAAGGCAGGGTCTGTGGAGCTTATACCTATGGTGATGTTATAACAGTAACTCAAAGACAATACTCACAGTGAACAAGAAACATCACCTAGTTAGTTAGCTGTGCCCACGGATCCTGGCGATCAAACAGGAACACACAAGGCAGTAACAGCAAAGGGGTACAACTAAACACAATAGACAAGGAGCTAGCAAGGAGGAGTGCTTAACAGGAAAGGAAGGAAATCACAGGGCACACTTGGCAGAAAGCAGGTAACAAACATACAAGGTAACAGAAGCAAGACAGCAGAATAGAAAGACAGCAAACTAGAACTGGAACCAAGGAAATGGGAAGAAAGGCAGGGACTGGAAAAGGATATACAGAAGGGGAGGCTACAAGAGTATACTAGAATGGTGCAGGTTTAGGAATCAAGAAAACAAAGTAGCATAGAAGGCAGTGCTGGGGCAGGAACAAGAATTGAGCAAAAGCTCAGGAGTCTGTCATTCCAAAGAAAGGGAGACCACACTTCTGGAAGCAAGGAAACAAAAGATTTATTTAGTACAACAAAAGATAATCTCTAGAGATGGAAGACTGTCCGAGACCCACGGATTGCGTAGGTGTCAGGAGACTGTTCAAAATGTCCTTGGCATGCAGCATTTTTTATAGGATGTAGACACTCCCCTCGGGTGTAGGAGGATGACAGAAAGTCAGTTGGTATGCAGGAATTCAGGTGTGTGGAGCAGATTTTCAGGTGTTGGGCCAAAGGAAACTCCGAGGAATGCAGGAGTTCAGGAGTGCGCTGGACATATTCCTGTTTGGGGGCAGCTTTCATGCCTTGCAGCTGAGGAGGGTTTAGTGACCTGGCCAGGTGTTAGGCCGTTGGCAGGGACAGACCTGTTCTGTTGCCTATACAAGTTCCAGAGATAAATGCGTGGGTGCAGTAGAAACCGGCCCAGGGCACCAACACAGGGTCACGTAGGAGACAATCTTGTGAAAGGTCAAGAAAGCGTTTTGTGAGCAAGATGTAGGTCATACACGGCAACATTTAGAAATACAGTTATTACAGTCCCTCCTCTTGCCGTGTGCAACGTCATTAGTAAATGTCAATTTTACAGAGTTCTTCAAATGTCTGATGATATAGTATTTTGCTGTTTTCAGTCTGACTGGTCATAGGTGTGGATCTGCAGGTAGATGCACACAGAGAACAGAGTGCTGGGCCACAATGGACGCACAGGCAACAGAAGAAGATGGTACCCAAGGGGATCGTGAGGAGCGCCAGTATCTTCCATCCCCAGGCGATCAGAATGTTCCATAAGCCAGTTGTCCAGGTCCAAGGGGTCCCATTGTCTGGTTGTATTTCGGTGGCAATCCGGTGTAGTTTGGAGATTGCTTCATAGACGGAGGGCGATGAATCAGGAATATACACACAGCAGCTAGCCCCGATGATGCGACAGGCCCCTCCTCGATCTGCCAGGATGACGTCGAGCACCATGCGATTCTGAAGAGAAACCATCCGTGTAGCATCGATTTCGGCCGTGTGCTGGGTCAGTATTCCTGCAGTGATGTTGGCAGTAGCTTCCAGGACTCTGGTGAGTCGCCTGGTGTTGAGACTGTTGGACATGGGACCCCAAAAGGTAGAAGGCCCTTCAGGGCATCGCCGAGTTGCTGGTTGCTGGTGTCGGTCTGGTCTATATCTGGTACCCGTCTCCTCTGTCTGTGGTACAAGTTGTTCCTGTTAAATGTGGGTGGCAGCAGGAATGCAATATAGCATGTGCCACTCCAGTCAGAAAGGCAGCCAGGTGTAAGCTTTGTTTCCACATACAAAGTGCAGTCCTGATGGAAGGCTGAGGTATGGGGTGAAGTTGTTGTAGGTTATGGTAGTATTGCACAGACTGGCTCCTATAGGTATTGTTCCTTGACCTTGCAGACACAATGTACCAGGACGTGATGTAACTGAAATGGCAACTTCTTTCTCTTGAGTAGGAAAGAAAGTGTAACCCCAGGTGTCCTGCATAGGGGTGGACATAATAGCGTGCATTTGTGGCGGGTCAGAGGCATTGCAGAGAGTATTGTTTTTTTATGAAGAGTCCAAAGAAAGGGTTGGAATGTTGTAAGGTTGCCTTTGTCATAACATGATGGAAAAACGTTCGTCAAATTGTACATCAGAGCACAAGTGTAGGCCGGAGTGGCGGGAAACACCAAGAATGAGATAGTGTGCTGAACTGCATGAGGTAGGAGTCCACAAACATAACAGTCTGTCGCATTGGAAACCTGATTAAACTGGTGTAACATTTGAATAAAAGTATTATTATGAAACTCCAAGTGTCTGTTGAGATGTGTGTCTGGCCAAGGTACATGAGAATGTTCAGGTGGCGTTGGTGGAACTGTTGCTTGGGGTAATACAGTATGTTTGGCGGGGACTATTTCTTCGAGGATCCAGAACACTACGCTGAACAGGACAAAAATGGCAGTCAGGATAAACAGTACTATTGTCCGGGTACTACAAGTTCTCATTTTAGCTTTCTTCAGCCTTGGAGCTAGACTTGTTCTTTAGCTTAGCCTTGGACCGGAGGTAGTATCCGTCTGTTCCTTCGTCACAAAGTTCCAACTCAGTGTCCGACTCAAGGCGTGGTGATGCTGATTTTTCGTGCCTTAAGACTTCTTTCTGGGTTTGTAGTTGTTCTTTGGTGACGGGGTCCACTTTCCTGCAGTGGGACGCATGTACCCACGACTTTCTTCCCTCCACTCTGACGGCTGTCCTTGTGGCCAGGAGTACCTGCAGAGGCCCCTTCCAGCGTGGTTGTAGGGATTGGGTGCGGGCGAAGTTTTTCACCAGGACAAATTCGCCAGGGAGGATGTGATGGCCTGGACCCTGGGATCTGTCCTCAGTAGTGGCCCGCACCTGTTCATGGATTAAAGACAGGGTCTCAGTAAGTTCATACAAATAATCAGTCAATATTTCCTGTGGTAGGTGTGAAATGGACTTTGGAGAGGGTGCATTCCAGATATTCATGGGCCTGCCAAAAACTACCTCGTATGGGGTAAGATGGGATTTGGAATGTGGGACTGATCTAATAGATAGTAGTGCCAATGGAAGAGCATTGACCCAATTCAGTCCTGTTTCTGTTGTTATTTTAGCCAGCTTTTCTTTAAGGATCCCATTGTACCTCTCCACCAGCCCTGCTGCCTGTGGGTGGAATGCTGCATGAAATTTTTGTTTGACCCCAAGCCCTCCCAGGATGTTCTTGACTGTCTGTCCAATGAAATGGGACCCCCTGTCACTTTGCATTAATCTACAAAGGCCATATCTAGGGAAAAATTCTTTCAATAAGACTTTAGCTGTAGTGATGGCAGTGTTATCCTTTGTGGGGTATGCCTCAACCCATTTGCTAAAGGCACAGACTACCACCAATGCATATTTGTAGTGATTGACTCTGTTTAACTGTATATAGTCTATCTGAAGTACTTCCAAATGGTGCAGTAGGAAGGGCGAATCCTGCCATTGGGACTTTAGTTCCCTGACCTATGTTGTGTCTGAGACATGTGAGGCACTGTTTGACAAACCGCTCTGCTGCTGGGCGGAGTCGGTGGTAATCCCATACTTCCTTGAGCATGGTACACATGGCCTGGGAACCAATATGTGCAGGTAAGTGAGTCATAGTGAGCAAGGGGATTACGTAAGCCTGTGGTAATTTCCATTTTAGCATATCTTGGGACCTCCAGCACCCCTCTTCATCCATTGTTCCCTCTGTTTCCCACTGGGCCTTTTCTTCAGGAGTGGCTGAACGCTGTATGTCAATTATCTGCTGTCTAGCGTCATGCCATTTCTCAGCTTGTGACTTTAGGACGTATACTCTAGCTGGTACTTCCCCCAATGCTGTTTGTCTTGCTATCTTATCTGCTAAGGCATTCCCTTGCCCTACTTCATCTGTCACCCTTTTGTGAGCTGCACATTTGATTACTGCCAGTTTGGTTGGTAAAGTGATTGCTTCCAAAAGGGCATTGATAAGGTCGCCATGCTGAATAGGGGTGCCATGTGAAGTAAGGAAACCTCGTTCTTTCCATAGTAGTGCAAAATTATGTACCACGCCAAAGGCATATTGACTGTCGGTATATATATTGACTGACATATTGGTACTAAGGATGCATGCTCGTGTAAGGGCTGTTATTTCTGCTGCCTGGGCTGATTTCTGGAGAATTCTAGCTGTTTCTATCACTGTAAGGGCTGTAGTGAGTGCATAGGCAGCGGAAGTAGTACCGTCCGGTATTTTTAGACATGACCCATCCACCCATAAGTGGCCTTCTGCCTCTGGAAAAGCTGTATCTTTCAGATCCACCCGACTTTTTGTTTCAGCTTCAGTATGGAATACACAGTCATGGTGGGCTGGTTGTGTGAGGGATCAGTAGTTGGTAAGGGTAAGAGTGTGGCTGGGTTGAGGGTGGTACAACGTTGTATTGTGATATGCGGGTTAAGAAGGGTGAGTTCATATCCATGTAGGCGGGCACTGGTGAGATGTTGTGTCTTGGTTTTGTTGAGCAATATGTCCACTGAGTGTGGGACAAAAACCGTCAGGGGGATCCCAAAACAATGCCCTCCGTCTGTCGCACACGCCACTGCAGTGGCCGCTACAGCGCGTAGACAGGTGGGCAAAGCAGAAGCAACAGGGTCCAGGACTGCAGAAAAGTACGCACATGGTCAGCTTGTGTGTGCCATGTGTCTGACAGAGGAGCGAGAGGCTGCATCCAGATCGCTCGTGTACAAAAAGAAAAAAATTGTTTGTGATAGTCAGGAGTACCTAGTACGGGAGCAGAGCACAGGGCCTGGCGTAGTGTCGTGAATGCTTCTGTGTGTTGGGTGGTCCAGGGGACGGGGTCAGATACATCTCTGGTGACTAGAGAAAGAAATGGTTTAATGATGAGGGAGAAATTAGGGACCCATTGTCTACAAAAGGAAGTCAGTCCTATGAGTGCTCTGACATCTCGTTGGGTGACAGGAGTTGGAAAATTCAGAATAGTTTGAATCCTATCTGGTGTAAGAGTGCGTCCCTCCTCAGACAACAAGTGACCCAAGTAGGTCACTTGTTGTTTACAATACTGTAGTTTGTCTTTAGAGACCTTGTGTCCCTTAGTAGCAAGAAACTGGAGTGTGATCATGGATGCTTTGCGGGCAAGTTGTGTTGTGTCTGCTGCTAAAAGAATGTCGTCAACGTATTGACTTAATACTACTCCTTGTGGAAGCTGGATCTGATCCAGTTGTGTTTTTAAAGCCTGGCCATAGATGCTGGGACTTTCAGTGTAGCCTTGAGGTGCTCTACAGAATCTATATGAGACATTCAATAATGTAAATCCAAAGAGAAAGCGGGAATCCTTGTGTATAGGAATAGAGAAATATGCATTTTTAAGGTCTATAACTGTGAATACTCTAGCTGTTGATGGGATCATGGTGAGAATGGTGGTAATGTCAGAAACTACAGGAAATTGAGGCTGCACTATTTTGTTAATAGCTCGCAGATCGATCACAAATCTATATATCTTTTGTCCTGTAGGGGAACGTTTAAGAACTGGGAGAATAGGACTGTTACAGATATTTCCTGATACCTGTTCCACTACACCAGCGAGTATGAGGTCCTGAACAATGGTTTGAAGGGCGACCTCTCCCTCTTTAGATATTTTATACTGTGGGATCCTTGGCAGAGTTGCTCCTGGTTTTACGGTGATATGCACTGGAGGCATTTGGATGGATCCAACATCCGTGTCTGAGGTCGCCCATAGACAGGGAAATAGTCGCCAAATCATCTTGTATGTGTGATAACTGTAAAAGCTGGGTAGGAGCAGAAGGAGCATTGTTATCGTACAGTATTAACCGAACGTTATTCGGTGAACACCGAATGGTAGCTCTATAGTGTTTTAACAGATCTAGGCCTAGTAAGTTCTCTGGGCATTGGGAAGACAGTAAAAAGGTAGCTGAAATTTGTTCACCTTGCATTGAGAATGGTGTTGGGTAGGACAAGGAATTGACAGAGGGCTGACCATCGAATCCAGTCGATGTAATGAGTTTGCCGGATGGAGGAGCCCTCGGAATCAGTGGTGTGGTTAGAGTGCTACGGGATGCTCCTGTGTCTATTAGAAAAGGTCCCGCTGACCCTGCAACTGATGCTGTAACATATGGTCCCTGTTGATCTACAGGTACTTCCACTGGTTCCTTCCCCATCCTAGACTGTCCTATGCTGCCCAATACAGGGATGACATTTCAGGATCATCCACGGTATAGTCCTGAAGGGTAGCTTGAAGTTCCTGCTGTCTTGGGCCTCTATCAAATCTATTCTCCCTGTAAAGTGGTGTAGCTCGTGTCTGGGTATTATGTGTTCTGGGTTGAGTTTTCCCCGAAGCGATGTTGGCTGCTAGAATCCTACAATCACCTTTCCAGTGTCCTGGTTTTTACAATAAGCGCAGATGTCAGTAGGTTGGGGGCCTAGTCTGGGTAGTTGGCGTGGGGTATCTGAGGTATATGGTCTGGGTTCGGGGTATGAGACCGTTGGTCTGGGCATATGGCTGTTTGTGCGACGCGTATCTATTTGACTAAGCAACACTTGTTCTTTTAATTTCTTCTTTTTGTTCTCTTTCTCATCCTCCGCTGTTTTATTCTGTGTCTCGTAATATTGAGCCATAGTTAGAATAGTGGCCGGAGTGGCCGCTGGCCAACTACTTTCACTAGATGTTAGTCTGTTCCCTACTGAAGGTAACAGACCCTTTACAAAAGTTTGAATTAAGAGATGTCTGCCAGTTTCAGTGGTCACATCCTGACCACTGAAGTCAGCGTATGCTTTTCCCAGCCTTGTGAAATAGTCAGAGACTGACTCATCCTGGTTCTGCTTACAGGCAGCAAGTAATGTCCAGTCTATTTTCCTCTCAGGTGCCATTGTTTTCAATTTTGTCAACAATCTTTGGGGCAATTTTAAAATATGGTCGTGTGGCTTTTCGCCTGGTTTCCTATTTGTATCTTTGAGTGCTAATTCTTCCCATGTATCCCCAAGGGCTGCCTGGTCATCTGTAAACCGTAGGGGTTTCCACAGTTCGGCTGGAAGTATAAGTCCAAAAAACTGTATTATGTCTGTTAGAGTCAGTGTATATGAACTCAGAACCTGTTGGACGCTTTCATAGAATCCTGTGGGATTCTTTCGGATATCAGGGATGTCCTTCCGCAGTTGCAACATTTCTGCTTTGGTCCAGGGGTGTATACAAAATTAAACAGCCATCTAGAACACGCATTGGGATCATTAGGGTTAGTAACATTAGACCCATCGCCCCGAGGTGGGACAAAAGCGGGTGCTGCTTCTTTAACAGGCATTTGCTGTATCCTTTCAATAGGTTCTACCTCATTAGAAAGACTTTCTTTATGTAAAGCTGTTTTAATCATTGTCAATAAAGTATCTCTTTCATCTTTTGTTGACCCACCACTTTCTACCAAACGATAGAGTTTGCGAAATGCTGTAGGTGTATCTACATATGTATCATCATTTTTAGCCATTAGGTGATAAGCCATCCTCTCTAGTAGATAGTTCTTTCCTGCTACTTGGATCTGCTCATTGGTTGCACTGTGTATATCTGCTGGGGTGGCACCTTTGTATATTAGCTGCTGGGCTCTGAGATTTATTCTTTTCCTGTCGTGGCTTCTTAATCGTGGGGGATGGTTTTGTCTATATTCACTAGTATCTGATTCATGACCTAGTACCAGGGATTCTGACTCGGAGTCTGAATCTGCAGCAGACGGGGCTCGCTTCTTTGTTTTTTTATTTTTAATCTCACCACTGGTTCGTTAGCGGTAAGAGGCACGGAATCTGATTCGCTAACCGGGGGAATCGGGGCAGTTGCTTCAGATGGCTGAACAGGTTGATGTTGCGGGTTTGGGAGTACATTAGGAATGACAGGTGGAGGCTGTGGCGGTTGCATTAACAATTGTGGTTGATAAGCAGGAGGTCTTGAATACAATAGTGTATCCTCTTCATCTTGTTTAGTTGGTAGTACCGGATATTGACCTGTTACATTTAACCTAAATTCTCTGTCATGTCTCTCTTTATTCCGCTCTATTTCCTTCCCTTTAAGGGCTGCTATGTCTGATTGGGGTGTTCTCTTTTTCTGGTTATTTTCTTTAGCCTGGGCCTTCCTAATTCTCTCATGTATTTCTTTCTTCCAAAGGCTGAAAGAATCAAACATACTTGCTCTAACCTTCCGCCGGTGAAGTTGTTCTTCTAGGTACGTTATCTGCGGAATTTCAAATGACCCAAACTTTGGCCATTGTAATTCTATATTTGATTTTGTGTATTTCCGCCACGATTTTGTGTGAATAATGCCGGAATTACCATACTTTATGTACATTTCCTTATTAGGTGTCCCTTCCGGAGGAGCCGGCTGACTGTCTTCGAGAGTATCTTGGCCATAAAAACAGCAACATAATTTCCTTAATCTGTTAGAGACAGGCATGTCTAAGATATGGGTATCAACAAGGATATTCTCTTATGACTGCAGTTTTGTTCAAAATTGAGAACACATTACCTGCTCTTCGGTGTTTGCAAAGACCGAATAATTAATCCAAACCAGAATAGTCAAAGGCATGCTCAATATGACGTTCAGAATAGAAAAAACATGTCGCTCAAGACGACCTTACCAGAATACTGATGTGTCCTGTTTCCAGCGGGGTCTCTTCTTTTCGAAAACAAATCAGGTGGACCAAAGAAGGGATCCCCAGTCAGGACCGGGGCTACTGTTGTAGAGGACACCGTTGAGGAAGGAGATACTGGCGACGTTGGCTACGGGGACTTGAATCTGCTTTTCCGTAGGTGCGCTCCTAAGTTACCGATATTTCCCTCCTCTCCGGGTCGTCAAGCCTGGGCCACCGAGTCTCTGACGGGTTCCACGTTGGTGCGCCAAATGTCATTCCAAAGAAAGGGAGACCACACTTCTGGAAGCAAGGAAACAAAAGATTTATTTAGTACAACAAAAGATAATCTCTAGAGATGGAAGAGTGTCCGAGACCCACGGATTGCGTAGGTGTCAGGAGACTGTTCAAAATGTCCTTGGCATGCAGCATTTTTTATAGGATGTAGACACTCCCCTCGGGTGTAGGAGGATGACAGAAAGTCAGTTGGTATGCAGGAATTCAGGTGTGTGGAGCAGATTTTCAGGTGTTGGGCCAAAGGAAACTCTGAGGAATGCAGGAGTTCAGGAGTGCGCTGGACATATTCCTGTTTGGGGGCAGCTTTCATGCCTTGCAGCTGAGGAGGGTTTCGTGACCTGGCCAGGTGTTAGGCCGTTGGCAGGGACAGACCTGTTCTGTTGCCTATACAAGTTCCAGAGATAAATGCGTGGGTGCAGTAGAAACCGGCCCAGGGCACCAACACAGGGTCACGTAGGAGACAATCTTGTGAAAGGTCAAGAAAGCGTTTTGTGAGCAAGATGTAGGTCATACACGGCAACATTTAGAAATACAGTTATTACAAGTCAAAGTAGCACTGCAGGCAGTACTGGTTCAAGGAAACAGGAAATAGCTACAGCTCAGGAAACAAGGAGTCAAGAGAGCACTGCAAGCAGTGCAAATCAGGAACAAGAAATAGCTGAAGCCCAGGAACAGGAATAAAGAATAACTATAGCTCAGGAACTCAGGAAACAAGGTAGCACTGCAGGCAGTGCTAATTCAGGCACAAGGATTAGCTATAGCTCAGGAACTCAGGAAACAAGGTAGCACTGCAGGCAGTGCTAATTCAGGCACAAGGAATAACTATAGCTCAGGAATCAAGGTAGCACTGCAGGCAGTGCTAATTCAGGCACAAGGAATAGCTATAGCTCAGGAATCAAGGTAGCACTGCAGGCAGTGCTAATTCAGGCACAAGGAATAGCTATAGCTCAGGAACTCAGGAAACAAGGTAGCACTGCAGGCAGTGCTAATTCAGGCACAAGGAATAGCTATAGCTCAGGAATCAAGGAACAAGGATTAACTATAGCTCAGGAATCAAGGAATATCAAAAGCTCAGGAAACACTGGAAACAGGGGTATCAAAAGCTCAGGAAACACTGGAAACAAGGATCGGCCTCACCGGTATACAGCTACAATGACCAAGACTGGGCTGAAGGGAGCTGGGGCTTAAAAGAGCTCAGAGTAATCACATGCAGCAGGTGTGAGCAGGCCAGCAGCAGCCAGCCACAGGTGAGCTGAATTCCTCCACCCATCCTTGGCCTGCAGGGGTGGAGACAAAGCAGTGAGCAGGGAATTCTAGGTAGTGGAGTTCCAAACATGAGCAGGCTGGCTTGAAGTATGAGCAGGCTGGCTTTTACAAAACCCGGCATGGATTGGGAATGGATGTCAAATCCCAAATAGTGTTCAAATGGCTGGAAGTCAGTATATACATGAAGGGGAGGGTCTGGAAGCTTATTAGAACACTGGAGAGTCCCACAGTTCAGCCCCCTGGTGGTGGGCACGAGAACGCAGGGAGCAAGTCGTGACAAAGACGTTGGCCGAGAACCTGCTGGTCAGACAATACATAAAGGTACCGTGCTGCCACACAAGACAAAGTTATACGTGACACAGAGTGTTAACACTTGAGGCTGATACAACCAGATTTTCAAAGAGCAGTCATTGATAATCGAAAATTGCAAAATAACGCTGCGAAAAGAACCTCAGCAAGGCTGAGATCAACTAGGTGTCAGAAAGTGCAGATTGACATTTAGAAGAGAAGAAAAAATTGACTTACTGAACCCATTAAAGAGAGTCACTGAGAAGTACCCAGTGTTGTGCTTACAGAGCGGTGAATACCCTAAGTGGTGTGCCACCAAAGCTGTTCAGTGGGATTCAGAATGATGCTGTAAGCCATAGAAGTGTGAGAGCCAAACACGGTGTTCGAAATAGTGAAAGGTTGTTTTTCCGATGGAGATCAAAAAGAAAGTCACATTCCCAGTTATCATTGAAGATGATTGAGAGGCCAGCACGTCGCAATGCCTCACAGATGGTTTGCATAAACTAATTCACAGTGATCCACAAGCAGTGTCATTAAGTTCCACAATTGTCTACAACGTTGCTGCATTCCTGAAACCACCACCACCTTTCGATACTTCCAAAAAAAGCTAAATATTGGTGATAGATGGATTGTGTGGATAGAGTCATTAGAAGATGTCATTGATGCACTTGAAGAGACCGATAACAAAAAGATGATCAAATACCTCAAAAATCTTGCTGGTGATGGTATAAGAGAAGTCATAAAGAAAATGCTGCAAACTGACGAAGAAGTCACAGACCGTCAGATTGAAGAAGCGTTGAATCTCAAGTTTAATTCAGTGCCCAATGTTGCTTACGAAAGATACATTTTCAATCAACAACGACAGAAAATTGTTGAGACCATTGATGTATTTGTGGAGAGACTAGACACACTCATAAAACACTGTAAGTTTAATGAACTTAATGATGAAGAAGCTATGCATCTTAGAGTCATTGATGGATGCTTGTCAGATTCATTCAAACAACAAGTGCTGTGAGAAACCTTTTGTCTAGAGAGAGTGTTAATGGGTGCCAGAGCTGAAGAGCGTTTGGATAGACAAACTGCTGACATGGAGGCCAGAGATGCCCAGAATGAATCAGTCATGAGTGTGAAAAGTAAGCCAAAGCTAAAGTCATGAGTGTGAAAAGTAAGCCAAAGCTAAAGACTGAAGGACACAAAGTGATGTCTACATGTAAAAAGAAGTTGTGATTTAGGTGTGGATTTCCGTTTCCACCCAAAGATAAATATCCCACCATTGGACAGATATGAAAAGGCTGTTGAAAAAAGAACCATTTTGTGATGGTTTGCAAAGCGAAGAGAAAATGGCCACCAGAACATTCCAGAAGCAACGTTCGACACGCACTCACAAGACGAAGCCGCAACATCAGTTAAGACAAATCAACACTGAACAAAGTCAGTTGTCATCTAAATCATTGTCAAACAGTTCTTCTTTATCAGTATCAAGTGAAAGTGAAGAATATGGTTGTGCCATGTTGATTTTTACCTCAGAAAAACGTGCGCATGTTATACTGGCCGCATGTGAAGAGAAATGTCAGTCAAAGAAAAGTCGACATGCAAAAGCACCAAAGTCATTCAAACATTGTCCAAAGATTACACTGAAAGTAAATGATTGTACAATGGCTTTCATTATCAACAGTGATGTATCTATCAACATTATTCCAGAGGTGAAATATTAAGAGTTGTCTCCTTTACTGCAACTTATGCCTTTGAAAACCAAAGTGTATACATGGGCTGCATCAACGCCATTAAAAAGTCAAGGTTCATTTGTAGTGACGATGAAACACAAAGCATCCATCCATGTGCTTTAAGGTACAGAGGCAAGTGCCTGTCTACTCAGTTTCAGCACAGCTGTTGATATGAAACTGATTACAGCATGAATGCTCGCCACGAAATAGTAAGCCAATTCCCTTTGTTGTTTCATGGTTTGAGAAAGCTTAAGACTATGAAAGTAACATTGCATATTAATGAGGACGTCCGCCCTGTTGCTCAAAGACATAGAGGAATTGCTTTTTATTTACAAGAAGCTGTTGAAAAAGAACTTGAATTGTTCCTTAAGCATGATATCATTGAGCGTTCTACTGGTCCAACGCCCTGGGTTTCTCCCACAGTGGTAGTGCCCAAAGAGAACAGTGAAGGAGCTGTACACATATGTATTGACATGCATCAGGCAAACAAGGTAATTGAAGGAGAACGACATCCAGGTCCTCACATGGCTGACATGATAACACAACTACATGGAGCACTTCTCTCGCCTTGATTTGAATAAAGGTTATCATCAGTTGGAACTCAAAGAAAATTGCAGGTACATTACAACCTTTTCTACAAATGTTGGTCTATTTCGATACAAAAGACTACATTTTGGTGTGTCATTGGCTGCAGAACTTTTTCAAGATGTCATTTAACATATCATACAGCCTGTCATGAATGCGTTCAATTATAGCGATGACATGGTGGTTTTCGAAGCTATCCAAAAAGAGCACGATGAAGCTCTCACACAAGTAGTTCATTTACTTCCTCGTGCAAGTTTGACTTTGAATGCAGATATGTGTGAGTTCCATAAGACAAAGCTAAAGTTCTTTGGCCATCTCATTTCTGATGGAGGCTTGGCACCCAACCCTGCAAATGTACAAGCTCTATCAAATGCTGATCCTCCACAAGATGTTTCTATGGTGGGTTCATCTCTTGGCATGGTCAGTTACTATTCCAGATATATATGAGATTTTGCCACTATGAGTGCTCCGTTGAGAGACTTGACGAAAAAGAATGTTTCATTTCATTGGTCACATGAATGTGAGAAAAGTTTTAAGAAAATAAAACAAGCCATTGAGAATGCTCCTGAAATGGCATATTTCAATCCAAAGGTTCACACAGAAGTGGTTGTTGACCAGTTGGGTTAGGCGCTATCCTTGGACAGCACACCCAAATGCTCAAAGCAATATTGTGGCATATGCAAGTAGGAGTTTGTCCCAAACAGAACGTGCTTATTCACAACTTGGAAAAAAAAGTTTTGCAATGATGTGGGCTTGTGAACATTTCCATGTATTCTGTACGGAAAGCTTTTCACGCTGGTAACTGATCATCAAGCTTTACTGACTATATTTAGCAATCCAAAGGCCAAAATGCCTCTTCGAATTGAACGATGGGGACTGCAATTACAAGAGTACAACAATACCATTGTGCATCAGCCAGGGAAGCATCTGAACTCTGCTGACTATTTTTCCAGAGTACCTATACAAGGTCACAGTAATCCATCCATGAAGGGTGAAGCCTATATCAATTTCATTGTAAAATCAAACACACCAGATGCCATTTTGTTAGCCCAGATTATCACTGCCATGAGCCATGATAGTGACATGCTAAAGTTGAAAAATATAATTACACATCAGTTATGGAACGAACACACTCGACCCCTCACCAGTGCTGGTGAATATCAAAAATACAAAAATGTTAAAGTTTAACTGTCCATAACTCAGGAAGGAGTTATACTGCAAGCACCAGGAATTCTGATGCCGGAGAGTCTGCGACAGAAAATAATTTAAGTGGCCATGAAGAACATCGTGGAATCATTGCCACAAAACGAGTCTGGTTTCCTTATCTCGATGAGCAGGTTGAAAAGGAATTAAAGGCCTGTCATCTATGCAACTACCTTTCTACAAAAGTTACTCAACACACCTTGAACATGTCAGAAGACCCGAAGCATACATGGGAGAGTAGCCATTGACTTTTTGAGTCCACTTGACAATGGACATGTCCTGATGGTGATTGTGGACGAATATTCATGATTTGTATTAATTGAAGATCTCTCACATACCACTCAATACCGAGTCATTGAGAGAATAGATGGAATCTTTACGACATGGGTTGTTCCAACCATAGTGAAATCTGACAATGGCCCGCTTGAACAGTTGAGAGTTCTGAGATTTATTAGGGCATCTAAATATAAAGCATCAGAAGAGCATAACCCTTTGGCCATAGGCCAACGGACTTGTTGAGCGCTTTATGAGTACGCTAATGAAAGCGGTGCAGCATGCTACTCTCAAGAAGCTCAATTTAAAAACTGTGTTATAATCTACTGTAAAATATTATGATTCAACACCTCACTCAACCACAGGTAAAAGTCCTGCAACATTGATGGTCGGGGAGCAGTGACAACCAAGTTATCTCAATGGACCAGTCAGGGAGAGAAAGACAAGAATGCAACTTGTGAGAAGGACTTGGTTCACAAACAAAAGATGAAAGCGTATGCTGACAAAGGATGACATGCGAAGAACATCATCTTTAAGAAAGGATATCGAGTGCTCGCATGCCAAATATGGAAAAGAAAATTTGAGTCTCCATTTAATGCCAAACATTTTCAAGTGGTGACTACCAAAGGACACATGGTGACTGCCCAGCGCCCTGGTAAGTCTATTGTCAGAGACGCTTCTCATTTTCGGCATTTAACTCATCATTCATCAGATCTACATGCTAAAAGAGAGACTGGTTCTGAAGCATCAGGGACTGCTGTCATCTCTACACCGTCGATGCAGATCCTGGATATTGATGGTGACAGCTCCCAGTTTCCCATGACGAGGTCAGGTCAAACAATTAAAGCACCAAAAAGATTGAGTGAAGAGATTTAATTGTATATCTAAATATATTTAGCAAATTATTTTTCTTTATTTAATAGAGGGGGAGTTGTAGTGTCTTGCGAGCTAGTAATGACAGAAACCTTTTGGCTGCTGATGAACTCCGTAGAGCTGTGCCGTAAGTGTTAAAGTGGAATGCAGTGAAGGCTGGTTTAGAATGTTGAGTTTGCTGTTACATGCAGACAAATAAAGACGTGTAATACTAAGATGCGTGTGTGGCGTAGTCATTGTCAGGTACCCAACCTGGGGATAACGTGACACCAGGGTTTGCCCACGTAATGAGTCTTGGGTGTATTATGGGACTATCTTCTCCATGTAGAGCTCTGTACAGGGTGAAAGCTGAGCATAGTAGGGACTAGCCCGTGCAATGGGGCTTGGGTGTGATGAGAGAATGCCCTCTCTGTGAAGATCTCTCTACAGGGCGACAGACATGAGCAGTAAGGGGTGCAGACACAATGGGGCCTTGGTGTGTTGAGGTACTAGCCCCTCATTAGAGAGCTCAGTACAGGTACTGAGCTTTTAGTTTCAGTCCTCTCCTGCGTGAGCTAGCATAGACCCCAGGTGTGCCCTAAAGGGACTATTGCAGATTGGTAATGGGGAATTAATTTTTTATTTTATCTTTGGCCTGGGGTGGGCCTCTCTGGGACCCCTCACAGGTGCCAGGGAGTCAGGGTACCACTACCTTGCCCTCTTCTATGTTATTATTTTTAAACTCAGGACGCATGGGCCGAGTTCTCATGTCCTGAAATGGCGACAGCAACATTTCTGTTCAGATCACTTGTTTCCGAGAGACAAAGAAAGTCGATGGCTAAACAAGACTTCTCAATGAATCGAATCGCTATATATTTTTTTTAAATTTGCTGTCCCATGAGACTCCTGCATGACCAGCCACCCAAATATCTCGATTTTTTAAATTATATTTTCTCCAACGCAGCTGAGCAAATTCACACCAAATCACACATGCATGCTTTTTGGGTAAAGAGCTTATTTTCTGCCATATTTGGTGAAATTCTGTTCATCTGTTTTCTTTATATTGCTGTTCAAAAATACCTGAAACCCTTTCATGAAGCTTTTGCATTTGACTCGTGAGGGACATCTAGTAACGACTAGTGGAACTGCAGCTTGATGTAATAATAATGTCAATGCTTTCGCATTTGACTCATGAGGGACATCTAGTAACGACTAGTTGAACTGCAGCTCTTTGTAGAATTATTTTGATATTGGATACTATAATATTCACTGCCCACTGCTAATCTCGTCCCATAATGCTTTGCAGGGCCTTTGGTTGGGATTGTATTTTTGCCAATAACTGTGCTTGGGGTGGTCCTAAGAGGATGGGACCACCACCGAATTGTTCAACAAGATGTGCTTTTTGTTTTCAAGGCATCTGCTTGGTTCTCTCCCTAGGTTAGGGAGGATCCCAAAATCATCACCTCTCTCACTGCTTGTTAATTTTTCGTTTTCACTTTTGTGAAATGACTATATGCATTTTAGCATATAAAGACAGAGATACTTATTTTATCTTAACTTGCACTGTGCAAGATGCTGTTTGCAATTATTGCACAGTGCAGACAAGCACATAGCTATGCACTATGCAATTTGTGTAGCTACGTGTAGTTCAAAGTGTACTT
Organism: Calotriton arnoldi; assembly: GCA_963921515.1. Classification (NCBI taxonomy): domain Eukaryota; kingdom Metazoa; phylum Chordata; class Amphibia; order Caudata; family Salamandridae; genus Calotriton; species Calotriton arnoldi. The sequence goes on along the minus strand of CAWUFW010000539.1, from coordinate 2,452,513 downwards.
TGCATAGCTACGTGTAGTGCTACTACGCAAACTGCGCCCAGGATTCGATAACACCTGGCTAAATTACATCTCCTGAACTCATGATGGTGGTGCACACCAGGTGATGAATTCAAGTGTGTGTGTACACTCACGTGCATGCAAATGTTTTTGTCACTTACTCATTCCACTGACATTAACCTGTTCGCTGCTTCTGTCGGCCAACGGCCGTCGCGAGCACTACCTCCGTAGTGCTGCGCACGTCCGTTGGCCGACGCGGCCCCGCCCACTCTTCAAAGCCGCCGCACCGCGGCGGAATTTCGGCCGCGGTAAAGGGGTTAAGGAAAGTGATGTGTGTTCACTGAACACTTGTTTGAAAGTCCACAAATGAAAATTCTTAACAGAAGGGCTTGCTTAAGATTGCTTGACTTCTTATGGTAAAGTGAATGAAAGGATTAGACTTTATAAGACATGAATAAGTCTTTACTTTCTTCATTTTGAAGTAGTAATAAAAAGAAAATTTACACATAAATATAATTTTCATAAGTATATCAATACATACAACTCAAAGAGATCAATCCTGATTTACTGTGTTTTTACCTCACACCACTTCATTTTTCTAACAGCTCAAATTGGAAGAATGAAGTGGTGCGAAGAAAAAAAACAGCCAATCAGGATTGATCTCTTTGAGGCTTTAAGAACTGGTTAGTGGAAATGGTGTTGGAAATATGCAACAACAATAAAGTTTGAAAATATTTAGTTTACAGTGACAGGCAAACTATTACAAATACTTTGACCATGCAGATATTCATCTGGTGAAACTTTCTGTGAAACTCATGGTAAAAGGTAAACAGATTGGGTTGTGGCTGGCGAACCAACATTGAAGATGCATAGCTTTGAGACTCTTCAAGGACTCTCTACCATAGTCAGCATAGCACACTTTCTGAAGCAGCAGAGATCCCATCAGTGACTGCTGTGACGTTGTTTGAGTGGCAGGCATTTGATGCAAGGATGGAGGTGCAGCTGGATAATGGCGAGCAACTGTGAAGGGGCTGCAGGGATCGTGGGCGGCAGAGTACCTGGTTCCTCTCCTTGCCCTTCCCTACTTGCCCGCTGGCTGCAAGATCACAGAGGGCATTGGGGGTCGGCTAGCATTGTGGGGGGCTGGGTATCTGGGTAATCAAGCAGATGTGGCTCCAGTGGGGCCGTCTATGATTTCCTTCCATCGTCCCTCTATTGGAGGCTTGTGGCTCAGGGGCACTTGGAGGACCTTCGTGGGTGGGCGTATGCCCCACCACCTCACCCCATGACTGGATGAGAGTGACTTGGGCCCTGGGAGTGGGCCCAGACTATGAGGAGGAGGCATCATTGATGCTGAGAACTAAGCTGAGGCCACGGCTCCTACGGATGCTGTGTAGTGACCTACCCTTAGTGTCCAGCCGATAGATCCACTCAGTAGCAGCCGCCACAAACAAAGGGTGGTGGGGTGGGTGGAGGGAGCAGAGGAGGGGAGCACAGGGGGGTTACGGGGGTTAGAAATAACATTTTTAATTTTTAAAAAATGTACCTTTAGCCGCCGGTCACCTCCAGCATCGTGTCGCACCGCCTCTCCACTTCCTTATCCCAGAAGCCCCTGGGACAGACTCCATCCAATCCCCGTGCTGTAGAGCAGCATGGCGATTGGCCTGAGCGGGTTAGAAAGCCACTCCACTCAGGCCAGGGAGTCTGTGGGGGTTTCTCCAACCCAGCTGCTCAATGAAGCTTGGTTGGAGAAACCTAAGTGCGCATGTGTGTTTTGGTCAGCCTGAGGCGGCTGGCCAAACAACCATGAGCACTTATGGAGTGAACGTAGCACTCCTCCTCCCCCTCCGATGCTTCGTCCCCACACCTCCCTACAGCGCTGGCTCAGAGCCGGCAAATGCAAAATAAAACGAGGCAAGAACATCATTTTCTTTTCATTTTATTGGCTCTGAGCCAGGCAGTGGGGTGACGCTCCTCAGCCATTGCGGAGGAGCCACCGCTGGGTCCAGTGCACCACTTTTAGGCAGTCAGTGGCAGAGGGGGGTAATGGATTGGTCCAACACTTGCAGATCTCCCTTCTGGCTATGAGTACAAGATAAAACAACAGACCCTTCTGTGCTGTACTCAAAAGGTTGTGTGAGATCATGTCCACCCCCAACAGAACCAAGTCAGAACTTAGATTGATACTGGTCCCCAGGATTTCCTTTACAACATTGCCGACATCCTCCCAAAACCCTCTGGTCACTGGGCAAGTCAAGAACAGATGTTTATCATTAGCTTTTAGATGACCACACCACCTACATCTGGGAGTCGGATCTGGCACAAACTTTGCAATCTTTTGAGGGTCCAGTATAGTCTGTTGAGAGTGAAAAAATGATCTCGCTGCAGATTGGCTGGCTTAACCACAGAGTACAGCAACTTCAGAGACATATGCCACATACGTTGTACCTCTGTCTCCTGAATAGTCCCCGCCCATACCAACTGTGGCGCCACCATTTTTCTATCCTCTGCATCAAGAAACTTCTAATACAAGGTGGTGACCACCCTTATTTTTAGGCCTCATTTCATGAAAATATCAACTCATCTTTCCCGGCACCCCCCATCTCCCGAGTCACACTTGCAAACCAGGAAGAGAGTTGCAGGTATTTAAACCATGATAAGGGCCCTCCAGTCCTAGCTTTTAAAACTTCACAGGGTAGCACCCCCTGTGCTGAAGATAACACCCCCAGGTAGCAATACTGGCTCTCCAAGGGAAGACTCAAGCCATCCCGCAAACACTCTGGGGTACCCGGGGAGTCCTAAATGGGTGAGAAGTCAGAGTAATAGCCAATGCCCAGGACCTTCCTAACTCTAAACCATAGAGAGGGTGATGTTTCCATTGTGGTTGTTTTCATATTTGAGCATTTTAGTTGTTATTGGGTGACAGATGCTTTGTAGGTCGAACTATAGGGAGGTGGACTTGGAGAAAAAGAATGTTTTTTTGATTAAAATGTTTATCACAGTTAATTCAGAGACAACAATCCAACGAGTTTCCATGTGATTCCACTATAGATAAAAGTAGCTCAGTGCGACAATCATTCAGCCAGCCAGTGATATGCGTTAGATGGCGAGATTGAGTGCAGGTGGGCTTGGCTCATCTCAGCATTTCTTTTCCCTCCTACTGTGTTGTAGTTACCTCAGCCTTATATGTCAGCTCTAATTTCTGGGTGTGAGGGGGAGACTGAATGGAGCCCTTGTGCAGTGGTGGTTATTGTCATGGAATGTCAACGGCTTGAATAATAAGATTAAATGGGGGCAGTGATGCCCCAGATGTCCTTCTCCTCCAGGGGACACATTTATTAGGAACGCAATGTCATTTTTTGTGGCATCTGGGTTACTCTCTGAATTTACCTGTTGTTTGTGAGGGGCCTGCATATTGCTTAAGATATCCTTCTCACTGGTTGTTTCACCTGTTCTGACAGACACTTTGGGTAGGTATAATATGATCACTAGCTCCGCAAATGTATGAACTTGGAAATTGCTGTGTCTTTTCTCCACCAGGTTTAATTGATGATACACCGGCTCAAGTGATGAAAATGCATACTGATTCTCGGGGCGATCTGACAGTCCTGGATGGTGATTTCAACTCTGAGATGGAGGCAACTCTAGATATCCTGTTGTCCTATGCCACCTGAAAACTGAGGAACCTTGTTAAATGGGCTTCGGTGATTGGCATTGTAGATGCCTGGTGCTAGTGGAATGTGGAGATTCACTGCTATACTACTTGATTATTTTTTTGTCTCTGCAGCAGATGGTAGAGAGCTAACGGTGGTCCAGGCCCTTCCCAGTGTTCTCTTGGACCATTCCCCACTGGACCAATCCCTATGATAGGTAAAAAGGGGGAAAAGGGAGCCTTAACCCATGATGGCTTCATGATGTTTGACTCATCAACTCGCTCCGGGAAGACTCATTAGATATTTTTTGGGATTAACTCCCATCAGTTTCCTTACCCCTGCCTTTTAGGAATTGTTTAAAGTAGTGATCCAAGGCAAGGGGATGTCCTATACCCAGAGGAGGGACAAGTATTGATGTTAGCTGGTTACTGACCTAGAACAAGAGTGGTTGATAGCACATCTAAGGAACATACGAGAAGCCTCAGTCAAGTTAAGCTCAAGCTCTGGCATACCTTCCTCAGCACATCTCAGTCAGTGTGGTTATTTCCCCAACACCTATGAGTGGGGTGAAAAGGATGGAAAGCTGATCTATTGGTAGGCAACTCAGGAAGCGGAGGTTAGATTGGTCTCACCAATGCAGAAGTAGATGGGATGACTACTTACAGGAAAAATAGAGATTACGTACACCGTTGCTAAATATTATCGGAAGTTATACAAGGCCATTACTCCCCCACAGAAAGAGACATGTTGATATTGTCTGATCAGCCACTTCCCTCCTTCACAGATAAAGAGAAACATGAACCAGACGTCCATATTATGATTGAGGCGATTCAATTGGCCATTGCCGCTATGTCTTTGGGAAAACCCCTGGGCCCAAATGTGCCCCCCCCCCCAAATTCTTTAAAATAGTAATCTCTCTTGGCACCACACCTGTTAAATGTGTTTGAAGAATAGCAGCAAGCTGGCCTTTTTCCACCAGATCTGCGAGGAAGCCACAATTTCTGTCAAATTAAAAGAAGGAAAGTCTCCACAAGACTGCTGCTCCTACTGTACCAGTTTCACTCAAAAATATTGAGGTGAAGATCCTAGCCAGCATTCTGGCCAATAAGCTGGCTAAAGTGATCTGATTGCTTATACATCCAGATCAAAACATCTTTATTCTGGTTCGTGGCACTCAACACTGCATTTCTAGAGGGAATGTTGCCCTGGCTTGGATCTCAGAACTCAAAACGGATGAAGTGCAAATGTCGGTGGACTGTGAGAAGGCCTTCAACACAGTGTATTGCCCATTCTTGCACCAGGTATTGGAATGGCTTTCGTTTGATTCCTGCTTTGAATACTTTGTAAGGTCCATTTATATGGCCCCTTGGGTCTGTGTTCAGGTCAACGAGATATTGCGCTCCCAATTCAACATAGAGCGGAGGATGTGGCAGGGGTGCCCACTCTCCCTAATTTTTTGACCTTATTAATGGTTTTTTGTGGCACGTATCCACACGGCTTCTGCTGGACAAGTGAGAGAGAGGACACGGTTGCCCTGTATACAGATGATCTTCAGCTGTATTTGCAGCATCCTATCAATTCCTTGACCAGACTTGTCCGTCTACTAGGAGTGTATGTGGACGCCTCCTGGCCTGCAGGTGAAATAGAATAAAACAGTATACATTCTGTTATGGGGGATACCACAGCTGTTACACACTACTCCCCATTTAGTATCCCCAATAGGTCCTTTAAGTACTTGGAAATGTGGATTGCAGAGAACTCTAACACGGATAAGCATCTGAATGTCTCCTCATTGCTTCGACATACAAAACATGACTTTGAGGGCTGCCCATCGCTCCCACATAATGGGACATAGTGCTCTCTTTATATGATTGCCTTGCACACTGCAGAAGTATCGATTCCCTTTGCACAGCTCTTTTTACAAAATCTGCAGTCCCTGGTGAGAAGGTTTCTGTGGGGAGGTGGGAGTCCTTTCAGTTTCTTTGGTCCTCTTTGAGCCATGTGGTATATTCTCCTTGCTTCATAGATCCCCTCTGTTGTGTGGCCTCTTACACATTAAGAGATTGTCACTTCAGTGATGGCGAGAGGCCCTGAGCCATATTGGGTGGGGGAGGAAGATGATGAGTGCAACCCCTCTATGGTGTGGGACCTGGCTCTTGCAGGTGTTGCATCTCGAAGGTTTCTGGTTGTGGGACCTAACAGGAATCTCCAACTTGGGGGATGTATGGGCAACTGCCTAGGTTAAATCATTTGATCAGTTGTAGGAAACATTTGGTATGGTGAGTAGGGGTGGGCAAAGAAATCCACTCCGCCAGTGGAGTTCGCAGAGTTTTACCCACTCCGTACGGAGCGCAGAGTTCCAAAAAACTCCGCAAAGTGACGCAGAGCAGAGTTTTTTCTCTTGAATGGCTCGCCAACATTAAGTTGGCAAGCACTTGTGAGAACAAATCATGTGCTAGACCTCCTCCCGGCGAGATTTTTCAATGTGGGAGGTCTCTGAAGGTCGCAACCGCTTGCGTTGAGAATTCTGCCGTTTACATTGAGGAAGCTGCCGCTTGAGTAGAATGTCTACTTGAGCAGCAAAAATCAGCAGCACCTCTGGCGCGATGCTCAGTGCTGTTCCCGCTGATTTAACAGCATGGGAAAAACTCCTGGCGCTAAAAATCAGTGTGAGCAGCGTGACTTAACAGACTCCACCGCTGGCGGAACTCTGCAGAGTGCAGAGGAGTTTTTCCGGAACTCCGTGAACTCTGCCCAGGCCTATTGGTGAGGTCCCAGTACTTTTGGTATTTACAGGTCAGACACACATTAGAGCCCTACAGAAACCAGCTGCAGCAGTTGGCTGGGTTTTATCCCCTGGAGTCCAAGTTAACGCTGGAACCCCTAGGCAAGAGTGGCACTCTAGTGTATACAGATTACTGATAATGAACATACCCAACACGTTTCACAGTCTAAGGACCCAAAGGAAGAAGGAGATAGGGAGGCTGGAGCGTGAAATTTGGGTGGAGGTCTGCATGGCCGCCCAAGCCCTGGTGGTATCTGCTAGACTCAGGCTGATTCAGTTTAAATACCTCCATCATGTGTACTACCATGCCTTATGGCTTTGGCACATTTGGATGGCTCGCAACCCTTCATTTTTCAGATGCCCTCAGACAAAATGCCAACCTCCTATACATTATTAGGGAATGCCCCCTTATTTTGAGCTATTGGAGGCAGGTACTTCAAGTTCGTGGGAGAGGTTCTGAGCTTTACTATTAGCCCAGACCCTAGGGTGGCTCTTCTGGGTATTATGGATGGTTGGGATGGCTCTAGAGCACAGTGTACACTGCCGGGTGTGGGGTTCCTAGTGCCAAGAGAGACATTGGCCGGGGGTGGAAAGAGAAAAAAAACTCTAACTACTATTGAATGATTAAAGGGTACTGACCACTGCACAATCAACAATAATGGCATGCTGTTCTGATAAGTATTAAACACTTCATTGGTGTTGCATTGAGAACAAGTCAGATGGGGGAGCATTTCTTTTAGGACGCACAAGCCCTCACCCACATAGGTGGCATGCATCACCATCGGGCCATGCTCCTCGCTGGTTGGGCGCTGTAATGCCCAGCGGGCCCCTCAGACAGAAGCTCTTTGCCAGAGACGAGGCAGTTGCCCAGTGCCTAGCACATGAGAGGGATGAGGTAGACTGGAAGAAAGAAAACTAAAATTGGCTATGGGTAGCCAAATGCCCATAAATGTTATTATTGAAGGAAACTCATGCCAAGGTTAAAATCAGGTAGAACCCATACGGAGAACAATGGACCATGGGCTCTCATAAGGTCAACATGTTTCTTGCCTCGTGCGCTCAAAGAGAGTTAATGGCAATTCTTCAGGACCGTATTATATGCCCTAATCTACTTTTTCATTTAAACAAGCTAGTCAAGTATGTGTAATCTATGTGCCCATAGTCACACATCATGTGGTGATAGTGATTATTCTCACATAGGGAGACTCGAATCTGTCGGACCTGTTGAGAAAAATATGACAAATAATAAATATGAGGTAAAATCACACAGAATTGTGTAGCTTGTTGGAGAAGATATGGTGTATGATCTTGTGCCTAAGCATGCTAATAATACGATCGCAGCAATGCTGCAAACCAATAAATAATTAAAAGCACGTCATAAACAATCTCACTCTTTCCTGAATGTGAGAGGAGCCCCTTAGAGTTTCCTAGAGCCGCTTCTTGAGCTCGCAAACTAAACCAAAAGACATAGGGTCACATGTACGACCATTTCATTTAGTAAGTCTCTAATTTTGATCTTTTACGACTCGCAATTAGAGACTCGCAAAATGAAATGTACTAATGTGTCTCACACACATTAGCCATTCCCAACGGGGTCGCAATAGACCTGTCTCATCAATATTCATGAGGCAGGGTGCAATTTGCGTCCCATTGGGAATGGGCAATTACACTGGGATGGTGGCCTGCTGGGGACAGCAGACTCCCATGTCTGTGTTTGCTTTTAAATACAGCAACTTTTTTTTTAATCTAACCCATTTTCCTTAAAGGAAAACGAGATGTGTTTCAAAAAGAAAAATGAAAAGTTCCTGTTTCATTTTTTAAGAGTAGGCAGTGGTCCGTGGGGCCACTGCCTGCTCTTAAAAAAACGTTTTCGCTGCCAGTCACAAAGCGGACTCCTTCCCGTTTGCGACTGACTTACCATCTACTTTAAGTAGGCGTTAAACTGCAAATGTTTTGCAACCACATTCCAGTCGCAAAACAATTGTGAATCCCTCTGCGACTCGCTATTAGGAAGGGGCGCCCTTGGCACACCCCTTCCTAATAGCGACTCGCAAACCCTATTTTGTGAGTAGGTAATAGGTTACCGACTCGCAAAATAGGGTTTGTGCATAGTAAAATGTGTTGTACATCTCTGGCCCACAGTCAGAGAAACATGCTCGGGGTCAAGGATAAAGGTAGGTAACCAAAATTCAGGTAACTCTGACTTGTCGGTCTGGGAGGCATTGTGGATAACCTATCCTGCTAGCACAAACTCTACAACTGGGGATCTGGAGTGATGCAGCGCGTACAATAAAAACTATTTTCCTCCTAGGTCACTTATCGGTCATCCAGGCGCGACTTATATTTTCTCACATCCACATGACGATGGGGCCCATAACATCGCCTATCACACACACACACACACACCTGGATTTCCTCTACACCTTTACGAAAATCTATACTCCTAGGAGAAACATGAGAACTAAATGAAAAACATCATTTATGTACTGCTGGAAAGAGCCGGGATACCTTATTACTTTAACCTATCGCTTTCTTAGTTATTTCTTAAGATATTCCTGCTCATCGTTTTGTCGATGGATCATCTAGTAAGAAATCAGTTTGTAGTGATTAAGACCAGCTAAATCACAATAACCAATTACTAGTGTCACAATCATTTAGTAAAATAACCACTGAGTCGTTTGATTAAGAATCTTACATTTTATATAATTTTAAAAGCATGAGAAAGAATTTAGATTTTTTATTCAATTATTCATTCATTATTAATTCAAATATTTATTAAGCAAAATCAATTTTATTGCAGAAAGGAAATTTTGTCATGAAGCAAAAACCCTAATTACCTGCCTATCTTTCCTAATTTAGCCTAAGGATCTAAAACCTAAGTTTAAGAATTAAAAATAACCTGATTCTCATACTCAACTGGAAAAATAAGACAGCAACAGAAACTTCAGCTCGTCAGCATCAGCTACCTGCAACCCGTCCCATCTAACAGTCTTTCAGCATCTCCCGCTCAGTAAAATGGATCGATCTGGACCACCAAGCACTGGAAGCCACCAACTCCAACACCGACTCTGACTGCGACTCTCCAACTCTGACCCCTCCCACTAAGAGTAGGCCCTCTTATACCCTAATTCTAACTTTGCTAACTAAATTGTTGCAACATTAATAACGCGCTTTCCTTTCATTGGTCCATTCATTTCATCTATTCATTCTTAATCAAGTTCTCCCGGATCCAACTTGTTCTTTGGAATGTATATGTTAATTTCCTTTCTCACAGTTCAAGACATGTTTCCATCCGCTTCGATCAGTACATTTGTAACTTCTTTCGATACATTCGAGAACTCTGCAGGCATTGTCCTTTCTCTTAAAACGGTTTCCCACGGTTCTTTGCTGATCACCACGGCACACTATCAGTTCAATTAGGTCACATTAGCCTTGACCATTCTTGCATCCTAGCCTCTCAGCATCATCACGTGGTTAGCTTTTCTCCAACTTTTTCTCCCTTGTCACGCGTTTCCCCGCACATGCGCACTTCAATAACCGGCAGCCATTTTATATCGCCACTCGTTTATACTTAGAAGCACTATTTTGAAATAAACAAAACATAATTAAAATAGAGAAACATAGCCTTTTCGTTTCCCTCCCGTCATCTACGTACCCCAATTAGTTATTACCTAGCAGAAAGCAACATTTAAGCTGTTCCTTACTTACCATCACTATTGTTTTTGCAACGACACGTTTATATTCTATGAAGCACAAATCATGCATTTATTATTTATTTAGTACGCAATTATTCTTATGTTATAATTAGACACACAGACATTCGTTAATAGATTATTCAGCCCATATACTTGCGTGTTACCCTTCCCTCACGTACAGTGTTGATTAATACATTTAAACGAACATTTTATTAATTATTTATAAAAATTGTTAGGGGTTAAAAAAAATTATTTTCTCTGCTCCATCAACTCCCCCCTTTGGTGATTTTTAAATCACCACATAAAACCCAAGTTATACTTCTTTTTCAGGCAGCATATGTCTTTCATCCTTTTGCTTTTTGTTAGTTACACATCTGTTTCCATTTCATCTTGTCTTCTTGTCTCTTTATACATGCTTTCTTTCATTTTCTCTAACTCAATTTCACCCATTTCTCTCTCTCTCTCTTTCATTATTCTGTTATTTCTTTTTATCTTATTTTGTCTTACTTTTCTTTTTATACACGTTATTACAATTTTCAACACCATGGCTAACAATATTGCTACAGTTGCTATTATTATAACTTTCCCTATCATTAGTCTATTCATTCTTGTTAACCAATTTGCTACGGAAGAAAACCCTCTACCAAGTTTTCCCAGGACACTTTCAACCTCCAGTGGAACTAGTTCTTTGTGCAAATTTGTAATATTTGTAATATACTTTTGTATATTTTCACTTTTATCAGGAATGTAAGTGCAACAATGTTGGACTTTCAGCATTCCACAGACTCCACCCTCCTTTGCCAAAAGAATATCAAGGGCAAGCCGATTTTGCATCACCATAGCTCTCATGGCAACCATTTCGGTATTTACCATCAAGAACCCTCCCGCAGTATCTGTAGACAAACGATCTACTACTGTGGATAACTTCCGAATTTTAAATGCATTCAAAGATATTCCCACAGCTGGTATTAATGCTCCAAAAATATCACCTACAATTTCTGAAAAACTTTCCCTCTTTCTACGTGTAAAGCTATTAATCATCTTGTATGTTCCTTTTTCTTCTCTGTCCATATGGAGGATTTTTGGAAAGACCAGGCCTACATAGCAAGTTCCATACCAATGGTCCGGTAACCTGTAATAAGCTCTATTCCCACAAATATAATAGATACCTGGAATTATTGGATCTTTTCCACCTTTGAATCCCCAACCTCCCAAAATTTTATAATTGTCATGGCAGATACTGGAACCTACAAAATAATTGTCATAGACTGTCTTATTTCTTCTAATACACAACTTTCCTGTTTGCGGCCAATCTAATGTCATTGCTGCATTTATCTTTTTCCCTTCATGATTTCCTTCCTCAAATGTCCACAGATGTGTTCCTTCCTCTTTTATTGCTTCTCTTTGAAATTTCATTCTTCTTTCTTCAACCATTTCTAAAAATACCTTTTCTTCTTTCTTTAATTCACAGGTAAGGTTGTTTTTAGCTATTTCTTCTAATGTTAATTTTCTATGCTCTAAAAAGAATTCTCCCAAAACTTTTGCTTGTTTTACTTTGTTAAGTTCTGGAACTACAGGAACATTTGCAAAAATCTTATCTATATCAGTGTAATAAAACTCTAATCTACCTGTTTTATAAAATAAACTTGCTATTACACTACAGGTTATTCCATAAGTTAGAGGTAGGTGATGATAAGTCACACCTTCTGACACTGATGCAGGCAACTGCATACAAACATAACAATCTCTCACATCCATTGTCTCTACATATTCGTACAACAATTTTGTAAAAACATTTCTAGAAAAGTCTGTTACTGACTTATCCTTATGTAATTCTCCACTACTTCTTAAAATAACTGGTTCTTTAATATTAGTTTCTTTTTCTTGTTTAGTATCATTCTTTGCTTCTCTTACAGCTAAACTAATAGGAATTGTGATTGCTAAAACTATCCATACTGTCATTAATAAACCTGTACAAAAGCAGCACATTTTAAACCATCTTTTTACAAACTCACATTTATCTCTTCTATCTCTAGTATTTTCCATTTTCCATTTTGTTTTTATCTTTTTGTTAAGTTTCAGAAAATTGTGTCACTACACCTCAGAAATGACTTAGATGCCACTCTGCTTTCAAAATCTTTGCTTGGTACTTTCTTTTAATTCTTTCCAGAATTCTTTCGTTGTCACATCCGGTGATTTGTCATATCCAGTAAAATTGTCACATCCGGCAGAAGCACTTTAAGTCTTCACTTCAGGTTTGTTGCATCTCACCTTTACCCATTCGGTTTCTTAGTCTCGGGTTCTCGTGAGTGTTTCCTTCTTCTTTGTAATCCTTTAGAGCAATGTACAGCCACTCAGGTGACTTGTACTTCGAATTCACTTTCTTTGTTCTTTTCGACTTTTGCAGTCGTTTTCCACTTGGCTTTTCTTGTTCCTTTTGACTTGTTATTTCATTCACCTGTTCAGCACTTTTTTCTCCTGTTCTGATTATTCTGTATCTCAATTTTCTTATATAGTTGCTGGGCCAATTATCTCCTTTTCTTGGCCTTTTGGCTTCACCTTCTTTTTCTCCTCTTTCTGATTTCCAGTTTCTTTTTCTTGATTCAGTTTTTGTTTTCTCTTCTCCACTTTCTTCAGATTCTGTTTCAACTTTTTCACAATTGTCTCTTATTTTGAAGCTTATGATCTCATCTTCTCTTACTGGTGGATCTGTCTTCTCCTTCTTGTGTTCCCTTATTACTGTCCCTCCTCGGTGTTCTTCCGAATTGGTATTTTCCTCACTCTCTGCTTCTAATTTTCCCTGTTCTTTTGTTTCACTATCTGTCCCTATTGCTCCTCGGGGTTCTTCTCGATTTTCTAACTTTTTATTTGTCTCTTTCCCTACTTTGTCTATTAATATTACCTTTGAAGGATTTCCACCATAACTTGTACTGGGTTGCTCATCTAGATCATTTTCTTGTTCATTCTCTTCTCTAATTGGTTTATATCCCCAAGTTCTCCTTCGAAATTCTTCACAGTTTGCAACTGAATCATCAGATCCTGAACTCGTGTCAGATATTTCCAGATGTCGACTTACAGGTCGATCTTCAGGTTCTGGAATTTCTGAAATTCTTCCTTCTTCTTCTTCTTCCTCTTCCTCTCTAGAAGTGCTTGCAGTTGGGGTTTCCAGATGTCGACTTTCAGGTCGATCTTCAAGTTCTGGCACCCTTTCTCTTATTCTTTTTGTCACAGTCGCTGAACTCTTATCCCACACTTCCAGACGTCGACTCACATGTCGATCTGCAGGTTCTTGAACTCTAATTGTGTGGCTGGCATGGACCCAGTTCTTCACTCCTGCACACTTGACTGCGGTTGTTGTCACTAGGATTACCTGTCGTGGCTCGTCCCAGCGAGGAACTAGACAGTTTCTTCTCCTGTGGATTTTTATGCGGACCCAGTCTCCTGGATTCAAGTCGTGGGCTGGTTTTCTTTCAAGAGTGGTCGCATCCGGTCCAACCTGATGAAACACAGAACGCACCACATCAGCCAGTCCTTTGCAATAATCCAGTACTAGATCATCAGTTATAGTCAATAACTTATTGACAGGCACTTGTGCTTGTCTCATTGCTCATCCCATGATCACCTCATGAGGACTAAGTCCAGTTTTCTTTTCAGGAATGCTTCTGATGGTCATCAGGACAAGGGGCAGTGCATCTGGCCATTTGAGTCCTGTAGCTTGACACATTTTTCCTAACCTGTTCTTAATTGTTCCATTCATTTGCTCTACTACCCCAGAAGCCTCTGGTCTGTATGCACAATGCAGTTTTTGTTTAATACTTAATGCTTCACAAATCAATTGGATCAACTCATTCTGAAAATGTGTTCCTCTATCTGTCTCAACCGTGACTGGAAAACCATACCTTGGAATAAACTCACGCAGCATAAGTTTTGCTACCGTTATTCCATCATTCCTTCTAGTGGGGTATGCCTCCACCCAACGAGAAAACAAACAGACGACCACTAGAACATATTTTAGTCTGTTACAAGGGGGCATTTCGATGAAGTCTAATTGCATTCTAGTGAACGGACCTCCTTCTCGTCCTATTGTTCCTAGACTCACTATTGTCTTTCTTCCTGGATTAAACTGTTGACAAATAAGACATCTTTGACAAAGACTTTCAGCTATGGCTCTGAATTTTGGGTTATACCATGTTTGTCTAAAAAGTCTGATCATTGCATCTCTCCCAATATGAGCTTGTCCATGGTACATCCGTGCCATGTCTGCAATCATGCTATCAGGCATAACTGGTCTTTCATCTCGGTAAACCCACACACCATTGTTTTCTTGCCTTCTACATCCTGCTTTTAGCCAGTAATCTTTTTCCTCATCATTTGCAGCTTCCTGTAACTGTCTCACCTCATCCCATGTCTCGACAGTGTTAGTAACAAGCATTGGCATAGCCAATAGGTCTCGCCTTTGGAACCTTATAAGTATTTAGTTATGCTGTACAATATCCTTGGTGCAACAACATCAACTGTTGCATGTCTAAACACTTATAAGGGCCCAAAGGCGAGACCTATTGGCTATGCCAATGCTTGTTTACTCTTGTTTTGTTTGTACATGAGGTGCTTTTACCATGTTGGTCCAGTTCCTCCAGCTCAGAGAAGATTTTTTTTCTCCATTTTTCCTTTTTCGCCACAAAAGTCTTTATTATGAATGATGTAAGTGTTAGAATAGACGGCTTAAGCATTTAATGCTATTTAAAAATATCGAAATGTTATTATGTTTAAAGTCCATGGTTTAGGTAAACGTGGGACCATGTCTGAAGGCCCGGGTAAACAAAACAAGGAGGCAGGGAAGTGGCGTTTATTGGTTAGATCAGCTGCAAGCTCCCTCTATTCGCAGCAGGTTTTGTTTGGACGTTTTATCACCTTTGTAATCCGCTTTTCCCCAGATCCATCAGGGATGACACAGGAGGATGCCGGATGTACTTGAAACGTTCCAGACAACAGCTCAGCAGGTTAAGGTATTGAGCTGTGTCTACCGTGCTTTATTGGAAGGAGCTGAGAAGGACTCAGGCTTTTGCTAAAATAAAGACCCCACAACACTGAAAACTAAAGAGACTCATCACAGTTAATGCAGGCGGTTCAGAGCAATTAGCGCTGATTGGTAGCTTCTTAAAGCCCCCAAAACAAAAACAGAATGTAAAAGAACTTACTGTAATTGCCCTGCACCCCCTCCAGCTTCATCAGGGTAATGTACCGGCTAACGTCAGCGCCTCTTTTGTTATGCAACGTTATTGGAAAGGGGGTCGAGGACAGTATATGTTTAACAATCTACGCGAAGTGTTTTTTATACATAAACATCCCATGCTGAGAAGTGTGTAAAAACAGGGCCGGCAAGGACTGGCGCCTCTGCTACAGAAACCACACATGCTGTGCTCAAGACAATAGTTCTGCGCCATTTTGAAGAGAAACCAGGAGGGCAGTGCGGCAAATTTGGCACCAAGCAGGCAACAGATTCCTTAAATTAGGCTGTATCTGTATACTTTAAAATAAGAAATCCAAACAAAGCCAAACCGAAAAACCTAGTCTCACCTATAGCTGCAACATGATTTGAAGTGATTTGCACGGCATGATTTGGTGCTTTTTGAACACCAGTTTCAGAGGATCCAATTATGGCATATTGCTTCTTTTTCTGACATTGGGCAAATAAATCCAGCATCAAAAATAGAGATTATACTAGTTAAAAAATAAAGGCACTAAAATAAAGAAAATAAAAAATCGAAAAAAAGCTATACGTTCTAAGAATAAAACAAACGTAAAAGAGCAAAAAACGAAAAAGGTGCGTTATGTACTGAGCCATGTTAGAGGTGATATTGTGAAGGCCTAGGCTAGTAATACTGCGCACTACATTAAAATAGGGAATGGGCCAGGGGTCGAATTGAAAGGAGGACATGGAGGGGGTGGGCGGTGGAGCAAACAGGGCAAGGGAACTACAGCAGGGGAACACAGTCGCCTAAAAATAACGAAGAAAAAGAAACCCCGACTCCCTAAAAATCCTGACAAAATCCTGATTTTTTTCTTTGAACGCGTTTTACGTATTTCTTTAAGAAAAAGACAAATGAAACCACCAGCCATCATTCACGTCCGTCAATTATAGACGTGACATCTTGACAAGTTCTGGTATGTTATTTTATGTTGAGTCCAGGACAGGGGAAAGAAGGGTGCGAGAGTGGGGCCTTGCGGATGGCCCAGTCCTTTCCAAAACGATAGCGTCTCACCACAATGAGCGACTCTTTTTCTGTACTAACACAAAGAACTGCGCGAATTTTTAACAAAACGGAAAACAAGTGGTGGGTTCTATTTTTCTAATGTGACACAACAAAACGAGACACAACACATCAGTCATACGCATTTTGGACATTTCCAGTTTTGTGAAAAACGATCTGCTGTAGCGGTGCACAAAACCCGTCTTGATTTAAACGCGGTTGAAGTTAGCCTAACCATGAATTAACAAGCGGGGAACCAAAAAGTAAGAGAGGCAATGCTGCCGGTGATCCGGGAATCGACGCGAGTTCAAGAAGGCCGAGGGTGAGCTCCTGCCGCATCGGTTCTGTGGCCCGTGTGCCGGAGGAGGAGGCGCCGCGGCCGCGAAGGGAAGGGTGCTGCGGGAGTGGAATAGACCGCACACATTGAAGGGGCCAGGAACCACTTGAACAACAGAGGAGCGGGGGCGAGCGAGCGCGGCAGCCTGCAGAGCTGACCAAACGCTCGTGCGTCGTGGCTGGCCTTTTTGGGATGGGTACGCGCGGCAGACATGTGTTTCCAATTATCGCGCCCGCGTCTGGGCACGATAATTGGAAACACATGTTTGCCGCGCGTACCCATCCCAAAAAGGCCAGCCACGACGCACGAGCGTTTTTGGGACTGCTTTTCAAACTCGCTTACTAAAAGTCTTCGCCTCTATGCAGCGCTTGCGCGCTACTCGAGGCTCGACCTAAAAAGCAAAGGAGAAGAGATATGCTCCCTTTCTCGATTCCTGTTTAAGGATACCATGTTCTCTGCACAGTATTTAGCTATCTCATCCGCATAATTATTACCGACAGCTATGTAATCTTCATTTTTCTTATGTGCTTTGCATTTCACTACAGCTATCTGCTTAGGCAGCTGTATCGCCTCAAGCAGTTTCTTTACAAAATCTCCATTTCTGATAGGTGTTCCTGCAGACGTCAAGAAACCTCTTTGTGACCAAATCTGACCGAAGTCATGCACGATACCGAAACCATACTGGCTATCGGTCACAATCGTAACTCGTACATTTCTTCCCAACTTACATGCTTGAATCAAAGCAATCAATTCTGCAACTTGGGCAGACCTTATTCCTTTCAGACAAGACGCTTCCATCACAGTTGCCACTGTGCACACTGCGTAAGCTGCGCTTAAAACTCCTTCTTTCGTTCTTAAGCATGAGCCATCCACAAACATGACATAATCTGATTCCTTTAAAGGCTCATCTTTTATGTCAGCTCTTGGTTTTGTGCAATATTCCAGCACATTCAGACAATCATGATCTACTTCATCTTGTTCAATTATACTCTCTTCATCTGGCAATGATGTCGAAGGATTCACATTCATACATCTATCTATGGTCACATTTTCTGCACTCAAGATTACTTTTTCGTACTTAGTCAGCCGACTATGTGTCATGTACTGTGTTTTTGTTCTCGTCAAAAGAATTTCTACTGAATGGGGAACATATACTCTCAGTGGATACCCCATCACTATACCTTCACTTTGTTCCAGACTTACACAAGTAGCAGCAACAGCTTTCAGACATCCAGGCAACGCTTTTGCTATAGGATCTAAAACAGCTGAGAAATAAGCAATTGGTCTCTTCATTGTTCCATGTTTTTGTACCAGTACTGAAAATGCACATCCATCTCTTTCACTGCAGTACAATTCAAAATCCTTTTCATAATCAGGCATTCCTAAAGCAGGGGCC
The DNA here is from genome assembly GCA_963921515.1 of Calotriton arnoldi. Lineage (NCBI taxonomy): Eukaryota > Metazoa > Chordata > Amphibia > Caudata > Salamandridae > Calotriton > Calotriton arnoldi. The sequence goes on along the minus strand of CAWUFW010000539.1, from coordinate 2,434,399 downwards.
TCACACAATTTCTTTTTCAACTCTTTGAAAGATTTCATTTCTTCGTCATTCAACTCAAAAGGATCTTTTACATCCTTCTTGGTCAGTTTTTGTAATGGTTTAGCAATCAAGGAAAAACCACTTATCCATTGTCGGCAATATCCAACCATTCCCAGAAACATTCTTACCTCTCTTTGCGTCATTGGTGCTCTCATTCCTTGAATCATTTTTACTCTTTCTGTCGCTATCTTTCGCACTCCTTTCTCAATTTTATGCCCTAAATATTGGACTTCTTTTTGGCAAAATTGCAATTTCGAAGGGGACACTTTATGTCCTCTTTTCTCTAGATGGTTCAGTAAAGCAATTGTATCACTTACACATGCTTCTTTTGTTTTCGATGCCACCAACAGGTCATCGATATACTGCACCATCACTGACTTTTCTGGCATTTTCAAATCTTCCAGGGACTTCTTTAAAATCTGATTAAAGATTGAGGGGCTTTCTGTATACCCCTGAGGAATTCGGCACCATGCCAAAATACGCTCTCCGAACCGGAACGCAAATAATGGCTGGCTATCTGGATGCAAAGGAATAGAGAAAAATGCGTGACACAAATCTATCACTGTGTACCACTCAGCTTCGTGTGGAATTTGGTATAGAATTACTGCAGGGTTTGGCACTATTGGACAACAAGGCACAACTATTTTGTTGATCTTTCTCAAATCCTGTACTATTCTATATGTTCCGTTTGGCTTTTCAGTCCCATAATAGGTGAATTACATGGACTGCTCATTATTTCTTTTAGAATTCCCTGTTCGATCATTTTATTTATTACAGGAGTTATTCCTTCAATTATTTCTGGAGTCAATTTATACTGTGGCGTATTTGGGTAAATTGTTCCTTCTTTTACTGTTACTTTTACGGGATCAACTTCTTTCATTAATCCAATATCTTCTCCTGTAAAATCCCACACATTTTCTTTCACTGTATTTTTCAGTTCTTTTGGAAGTTTTTCTGCATCAAATGCAGGAAACAAACCACTCATTTCAGGTTCCTGATTCATCAGTGTTACTTTATACAATACATCTTCATCTGGGGTTTGAAATCCAATTCCATCTGGCGTACAATAAATTGTGCAATTCATTTTGCACAAAAGGTCACGACCTAAAAGATTTACAGGACTACAATCGCACACTACAAATCTATGCATTTTGCTAAAAGAACCAATTTTTACTTCCACTAATTCAGTAAGTGGTGTTTTAATCTGCTGATTTGCTACTCCTACTACTTGGATGTATTCACCTGAGAGAGGAAGGTTTGGAATTTCCACTGATCTGACAGTAGAACGGGTAGCTCCAGTATCGACAAGGAATGTTACATTTGCACCATTCACTTCTCCATCCACAAAGGGACCAGACTGATCTACCTCTAGAGTTGCGCCAAGTACGCACTCTTTTCCCTCTCCTAGGCACCGTCATGAACTTTCATCCGCCTCATCCTCACTCTGTCGCAACCAATACTGAGAAATGTTAGCTGCTCGCGGCAACTGTGTTACCTGCTCTCCTCCGTAGAATCCTGTTTCTGTACTGTATCTTTGCTGGTTAACAGTGTTGGGAAGTGGTGGTTGTGGCACCTGACCTTGTTGAACAACTACCTCATTCTGCACCTGTGGAGTTAATGATTGATTTTCCGGATTAGGTTTAGGTGGGAACTTACACTCGTTTCTCCAATGCCCTAATTTTCCGCAATTATGACAGGGCCATTTCTTCTTTGCCTCCTCTAGACTCACTTGACCTTTCCCTTTACCTATGTTAGGTCGCGATTTATTCTGTCCTGTTTCATTCCCACTATTATTGTCCAATTGAGCTTCTTGCTTTTCTGCCACTTTCACCTGTGCCCACATTGCCTTCTCTTTCAATTTACGCTGTCTACTCTCAATATCATCACTACAATACTTAGCATACCTCAGTACCTCATCTACCGTGCCATTTTGCCAATTAATCATATGCTATTTAATCATTTCACAAATCTCTGGTTTCAACCCAAACACAAATCTGTATACGAAATGACTCATATCTTTTTCACTCAACTCCTCATATCCACTATACTGCTTGAAAACCAACAACAACCTTTCATAATAGGCATGTACAGACTCCTTACTTTCCTGTGTAGTTCTATCAATTTTCACCCAATCTGTTTCTTTAGGAGGAATCTTATTTTTCAAAAAGGTAATCACCTTATCGTACTTCCTCATCACCTCAGGACCTGGAGCTCCTGTCTTAGGATCTCTTGGATATTCTGTAGTTGGCCAGTCAACTGTAATTTTACACTCAGACCACAAATCAGTTGGCACCACTATGTCAAACAATCCATCTAAATCTATCCACAACACTTTTGAAACCTTCACAAACCTCTCTACTTGTCGGTACCATTCAACTGGTTTCTCTCTCAGCTTCGGGAATTCATTTGTAAATGACAGTATATCCTGCCTAGTCCAGTGAACATGCACATAACTACCACCTGGAGTTTCTCTCATAGGGTATTCTCTGGCAACAGGTTCTTTTTCAGTTATCATAAAAGCCAAAGAAGCTTTGTCTGTAGTTTTCTCATTCTTTTTCGTCCATCTAACTTTCCATCTGTCCACATCACCCCATTTTCTCAGTAACACAATTAACTCTTTTATCTGTGTCAGCCTTCCTGCTGTGTTCAAGTTTTCAATATCTTTCTCACAAAAGTCTACTCTGTAGGGTTTCTGCAATGTTTTCACTTTCGCAAAATCTATTCCAATTTCACTGGCTATCTCTTCTAGTTTGTCATGTAAATTCTTTGCTCTCCATGTAATACTTTTGCACAGAAACATTATTTCATCATCCTGGTAATTTTTTATCTTTTCTGTACCAATCGTTCCTAGAATTAATTCTTCCATGTCAATTTTTAACCTAATTACATCTAATGGTTTTTCTTCTGGTTCTTTCATTTTAAATGCCTTCATCCACTCATTTAACTCATCAGGTGTCGGACCTATGGGTGTATTATTTAGTTCTATCCAATTACCACTCTTTTCAGGAGTCTCTGTTGCAGATTCTGTTACCATATGCATTTTCCTACCATTACACTCATTCACCGTCAAATTTGTAGGTGGACTTGGTCTGTAAGTACTAGCCAAATTACTTGTACTTGCACTTGGTTCCATCCTTTCTTTTTCTCTCTGAAATTGTGAACTCATAGGAATCACTAAGGACCGTTCATCAATTTTCTGATTCTCAAAAACTGGTATTACTGGACCTATTGTTACAGGTACAGTCACAGCTTCCATGTTTTTCGTTAATTCCCTAATTTTCTCAGTTAGTTCTTTTGTTGTCCTTGCTAATTCGCTTGCATTGTCACTTTCTACTCCTTCATTTTGTGAAGTTCTTATTTGATCTTGTGACCTATTTATTTCAATTCTTTTTACCGGACTTTTATTTCGCACAGTCTCTATTAGCGGCGCATTTGGTGTCACTACTGTAGAACTCTGCTGATACGGAGGTGGATTTCTATTTAAAATATCTTCCAGTAATTCATCATCCGTTTCACTCTCATGCATATATTTCTCCCTCTCCATATGTTTCTTTTTCTCAGTACGTTTTCTCTTAGTCCCTTCCTCAACTGTAAAAGCCGGAAACAAACCTCCTGTCATGTTAGCACATCTCCATCGTTTTATTCTATCCTCATGATTTATTCCCCACATTCTTCCAGGCATAAACTCATGATCTCTTAAACCTCTGAATCTCTCTCGCTCATACATCTCATCCTCCCATTCCGTCAATGCTTCAAACTGTGTCGGTCTAGGTCTAGGTTCTAGATTTGTCATCTTTTCTCGCAAATTTCGCAAAACCGCTACACTAAATGAACCATTCTCAGGGAAAGCTAATGCACCATCATTCTTCGTATACTTTGCCCAATTTTCCAACCATATGCATGTATGATATCCATATTTCAGCATCATGTGTGAAGCTGCTGATTTCGGCGGAGGAATTACTTGTCCCTCTCTAGTCACAACCTTTTTGTCTTTCTTAAAGAAATTCTTTATTTTTGTCGTCCATGACGTTCTCTCCCTTTCATACTCGTAATACGGCATGTTTTCAATTGGTTTTTCTCTTCAAACCAGCACTGTTCCGTGTACGGAACTTCAACCAATCACAGCGCGACTCACACTAACGCACCAATCAGAACAATTCCCTTCTTCCGCGGACCAACCAATCCTAGCGCGGCACTTTTCTACGTCACTCTTGACTGTGTTCACGTGACTAGCGCACTATCCAATCCTAGCGCGGCACTGTCGATGTCACTCCTGCTCTTTTACCCCTCCTTTACAAAAATTATCGGCACATTTTCTTTTCACTGTTTCTTCGTTAGTTACAACAATTAAAACAATTCCATAGTCTGATTCGCAAAACAAAGTGACAGCTTTGTCCTTTTATACAAGAATCCTGTATTTCCAGTAGGCAGCGCTTACCTCTACCCTACTACAGAATTATTAACTCTCGCCGATAAAGTAGCACTTCCCTCTACCTTACCCTTCTTTCAAGCAAACAATTAACTCGTTTCTCTGGGGATAAGACACATGTGGAGACTAGGCTCCTGAGAATTAAGGCCAAAGTTTCACAAGAAAACGTGATTTGCTATCTCAGTTACACACCTTTCGTACAGAAAATCCCTAACATAACACAACCTGTGTTATTACCAAAATGAATTCAGACCATGTACCAAATTCCATGTGACTTCTCTTGCCACACGTGTTCCACTTCCTACATCCCAGAAGCGTGAAAACTCACATATAACATAACGCGACTCAACATATAGTGTTAGTCATCAAAAATAATCAATAATCAATAATCAATAATCACTAAACTAATCTATAGAAACCATAACTCTGCTACCAAGAAATCTGATGCAGCGCGTACAATAAAAACTATTTTCCTCCTAGGTCACTTATCGGTCATCCAGGCGCGACTTATATTTTCTCACATCCACATGACGATGGGGCCCATAACATCGCCTATCACACACACACACACACCTGGATTTCCTCTACACCTTTACGAAAATCTATACTCCTAGGAGAAACATGAGAACTAAATGAAAAACATCATTTATGTACTGCTGGAAAGAGCCGGGATACCTTATTACTTTAACCTATCGCTTTCTTAGTTATTTCTTAAGATATTCCTGCTCATCGTTTTGTCGATGGATCATCTAGTAAGAAATCAGTTTGTAGTGATTAAGACCAGCTAAATCACAATAACCAATTACTAGTGTCACAATCATTTAGTAAAATAACCACTGAGTCGTTTGATTAAGAATCTTACATTTTATATAATTTTAAAAGCATGAGAAAGAATTTAGATTTTTTATTCAATTATTCATTCATTATTAATTCAAATATTTATTAAGCAAAATCAATTTTATTGCAGAAAGGAAATTTTGTCATGAAGCAAAAACCCTAATTACCTGCCTATCTTTCCTAATTTAGCCTAAGGATCTAAAACCTAAGTTTAAGAATTAAAAATAACCTGATTCTCATACTCAACTGGAAAAATAAGACAGCAACAGAAACTTCAGCTCGTCAGCATCAGCTACCTGCAACCCGTCCCATCTAACAGTCTTTCAGCATCTCCCGCTCAGTAAAATGGATCGATCTGGACCACCAAGCACTGGAAGCCACCAACTCCAACACCGACTCTGACTGCGACTCTCCAACTCTGACCCCCTCCCACTAAGAGTAGGCCCTCTTATACCCTAATTCTAACTTTGCTAACTAAATTGTTGCAACATTAATAACGCGCTTTCCTTTCATTGGTCCATTCATTTCATCTATTCATTCTTAATCAAGTTCTCCCGGATCCAACTTGTTCTTTGGAATGTATATGTTCATTTCCTTTCTCACAGTTCAAGACATGTTTCCATCCGCTTCGATCAGTACATTTGTAACTTCTTTCGATACATTCGAGAACTCTGCAGGCATTGTCCTTTCTCTTAAAACGGTTTCCCACGGTTCTTTGCTGATCACCACGGCACACTATCAGTTCAATTAGGTCACATCAGCCTTGACCATTCTTGCATCCTAGCCTCTCAGCATCATCACATGGTTAGCTTTTCTCCAACTTTTTCTCCCTTGTCACGCGTTTCCCCGCACAGGCGCACTTCAATAACCGGCAGCCATTTTATATCGCCACTCGTTTATACTTAGAAGCACTATTTTGAAATAAACAAAACATAATTAAAATAGAGAAACATAGCCTTTTCGTTTCCCTCCCGTCATCTACGTACCCCAATTAGTTATTACCTAGCAGAAAGCAACATTTAAGCTGTTCCTTACTTACCATCACTATTGTTTTTGCAACGACACGTTTATATTCTATGAAGCACAAATCATGCATTTATTATTTATTTAGTACGCAATTATTCTTATGTTATAATTAGACACACAGACATTCGTTAATAGATTATTCAGCCCATATACTTGCGTGTTACCCTTCCCTCACGTACAGTGTTGATTAATACATTTACACGAACATTTTATTAATTATTTATAAAATTTGTTAGGGGTTAAAAAATTGTATTTTCTCTGCTCCATCAGGAGTCGGGGCTGCGATTTTGAACTGACTCCATGTGGGGTGGAACCAGCCGGTCAGTCAGCGGAAGGAGTCCTTGTAGAGTTAATAGGGCTTTGGGGGGCCGACCACCGGGAGGCTTGCCCCTCCGGGGTGTTTTGGGCCGTGGTGCAGCCCAGAGCCCAATTGGGCTCGTTGGGCTACACTTGGGCTAGGGGAAATAAAACCGGACATTTTAGGGTGCCGTGTCACCATTTTAGTAAGGTGACACGGCGGCCGGTTGGGGCAGCTGGGTGCGTGGGTGGGAAAGTTTTTTCGGTCGGGTGTGTGCGCAGGCTTCCCATATGGTCTAGCAGTTAGGATTCCTGGTTTTCACCCAGGTGGCCCGGGTTCGACTCCCGGTATGCGGTTGGGGCAGCTGGGTGCGTGGGTGGGAACGTTTTTTCTAGCTTTCGGCTTTTGCAGCATTTGAGTGGCAGCGTAGGATAGAGATGGCAGAGGATCCCCGGGTGAGCGAAGCCATGCGCCTGCTCGCGGAAGCAGGCCGCATGGATCTGGTGCGGGCGGACCCCGCGGTGAGGTCCGCGCTGCGGGCGGCGGAAGGGGTTGCCACGGCGGTGTTGGCATGTTTGCCGCTGCGGTCCCGTAATGCGGGAAGCAAGAAACCGATGAGTGTGTGCGGTCGCATTACCAGTGCGGCCGCACGAGTGAAGAAGCAGCAGGGGGCGGGGCGCCCCTCGGCGTCCCGCTCTTGATTTCATGGCGGGAGCGGGCAGGGCCGTAGTAAAGGCAAGGAAGGTTGCGGCGGACGTGAGGGCCGTGCGCGCATGCCCACACATGAGGAGGGGGAAGAGGGAGCCATATGCCAGGGCAAGAGCAGAGTGGGCAAGAAGGTGGCAAATGGGAGCTACCGGCAGGGGGACCAGGGGCTGTTGTCAACCTGCGGGCTCAGGCACCTCAGGAGCCAACCACTGGCAACAGGAGGAGGGAGGGGCCAGGCACCTCGTGGAGCAGCCCCTGGAGGGAAGGGAGTGGGGGGAGGGACCAAGCAGTGTGGATCAGCACCCAGGGGGCAAAGGAGGCCCAGGAGGGAAGGGAGTGGGGGGATGGACCAGGCAGCCAGGAGCAGCAACCAAAGGGAGCAAAGTGGGGTCAGGTGGGGACAGATGCCGTCCCATGAATTAGGAGGGTGGTTGGAAAGGGCCCCTGCGGGGCTCAGGCAGAGCTGGTCTGAGGAGGGGCGTTGGGCAAAGGACAGGATCCCCCCGGTGCTGGGGGGGTGGAGGTGTCGCTGAAAGGAGGCCCCCAGCTAAAGAGGGAGGGGGGTTGGGGTATGTGTCAGCCAGGCTGGTTGACATTTTAGAGTGGAGCGAGGGGGAGAAGCATGAGGGAAGGGGGAGAGGGGGCACAGGCGAGGGGCACCGGGCCCCGGCTGCGTTATATTTGTGCTGGAAGGAGGGCCAGGGGGGATGCATGGCGGGGGGGACACTCATCAGGTTTGGGCAGGAAGAGGGTGAGGGGGGCAGAACAGGTGGAGGGGGCAAGAGACATTTCACCTGAGGGGCAAGAGGGGGGGGTTATTGGCAGTGGTGTCCAGGGTTGCCAGGAGCAGGTGAGGGCATTAACCCTGGCACGTCGGACCTTACTTTTCCTTTGCAGGGGCAACAGGCCATGATTTCGGGTGAGTCGCATGCAGCTCCGTGGCACCGATCTGACGGGTGGGCATTGTCACGAGCGGGCAACCAGACCCCGGCGAGGGACCTACAGGATACGGCGATTTGGAGGACGGAGGCGCAAGCAGTGGTGCCAAAACCCCTGTGGGTCGATGCAGCATCAGGGGCGGTGGCGCAGGGCTCTGGGCAAACATACAGGGTTAGGGAGGAAGGATTGAGGCCAGGCCAGTTTGGTTCAGGCGTATGCTTGGAGGAATTAATACGCAGTGGAAGGGAAGCGGCACAGTCACGCATGCGGGAGTCATTGGCAGGGGGACATTTGCAACTGGACTATGACGAGGATAGCGTTGAGGAAGGGAAATCCTAGATGATGAGGAGGAACAGGAGGGAGGCGGGGGCTTCAATAAAGCTGTGCCTAGTGTGTTGCAGATGGACCGGGAAGAGCAACGTACTGGTACAAATAGCGTGGTGCCACCTCCTGCACGACTGGTTAGGTGGCGGGATCCGGTGAGGACGCCGACCTTGACGCCAGGTAAGGGCGAGAAAGAGGCAAACATGTTTAGTCGAGTAAAAGGGAGAGTGTCAGTGGGGACGGATGCACGGGGGAGACGGGGAGGTGCACCTGCTGAGGGGGTTATACGTCAAGGATGCTGGGGTAGGTTCTGAGTCACTGGATTTAGTCGGGGACGAGAAGAAGGCGAGGGCGACTGCAAATGGGCAGGGGGAAGAGCAGGCGGACGGGTCAAGAAAGGTGACAGCTACAGAGGACAAGGGGGAACAGGGGGCCCAGGCAGACGGGACTAAGGAGAGCCACGAAATTAAGCTCAAGCGGCTACCATACATGGGAGAAACCAAGCTGCTGGGAGCACCCCATATGTTATCGACGAAGGAGAAGATTTGGAATGGAGAATATGTAGATATATTGAAGCTGCTACATAGGGAACTGAGGGCCAAAGAAGGGTCGAAGGAGGAAGAGCTAGAACTGGCTAAGAGGCCCCGGGTGCCCATGACCATTGAAAATACCCGGGTAGATCCGTTGCCTTGTTCAAATACATGGACGTGATCAGAAGAGCACAATTGACATACGGGGGATACGCATGGTCACATTATGATGAGGAGTTCAGGGCTAGGCTCGCATGGGACACAGAGGCTAAGTGGGGGGAGATAGATTCAGGTCTTTACCAACAGATAATGAGAGCAGTGAAGTTTTGGAAGACGACATATACGGCCAGCGGCCTGCCACTGGTTTACCGCCCCTTTCAGAGCCGCCCCACCCGAGGGGGGGTGGGATACACAGCTAGAGGCATAGGAAATGGGAAAGGGGCATGTTGGGATTTCAACAAGGGTACATGTTCCAGGGAGTACTGCAAGTTCAGGCATGAATGCTCGAAGTGCTCAGGCAGGCACCCACTGAGACAATGCTACGGGCCGGGCTTCAGCGGACAGGGACAGCAGTTTAACCAAGGGGCTCAGCAGAATGCTGGGAATAGGGGTGGCAGAGGAGCGCAGGGGAATATGGGGAAAGGCTCATACACCCATTAGACAGGCATGTTTGGAGCAGTTTTTGGCAGCCTATCCACTCGCAGAAGATGCAGATTTATTGAGAGTAGGTTTCAGAGAAGGTTTTCAACTCGGCTATGAGGGGCCTCGGTCCGCCAGGTGGGCCGAAAATTTGAAATCAGCTAAAACACACACAGGGGTAGTGAGGGACAAACTGTTTAAGGAAATAGCGGAAGGGCGCATGGCAGGCCCATTTTCAGTCTGCCCCATCAAGGATCTGATTATTTCTCCCATAGTGATCGTGCCAAAGAAAGAACCAGGGCAGTTCAGGCTGATACAACACCTCTCCTGGCCGGAAGGGTCGTCGGTTAACGATTTCATAGCGGACGAACTGACAGCAGTTTCTTATTCATCAGTGGACGTGGCCAGAGAGTTAGTGGCGACGGTAGGGAAGGGAGCCATGATGGCAAAATGCGACATTAAGTCGGCCTTTCGCTTACAGCCTATACACCCTGATGATTACCAGCTGCTCGGTATACAGTTTGAGGGGCTCATATTTGTGGACAAGGCCCTGCCAATGGGCTACTCAATATCCTGCGCTTTATTTGAGCGTTTCAGTTCATTTTTGCAATGGGTTTTCACTTGGCACACGGGCAAAGAGACGATGACACACTACCTTGACTACTTCTTCCTGGTGGGCCAGCCTGGTTCAATGGACTGTCAGCACTAGCTGACAAGTTTTCAGGAGCTCATGGGCCAATTGGGTGTGCCCCTGGCACCAGAGAAGACAGAAGGTCCAAGTACGGTGTTGTCATTTCTTGGCATTGAACTAGATTCGGAAGCGATGGAGGCACGCCTTCCGAATGACAAAAAGCTGCACATGTTGATTTTGATTGACGACATATTGGCAAAGAATAGGGTGACTGTCAGGGAGGTGCAAGTACTGCTAGGACATCTGAACTTCACATGTAGGGTAGTCAGGGCAGGACGGACTTTCTGCAGGAGGTTGGGGAGGTCTCTGGCGGGTTTGACAATGCCAAACCATCACATGCGTCTGTCCGCAGGGACGATGGAAGACCTACGCTTGTGGTGAACATTTTTGGAGGATTTTAATGGCATCCCCATGGCGACGCCAAAGGAGTGGGAGGTCACCATATACACCGATGCTGCGGGGGCTCACGGTTTTGGGCTTTACTGCGATGGGAGATGGTGCGCAGAAGAGTGGCCTCGACACTGGAAGAATGGGGGGAGGAGCATCGCCTTTCTGGAGCTTTTCCCTCTAGTGGTGGCTGTCGCAGTTTGGGCGCAGGATTTGGCACTCAAGAAGGTGATTTTTAAAGTGGATAACATGTCAGTGGTTCAAGTGGTGAACAGGCAATCGGCAAGGGATGCGCAGGTATTAAAGTTGATGAGGGTTTTTGTCCTTAGCTGTCTGAAACATGACATTTTGTTTCAAGCCAGACATGTGCCAGGTGTGGACAATGACATAGCGGACGCTTTGTCTCGTTCACAGTGGGAGAGGTTCCATGGGCTAGTCACGGAGGCGGACGAAGGCAAGACGCCGGTTCCAGCAGGGATGTGGTCCGTAGGAGACAAAGGATGCTTAATCTGGTGGTAGGGTCTCTGGCAGCATCGACGCGGAAGGCATATACTCAGGCATGGAGGGAATTTCTGGAGGGGGGCTCAGAGAAGATCAGAACAATGGGCAAGGGAGGAGGAGGTGGTCCAGTTTATTTTGTCACTGATTGACAGAGGTTTGTCGAAGGTTACTATAGCAGGCAAATTGTCAGGCATCGCTTTTATGGGGAAACTCTGCTGGGGCTACGCTCCTTCAGCTGGGGAGTTATGCAGCCACATACTAGAGAGTTGGGTGAGAGAAAAGGGCGTTAGGCCACGGGTGAGGAGACCGGTGTCTAAGGTTTTGTTGTCCGGCTTGCTGCAAGCAGTGCCTCAGATCTGCAGGAACCAAGAGGAGGCTGTTTTGTTTTCCACTCTAATGTCGTGGATGTACTTTGGGGCTTTCCGGGTGTCAGAACTTTTGTGTAGGAAGGGTGTGCAGGGAGTGCAGTGGGGCGAAGTAGAATTGAGGGAAGAGAGGGTGGCATTGAGGATCATACAATCCATGACAGACCAAAGAGGAACGGGGAGGTGAGTGGTTATGTGTGCCACAGATGACAGGGAGGTGTGGCCAGTTCTTTGGGGAAGGGCTTTGAGTTGGTGGTGGCTGCCGGGCTGTGGGCGGTTTTCAGTAGGGGCACAGGCCTCCGGGTTACAGCATCACAGCTGCTGTGGATAATGCGACGAGCGCTATTGTGCGTAGGTGAATCACCGAGCGATTTTGGTACTCATTCTTTCCGCATAGGGGTAACAACGGATGTGGCCAAGCAGGGTTGGGGAAGGGACAGGATTATGCGCTTGGGAGGATGGAAGTCGGATTGCTTTAAAAGATACATTCAGTTACGGCATTTGGGGGGGAAGAGGCATAAAATTGTTCCAGTGTTTTTTCTCACATATGTGTCTTTTCAGGTGCAGTGGCTGGGCCAGCGTCCACGGAGTTGTCCATTTGGATTGTTGGCCATTCCTTCGTTAAGTGGGCTGAGCGTAACGAGTGGGATAAAGGGAAAGGTTTGAGTCTCGGTCTCGACACAGCTTTGTTTAAGTGTTTCTGGCATGGAAAAGGGGGCATGGGATGGCATGAGTTGTTTCCGGTGTTAAATAAGCTAATTAGAGGTAACATTTGCCCAGATGTTTTGATCATTCACTTGGGTGAGAACGATTTGGTGTTGTGTAAGGGCTTGGCCCTGTTGAAGCAGATGAAGAGGGACTTATTGGAAATTAAGCAGCAATGGTCTGGATGTTATGTCATATGGTCAGAGTTCATCCCGAGAAGGCATTGGAGGGGGGCAGAGAGACCTGCAGCAATAGATAAGGCCAGGAGGAAAATCAACAGGGACATGAGATTATTTTGCGAAAAGGAGGGCATCAGGAGAGTGGAACACCCCGAGCTTAGATACGCCGCAATCTATTTTTTCAGACAGGATGGGGTGCACTTGTCACGTTTTGGTTTGGAGTTGTACATCATCCAAATTAAGGAAGTACTAGACAGAGCATTGGACATTAGAAGGTATCCGAAGAAGTCCTAGGCCTAGTTGGGAGGTCAAAAAAGTTTGAGAGGCAGGGACTTTTTTGTGTGGCATTTTTCTTGGTAACTAGTTGTTTATAAACTTTAGGGGTGGGGGTGGGAGGCAAGGTAGGAAGAAAAATATTTAGTGAGGTTTAGTTTTGTACGGCAAAGGCCAAGGGAAATGTTTTGTTGTAAGGTGCACCTGTCTTCAATAAAGCGGCCTTTTCCAAACATATAGAGCTTTTTGTGGTCTGTGCTGTACCCCCCTTTGGCCCAATAGGGCTTTGGGGGGGCGGCCGACCACCGGGTGGCCGCCCCCCCACGGCGGCCGGTTGGGGTAGCTGGGTGCGTGGGTGGGAAAGTTTTTTCTCCCGCCCTCCCTCCCTGTTTGTTAGGGGGGTTCCCCCCCCTTTTTTCTCAGGAGGCTGTTTTTCATTGGACACAGGTGCGCTAGGGTGGATTTTTGTATTTGGGTGTCGCTTGAAGCAGGTGCTGGTGTTTTTCTTGGTAACTAGTTGTTTATATTGTTTGCAGGTTAAGTTTAGGTTTGGAAAAAGTTACTCCAGGAGCAGGCAGGAAGGGGAAGGTAGCATGGGAAATGTTTAGTTAGATAGTTATCTTAGGAAGTAGGAAGAGGTTACAGGGTTAATATGGCAGCATGGAATGACCGAGTTGGGGGTTATACATTGTTGCAATGGAAGGGGAAAGGGGAAACTTTAGGGGTGGGGGTGGGAGGCAAGGTAGGAAGAAAAATATTTAGTGAGGTTTAGTTTTGTACGGCTATGGCCAAGGGAAATGTTTTGTTGTAAGGTACACCTGTCTTCAATAAAGCGGCCTTTTCCACACATATAGAGCTTTTGTGGTCTGTGCTGCGCCCCCCTTTGGCCCAAAGCATTGTGCCTGTGCAAAAAGGCCTAATGAGCGCAGCCGGGTGTCATTTTAGGAGTAATTATGTGTTCGGTGTAAGGCTGCACTAAGTGGCTGTTGTTTTCCATGCTTTCGTTTAAATTAGTCCCGCACCAAAAATTGACGCGAGGGCACATTTTGCTCTAAAATATAGCAAAATTACAAATTTGCATTTCACGTAATAACGCTTAATTTTGTGTAATTTTTCCGCAATTTCATGTGATTATGCTAACATAAACTATGCAACTTTCACACACTTCTAGTTGTACTGCAGTTGTGTTGTGTTCAGCTTTGACTGGTTTGTTGTGATGTGCTCTGTTATGTTTTGTGTTGTTGTGTTACTTTACGTATGTTATGGTGTTCTGTTTTGTTGCTCACTTTAGATATGTCAAGAATGCTGCTACATTTCCAAAAGGAGCTCGTGCCTTTGCTGTTCCTTTACACTGTCTAGGGTGGTAAAATAGCGACGGTCCAGCTCTTCTGCTCCTTAAGACACCAATCAGCCCATGGCGGAGACTGCGCCTAAACGTAGTGCTCTTCATGCCATACATCCCTGCGACATTTAAGGCGAGTCTATTATACTATTCTGATCCTATAAAACCGAAACCCGTATTGTTCACATCGCATACAATACTGCATGTTCCATCAGAGGCTATGTAGCATAAGCAGCTGTTTCAAACCCATGAATATTTATTTAGTCATTTTAGTTTCCTTTATTATGTAATGATGTCATGTTGCTATTTGTTGGATGCAGTTTATTCAGGGTTCCAAGTTGTAACTCGCGGATAGAGATAGTGATATTTTTCTATGTACAACTTTCTCAGGCTTCTGCCTTGAAGGATTATTCAGGGAATAAACTACGGGATTAACACATTTAATTGTGTTTTCTAATGCTCCCTGGACGGCTTTCAAAGACCTACCTGGGTGTTTGTCTAGGTGAGACATGCTAACTCATGCCGTTCCCTTTTGTGCTGGGCTCTGCCTCTGCGGAGTGAGCTGAGCGCAGGTATTTCTGTTGCTGAATACACGGCACTCGAGCTCTGCTTTTCTTTTGCAGTTTGTTTTCTCAACGGATGTCTATCTGTTTGGAAGTGTTATAGATTGCTACTAGCACAGGCATGCCTCTTATGATCTCACTCATCCCAAAACGAAGATATGTAACCGAGCAATCACCGGCGGTCGTGGTTTGCGTTGGTGACATAACAGAGCTGAGCATCGCTAATTTCAAGGTGACCTTGCTGTTTTACAGTCACCCGGGGTTAGTTCTCGAAGTAAACAATCCTGTACACAGCTCTTAAAGGCATGATTCACACAGCAGAACCGACATTAACTCTATAAGTATGTCGGGTGTAGTAATTTGAACAAATGTACTTGTTCGTTCTGAAGATAGCCAAAGACGTTTTCATATGGGATCATTTAAAATTTGCTTGCCAAAAGGCGCTGCTTAAAATAGCAACTTATTAGGCACGTGGCTATGGGTAAACTGAGGTTTATTAGTCGGGCAAATTCTGAGATTTTCGTACTTAATGAAGAAGTACAAAGTTTTCAGAATATTCCCCTGGGGTGCAAAGTAAAAATGTTCCCATCCGTGCAGTCAGATTTCCTGCCAAACATGGGTAGATCACCAGGCTGAAGGGTTTTGATTCCCTGCTCTCACATTCATGGTATGGGGGAAACACATTCTGCTGCTTGGCTGCTTCATCGGATTCATCTCCTTTTCACGATCCTAGCAACAGGGAAATAAGAAGAGAGCAAAACCAACAGGTCAAACTATTTAGCATGGAAACAAGCATCTTTTGAATGGATGATTCTTCATTCCCAAAAGAAAGAAATCTTGTTCACAAATTTAATTTTCTTGTTTTACTCTTTTCTTTTCTTCTTGGGCTTTATATAAAAGCACCACGTTTCAATACACAATGGCTTAGTTTGTGTTCCACCAATTCAGTTAGATTAGGGAATATTTGAAATGTCAAGGATTGGTTATATATTTTTATTTGTATTTTTGTAGCCCTGAGGAAGTCAGTGACTTACATCACGTACGAAACACATGTGGGCTGGCTACAACACCATTTGGTTGTATAACAAGATTGTGGACAAAGACTAACAAAGATGTCACTCTGGATAAGATTCAAGATTGAAAATAAATGAAAAACTACAGCTTTTAGACTTTTATATATTGGACAATTGCTCAGGATAACCTTTCTTCTGCTTCTGGTGGCTTTTGCCTCCACTTTCAAAATATTGTGTGACCGTTTTTGTATCCCTTGAGCATATTGTACTGATCATTGTGACTTACGAATATAATTTTGTGCAAAGGATCATTCCTGTCACCTTCCTATTGTATGTAAAGCGAAATGAGCTACTGTACACAAAGAAAACAAGATGTCTCTAGTACCATCTAAAATAGAGATTTGGGTCAGAAGGTCTCTTTGTGTTAAACAGCGTGTAGCTCCGCACTATGGTATTATTCAAGTTGTTCACAACGGCAGTGGTGACTGGTGACATTTAAAAGTGGTGGAGTGTAAAATTTGGGTATGACTTTTATGTAGCAAGAGAAGAGAGTAAGCTTAGTGGACAAACATGAGGTCCAGGATGGAGGGGGGTCCTCCTCCCGAGACAAAAACTGAAAAAAGATTGGCAAATGGTGCATTTTAATGCAAATGAATTTAGTGAGAAACCAAGGTTTATAACGCAGTGGGAACGTATAGTCTTGAAATATTAAACACATTAAAAACTGCCCCATAACTTACTGCATAAATATGTTCAACAGTTACTGTAATGTGCAAATTGTACAGCACGACAACTTCAGGCCCTTTAAAGTGTGTACTTGTCCAGTGTCTTGCACTGCATGCGAAACCGACTTAGGAAGAAAATGCTCTAACAAGGGTTTGGGAAGCATACGCAGCGGCAGGCTGCAGGCTGCAATAAGTCATGTAGAAATATGTGCAGGCAGGTCTTTAAGTGGGTTGAAAAAAGTGGGGGCTCTCTGAAAAGGAGCATGAATAAGAGATTTCTGTGATTCCCATAGTGTGCGACTCGAACAGTAATTTGGTTTCTCTGCGAGATATGTTTGCATCCAGATATATAACACAACAACTGACAAACACCTATACCTTGCCAGTACTATTGGCTTTGTCAATGGCTATTAGCTGTTTAAGATAAATGAGTAACAACAATGATTTGGTATAAATAATTAACATTGGAAATGTTTAAATTCTGAAATTGTGAGACTGTGAATTAAATATTATTGAGGCCTGTGGAAGGATTATTGGCCTTCAGTAATGTGCGCTTTAAGTTAGATATGTATGACCTTTTTCTCTGCGCATCTCAATAGATCTGCACATTTCAACCTCATCTCTTTCCTCTTCAGCACCCTCTTTTCACTCTCCCCGAATGCGCTTCCTGGCATCTCCATAACTCCACCACCCCCAAACATTCACTGCACTCACTCACATTTAAGCACTTTATTTTTTTAAACTTTTGCCTTGTAAATATTTTGACATCTATGTACCCCCTTCACACACATTTATACAGAATTTCAAGTACAACTGGAATACATGACCATTAATCTGTGTGCTCTGCAGAGACACCAACCCACTGACAGTCTCTTTGCTCTGCCTTCAGCCTCAGCACCAGAGCTCTCAATCAAAGCCCCTCATAAACACCTGGCACGATTCCAAGTATGCGCTATACAAGAGCAATAAGATGCACGAAAAAAATACAGAAACACAACATGATGAAATAGTTAACTCTCTTGGGGAAAGCAAGATTAAGTAAACATGAAATAAAAGAGGAACTAAATCACTGGCATGCAATTCCTTAACGTTTTTAACATTAATTGTTTGTCAATTAAGTCATGTTTTTGGAATTAATGTTGAGGGCATGAAGACAGAGTTAGTTTTAATGTCATACAGCATGGAACTGTCTTTACTATAAGCACATATTTCTCCCTTTGTGCTTGACTTGGATATTTGGATCAACTTCGCAAGGGAACAAAAACCCTACTTGTCTTTTGGATCAATTTCGCAGGGTAACAAATACTGCAGCTCCACTTCTAAAGGGGCCAGTGACCTGCAGCCAGGGCCTGGGGTATCACGGTAGGTTAGCATAACCAAGGGGTCTTAGCACAATATACATAACACAACATTAGCATTGTAACACTTACCATTACTGAGGACAAGGTGGCAAATCACACATGCTTGAATCCAGTTCTACTGTGTGACGAATGGGAAATTGGTGGGATCTATTCCTGTGAAGGACAAACATTGTGCATCACGCGGGGATGAAGGCTCTGACATCCAAAACCGTGATGCTGACAGCGCACTGGCCTACAGTGGATACCACAATAATCTGCAATGGCAAAGAAGGGCTTTAAAAAGTTAATTCCTGAGTCGTGCATCACATTTCAGAAAGTTGATTTACTGCCTGGCTTCCGTCTCCTGCTTCAGAGCGAGATGGACCAGGCAGGCTGGAACAGACAGCCCAGACTTAATCATATCAATTTGTTTAGAGAAATGTTTGAATCTCTAAGTAAAGTGATCTATTTAATATTTCTTTAGGTAAACGTGTCAGCAGCCACAGAGCCCTAATGGAGAAACCGCCCATGCACAGCAGAAAGTTCTTCCTATTGTAGTTATCACATAGTTCTCATTGGAAAACCCCTGTGTCTTGCATTTGTCAGACAATTCATAATGTAAACCTCCTCCCTAGTTCATTTGCCAAACAATTCACAATATGAAACTTGACTCTCAGGGCATTAAGGTAGACCATTCTAAGGCTGAGCTTGGGGGTGTTGTTGGCTAGAAATGCAGAAATGAGTAACACAAAAAAATATTGCCCAATTAACCAATGTCCAACTAATGCTTTCCTTTCAAAAGAACAATACTTGAATGCGCACACAACTAAATACTATACTGAAAATGACAAATTACAAGATTTCAGATGGAATTAGATATTCCACCTGAAATCTTAGATAAACCCTCTCAGACGTGTCTTGCAGATTAACAAAGGTACAAATCACAGACTATGAGAAATTATGTTGTTGGTTGACTGCAACTGCCCTATGTGTAGTCTAGGGCCTACCTTAGGGGTGACTTATATGTACTAAAATGGAAGTTTAAGGCTTGGCAAGGGGGTTATTTTGCCTAGTCGCATTGGCAATTTATTACTGCATTCAGGATGCAATGGCAGACATGGGACATGTTTTAAGGGGCTGCAGGCCCTGTAGTAGCATTTCATTTACAGGCCCTGGGCTTATGGTATACCACTTTACTATGGACTTATAAGTAAATTAAATATGCCAATTAGGTGTGAGCCAATTTTACCACAATGCTTTAGGTAGTGAGAACAAGCCCTTTAGCACTGTTTAGCGGTGATAAAGTTGACAGAGCTCTAAGCCTAACAAAAACAAATTCAGAAAATAAGAGGGTTGAGGCAATTAGCACACCTCCAGGCTGTAATCCTAAAACCAGAAATGCCCCATTGTGGGCCTACTGACAAATATAGGAAAATATAGTGTTTTCACAATCAAAAAGTTGTCAAGTTGTTCACAATATAAACTGTGAGGACTACTGCCTTTGTAGCCACATTTATCAATCAATTTAGCAACCCTGTTGGCTTTAACGAGAAAATAATAAACATGTCACTGTGGTCTCTGCCAAGCGATGTCCATCAAACATTTTAGAGAGATTCAAATTATACATGGACATTAACCTTAAATCTCCCTCTGGAGATATCAAACATTCTCTGGTGCCAGATCAAGAAGAGACATACACATACAAATAAGTATTTACCAATTCCTATTGCATTTGTTGGAGGGTTCACAATGTAAACCCTCCCTGTTATATAAGTCAGATAGTTAAAAATGTAAAGTTCTTCCTATGATATTAGTCCTTCACAGTAAACAAACGCTTGAGAGAGTTCACCACATAACATTATGCTGCATTTGTCAGAGTTCACAATGTAATTCACATTATTATTGTATTTGTGAGAGAGGTCACAATGTAAAGCCCCCTCTTGTGGTGTTTGTCATTGTGTCCACAATGTAAAAGCCTCTCTGGTTGCATTTGTCAGATAGTTCGCAATATAAAATCCCTACCCAATATTTTTGCTACAGAGTTCACAATCTACAGTACCTTCCTGTCCTATACTTGTGCCTTTGTCGTCACATTTATAAAAACATTAAAGTAAGCCTATTAACTTTATCATGAAAATAAACATGACTGGATGGTCTTTCCTACAGAAAACCGTCAAACATTTTTGGCAGACCCAAATATACACTGATATGAACATTATGTCTTATTTCACAAAATAATGTTTTTACTGTTGCCAAACTTTAAAAAAACCTCTGTACTAAACTTGGTCAGGAACAAAAATTCTGTTAAGCTGCCATAATCTTGCATAATATCATAACTTTGCATTACTCTTGTTATGTGAATTTCCTGAAATTACACTATGACACCACGTCTCAAATGAAACCACCTGAATGCAAGCAGCTGCTGTTTGCGGCGCTTGTGGTTTTTGACCTACTTTTTAGCGTAAAATGCGTCCTTGCATCGCAAATAGTCACAAAGACACATTTTGCTCTAGCATACAGTGTCAATTGTTGGTTTTGCATTTTGCTGAATTTTGCTTAATTTTTCTGAAATTTTACATAATCATACAAAAGCAAACTATGCAAATTGTACTATTTGCTATGGAGTTTAAAATGTCAAACTCCTTCCTTTTGCATTTGTCAGAGTGTTCACAATTTAAAATCCCTTCCTTTTGCACCTGTCAGAGTTCGCAATGTGAAACCTGTTCCTATTGCATTTGTCAAAGGATTCACAACGTAAAGCCCCTGCCTATTGTGTTTGCAAAGAGTTTACAATATAAAATCCCAACTCTATATGACAGAGAGACAATGTAAAGCAACTATATATGGTATCTGACAAACAGTTTAAATTAAAATCCCTTTCTATAATATTTTTGAGGGAGTTCACAATGCAAATCCACTTTCTACTGTTTTGGCCATGGGGTTGCAGCATGCAGAACCCCTTCCTACTGTATTTAACCTGTGGTCTGCATTAAGAATGTCTCTGTCAGTTATGTGCAATTGGACTAATTCTTTGGCAGACTAATGAAAATATTTTTCAATCAAATGCCTGTAGAGAAGATCGATGTGTAAGCAGAGACAGAGTCCCTCTCTTAGTATTACTTCTTACAGCTCATTTTCTGGTGTTCACACAAGCACTCGCAGACAGCTGTGCTGTAAAGCTAGGCATAAAAAAAAATTAAATTGTAAAAAGAAAAGCAGTGTTTGTTGGAGGGTGTATCAAAAACCCTTGTCAACTTTGGTAAACTGTGGGAGTCCATGTTGCCTAAAACCTTTAATATAGTGTAATAACAATACATCTTTAAAGGTGTTTTGGGTTTAACATGCCCTTTTCTTAACTAATTCAGGCAAACTGCCTTTTTCACACCTTTTCACAATAAACAAATCAGACCTATGGCATCTGAGATATTGTTTCCTAGTGAACTAATCAGGCCCACAACCTTGGTCATTGACTTGTCATCATAACCTTCTCAAGTATACAGCATTAAGCAGAATCTGCTCAATACAAGCACTCCTTTTCAATGGAAGCACACAATTTCTGTCCAATCAAATCGTGTAGGGAGGAATATCTTCATGTGGGTGGAGCCAAAGCCCCTCTCTCAGTAATGCGTCCTAAAGGTCTTTTCCTGTTGATCACATAAGGTCTGCAGCAGCTGCTCTGTCAAGCCAGACTTAAATGTTAGACTAAGATCAAAAACTTTTAGAATCAAAAAATAGCAAAGAGGGAGTGACCATCTAGTAATTATTAACACTAAAGGGAAAAAACACCGGCAAAGTAAAAAGGTTTGACGTTTCTATGGCGAAGGGAGGTAATGGAGGAAGGTGAGGAAGGACATTCAGAAAAGAGAAGGAAATGAAAGAAAGAACATAGAGGTAAAGAAAGGAGGCGAGGAAGGAGATATGGGGAAGAAATTAGTTCACCTATAGACCTGTAGTCTGTGACTGTAATTGTACTGAGAGTGTGTTTTCTGTATTTGCCTATTTATGATGTTCTGTGTACATAGGTGTCAGTCTATATCAAGTGCAAATGTGCTGGTTTGTCTACTGGTCTGTGTGCATGGCTGCCTACATCTATGTCTCTCTGTTTGGGTATTATTTAAATGGTAGGTTTTTTGTGCTTCGACTCTGGAAGGTGCATTGTTCTGTGTGCATGCATGTGTAAATATGTTTCTGAATGTGCATCCATTTTGTTAAACCCTTAACAGCTGGGCCTTTTCCCCACCAGTGCTGATAACTTTTTTTGCTATTTGGGATAGTTCGCACTTAGTGCTCCATAACCTTTTTCCACATAAGTTATCCATGTCAAAATTGCTTCCTTTTTTCCAACATCCTGGGTATTCTAAAGGTATCTCGGGTTTGTGGATTCCCCTGGAGGGGACCGAGAAAATAGGCAAAATATAGCTACATTGTGAGTTTTTAGGGAAAAATAGGAACAAAGTGCTCAGAATAAAAGTGTCTGCATTTTCTCCCTAAAAATGGCATTAACAAACCGTTATTGTGCTAAAGTCACCATCTTCCCAGCTTTCAGGAACATGCAGAGATGAATAAAAAAACTCATTTTTACCACAGTTTTGGCAATTTTTCAAAGAGGTAGCCATTTTTTCCTATTTTTTGTGCTTTGAACCTACTTCTAGTTTGAGGTGGAAACCAGTGTGAAACCCATGGGTGATCCGGGAAACCTATAGATTTCCTAAAAGTAGACAAAATTCCAAATTCAGAAGGGGGTCATATGTGCTGATCCCTTCAGTTTTTCCAAAACTAACTGTTGAAATAAAGAAATATTGAAAATGAGTATGAAAAAAGAGTCATTTGTGACTACGTTTTCATCTGTAACTTGTTGTCACGATGGCTGATTTACAAAAACAATATACCATTATGTCTGCTAGACCCTTCTGGTTCTGTGGATATATAGCGTTTGTAGGTTCTCCAATAACCCAAGGTACCAGGAGCCAAAACCTGAGCTGCACTGTACAATGGTTTTTCATTCTGTACCGAGTACTGACCAATTCATATGGTGAAAGATGTAGAGTAAAAATGGGTATCATGGAAACCTATATATTTCTGAAATGGCCACAAGATATGGAGCTTATGAGCAGTGCTATTTATGCATCTGTGAATTTGTGGGGGCCCGTAGTAGCATATGATTTAGAGGGTATTTATGAAAATGTCTTCTTTCTTACACAGTGGCTAATATTTGCAAGGCAAAAATGCAGCGAAAGCCAATTGGTAATACCAAATGTTCTACTATTCTGTGTTTCCATGTCTTCCGATAAAATTGGTACCTAACTTGTGTGGGTAGGCCTTGTGCCCATGACAGGAAACACCCCAAACTGCAACATAGATGCATCACATTTTTCCACAGAAAATTGACCCTTTTTTCCCAAAGTGGGTAGCTGTGGATTTTGGGCTCTAGCTCAGCTGACACCTAGGGAAACCTAGCAAACTTGCACATTTTTGAAAACTAGACACCTGGGGGAATCAAAGGTGAGGCGACTGATGTGGCTCTCCCAAGGTTATTTTTTTTACCCAGAATCCCTTGCAAACCTCACACTTTTACTAAAAACACATTGTCCTCACATTTCTGTGATGGAAAGTTCTAGAATCTGTGGGGAGCCACAAACTTACTTCCAACCAGCATTCCCCCAAGTCTCTCGATAAAAATAATACCTCACTTGTGTGGCTAGGCCTAGTGCCCACAACAGGAAATAGCCCAAAATGTAACATCGATACATCACATTTTTCCATACAAAACTAAATCATTTTTTGCAAAGTGGGTAGCTGTGTTTTTTTTAGCCCTAGCTTAGGCGGCACCTTGTGAAGCCTAGCAAACTTGCAATTTTTTTTTAAACTAGACACATGAGGAATTCCAGGGAGGGTGACTTGCATGGCTCTCACCAGGTGTTTTTACCCAGAATCCCTTGCAAACCTCAAACCTTGACTAAAAAACACATTTCCTCACATTTCTGTGATCGAAAGTTCTGTAATCTGTGGGGAGCCACAAACTTCCTTCCACCCAGCATTCCCCAAAGTCTCCAGATAAAAATGGTACCTCACTTGTGTGAGTAGGACTAACGCCTGCTACAAGAAACTGTGGATTTAGGCTCTAGCTCAGCCAGCACCTAGTGAAACTTAGTGAACCTGCACATTTTTGAAAACTAGACAACTAGTGGAGTCCAAATGTGTGTGATTTGCTTGGCTTTCACTAGATAATTTTAACTAGAAGCCCTTGCAAACCGCAAACTTTTGTAAAAGACACACACATTTTCTTCACATTTCTGTGATGAAAGTTCTAAAATCTGCGGGGAGCCACAAATTTCCTATGACCTTGAGTTCCAACTTCAACTTGCAACTTCCTTCAGACCTTCAACCTGTTCCTCCTTACACAAATCAAACAAATGTAGCTCTTTGTAAATAAGGTGATTTGCTTCAGCTGGGTCTATAGGTTATCAATAAAACACTCTGCTTGGGTAAAAGGTGAATGGTCTGCAAGGGCCAGGAGGACTGCAGAGGGTCTAGGGGTGAGGGAGTGAAGGAGACGAGAGACGTCTTGTGTGAAGTCCCTGTGCATGTCTAACCGAATATGGGGATCAGCTAAGTGCCCTTGGCGAACTTTAAATAATCAACTCACTACCCAATCACAGCAGCAGAGAACACAAGAAAAGAGTGAGCCTGAGCCTCCCCCACGAACTAAATTTTACACGAACTCCTAAGCGCAAAGAGACCAATCAACATGGCCGATGTCCGGTGGAGCTGCCTAGACAGCTATAGAGGAGATCGACTCTGGGTCACCCCCTTGGCCGTCACCTACCCAGCCGGACCTTGGACATTGTTCTCCTTGTCTCTACCCCTACCTCTGATCCTTTACCTCACCCCTCTTCCTCCCATGCCACATTCGTCTTGTATCATGTACCAATGTAACATTGCTGTTTGTTTGTCTTTTTTGAGTATGTATTGCCATGCTCCAGTAACTGTTTGTAACCATGTAACCTCACAAATCCTTATGTAAAGCGCTCTGCTATTCTTGTTTTTCCTGGCCGTGGAGTCCTGAGCAACGTGGCTGATGCCCGGTGGAGCTGCTAGACAGCTATAGAGGAGATCGGCCCTGGTTCATCCCCTCGGCTGTCACCTACCCAGCCGGACATTGGGCACAGTTCTCCCTGTTCTCCCCGTCTTCCCGCTGTGTCTCCTTCCTCCCCCTCCCTCCGACGAAATACCGTAACATTGTTTTTCTTTTTCCTGTGTTTTACTATGCTCTTGTAACGGATGTAATGTGTAACTTGTAACTCTATGATCCTCATGTAAAGCGCTCTGATACCTCCGGGTCTAGCCAGCGCTATATAAAACTCTTCAAATAAAGTTCCCATATGTCACCCGATAAGAATGGTACCCCAATTGTGTCGGTGGCCCACGAGACCACAACACAAAAGGGTCTACAGCGCTACAATGATAGATAAGCAATGGGGGTAGCTGTGGAACTTGGGACCATGCTGTGATGCCCCCATGCAAACCTACAAACCACAGACATCTAGGGGACTCCAGGGTGATGTGTCTTGCGTGGATCCCATGAGGTTTTCTTACTCACAGTGCCCTGCAAACCTCCATTTTTGCCTGAAATCACTCACTTACCTTACATTTTTGTGATGGAAACTTCCGGAATCCACAAAAACCCACAAAAAACCTACCACCCAGTGTTGCCCCACTTGTGCCGATAAAAATGCTGCACTATTTGTGTGCCTCAGCATACTGCCCGTGACTAGAACGGATCAAACTAAGGTCAATGAGAGCCCTTGCTAGGGGGTGCAATTTGGGGGTGAATATCCAACCCCCAGGAGGAGGCAAAAGCCTATTGAGCCCTGGGCTGGGGGAGCACAGACCCATGCCCATGGGGGGCTGCTCCCCCCATAATTAGTGCCTGAATGCAGTCCCTAGTGTCAAGTGGGCTTTCTGCCCTGCCCCAGGGAGGCAGATTTGGGGTAATCACCGTTATCAACCCTGCCAGGGTGGCAGAAAGACTGTCTGCCCTGTTCTGGGGGAGGGAGCATGGCTGTGCTAATAGTGGGCAGCCCACACCACTATATTTGTTTAAAAAAAAGCTTTCCCTGCAGTCTAGTGTGCTTTCTGCTCCCCCCCCCCCCAACAGCCACCTTATAGGTTAAATGCATTACACTAAAACCCATTTAAGGGTTTTGTTATTACTTGTTCAGCTTTAGCTTCTCAAGCTGATATGCTAACCCTCCGGACATGTTTAATGTAAATGACATTGTGTTGCCTCAACGATAAGCTTGACCCTAGACTGACCACTTCTACTTCCAAGTACAAAACAAGAAAGGATTTATTGCCGCTGGCTGCAACACATGCCCTGGCCATTAATATGGCAGTGCAATGTACACAATTCAGTGTTATGTCAGCATGTAGTTTGGAGTGCTGCCTACCATCCCACTCTTATCACTGTAGATCATTGAGTAATTGTACATGGAAAATGTATTATCGCCTAAAAATCTAATTCATTTTCAGAGGCAAATTAGTCCCATATGCATTACAATTGAGGTGGAAGGAGACATCCAAACAGCAAATTAAAATAAAATAAGACTAAAATACACCTATGAGCTGATCTAAGATGTGATTAACATTGTCTCAAGTAAATGGCTGAATATTCCAGAGTCCAAGAAGCCTATGGCTGCAGGAGGGTGATCCAAAGCACCTTTCTGTGTTTAGAGAGCATGTATTTAATACAAATTTTTTGTCACTCCACTCTACACCACTGCACTCTACACCACTTTATCAAAACCAATGCAATGTATACCACTGCACTCTACACCAATCTACTCTGCACCACTGCATTCTATGCCACTGTGCTGTACGCCACTCTACTCTACTCTACACCATTGCACTCTATGTCAGTGCACTCTACACCTCTCTATTCTACTCTGCACCATGTGCTCTATGATACTGCTCTCTACACCACTCTACTCTATGCCACTACACTCTATGATAATGCACTCTACACCACTCAACTCTACATCACTGCACTCTATGAAACTCTACTCTGTAACACTGCACTCTCCATCACTGAACTCTACGCAACTCGACTCTGCACAACTGCACTTTATGCCACTGCACTCTACTCTGCACCACTCTACTCTACGCCTCTCTAATGTACTCTACATGAATGCCCTCTTCACCACTACATCTACGCCACTCAAACCTACTCTGCACCACTGCACTCAATTCTACTGCATTCTATACCACTCTACTCTACCCCACTGCCTTCTATGCCACTCTAAGCCACTGCACTCTACCCACACCACTCCACTGTACCCTGCACTACTCCACTCCATGCCACTTCACTTTACTCTGAAGCAATCTACTGCATGCGACTGCACTCTACACCATTCTACTCCACTCTGCACCACTCCACTCTGTACAACTCCACACTATGCCACTCCACACTATGCCACTGCACTCTACGCTACACTGCACTGTATATTACACTATGCTGCGCCACTACACTCTATGCCACTACACTCTACTCTGCACTACTCTACTCTACGCCACTGCACTCTATGCCACTCTACTCTTCATCACTGCACTCTACATCAGTGCACGCTATGCCAATGCACTTTACACCACTTTGCTTAAAACAAATGCACTCCATGCCAGTCTACTCTACATGCCTGCACTCTATGCCACTATAAACTACTCTGCGCCACTGCACTCTATGCCACTGCACTCTACGCCACTTCATTCTAGGCCACTCCATTTTACGACATACCACTCTGTGACACTCTGCACCACAATACTCCACTCTGACACTCTACCCATTAAACTCTACTCAATCTGACACTCTACTCTACTCTATGTAACTCCACTCTATGCTCCTTTACTCTACACCCCTCCACTCGACGCACCTCCACTTCACTGTACACCATTCATCTCCACTCCACTTTATGACACTTAACTCTAGACCACTCTACTCTACGCCACTCCACTCTACTCCACTCCCCCCTCTCCACTCTGACACGTTACTCCACTCTATGACACTCTATGGCACTCTACGACCCTCCACTCTACAAGACTCTACTCCACTATACTCCATTCACAACACTGTACGGCAATCTATGACACTCTATGCAACTCCCTCTATACCACTCCATGCCACTCTTCTCCACTGTTCCACTCTACGCCACTCTACAACACTGTATGCCACTCCACTCTACAACACTCTACTCCATTCTACGCCCCTCTACAACACTCCTCCCCACTAAATGCCATTCTGCTCTACTAGATTACACCACTCTATGCCACTCTACTCTATGTTTCCTGATGTATGCTTGTACACAGATAGAGGGGAGAGAATGTGGCATACCAGCCAGAGATGCTGACTTTTTTAAACAGGGTAATTAAGTTCAAATCTTGGCGTCAGCTAAACATCCTGTGATTCTGGGCAAATCACTTAATCTCCTCATGCCTGCAAAAATGAAAGTGTCCCTGTATAATGTAACTGATGCTCATGTAAAGCGCTCCATAACTTCAGGTGGAGTTTGCATTATGTAAAACTGCAAAAAAAAATAATACACGCTCAATGTCATACTTGGTGATTAGAAGAGGACAAGAGAGATCCCATTCCCAACAACACTGAAGTTGTTATTTACACAGGTGCCACGGTGTAACACGTGTCTCTGTTCAACAGGTGAGAATGGATAGTTAGCGAACTACAGTCAACTACAACACTAGCATGGAGCAGAGGGCACATGACAGGGCATCCTCAAACAGCACCTTATGTACCTACATCATGCAATTGACAATGGGAAAGCAAATCATATGAAGAAACCAACCCTGGTGCAGGTGTGCTGCACATTGCTCAACATAGTCACCTGCTCACGTTTAACAGGATGCACTAATATGTACATTAAGGCAAATGTCTGTTGAACAACTGTTATAATACGAACACCATGCCATACTAATGTTGCGGATCAGAGGAGGGCATGGGCAAGTCATTGCAATATGCCTTTGAGGCTTCATGCGACCACAAAGAGGAGACAGTGTCACTGCTCTTTGCTACCTATAGAGTAAGCCTGGGCGGTGAACTCTGCCCCGCTCGCGGAGTTTGTGGAATTTTCCACACTCCGCGTTACGCAGAGCTTGCGGAGTTCCAAAAAACTCTGCTCCCCGTGGAGGAGCGGAGTTTTTTTTCTCGCTCGCGTTCATCAACGTCAAGTTGGCGAGCGCGAGCGAGGAAAATCCACCTCCCGGCGAGATTTTTCCTCGTTCGCGATCGTCAACATCAAGTTGGCAAGCGCGAGCGTGGAAAATAAACCTCCCGGTGAGATTTCTCAATGCGGGGGGGGTCAGGTTTCTCATTACGAGTGGTCACGTACGCTCGCGACCACTCGTGTTGAGAAACTGCCCGTTCGCGTTGAGAAAGCTGCAGCTCGAGTAAAAATCTACTCGAGCGGCAGAAAGGAAAGCAGCGCCCGCTTGCGCCGTTCGCGATGATTGCAAAGTGCGGACAAGCATCCGGCACTGGAAATCACCGCGAACTGCATTTTTTTATCGCACTCTGCCGCTTGCGGAGCTTCGCGTAGCGCAGCAGAGTTTTTTTCCACTTTGCGGAGTTTTGCGTAGCGCAACTCCACGAACTCCACCCAGGGTTACTATAGAGTCTGCCTCAACACTACTCTCCACAGCTATATTCATCAATGACAAAAGTTGCACATATCTCTGCCCTATACCATTGGGGTAGAGTTCATAGCAGGAGCGTGTAAAGAGCCCTCTTTGACATGCAAAGACACAACAGTCAGATGGGTTGGCACAGTGTAGTCACAGTGATAAAAGACTGTGGGATACACGGATTACAGAATTAACACATTTTTTAGGAAGGACTAACAAATGTGTGGATGGAAGAGCATTATATTGCACCAGGCAAGGCAGAATACGTTTTGTCATATGTAGCCAGAAGTGCAGGAACACTGGATGTACTTGTGTCATCGGTTGTACCATACATTCAGGAATGCGCCTGTGTAGATTAAATGCAGAGTGGATATTTCGGCTCTAGCAAAAGTCGAGTCACAATACTGCCTGCACAGTAGCAAAAGACAGACGAGGCTCGTCTCTTTGAAGACGTGGTAGGAGATGGTGTTCACTCCTCTTCTCTGCCCATCAAATTCACATAGCTCTTGCTACTCCCACTAAGCCACTGCTGTGCAGAAATGACATCATTAATGTGTTATTAAAAAATCTTACTTACTTGTTTGAAATATAAGGGCAAAATATACCCTTTAGTTATCGTGACAAGATTCTAAGTACAGTGGTACTGACTGAATTCACTGATGAGGATGCCCTCATACCAGATACGCAGGCACCAAAATGGACCTTAGTAATAGGAGCAGCTTCCTACGACCCATGTCTCTGCAAAGGCCAAAGAAGGGGGGCTAGGTGGAAGACATTAGCTAGTTTGGCTGAACTATCACCAGTCTCCAAGGATGACAGCAGAGCTGCTGTCAAATTTAAATGTGGTTCTAGGGGCAGGGCTAGGCAGTGTCAATGCAAAAGCAAGGTGGGAGCAGTCACTGCAAAATCAATGCCTCAGAGGAGTACCTCTCTAGCCGTTATATATATATATGGTAGCTGTTTGACATATTTTTACGTGAATCCACCCTCATGCACCTGAGGCACCCGCCCCTGAGTTCGACAGGAAAGGGTGGAATTGTGTTTGTGGTGTTTATTTGTTCCTGCCTGAACCGCGCACTTGAAGCTAAGGAGGCACTGATTTCATCAACAAAGGTCGGAAATTTTAACATTTTGAGATGTTCAGCCATTTGACTTGCACCTGTGAAAAGTGCTACATGATGTCTTTGAGTTGCGGCAGGACGAGGGGTACATTCTTTCGACACATTCAGCATGGATGAAACAACTTCACCCTGTGCAAGATAAGTGACAGCCCATTCAGGGTGAAATTATGAGGCAGAACTGTACTGATATTGCCAGCAGCGTGTTAAAGACAGAATGCTTACCTTACTATTGCAATCTAATTAAGGCAAAATGAACTATTGATGC
Organism: Calotriton arnoldi; assembly: GCA_963921515.1. Classification (NCBI taxonomy): domain Eukaryota; kingdom Metazoa; phylum Chordata; class Amphibia; order Caudata; family Salamandridae; genus Calotriton; species Calotriton arnoldi. The sequence continues at coordinate 2,403,472 of CAWUFW010000539.1, read as the reverse complement.
ATGGTGACCTCTATTTTTGCTGATTTCAAAACGTGGGTATTTCCATTGAGATCATATGAGGAAAACATCACGCTGATACGGCTGCCAAAAAACAGAGTAATTGAACTTGGATGGACAGTCCTTTTTCACTTGTCACATTATTATCTTCCAATGGGAGCCACACACATGACTTTTAAAACTAGCATGATTGTGTCAATTTCATTTATGTAACGGCATTGAAAAAGGCAGTTTGCTGAAACGCGTTTGCTGTGAATTAAAGGAATCTTCTCACCCCGTGAGTGTTCCGTGCTGCTCTTGGTAGCTGTTTGAGGTATTTTTATGTGAATCCACCATCGGCAACGGAGGCACCCGCCTGTGAGTTCGACAGGAAAGGGTAGGATTGTGTTTGTGACATATACATATATATATTCACTGAAAAAACCACAGGTTTCAGGGACGTTATAGTTAGTTGGACATTTCACTCGTATAAAACCAGATTCGGCCGTTATAGTTAGTTGAGCTAACTATAACTCGTGCCCCCGCAATGCATTGTGCATTGCTGATGACGTCACATATTACATCACTCATGACATGGTCAGTGACATCACTGATGACATCACTGATGACATCTCAAATGACGTCACTGATTACATCATCCATGTGATAATCTGATGCACCTCCTCACAGCCTAATATAACCTTTGATACACCCACTCTAAAATACAGACTGCCATTCTCGAAACCATAGACACACCAATACCAGTTACTACATACCCACTCACTGATTCCTAGGTCTACACACACATCCACTCCCTCATCCATACAGTCACTCATACATGCAGTCACTCATCTATACAGCCACTATCATATGCACTCATATACCCATACAGACACTCACACACCGCCACTCACCCATAGAGTTACTCACACAGCTAGTCAGTCATGTAAAGAATCAATCACACTCCCATTTACTCACATACACAGTTATACACACACCACCTCACTTATTTATACAGATACTAACACATATTAACTCTCTTATACAATCACTGACACAAGCACACACTCATCCATAGAGCCACTATCACAACCACTCACTCTCACATATAATCATTTATATACTCCAACACTCACATATACTGCCTCTCACATATGTAGTTACTCACACATATACCACTGAGACATCCATTCACTCACCAACACACCCATACACACACTCACCCACCCATACAGCCCTTCACAGATGCACTCTTGATACACCCAGTGAATCACCCACTCACACATCTATGCACAGAGTCACACCCCCCCACCCACCCACATGGACCCTCAATAACCCATATAGACACTCATGTACCTACTCACCAACCCAAGCAGCCACTTACACACCAACTGACAGACTGATACAGACATTCATACAAATTAGTCAGTCACCCATGTATTGGTAAGACACGTTTAATCGCTCACTTATACAGTCAGTCATGTACCTATTAAATCATCCATTCAGACACTCATACACCCACTCATTCTTCAATACACCTTGGCATATATATATATAAAACGTATTTAAACTTTTTAGAATCACTCAGTCACTGGATGATGTCATTTGAGATGTCATCAGTGATGTCATCAGTGATGTCACTGACCATGTCATGAGTGATGTAATATGTGGCGTCATCAGCAGTGCATTGTGGGAGCGCGAGTTATAGTTAGCTCAACTAACTATAACGGCCGAATTTCTCTGGTTTTATTCGAGTGAAATTTCCAACTAACTATAAAAACCCTGAAACCTGTGGTTTTTTCAGTGAATTTCTAAGGTTTTTTAAATGCCAATTTCTAACTATAACGTCCCTGAAACCTATGGTTTTTCAGTGAATTTCTAAAGTTTTTTAAATGCTAATTTCTAACCATAATGTCCAAAAATACTTTTTCTTAATATTTAAATTTTTATAAAAATAATGTGATGTTTTCTTTTTTCTAAAATATGAATTTACATTTTTATTATTATATATATATATTTTTTTTAAAGTGGATTCGCGTACCTATCGTGTACCAGACACAGTGGGTGTGCGAATCCAAGAATTTTGCCACCATATTGGTTAAGTCGTGTACGATGCGCGTTCGGTATGCAAACGGTGCGCGGTTCTCGGCCCCGCGGAACGTCACGTAAGTATTTCTGGGGGTCCCACCAGGTGCGCGAATCCACCGTAAATTATTTTGTTTTAAAAGTATATGTATATAACTTTAATATGTATATTATACCAAGAGATTATTTAACATAATTGTAAATATGATATATTTGTAATTGTAATAAAGATATATTATTGTTAAATATAGTTTTTGGAAATCTCGTCGGGTGCGCACCGGGTGCGCGCAGGTTGCGTGAATCCCATGTGACTTCAAAAGAAACAATTTCATTGGTTAACCCCTTCGATGCTCATGACGAGCTCAGCTCGTCATGCTGCGCGGTCGCACTGTGCGCATGACGAGCTGAGCTCGTCACGACCACACCCGCGATCGGAATGTCCAGCACCTGGGCGGAATTCCGATCGCGGCGAAGCGGTTAAGAAGCTTTTGATTCTAGAACTTGAAGGACCCAACCCATTTTTTTCATTCTTTCAAGTGCATCTCAGCAGACACACCTGTTGTCTTTTGCTGCTCTTCTTTGCCTTTTTTTGGTGTTTTTTTCTTCCATCTAAAAATGGCAGCTAAAAATCCATCTCAGCAGCTTCCGACTGAAGAGGAAGAAGACTTGGAGGAACCCGTGAAGACCAGGTACAAGAGTATCGTTTGGGCATTTTTCTCCATACCACCAGGGGAAAAAAAGGTCAATGCCCGCAAAGTAACCTGCACCATTTGCGGCAAGGTCCTCTCACGAGGATCAGAGAAGAAGTATTCTTGCGGCACGTCATCCATGATAAAGCATTTACAAACCATCCACCCACGACGTCTCGCGAGGGAACAGCAGCGCCGTGAGCAACAAAAGCAGGCAACTCAGGAGAACGCTGCTGGACCTAGCACCTCTTCTGCTTCCACAGCAACTGCTACACCAAATATCCTCCCTGAGTTTGCCAGAGTGGAGCAGCATTGTGTTAAATGCAAGAAGATATTATCTTTTGGTGAGCAATCAGTGGATGCCATCATGGTTGCCATTAAGAACCATCACTGTCAATTTTTTTTAAAGTTTTCACTGTAGGTTCTGTTTATTTTTTCCATTTTTTTAAAAAAAACATCCCAAAAAATCAGAAAACAGTTAAAAAAACACAAAAAAAGAAGAAAAAAATGGTTCTTTTCAGAACCGCCTATTTGGTTAAAAATAGACAAATTTGTAAGTGTTGTATGAATTGTGGCAAGTGGAATATATGGACAAGTGTATGGGTAGTGCATGTGTGATTGCATGAGGGCATGTGTAGTGCCTAGGTGATTGCAGAAGTGCATGTGTACTACCTGAGTGATTGCATGAGTGCACGGATAATGTGAAGGTAATTGGAGGAATG